>OY723393.1:21913023-22538023 GCA_963210295.1 Ophion ellenae | reverse complement strand
GAACGGAGCGCATATGTGTCTCACTTCGCGACACTTCTGCCAACCTGGACATTATGATATACCACGATTTACGACGTTGCCAATTCGTTTAGCGTTAATTGAGCGAGAAAAAGTTATAGAAAATAATTCTACAAAGTAATGAAAACCTTCAATGTAATCACCGAATGTTCGAACATGGATATTTTTACAAACAGATGTAGAAAAATAGTTCGAACGTATAACATTGTCTAGACAAATTTCAAAATTGACTTAAAATCACTTTTTAATTTAAAAAAAATTCTTGAAAATATTCGTCGATTTATTGAAAATTTGGAAACTTTTTAAACTTCCACAGCCAAATTATTTTGACGGTGTTCAGATTTTCGGAGTTTTGGTCTTTCGTGTAAAATTCTTTCGGAGTTTTGATCCTTCGGGGTAGTAGATTTTCGGAGTTTTAAGCGTTCTGATCATTCAACGTTCGGAATTTCAACCCGGCCCCGTTCAGATTTTCGGAGTTTTGGTCTTTCAGGTGAAATTCTTTCGGAGTTTTGGTCTTCCGCACTGAGGAAAAAAACCAATCGAATGAAAAAAAATATATTGGTTGATTCAAATAAATGTCTGATCGCGGAGTGACACCGATATATGAGATTGTTACAATACTATAAAATATTGGAAAATGTGATTGATTCAAATAACATATTATTTTATTTGAAAATCTCTTCTGTTCTCTGAATATCTACATTATCCTTCAAATAAAATTATATTCTATTGAAATTATTCTATATACAATCCGTAGATGTATGGATGAAGTAATTAAGCGGTTGCTACAACATTTTTTATTTCGTACAAAAATATAATCAATAGAATGAATTATTTCATTACTACATCGACACGAATATGCCATGAGACGTAAGTTTTTCAATTTGTTTTAAATCTTAAATAAAAAGTGAGCATTAGAATGATCATCCACGACAATAGTGGAGAGAATATCAGATATGCAATGGAATATCCATGGGGAGAATATCAGATATTCAACTGATAAGAACAGATACTACACTTTGATCTTAGCCACGGGCCAAGAAGCGATACTCTTTAGAGTTTCTCCGGCGTTTAAGGCGTTGCCCCACTTGTAGCACAAAAAAGGCCTTTTTCATGAATTTTTTTAAAGAAAACTACAACACTTTTTTAATCGATCAATATACCATCTTAAAGAACACATCTTGAAGAACTTTCAGTAATTTTTTTATTGAAAAATGTTACATTGTTTAGTGGCAAATGGCCGTCAATGAAATAATGTTTTTATATACACGGTTTGCGGTGACCAACATTGCGGCGAAGTGGATCATCTGAAAAAAAAATGCGGATGGATTTAGTCAAATATAAGTATAAACTAGTCTTTAATCGAAGGATTTTAAAAAATATTCATTTTTCGCAAAATGGCGGACAGTCAAAGTTAATGGTTCGATTTTAACGAAAAAAAACGGCCGTTTTTTGGCTATAAAACGGCCATTTTTTTCGAAAAAAAAATCGAACGATTAAAGACTACATTTTCATGTATTAAATAAGCCTGCAAAATTTCAAGAAGATCGGTTCATTAGTGTTCGAGTAATCTTGGTCACCGACTTCAGAAATGCCATTTTGAGAAAAACGCGTTTAAAGTTTATCTTTCAACGCTCTTTCAACGCGGATTCTTCTCTTTCAACGCTCATATCTCAGTCAATTTTGTTCGGATCGACTTGAAATTTTCAGGACATATTCTCAGATACTTACACTTCAAAAAAATGCAATAAAAAAAATCGATTTTTCAAAATCGCAAGTGGGGGTAACCCCTTAAGTAGATTTTCGGTCCGCGCTACGCTTACGGGAAACGAGCGCGTGTGCGGCTTCTAGCGGTTACTCCGAGAACTACGGGTTTCCTCACACCTATAATTTCGGTGGCACTCGGCCATGATTTGGTTGAATTTTTTCAACCAAACGCTCAAGAAACAAATATTATTTTCGCATAATTTTTTAACCAATTCAGACATTTGCTTAATATTTATCAGTAAAAATAAAATATTAATTTTTTAACGAATAATGTACTTGAAAATCGATATCGTATATGGTGAAAAAAATAAAATAACATATTTACTCAATAGAAATTTCATCTGAATCAAACGAGCGAAATTCAATTTTTCTTGTGTACTCGAATCAGCAATGTTCATGTTATAAATTGAAACGCTTCTTTTGTTCATTGCAGAAAAGGCATTCAAAACTATATAATTTGTTCGCGATAATTTTCAGATAGGCTCAATAATGTATTGTTCTCGGCTAACAATATATCTTTTGAATGAAAAAAAAAACGTTCAATTTTATCATGTTATTAAAGTCAATAGCGTTTTGTTTGAACTAATAAATCCGATTATTCACACCAACAATTTTACAATTGATCAACGAAATTTCATTCATTGACACCAATGATATTGGATCAATGATTTTTTTCTTCTCAGTGTGAGGATGAGTGTTCGCACAGGTGTAAATCCGCGGTGAGTCGTCCACGCGAACGTAACGAAGGAAATATTAATAAAGTGAAACGTACGGGTTAACGAGCCCAATTACGAGTCGTGAAAGATACCGTAGAGTGCTGCCACACGAGTCACATGCGGATATAAACGCGCGGGAGCTTTCCCAGTCTTGTGCTTGTACGTGCAAAGATGGAGAAGTTGCGTGCGTATTGGCCGCCTGCACCGAGGCAAAGTCGTTACAACGACGTGAATACCAAGAACGAGGCAGCGCTTGTATTATCCTTTGAGTTTTTGCACACCCTCAGGATTAATATTGCATCGATATTCGTCGTGCGAAAGAGAACACCCTTCGACCACCACTCCTGCCTTTATACCCGCCAGTAACGTCGTCATTTTCTTCCCTTTTCCTTCGTACGACTCGCGATGAGAATGCCTCAAGTCCGGGGGTCTTCCACGTTCATGCGTGGCACTTCGAGGCCTTCGGCTTGTCAGACATCGATAAATACACCGGCATTAACTCGCGTTCTTCCAAACGACGGTAAAAACCCTCTCGTTATTATACTCACACACACGTGGCTGTTCGAAACTTTGTATACTCACGGAGTCGGATACTTTCCGTTTGCCGAGTCGAGTAAAGACGAGCAAAACACCCCTCTTTGGTATCCACCTCCTATGAACACACACACACACGCTTCACCCTTTGATGTGAAATTTGTCTCTTCCGTTATCGCACATACGCGCTGCAAATTATGCATATTTGACGAAACGTATATTCGAGACTTGTAATAAGGTTTCTCACTGCAGTTTCGCGCTGGTGACATCAAATGGATCCCGCGCCTTTACGATCCAGCCATAGCCAAATTACGTACTAACGACAATCAAGGAAGGGCTGCGGTGAAAAAGAAGAGCTGCACGGTAAATTGCACGTGGGATCGGAGTGAAAAGAAACAATGGAGCGTAACACCAGGACAAGCGATTTGCAAGGTCGGCACACGGTCCGATATTTAAGGGGGTATCCCTCTCTGGAAACTTCGAAAGATCGTTTTTTTTGCATATTGTTGCAGGGTGAACTTTCAAGAATATGTTGGGACCGACCGGATCTTGAAATTCTAAAAATTGACGAAGTTACACCTATTTTAGGGGAACAGTGCGCGTCGGGGTTACCGCGATTATCTCGAAACTACACATCTTGACACAGCGGGATTGATATCTTGAGTAAGTTTCACACTATTCACGAATTTGCACAGGTAGCGTTCAAACACCCAGGTAGGGAATCAAAAGGCTGACGATGGACACAAACTTGAGCCTTGTTTCACCGAGCCTGAGTGAGACAGACCTGGGCCAGGTTTCATTGCATCGTTTGGAGCAGCCTGGAACCAAGACTGGCTGCTTAGCCTAAACTCAGGGTTATTTCAAGCTTTATTCAGCCAGTGAATTTTAAGGCTCAAAAATCAAGGCTGGATCCAGGCTTGTTTCAGGTTGTGATAAAATAAAATAAATTTTAAATAATATTTTTTCTGTACTTTGGTGAAAAAAAAAATTAGCAATAAATTTGTCGGGTGCGAAGGCACGAAAAACGAAAGCGAAGGAGGCAGCTCAGAACATTTAAACATATTCACTTATCGATATTTATGAGGTACACAAAAAAGTTTTTTTCTCATCACATACACATTTGGTATATACTCACTGTCTGGGGTTTGCGTACACTCTGTGTATTACGCGTCCCATAAACAATAAATAAAATAAAGTATTGTGTTTAAAATATTTTATATATATTTTATAACAAATAATATAATGAATAATAAATATATATAATAAATAAAATGAATTCTTTACAAATTTATTAAATTTATCCCAATGTAGAATATAGAAAACTAAAAAACAGGCCTCATATAGCCTCGAGAAGAGTTTGGGATAAGCCTGGTCATAAATGCTCGTGAAGGCTTCATTAAGGCTCGGTTTGAACCTTGTTGTTTCGTCGTTTCAGGCGTAGTACAGGCTTTTCTCCCAGCCTTTGGTCAAGCCTGTGTGCAGCAGCCTGAAACCGCGTTATCATTCAGGGGTTCAGCTAGGCCTGAAATCAGGCTGGTGCTCAGCCCGAATAAAAAAATGTGAGCCTTGTTTCAGAGCTTGGCGAGCCCTTTTTTCATCGTCAATTCCTACCTGGGCATCTGTCGGCGGCCACGTTTTTGCTGTTTTTCTGTAGTTTTTGGTGATTCTTTTAAATGACTTTCAACTTTGTTGTTTAAAAAACGCGTTTATTTTTCACCGACCGTTTCTCGGATGAAAATCATAATTGGTCCATTTTTAGGGCCTGTAGATGGATGTAGCCCCTCAAGAAATTTCTCCAGGATCATCGATAGGGCGGGAGGAGAGTAAAAGTAAAGAGGCTGTATTTTCGCTATCCAGTCACGATCTTTTCCACCAGACGATTAACGTCAAAGTGCATCGGCGAATTTCCGGGGGCGCCGAATATAAATGGGCATCGTTTATGAAAACTCATGGGGGGAAGAAAACAAAGAAAGAGAGGAGAGAGAGAGAGAGAGAGAGAGAGAGAGAGAGAGAGAGAGAGAGAGAGAGAAAGTGCATTCCAACGGGCAGAAGCCCTTTGAAGTTTGTCGAGATGACGAGGAGGCGAGCGATGAGAGACGAGTATGGAGAAACGAGGCTCCACGTTGATCGACAAGGTGATAAAGGGTGATATCACCATCGGTTGAATGTTCCGTTTGGACGAGCCCGAGATATCAGCGAATATTTTCCGTGTGAAAAAACACAGATCCTAATATTAACTTTTATACACGAGAGGTGCAGGAGGACCAAACGAGAGAGAGTGAGAGAGAGAGAGAGAGAGAGAGAGAGAGAGAGAAAGAGTGCGCAAGAGCAGAGGTTGAAAGAAAGTAGGAAGGGAATCTCTATCCGAGGTTACGCTCCTGTTACGAGGGGATGAAGGAGGATGAGTCAGGATATTGATGAAAATATGACCAGGGCAAAGAACGCCCTTTGTTTCAGCGGGGCTCGGTCGGCAGGGTGAACAAAAAAAAATCATTGGCACGCTAATTTGAAAATATTGAAGCGACGTCTATATACGCGCGAGGAGCGGGGGTGGGGCATCTCCCGATATGAAAAAAGCCTCACGGGACTCGCTCACCGTGAGCTTTCTCGCCTTATAACTTATATAAAACACGCGCGCGCCCTATGACGCTCGCAACAATGCCGAGGGGCGCGCATGACTTTTTGATCGATCTCCGCGGCATCAACGAAAAGTGGAGAAAAACGAGGGAAAAACAAAACATTCCCGGGAAGAGTGATCGCGTATAAATAATATCGAACGTGTTCCCTGCGCGCGTGTAAAATCTTCCCGTGCACGTCTCATTGTCAGGTGGGTACAACAGTTGCTTTATTTCAATTGAATACGTCTTAGGTTACTTATTTTATTTTTATCGAGTACATTCGTATTTTCTGTTGCTTCGGATGCCCGGGTGGAATTTTACGAGTGGGGTCACTTTGATACTCCACACGAGCCGTTTTGCTACTTCCGGTTCGGTGTAAAGACCCGCCGGAGTGTGGCCCACGGCCCCGCGGTGCTGAGTACACTTAGATATTGTCGAAGGTTTGCATGAGCTTGAAATTGAAAAAAAAAAAATATGATCTTTGGTGCACAGTTTTATAGCCTAGGATCTTAATTTCCATTTGCAACAAAGATTCTGTAGAAATTCCACAAATTGACCGGGTTATGAAGATTTTTGCCCTTCGGTGCTAAGTACACTTATGTTGGATATTCTTAAGGGGTTAGGCCACTCTGGAGGCCGAAAAATAGGCTTTTTGAGAATTTTTTTTCAGAAAAACCGCAAAATAAATCAAGATTACAAAAAAGGGTGTTTATCATACATATCAGTGACTGTATACAGTAATTTTTCTGAAGCGATTCATTTCAAAATGGCGGCTTGGCAGCGTTTATCTCAAAACTGCATTTTTTAAGTTGGCGGGAAACATAACTCAGACAATTTTCAACCGATTCACCTGAAATGTTGAATATACTAGGTGCGCAACTAAGTTCCCGGGTTTCGCATATAGTCGGCATACAGGTCTGAAATTGGGTGTCTTTATAGCTTGGACATCTGTGAAGAATACCCAGTCGTATTATAAACAAATATCGCAACACAACGACCTTTTTTCTAACCTCGGAAATGTCAAAGTATGTGCCAAATAACCAGCATTTGCGGGAAGCATTGTTTTTCTGCTTCAACCTAAAACAAAACAGCAGCTGAAGCACGTCGGTTACTTGAGGAGGCCTATGGCGAACATATACCATCAGAAAAAACGTGTGGAGATTGATTCAAGCGGTTCAGAAGTAGCGATTTTGATACTGGGGACAAGGAGCGCTCGGGAAGACCGCAAACATTTGCGGACGCCGATCTGCAAGCGTTATTGGATGAAGATGACACTCAAACAGAAGATCACCTTGCCGAGGCATTAAATGTGACTCGGCAATGTATTTCGAAACGTTTGCACGCCATGGGAAAAATTCATACGGAAGGAAAGTGGGTGCCACATGAGTTGACTGAGAGACAAATGGAAAATCGAAGAGCCACTTCAGAAATTTTGCTTTTGCGGAGGAACGGAAAGAGTTTCCTGCATCGAAATGTTACTGGCGATGAAAAATGGATATATTTCGAGAATCCCAAACGCAGAAAATCGTGGCTTTCACTTGGCGAAGCATCAACATCGACGGCACGGCCAAATCGCTTCGGAAAAAAGACAATGCTCTGCGTTTGGAGGGACCAGAAAGGAATCGTGTACTATGAGATGCTGAAACCGGGCAAAACTGTCAATGGGCATCGCTACCGACAACAACTCATCAATTTGAACCACGCATTGCTCGAAAAACGGCCAGAATGGGACACGAGACACGAACGTGTCATCCCGCAGCACGACAACGCTCCGTGCCATCGCAGTTCCATCGTTCAGGACACCATAAAAACACTGAAATGGGATCTGCTACCGCACCCGCCGTATTCGCCAGACCTGGCCTCTTCAGACTATCACTTGTTCCGGTCGATGGCGCATGGCTTGGGTGGGCTACACTTGGCCAATTACGATGCAGTACAAAATTGGTTGTACGAATAGTTTCAGTCCAAAGACGCGTCTTTTTATCGTCGCGGTATTTATGTATTGCCAGAGGGGTGGCAAAAATGTGTAAATAGCGAGGGACAACACTTCGAATGAACCATTTTTTGTATTTGTCTCGAAATTTTCGATTTTTTATTGGTAAAAAAACCCGGAAACTTAATTGCGTACCTAGTATCTTGAAAAATACATTGTCTATGGAAGTACGTAGGATTTTTTTTACGTTGCATAGTTCATTTGTTATTAACAATTATCTGACGATTTTTTTGGCAAATTCTTTCCAAAAAATTGCGTCAGGTAATTGTTAATAACCAATGAACTATGCGATATAAAAAAAATCCTACGTTCTTCCATAGACAATGTATTTTTCAAGTGAATCGGTTGAAAATTGTCCGAGTTATGTTTCCGGCCAACTTAAAAAATGCAATTTTGAGATAAACGCTGCACAGCCGCTATTTGAAATTAATCGCTTCAAAAAAATTATTGTTTACAGTCACTGATATGTATGATAAACACCCTTTTTGTAATCTCGATTTATTTTGTAGTTTTTCTGAAAAAAAATCCCCGAAAAGCCTATTTTTTCGGCCTCTAGAGTGAACAAATGCCTTAAAGGGTCTGCGTAAACTTGGGATGAAAAAATTAGATTTTCCAATGCGCTGTTTTATAGCCTAGAATCTCAACTTCAAGTTGAAACAAAGATTTTGTAAGAATTCCAAAAATTGGCCGGGCTATGACGATTTGTGTGAAGGGCCAGATCGCCCATTGCGCTACCCGGTACTTTGAAATATATTGGACCGATTCACGAAATTTGAACAGAAAAGTGAAAAGTGAATACTTTTTCGATATCTTTATCCATTTTTATCCATAACAAATGATTATAGTTGTGTTTTTGTTTAAAAGGCAAACTTTTCTATCTACAACTTGCTGTTGTCGTGATTTTCAACGTTTCAGGAAAGTATCCGGTCGTTCGAAAGCTCCATTATCATACTGAACACCATAAATGCCGCGCAGCAACAGCGGCACATTATTTGAATAATAATAACTTTGTCGTTCACCGATATTTTTCAACAACAAAACTCAAAATCAACCAGATTATGTATCAATAGCGTGTAAAATCCCGACCTCGTCATCCCAATTCTCCCAAGGGGAAAAAATATTGAAAATCCACTAGTTTTTGGGCCCCAACCTTACGCAGATCCATGGACACAAGTTGCTCAATACACTACTCATTGTGAACACGCACGGAGGTCGATAAGAGTACGCAAACATCAAACGACACATGAATCGCAAATAAAGTTGCTCACATTTGTATGAGCGGTGCATTTCTCATGCCACCAAGCTCTACACTCCAAACACTCGATCCAATCCTCATATATTGGTTTTTCGTATGCTTTGTATACTTTGTATACGTGTAAAAAAATGATATACTATATATCAGGGGGGTTAAAAAAATCGATATTTTTCTCAACGGAAAGTTGAAGTATGTTACGATAAAGAAAGTTTTGCAAAATTAAAGGTTCTAAACAATTTTTTAGTTAGTGCTACAACACCTTTTTCATGTTTTTTTTTCATGATCAACGGAGTACTAATTTTTTTTTTGTTTCGATGCAGAAAATTTTAGTGCGTGACCCAATGTAAGTCTTGATTTAATTTTTTCTGTAACAATACACAATTTTTATTTAAATATTTTTTTACCATAAAAAATTGTATTTGCCGATTAAGAATAAATACATATAATTCGGTTGTGAAAATTATATCAATCACTTGATGAACAAGAACATTGTGCTTACATCACTGAACGTCTAACAAGCATGCATGTTTTTTTGGAGTAAGAAAACAAAGTCATACGGATTCGAGAGTTACAAACTGCGGTGCAGTTGACGCTACTGCACCTTTGTTTCTCTGACTGTCCGTGAGTTCCTTTCGTGATTCATTTGACTATTTCCAGTAGTTGCTTTATTGAGGTAAAGCGTAAAAATTAAATTAAATTTTCTGTTCGAGAGAGTACACAAAACGTTATTGACAAAATACCTAATATTTGGAGCGAAACCGGAATAGGAATTTCTCAACCTTGCATCAATGTCAAAAAGTTAGAAAAATTACGATTGGAGTGGACAGCATTGAAAAAAAAATTATTCGCAGAAAATTCAAACTGATCAAATCAAAAATAAAAAAATTCAGAAAATTATATTATTATGATGTCTATTGGCGGGGGAAAAAAATTAACGAAAAATCGAAAATAAATCATTAAAAGTCGTTTGAGCACCACCTAAAAAAATGTTTAGGCGTCTCAAATTTTATATGAATTACTTTTTCATAACGCAGTAACGTTTTCGTTGGGTAACGCCAAAAAAATTATTATTTTTTGAACCACCGTAATATATATACAAAATACTATATATCAAATGTTATATATATATACCATACACTGTATATAAACTATATAAATAAAAAATATAACAATATATAAATATATACTTCTGTGTATATTTTGTATACCTGTAAAAAAAATGTTTAACAACAGTCGTATAAGAGTACGCGCATACTCCTACCCCCCTAAGCACCGCATAGTCTTATACGACCTGCAGATTTCAAACAAACATGACGGTTACTGCCATTCATTGATGAAATGCAAAATTACATTCATTTTGAACAATAACCTCAGTAAACCTGCCTACGAAATTAATAGTTATTTTCAAATAAAGTAAATCGCGTTTCCTACTCATAATGCTTTGAAAATGTCAAAAATAACCAAGAAATTACAACTAAAACTTCGAATGTCCCAAATAGGGTTTTACAATCGGCACAGTAATGGCCCACGACTGGTTGCCAGAGAACAAACGATGGCGCGATAATGGCTATACAAACGGGCCAGATCCGCACCATGCATGGTTGGTAATGGTAAACCATGAATGGCTGCCAAGTCTTGGCCAACTATCATACGCCCATATTGGCCCAGCAACGGCTGCCGGATCTTCTGCCGGAAATGAAAAACAAAAAATTGACAAATTATGAATATAAAAATTCTAGTAGTATCTTTTTTGTTTTCTTATGCTTTACTTATGTCCATGTGCATAGAATAATTGCATTAGAAACGCTTTCTGCATTGTTCAAGATTTTACTTTTCATCGGGATCGAACCTGCGTGTCGAGCGCCCTACCCACTTAGCCATTCTAACACTTACAAAATCCATCGTTTGTTCGTTCCTTACTTTTATGCCAATAATTTTATTCGTGACATTAAAGTATACCGACAATTTTTTGGTCCATTTAGGCTGTAAAAATAACTCGCTCGTTTTGGGTGAAGTTCCGAAAAGCATACTCCCCTGATCGAGCTGAAATTTTGCACCGAACTTCCTCTCATTATCCTAAGAGAAACCGTTAACGGATTTTTGACGACTGGCAATAGCTTTCGATATATCGCATTGTAAAGTTTATTATTTCACGCCATATGACTATATATCTATATATCCGATAGATACCCCCCACTACTCCGGCCGCGCTGCTTCCTGGCAAACAGTGCTCGCCCGTATGCGCATATCACTTGCCATGTGGGATGGGTTTGTTTGGGTTTATTTAATATAGTAGAAGCGCAGTACAATAAATAACTTTAAATATACGATATATCGAAAACTATTGCTAGTCGCCAATATCCTTTTAAAGGTTCTCTTAAAATATTGAAAAGAAGGTCGGTGCAAAATTTCAGCTTCATCAGTGGGATATGCTTTTCGAAACCTTATCCCTTGTTTTTGCGTGTTACAGTTTAACGACCTGCATTTGCAAAACACCCAAAAACAAACCATCAATGGCTGGAATAGATCTGGCAAGCCGTTTATCCGCCTACGATACCCCAATGCTGATCGCCATATTATCAGTGCGATGGTATTGGCCCACCAATGGCTGGCATAGATCTGGCAAGCCGTTCATCCGCCTACGATACCCCAATGCTGATCGCCATATTATCGGTGCGATAGTATTGGCCCACGAATGGCTGGCATAGAACTGGCAAGCCGTTCATCCGCCTACCGTACCCCAATGCTGGTCGACGAATTATTGGCCGATTATCAGCAAACCGTTTAATGGCTGTATGCTGGCATTTTTGTTACGACAGGCGACCCTATATGGGGTACCCGCCCTCTCCGTATTTATCCCACTGGATTTTAAAAAATCACGAACCCTTGCGCTCCTAGGCTGTCTAAATACAACAGAAGTCAGCTTAAATTAGCAAACCGTTTCGTCAGTGGCGTAACTGCGTACCCTCATCTCCCGCGTACTCATATACCACCTTACCCTATATTTGATCAAAAGAAAAGAACCGTTCCAATAAAAAGTTGACAAAACACTCAAACAACGTTGCCGATTCCAGCTTTGGAGCTCCCCCCTTTGCTCGTTCCACAGCGCGATTTCTCGATCGCGAATTTAAACCGCGATCGTGATAAAACCGTTGATCGTGCGTCGAGGATGAGAGGGGGTGGGGATTTTGTCACGTGTTACATTTATAGCACGCTGCGTTGTATGGCAGTCGTTCTAGTGGATGTAGCGCATCTAAACGAAATTGATTCGATCATCCTCGCCTCTCTCCGAACCATACAGCACGACACATCGGTCTATTCGTATTAATTCGTCCCACACACACGCACACACCCGCATACGTATAGTAGTATGTCGTGTGGTCTATAAATAGTAGAGTTGGCCGATGATGGAACACTTTAAACGAGATGATATGGCCTCTGATCGACCCAATCAATGCATCCACTAAATCATCGTCTAAACTGACGGACGCAATACACAGGTTTAATGGCGTATATACGCGGGAGATGAGAGCTCGTATCGCGGTCGTGTGTGCCTTACGGCTTGTCGTCGCTCGGCCTCTAATACTGATTCTGTATGTCGTGTGGGCGACCGGAAGTTTCCACTCATCCAGCGATTGCCGATGCATGGCGTCTTTATGAGGCCACCATCAAGGCATTCGTGTTGCGATACGCACACATGTACGCCTATTACAACGATCATTTGGAACGTTATGTACGCGGCTCTCGCGTATTACAGGCTTGCAATAATGATGATAACTGTGCCAATTACACACAAATTCACGATGATCTTGAGGTTGTATTCGTTCATATCGATCCGGCACGCTTAGTCGCTTTGCACGGACTGTCATCCGAGAATTTCTTTGAGAGATGAAGATATGTTTCTCCTTCGATTGGAGAAGTTACGAAGCAGCGCGGGTGCGAATGAAAACACACGTTTGCGCTTGCTTAGCCCTCGGCAATTGCCTTTCTATTTGGAGCGGGTGGCATTTTTGATATCGCGTCAAACGTTGCTTTCAACGCTGGCACTTTGAGGGCGAGCCTGAAACGATCAGGATCCCACGAGACGATCGCCACGATACTTCAAACTCTGAGGCGCGAATTAGATGAACGGTGCGTCGAGATAAGGGGGGAGATCGGGGCTAGAAATTTTTATCGACCGAGGGACTGAGCGGAGATTTTACGAGTACAAAGAGAACGGACCGTGTTCGGGGTGGAACACGACTGAGATACGAGATGGCCTCCGCGAGGTCGTAGAGGTCGAAATCTGCGAGAGACGACGGAAGGTTGCGAAGGTACGCGGCTCTTTGGGGTCCGGGCAATCGGCTATCGACTTTTCTATTAGCTGAAAAAGTTGTGGTCAGGGGGTTACCCTGACATTGAGACCGTATAAAAGGTTGGTCGGAAAGGGGAACGAAATCGACGGAGAAATTGTAGAAGCGCTTGGTTCCAGTAGCCAGAGTGAGAGGGGGGGGGGCAGAGAGAAGGGGGGGGGGCAAAGAGATGTTTATTTCGTACTCTGTGGCTAACGCTACCTAAGAGTACCGTGCTTGTAAAAAATATACAGTCCATATAACATTGATTTTACGAGCGATTTGGATTTGTGTCCAGGACATCCTGTCCAGTATCTTAGGGTTAGCCTGATCAGGATCAGGCCTCGATCGGGGTGTGATACGGGTAACACCTATTACGGACATCCTGATCCGGCCTCAACCGGGCCGGAAGTATTTAGGCCCTAGATCAGGCAATACTAAAAAGGCCCTACCAAGGCCGTCCCTGATAAGATCCTACTAAGGATTTCCCCGATAGATCCCTACCAAGGCTTGCCCTGATAGGCCCTACTAAGGCTATCCATGATAGGACCTTACTAGGCTTTTCCTAATGAGGCCCTACCAAGGCTTTCCCTGATTGGGCCATACATAGGCTTGCCCTGTAACTACCTCAGCAGTCGATAGATGCACATAACCTCTTGTTTTCCACATGGAAACTTCGATTTGACAGCATCGTAGCTTCGGAGTTTCGGTATGTTCCTGAATTCTATAAAAAAAGGTGTTATGGACTGTCACGACAAAATCATTATGCAACGCGGTTGCGTGTTAGAAGATTTTGGCAGGTTTGTAAGGCGGAGAGAGAGGAATTATATATATATATATATATATATATATATATATATATATATATATATATATATATATATATATATATATATGTATATATATGAGGTTACGTTTGAAGAATCAATAGCACGTTATTCGATAGAACTCTTTAATTATCACAATGATATCAAGTAATTTATATACTCAATGTGATAAAACAAATAATTATAGGAATTCATTTGGTCTCTTATGCCATATGTGCAACCAAGATGTTACAAGCACTCAGTAGCATAGGGGCAGCGTGCGTAGATATAGGGAGGAAGGTACTAGGTTCGATTCCCATGTAGGCGAAATATTTTCTTCGAACAAAAACATTTCAGCAGCCCAGGGTATGACGAATTGTGATACAAAATCATTGTAGTAAAACCCTAAATTGAGTGGTTCATTTTATTTTGGATTTTTGAAATATTTTATGCATATAGGATACTTGGATTTACAGTGTATATCGTAAGCAAATAAAGATTTGTTCGAATCGAATCTTTATTTATTCAATTTGAATACATTTAATATTCAAAGAGAATTGCTGAAACAAATAAGATCATTGTAGGCCGTGAGACATGGAAGAAAAATATTGGATTTAAAAAGGTTCTATTTGAATTAAATATTTCTTTCTGATCAGGCAACCAGGTCAGGCCCATATGTGACACAACGTTACATTTCCTAGTAGGACCCTTTTCGGCTGCCTTATTAGGGCCCTACCAGAGCAGTCAGGCAACCTGAACGGGCCCCGATTTGGGCCCCATCAACATTTCTACTAAATACACTAAAAATTGAGTAATAGTTATAATAACAACAACACTTACAAAGTAATTAAGGCTAGATAGTAACCGCACTCGGACTGGCTTGACGATGAGCTTCATTAAGCGGTTTAGGGGCCAATGCACGCGTGAACGTTGTAACATTTGATAATGCCGTCAAGGTGGGATCCAGCGAAAGAGGGAGAGAGTGAGAATGGGAGAAGATTTAATATCGAGGAGGAGGCGCGAGTGTGATCGGCTTTATTAATTCACATAACATTTTATGGACCTGTGTCAAGTCCTTTCGGCGCCCCCGAGCACGGTTTAAGGGGGTGTCCCTCTCTGGAAACTTCAAAAATCGTTTTTTCATCCTACTGATATAGGGTGGACTTTCAAGAATATTTTAAGACCAACCGGACTTGGAAATTCTAAAAATTTACGAAGTACATCTATTTTAGTGTAAAGGTAAGGATGATTCGCGTGTAACGAAAGCGGACATCAAGTAACAAGAACACTCAAAAAGCCCCGAACTACTCGCAGAACTGGGCTCGCACAGTTAGCGTTCAAACAGTAGCGATTTTCGGTTCACGATCGCATTTTTTAATTGGATGAACCATTTGTTAATAACAATGACTTCAGCATGCTATTTTTCAAGAGAAAAATGAGGTTTTCTTTGGAGAAGCTGTGATTTTATCGTATTTTTCTAAATTTCGAAAAGTGGATCGTGAACACGTAGCCAGTTGGATATATGTGATGAAATTGCTTTTTTGTTTTCGTTTCAGATTACCATTGAGCCTGGTAGAGATCCCGCCCTTTCGGGCCTCGCCCTCAAATTGGGCCTCCAGAGGGGGGGGGGGGGGTATATACCCCGTTAAGGGGGAATATACCTTTGTACATTTTTTTTGCATTTTTTTCCGACATCTTCCAGAAAAGAAGAAAAGCAAGCGAATGTTGAATTAGGAGGACAATTGTATGGTCCAGGCATCGCCGATTAAAGGTAAACACGAAATTTCCATCATTTTACGGTACTTAAAACTTTAAACGTGTTTTTCTCGAAACCATGTTTTTAGACACGGGCGTATGCGTAGCGCCTCGAGTTTTCAATCGATTGACTTGAAATTTTAACTGTAGCTTCTTGACAACATTTCCTAGTCCAGTACGTAGAATTTTTTCGATAAGTTGAATAAAAAAAATTATGATCGATATTCGACCGATTTTTTTACGCCATTTTTTATCAATATATTGAAAGACCCCTACGTACCCGACTGGTTTTTTATATCTACTTTCAAAATAATTTACGTTTTTTGTTCGAGCTTGAAAATTATGACCTGTGCGAATACGCCCGTAGAGGACTATGAAAAAAGGAGTTTTCTTTCTTCGACTACTGCGCCGCAATGTTGTTTCAAAATAAGTTTAAAAAAATTCTTTCACTTTAAGACTTCTACTCACATGTAAAAAAACCGAATTCAAAAATATTGTTTTGTTTTTCTTAAATAAATGGTAAAAAACGGCCCTTGTTTTTGCCCCCACAAAGGTATATTCCCCCGTACCTACAAGACGTACAGCTCCCAATCACCCCAAAGCCTCGCCGCTTCATCGGTGCGCGAGAGACAACACCTATTACCCGAAGCTTGCTAAGAGTTATAGTCCAGTAAAAGTGACGAAATCCCAGCACTTTTTAGCGTAGAATATGAATTTTTGACTGAAGGTAGATGGTTGCATACTGAAAGTAATCACAATAAAATGTTTCCCCTCAACTCGCCCCAACCCTCAGAAATAGGGGTGCAAAACTTAAAAATCGCTGTATCTCGATAATTAATAGCCCGATCAAAACATATTTCGAACAAAAGTGGTTTGGAATAATGAAATTCGTATAAAGTTGTCGAACGTCAAACCCCCTATCTTTGAAAATAGCGGCACAAAAGCGATTCGAAAATTCGGGGTTGATGCGTGTCCGAGCGAAGTAGACATATCGCTGCGTGCTTTCCTGGGTCAGTGGTGCTCTCGTGTTTTTGTGCCGCTATTTTCAAAGATACACTGTAAAAAAAGTCATTAAATTTACTATACTCTTATAACTGAAAATTTCTAAACTCGGAATATGAAACGCAAATTCGCACTTCAGTAATGGAAACGTCAGCAATGTAAATGAATTTTCATAGATTCGTATACATTTTAATATATGGGACATTGAATATTAGTATGCTGCGTATGAATTTTTCAACGCGCATCATAATAATACAAATATTTGTTTGATTAATGGAACAAACGTATATGATTTCATTATTTACAAAAAAGGATTAAAATCGCAATATGTCTATTATTTCTAACTTCATTCTGTTGAAAAGTACAATACCTTGTACATTGAATATTACAAAACGCTGTTTAAAGAAATATGAAATTAAAAATACTTTTACAATGCTATGGCAAATAAAATTTCAAAACTTATTGTTAGTATATGAATGAATACTTAGGCTTCAGTGCTGTAAAATTCAACACCGGACCTATATTTCATACGGTTTTACATTTCGTAATACGTACGAATTGCATATTAATACACTATCTACAATTTTTCAAGGCGTCTAATAGAAAAATAAATATTCTTAGTTGAAAAATACAACAAGCGTTTTCAATATATAAAATGTAGACAAAGTGAGAAAATTCCAAACTGACTCTTAATTTTTACCATACTTGGTTCAGGAATATACAATTTCTTTTGCACTGAATATTATGATAGACTGGAGAAAATTGAGGAATAAATAGGACATTTTCCACCACCGGATCTCATTCCTCCTAAAAAACCACACACACACACACACACACACACACACACACACACACACACACACACACACACACACACACACACACACACACACACACACACACACACACACACACACTCTCTCTCTCTCTCTCTCTCTCTCTCTCTCTCTCTCTCTCTCTCTCTCTCTCTCTCTCTCTTTGGAGGATGAGTTTGGATACGGTGGAACTGACGAACCACCGGGTCTCATTCCTCCTAAAGAACCACATACACACACGCACACACACACACGTGTGTAAGAAGCGTACATCCGACCGCGCAACCCCCACGTGGTACGCTTTGGGTAACGCTAATGCCGGTGGTAAAAGACAGCGGTAAAAAAAAATCAAATGAATTTTTTTTTATAATTATGAAGCATTGTGAAGGCACTGAGGAAAAAAATTCGAAAAAAAATGTACGAACATTTTTTTTCCGAAAGAAATTGAAAAAAAAAGTTTTTCCAGATTTTTTCAATAATTAATCTTTTTGTTTGACAGAATAAGGATTATCAACGAATTTTTTTTTATTGTTAAAATGAATTAGAATCGAAAAATTGCTCGAAATGGTGATTTTTGGCGAAAATGATAAATTTGAAGCTTCGGGGCACTAAAAAAAAAAAATCGCAGCGCTTTGAAATTTTCAGGGTTTTTCCGAGACACTTTAAGGTTGAAAAATTACCGACGATATCCTTCGTTCATCCATTATGGCCAAAGTTAACCAAGTTATTCAAATATCCTTAAATAGGCGAATTTTGGTCGTTTTTTGAGTGAAAAGTATCACTGCGAAACAAAAATTTCATCAAAAGCCATTATTGGAATCTTATAGGGAATGTTTTGCAGTTTACAAAACCCTACTTTTCATCCCTGTACGATCATTATTTCCCAAGTTATTGATTGTCAAAGTTAAAAAGGACTTTTTTTATTTGATCGACGATATCTGCGCAGCAAATCATCGTACACACGTTTTGAGGACGTCAAATAAATGGGCATTAAATTGCCTAAAAGAACTTTGCGGTAGAATTTCAAAAAAAAATGTTTGAAGAGAAGCAAAAATTTGGAAAAATTGTTTTCGGTAGTTGTCTTAGGATTACTCCGACACCGTCCACGATTAACATTTTTCATGGCCAGATCCGAAAACTAGACATTTGGAGCTATAATTTGCTTTTTTTGCTGTGCGACCATTTTCTTCCGCGTTACAGCCTGTTGAAAATCACCAAAAAATTTGGAATTTTTTATCCCTTAATTTCTGTGACTAGTGTAATAGATATCTTGCGATACGTATATGATTTTTCCAGTACTTAAGTGTTGCGATATTACTGAACGATTATTAGACATTCGAAAAGCAGTGCATTGATTTTCAAACGACAATATTAAAATTCATAAACGGTATCTGTAAAAAGACTTCCTGCACTTTTATATTAATTTCAATACATCTTTTTTTTACAGTCTAGGGGATTGGACGTCAGAAAACTTTATACGTATGTTATTATTCCAAACAACTTTTGTTTGAAACATTTTTTGATCGAGCTATTAATTATCGAGATACGGCGGTTTTTAGGTTTTCATCCCCTATTTCTTAGGGTGGGGCGAGTTGAGGGTCAACATTTTATTGGGGTTACTTTCTACGGTGAAAAGTGCTGGGGTATCGTCTCTCTTACTGCACCATTAGTCGGTTCATCAGTTATTGTTGGAAACTCGGTCTTTCTATTGAGAAACCTTCTTACCAGAACTCTTTCAACGGCGTTTACGTTGTAAAATGACAGAACTTTCGTAGAGCGTCGGTATATGCGAATTGCGTTTCTTGACTGCTTATCGCACGATTTTTTATTGTTTTTTTTGCACTCTTGTTCCAATACAGGCCTGTGATGTATCAGTGTGAAGTTAAGTTCAATTTTTCGAGCTGATTCGTCAGGAAGCCTTGAATTCAGCTTCTATTCCCGAGATTTCGAGTTGCGCCACTTGGAGGGCGATGGATTGGAACGCGAGACCTGTTCCTCCTTCAACGACTGCCGTTTCAGCGAAGGATGATCCTCTGCGAAGAAGGAACCTGAGGACTATGCGCTAGTTGCCCACTCCATTGGCGAATCGCAATCGAATGATGGGTATTCCAATGGGAACGCAATCTCCGATAGATTTTTTGGAACACACAACCCCGCCTCGCAAACCTGAAAGGTTCACGGGATGTACTAACTCATGTATGAAGTCGAAATAAGAAGACTTAAAGTGTCGACGCGAACCTGGTTGTTCTGATATGTAAATAGACACTAGGGTGATTCGAAAGAATCAACTGTCTTTTTCCTTCAAATTGCCCTACTCAGTACTTGCAGTAAGGTGAACTAAGACGCATGGTAAAATGTGACCTCTTAATATCAAGAATCAGAGGTTCCTTATCGCATTTTTTTATTTTCTATGGTAATAACATGAGGAAAACTTTGTTTGATAATTCGAATTTTATAACTCGCCAACCGGTAAACGTACAACAATGCCCTAACCATATTTTTATAGCGAATTGGACGCTCTATAAAAACGGCCTCTTATCATTTTATGATTAAGGCCGTAGGCCACAGTAACGGGTATGAAATCATGTGCGAATTTAACCATTTTTTTCTCGTATGAAACAGTGATTCACTCATAAAATTAATTACACATCTATTTAGTATGAATATCAAGCTGTTAGAAAGTATATATATATATTTTTTTTCGATGCACAAAATGGATTTACTTCAAATTTAAAACTTATGTTCCTAATTGAATTTCGCAGAGAAGTTCGTACGGAATTTCTGATTTAATCGAAAACTTTTCATTTTATGAGCAGTTTATCAGCAGTTATAACGAAATTTTTCACTGAAAATTCATTTCTCATTTAAAATACCTACAACCTTTGAGTAAACAATATTTTTCAAATTCCGTACGTACTTCTCTAGGTATTCTAATGTAAATCGACCAGAATTTTTGTTTTTTGTTCTAGGTAAAAAAATTGTGGATTACAAATGTCACGCCGCGGAGCGCCCAAAAGAAAAATAACAAAAGAAAATATTAGTAGTCGGCCATTTTGTGCATCGAAAAAATATATATATATACTTTTTCTAACAGCTTGATATTCACACTAAATAGATGTGTAATTAATTTTATGAGTAAATCACGTTTTCATATGAAAAAATATTGTTAAATTCGCACATGATTTCATACCGGTTACTGTGGCCTAAGGCCTTAATCTACTATTTCAAAAGTTATTCAAGGGCCAAGTTGAATTTATAGTAAAATTCAAGAATTGTTCACTTTTCCAATGAAACTATCAGACTTATCACAAAATATTATAGGACCTTTTTTGTAGATCATTGCATTTTCTAGAAATCATAGGATAGAAATATTTAAAACACCAACAGTTTATTAGTTAATGGTTTTACAAATTCATTTTTAGAGAAAAGTTATTATTTCTGCGAAATTAATTGTTATATAAACCAAAAATCTAAATAAGAAGACGTCAATTTTTATAAAGTTACTTTTTATTGTTTATTTACAGTACGAATACGTTATTACGAAATCTGTTCATAACTTGTATATTAAAAATTAAACAAATTACAGTTTTAGAAAAAATCATAAATAAAACGAAAAAAGTAGTCATGTGTTTTACAAATTTCATCAACAGTAAAAATTAAAAAGTAATGTTATAAAAAGTGGCGTCATTTTACTTATATTTTTGGTTAATATAATAATTGAGTTTAAGGAAATAATAACTTTTCTCCAAAAAATAAATTTCAGAAGCCGTTAACTATTAAATTATCAAATTTTGAAAATTCCGCAATGCCATGATTTTATATCTAATGAAATGATCTACAAAAAAACTTTTATGACATTTTGTGTTAAATCTAATACTTTTGCCGGAAAGGTGAAAAAATCTTCAAATTTACTATAAATTCAACTTCAACCTTGAATAACTATGAAGGGAAAAAAATTATAATAAAACGATCAGAAACCGTTCTTAAAGAGTATTCAATTCCCGACAAGAATATTTTTTGGGCCTTGTACGTTTACTCGTTGACGAGTTATAAAATTAAAAACTAGCATTCGAAGTTTTCTCCATGTTATTGGCATGAGAAATAAAAAATCGCCATGAGGAACCTCTGAATATTGATATTAAAGGCCCATATTTTTACAGGCGTCTCATTTCACGTTACTGCAACTACTGAATAGGGGAATTTGGAAATAACAAAATAGTCGATTTTTTAAAATCACTTTAATTCATTTCTTAAATTAACATCAATTGATCTTGACGTGAAAAAAAAAAATTATTTAAATAATCGTTCGTAGATAAACGTATAATAATTCCTCAAGGTAGCGCAACCGAAGGTACTTACTTTATAGTTTCCACATAGAGTACCGTCATCCATAGGTCCCGTATACACTGCGAGGTACGAACCAGTGTTCTGTTTGGAGGCACACATGAGCGTCGAACACGCCAGCTCACCATGGGGAAGTATATTCTGCGTCTGTGCAAAAAAGATGACAAATAGCACGTGAAACGCGGCTGATCCATATAAATGTCACAAAATGTCAAATCTCTTAAAGCGACACTTACACTACAAGCTCCGGCATAGAGACCTCGGTGCATGCATTGGAACCCGATACCCCACTGGATGTTGAACTTAAAATTGAAATTTCATAATTTCACAGAATGCATATATTACGCAAGCAGGCGAATATTTCGTATACGAATGTAAGTATCAATCAATCGAGGTTATTTGCACAACTTTGATCAGTTTTTTGTAATACTACGAATGTAAGTATTTTTTCGTCTTACCGGGACCATACCCGTTACGGTGATTAGAACCGTCGTGGATGCCAGCAGGTAATACGTCATAGGAGACATATTTTCTGGAAAGGAACAAATAACCGCATATAGCGCTTTTGTAATAGTTACAAGTATTCCATCAGCCAAATTCACGAAACGCAAACATTATCAAGTTTTTTTTTTGGACTCTGCACACGAAGATATCATTGTCTTTCGTTGTCTCGTTCTTTCGGTCGAATGCGTAGTCACAATATCTACTGCTTGTTTCGCTACATGTATTTTTTTCTATCTCTCCGTTAATTTTACACAGAAAAAAAACCAATTGAATCAAACAAATATATTGGTTGATCTAAATAAATTTGCTGCTGGGGAGTGCCACCGATATATGAGATTGTTACAATACTGTAAAATATTGGAAAATGTGATTGATTTAAGGGGTTACCCCCACTTGCGATTTTAAAAAAATCGATTTTTTTATTGCATTTTTTGAAGTATAAGTATCTGAGAATATGTCCTGAAAATTTCAAGTCGATCCGAACAAAATTGACTGAGATATGAGCGTTGGAAGAGAAGAATCCGCGTTGAAAGAGCGTTGAAAGAGAAACTTTGAACGCGTTTTTCTCAAAATGGCATTTCTGAAGTCGGTGACCAAGATTACTCGAACACTAATGAACCGATCTTCTTGAAATTTTGCAGGCTTATTTAATACATAAAAATGTAGTCTTTAATCATTCGATTGTTTTTCGAAAAAAATGGCCGTTTTATAGCGAAAAAACGGCCGTTTTTTTCGTTAAAATCGAACCATTAACTTTGACTGTCCGCCATTTTGTGAAAAATGGATATTTTTTAAAATCCTTCGATTAAAGACTAGTTTATACTTATATTTGACTAAATCCATCCGCATTTTTTTTCAGATGATCCACTTCGCCGCAATGTTGGTCACCGCAAACCGTGTATATAAAAACATTATTTCATTGACGGCCATTTGCCACTAAACAATGTAATATTATTCAATAAAAAATTACTGAAAGTTCTTCAAGATGTGTTCTTTAAGATGGTATATTGATCGATCAAAAAAGTTTTTTAGTTTTCTTTAAAAAAAATCATGAAGAAGGCCTTTTTTCGCTGCAAGTGGGGGTAACGCCTTAAATAACGTATTGTTTTTTTTAAAAAGGTCTTCTGTTCTCTGAATATCTACATTATCCTTCAAATAAAATGATATTCTATTGAAATCCTATATACAATCCGTAGATGTATGGATGAAACAATCAAGCGGTTGCTACAACATTTTTCATTTCGTACAAAGGTATGATCAATAGAATTAATTATTTCTTTACTGCATCGAAACGAATATGCCGTGGGTCGTAGGTTTTTCAAATTGTTTTAAATCTTAAATCAAAAGTGAGCATTAGAATGATCATCCACGATAATAGTGGAGAGAATATCAGATATCCAATGAAATATCCATGGAGAGAATTTCTATATTATTCCATCTAAATTCCATCAGATTCTAAATTCCATGAGTTCTAAATTCCATCTAAATTCCATCTAAATTCCATCTAAATTCCATCAATTCTAAATTCCATCAGATATTAAACTGATAAGGACAGATACTACACTTTGATCTTAGCCACAGGCCAAGAAGCGATACTCTTTAGAGTTTCTCCGGCGTTTAAGGTGGTTCTGTAGTTTTGGTCAAATCTTAGGAATAGGCTGAAATCTAAGTATGGTGTAGATGTGATCTTCATGAACTGATGCCCAAACATTCAATTCGACTCATCGTTTAGTTCATGAGATAATTGCAATTGAATATGGGTATTTTTCTACGCGATCCCTATATCTAACACGTGAACCGATAGGAGTTTGCTCGCATTTCTCGATGTAGGTTCTAAACGGATTTTAGGATTTCAAAACAAAAGCACGTGTACGCAGTACTATTGTGGGATTGATTTTTAAAAAAATTTACAAACTTTGACCGTTTAGTTTCGGAGATATCGACTTATGAATAGTGGTAATTTTATTCCACACCGAACTCGGGCCCAAACAGCTGTAACTGAATGGCAACAATGTACGCTTCAGCCAGCTGATCGGCGCGTGGTCTGGCAACTCGAAGCGTGCTTTTTTCTCCGAGTTCTTGTAATTCTGAGACGAATGTGAAATAAATTTATTCTGCAAAGAAATTTAATTTGTTCAATTCATGCATGTATTTATGTATGCATTTCTCTTTGTTACAGCGAATACAATTTAAACTATCGGCAAGATGTTGTCTATCCACGATCCGACGTCCTTCGACACCGAATTTTTGTTGCTGATCGTTGAGGTTTTGGTTATTCTCAGCGAGTTTAGCCGCATTTGCTTGACACGTGGCTGCCACAGCTTTCAGTCTTTTAGGAAGCGCCTTTTTTCTTGTAAATATTCCTTTGTATCGCATTTAGGTTGACATTTCTACGCTTTTTTTAATTATATAAAATATTTCTCGAAAGACGGATCGTAGGAAGCTCAACGCTATGAGTGCAGCAAAATCGCGCTGTTGCCACTATTACAGCGCCGCTCTCTATACGAGTATGAGACCGTTCTATGCATGAGGTGCGAATGTGTGGAACATATAGAGGGTACAAGCTCTGTCAAAAATTTACACCCAACAGCATCGTATAGGCATTGGGTGTTACTGTACGCTTCGACCGAAACTTTTGGCTCATACGTGTACCTGCAGAACTACCTTAAGCAGATTTTCGGTTCGCGCTACGCTTACGAGAAACGAGTGCGCGTGCGACTTCTAGCGGTTACTCCGAGAACTGCGAGTTTCCTCACACCTATAATTTCAGTGGCCCCGGCCATGATTTGGTTGAATTTCTTCAAACAAATACGCAAGAAGCAAATTTTATTTTCGCATAATTTTTTAACCAATTCAGACATTTGCTAAATATCTTTCAATCAAAATAAAATATTAATATTTTAACGAATAATAAACTTGGAAATTAATATCGGATATGGTGAAATCTTGGGTCCTAGAATCAACAATATTTACGTTATGAATTGAAACGCTTTTTTTTGTTCTTTCATTTTACTTTCATTTTATCATGTTATTAAAGTCAATAGCGTTTTGTTTGGACTAATAAATCCGATTATTCACACCAACAATTTTACAATTGAATCGACAAAATTTCATTCAATAACACCAATGATATTGGATCAATGATTTTTTTTCTCAGTGTATTAGAGGCCACTAACTTCACCTTAATGGGCTATTATTTTTTTCAAGCAAACTATAATATAGTCAAAACATATCCCAAGAAGTTTATCCAGCTTTTCGATATGAGTTAATTTCCGGATAATTCTTTCCGACGAGGGAACAAGAGAAAACACAAAAGGGATGCAGAGGGTTGGAAAATCGTTCAGAAAAATAAAGAAATATTTGCAACAGCGGAGCTATGTCGTTCAAGGAAATCCAGTATCAGCTCGACCGGTTAAAACGAAGATGTTCACAATGAAAATCGACAATCCCGAAACCGAAGCCGTACACTAAAAGAGACGAAAACCCAGCACTTTTAGCGTAGAATTAGAATTTTTTACGGAATGTAGATGGTTGCATACTGAAAGTAACCCCAATGAAATTTTTACCCTCAACTAGCCCCAAACCTACGAAATAGGGGTTGAAAACTTAAAAATCGTCGTATCTCGATAATTAATAGCCCGGTCGAAAAATGTTTCAAACAAAAGTTGTTTGGGATAATAAAATACGTATAAAGTCATTAAACATCCGACCCCCTATCTTTGAAAATAGCGACAAAAAACGATCAGAAAATTCGGGGTTGATGCGTGTGCTATTTTCAAAGATAGGGGATTGGACATCAGATAACATTACACCTATTTTATCATTCCAAACGACCTGTATTTCAAACATTTTTCAATTGGCCTATTAATTATCTAGCTGTCCATCTGGCTTCAGTCAAAAATTCTAATTCTACGCTAAAAGTGCTGTGTTTTCGTCTCTTTTACTAAACTCTCTATTGCAGCTTCATAAGCAGTTACGACACTTACCTGCTAGGTGCGTTGCACTACAATAATCGAGAACTCTGATCGTGGAGAGCGTTAGCTGCAAGGAACGTCACACTACGGCAGAAAACAGAATATTGCAGAGCCATAGCCCAGAACAACGTTGTAATGCGATAAGCGAGAATTTTCATATAGTGGGGAGCGATACCTGTGAGGACCGCCACGGCATTAGAATAGAGAACAATATAGTGGAAACGTCATCTGCGAGGAACGTCGCACTGCAGCCAAGGACAAAATATTGCAAAGCCGTAGCCTGCAGGCCGCGTCGCACTGCGATAATCAAGAATTTTCCGATAGTGCAGAGCGTAGCCTGCGAGGTGACGGCAAGCGGAGGCCGAGAGGTTTGCCACGTCATTCACAAAAATCAGGTGTTTCGGGGGACACAGAAGCCAGATAAAGATTCAGGTGTCACTATGGGCAAAAGGTAAGTACTAATTTTCCGGTCAAAACCTCACGAGAAGTAAACGAAACTCCGATCAACTCACTTGATCAGGATACGGAACCAAAAAAGTGCCCCTCCGCTATACAGATAGATGGAGAAAAAAAATAATGAAAAAGGCCCTTCCGAAAGGACCTAACATGGAACATCACTTGTATGTTCGCCTTCGATTGTGTTGAAACTTATATATGTAATAAGCATTAAAAACTATTAGACACTTATTTTTTTATATCTGTGGAAAAACAGTTTCAAGGGGTGAAACCGCCCCTTAAAGACACCTTAAAATCAGCCCCGCCACTTGCGTGTCGAGGGGTGGTGTTGCAGTTTCACTCACAAGCAGTCCACCGATCTAAATGAAACAAAAACCAAAATTCTTCTAATGTCAAGCAATGAAAAATCCACTATGAAAGTATTGTAAAAAAAATTAATTTAAGGAGTGACACGCCCTTCTGTGGACGGACGTTTCCCTCCTTGAAATCATTTTTCTACCGATAAAAAGAATACGTGTCCAATAGTTTTAAATGCTTTATCACATATGAGTTTGAACAAAATCAAAGGCGGACACTTAAGTGATGTTCCTTGTAAGCAAAAATTGAAGAACACCTACCCTTCGCTGAATGCTGTCTTATAATGAAAGTCAACTCTGCTTAATCCTCCATCAGGCCCCGATCGTGGTGTAATGCGGGTAACGCCTATTCCGGACATCCTGATCCGGCCACGATCGGGCCGAAAGTATTTAGGCCTGAAATCAGGCAGTGCTGAAATGGCACTACTGAGGCCGTCCCTGATAAGATCCTACTGAGGCTTTCCCCGATAGGTCCCTACTAAGGCTTGCCCTTATAAGCCCTACTAAGGCTTTCCATGATAGGGCCTTACTGAGGCTTTCCCTGATAAGGCCCCACTGAGGCTTTCCATAATAAGGCCATAAATAGGCTTGCCCTATGACTGCCTCAGCCGATGATAGATGTACATAGCCCCTTATTTTCCACATGGAAACTTCGATTTTACAGCATCGTAGCTTCGAAGTTTCGATGTTTTCGTGAATTCCATTTAAAAATTTTTTTTATGCAACTCGGATGCGTGTTAGGAGATTTCGGCAGCTTTGTCAGGCAGAGAGAGGAATTATATATATATATATATATATATATATATATATATATATATATATATATATATATATATATATATATATATATAAGGTTATGTTTGAAAAATCTATAACATGTTATTCGATAAAACTCTCTAATTATCACAATGATATTAACCAATTGATATACTTTATGTGATACAACAAATAATTATAGGAATTAATTTGATCTCTTATGCCAAATCTGCGACCAAGATGTTACAAGCACACGGTATATATGTGTGGTATAGGGGCGTAGCTATAGGTAGGTAGGTACTAGGTTCGATTCCAATTGGCGAAATATTATCTTCGAAAAAAATAATTTCAAAAGGCCAGGAAATCACCTATTATGATACAAAATCATTGAAGTCGAACTTCAAATTAAGTGTTTCATTTCATCTTGGATTTTTGAAATATTTTATCCATATAGTATACTTGAATTTACAGTGTATATTGTAAGCACATAAAGATGTATTCGAATAGAATCTTTATTTATCCAATTTTAATATATTAAATATTCGAAAAGCATATTCGAAACAAATAAGATCGTAGTGGGCCGTGAGACAAGGAAAAAAACTTATTTGATTTAAAAAGGTCCTATTAAAATCAAATATTTGTTTTGGCAGTGCAGGAAACCTGATAGCGGTCTGACCAAGAAATGCGATAAGTGCCCGAATCAGGCAGCCTGCTAAGGGCCACATCGGGCAACCAGTTCAGGCCCATATGTGACACAAAGTTACATTTTCTAGCAGGACTCTTTCAGACTGCCTTATAAGTACCCTACCTGGGCCGTCAGGCAACCTGAACGCGCCCTTAATCGAGCCCCACCAAAATTTCTACGCGGGTAAGTCCCCTGGCCATAGAGACTACGGAATAAATATTGAAAGAGAGTTTTATCTTTTTAATTTGATATCGGTTTTATTAATTCTGATATCATTTTATGAACCTGTGCCAAGACCTTTCGACGTCCCCGATCACGATTTGGGACTTACAACTCCAAATCACCCTGAAGCCTCGCCGCTTCATAGGTGCGTGAGAGACAATAGTCCAGGCAATAAGCATGAAAGTAAGCACTTTTTAAATATAAATCCGCAAAATTGATCTAAGGGTAGTTAGATCATGTCGTAGAATCGAATGGCGATAAAAATGTTGCAATCAACCCCCGAAAAAATATTTTAAAACCATTTAATCTGGAATCTAATACTTTTCTCGAAAAATATGTTAAACAAAGGTTGCTCAGGATACAAAAGTACGTAAAAAAGTATTGAACGTTCATCTTCGTATCTTCAAACATAAGGGAGAAAAAAATGACAAATCTTTCAATTGAAGGACGAAAGCCTCGAAGTGTCAAAAAAGAAAAAAAAAATATCAAATTCAATATCTCGGGTTTTTTTTGTTACACATTGCTTTGGTATAAGTTAATTTAACTTTCGAGAGATTTTTATCTATTTTTATTTATTGTATAAGGATTCAAAAATGACAACTGAACATTGACAAAATGACTGGTTGAGGATCACTGTCAGAGAGAGACGCACTTATATCGCTGTGGCTATATGCGCATGCGCGCAACGCGCTCCAACGACTTTCATGCGTCCCTCACACTCCCAGTGGTGCTTCGGCTGCAAAGGCGATTTTGTCTTGCAAACAAATATTCATTCGTCTTTATCTCCCTCATTTTTGAAGCTACGAAGACGAACGATCAATACTTTTTTACGTACTTTTATATCCTAAACAACTTTTGCTTGACATGTTTTTCGATAAAATTATCAGGTTTCGAATTAAACGGTTTTTAAACATTTTTTCAACATTTTAAAACATGTTCTCGGGGGTTGATTGCAAAATTATTATCGCCATTTGATTCAGCGTCATCCATTTACCCTTACATCAGTTTCCCGTATTTGAATCTAAAAGTGGTTACTTTCGAAATGTTTACTGGACTACAACACCAATTAGCCGAAGCTTGCTTAGCGTTAGTCGTTTTCTCAGTTATTGTTAGAAACTCGGTCCTCCTATTGTGAAACCTTCTTACCAGAACTCGTCGAACGCCGTAAGATTATAGAACTTTCGGCGAGCATTCGTACATGGGAATGGCGATTCTTGACTGCTTATCGCACGATTTTATTATTATTATTATTTTATTATTTTATTTCACAGTTATTTCAATACAGGCCTGTGATGTATGAGTGTCAAGTTAAGTTCAAAGTTTCGAGCTGATTTATCAGGCTTTCTCGAATACAGCTTCTATAATTACGAGATTTCTAGTTGCGCCGCTTGGAGGGCGATGGCTCGGACCGGGAGACCTGTCCACCCTTCAACGACTGCTGTTTCAGTGAGGGTTGAGAAACGTGACGACTTTGCATCGGTTTACCAATCCACTCGTGAATGGCAGTCGAATACTGCATATTCTTCCAATGGATATACAATGTCTCGGTAATCTTTTGAGACACACGAACCCGCCTCACAAACCTGAAAGGTTTAATCGATGTTATAACTCGTGTAGGAAGATCAAATAAGGAGACTCGAACTCTCGATTCAAACCCGATTAGTACACACGTTGTTTGGATCAATTGATCTTAACGTGAAAAAGAATATTCGAATAATCGTTCAAAGACACAGGCTTAGTAATTCCCCAAGCAAGCTTGACGCAAAGTACTTACTTTTTCGTCTCCACAGAGAGTACCGTCATCCATTGCTCCCGTAAACGATGCGATGAGCGAACCATTGTTGTGTCGAAAGGCACACCAGAGCGCCCAACACGTCAGCTCCCAATTATGTGTAAATATGTTGTGCATCTGTGCAAGGCATAGGATAAATGGCATGTGAAACGCGACTGAGCTGTTTAAATGTCACGAAGAAACGTTAACATTTCGTTGAAGATATACTTACCAAACAAGCTCCAACGTAAGGACCTCGGTCGATGCATTGTTGCGAGATCGACAATGGCCGTAGGGGCTTAAAATTAAAATATCATAATTTAAAAACATGTATACTACGCAGGCAAACTTTTGGTATGCGAATGTAAGTATTTTTCCCTGTCTTACCTGTTTCGGATCCATACCCGTTATTGTGGTCAGAATCATCGTGCATGCCAGCAAGTAACACGCGATACGAGACATCTTGACTGGAAAGAAATAAATAACCGCTTATAGTCCTTTGTAATAGTTGCAACTATTCCTTCAGCCGAAGTAACGAAACGCGAACTTTTTGTTGTTTATTTCAACTCCATACACGAAGATGTCATTGTATTTCGCTGCATCCTCCTCTAGGTCAAATACGTAGTCACGCTAGTTACTGCTAGTTTTGTCACAGATTTTGGTTATTTTTTCAATTTTTCCGCTCGTTTTATAAAGTGTCGCTCGCATCACCTTATTTTGCCATTACGGTTTTCCGTGAAATCCGCGTTATAACGAAACATAGTACATCACTGAAAAAATTTCAGGAAATGAACATATCTTCGCAATTTTTAGGCAATTTTCACATGACTCTAGTTCCGCTAAAAATCATCGTAGGAGAACATTTAAAAAACCTTTTAATATTTGATATCTCTATTTTTTTTAGCTTTGACTTTCAAATTTTTTCATACTCCCAGTTACTGATGAATCAACAGAAAAATCGCAAACGGAAAATTTTCGATTTTGTTGATTTGTCGCACAGTTATGGGATATCAGAGGCAATATGGCCCCTTTGACTTTGATAATCATTATCTCACGGACGAATCGTGAAACATAAATTGAATATGATATATTGATGAAATTAAGTAAAAAAGTTGCGTTTGTTCCTTAAATTAAAAAGTTAGGATATCTTCGCAGATCACCATCGCCACCATTATGTTTAGGCATTTTAGCTGATTCATAGTGTCCACAAAAAGTATGCAAAGCGTTCAGTTGCTCCGATTTTTTATTCCCGGTGGCCAGAATCATCAAGGTTTGGAGTTTTTGCAAACAAATTTAAAAAACGCCATTATTATTTCGAACCATGATAAATTCGTTTTTATGTGAGAACATTTGTATTTCGACATTTATCGGCGTTTTCGCTCATGTAAAATGACAATCTGCAGACAACAATTTTTTTCTGTTTTTTTTTTATTCAAAGAAAATGTCTTCATTTTTACACGGGTATTTCATTCGTTTGACAATTTCTCAGTGAAAAATAACAACCGTATCCTCTTGAAGTAAGACATTCCATTGCTTGACCCTAAATTGACTTAGTTTTTTCAATATTTATACTTTTTTCAATACGGAATTTTTTTTCTATTTACACATAAAAGCAATTTATACAAAAAAATTCTAATTTTGAAATTGTGTTTGGTTCGACGGCATTCAACTACGCTGGAAGTTGCTCGTCTTGTAACCCTGGTCGAAGAAGGCTACGGTAACTGCGTTATACAAGGGGTATACCACTTCTGAAACGAACTCCATTTTGGAACAGAAAAAAAGCGTTAAGCAATAGGGTTTTTTTACTTTGAGAGGGTATGGGTGTTTTTTTTTCAAACCTCGCTCTATTAGGGTTGCTTACATATGTTTTTATAAGTTTATTGGTCATATGACAAATACACTTTTTTTTTAACTAGATATTTACTTAGGCGATGCTTTTTTCTGTCTTAGTTCTCAGGTACTACTAAAATGAAACCATATGGGACGATGATAGCTAAAGAAAGCTTTGTATACTTCTGCTGTAAGTTAGTAATAAAAAATATTGAATTATTGTTATTTGAATATTCACAGTCCCAAACGACTTATTTTTGGAGTCGGTACCAGCCAACCGCAATATTGTCACATTTTTCGCAGATAAAGAGGAGGCGAAGAAAAATAAATGAAATATACGATCTCTTATTCAATTTGCAATCTCGTTTCTTCCGTGACGTCAATCTCTTTTTCTTGGCTGGCACCGACTCCAAAAATAAGTAATTTGGTATTGCAAATATAAAAATAACAATAATTTTATGTATTTTCATTATAATCGTATTGTATTACGTATACAATAAATTATTATATATACTACCTAATAAATTGGCGTTTTGAGTATTCTTTGTTTAAATACAGTATATGGTACATAATATACGGAAATTCCAAATTCCTAACTAGTTTAGTTCGAGAGACAGACCCCGTAACAAAAATGGTCTAAAACTGACAACCTTGACGCCCCCCATTTATTTAGGGGAGACCGGGGCAAAATGGTATAGCGGGGCAAAACGGTACCGGGGCAAAACGGCACTGGGGCATAATGGGATCGGGGCATAATGGGATAGCAAAAAATGAAGTTTCTTGGGTGCTTGATTTGGGGCAAAATGGGATAGGGGCAAAATGGGACAGAGAGGAGTGGAATTTCAAATTGGGGCAAAATGGCATCGGGGCAAAATGGGACACACAAAAATGAAGTGTCGCAGCCCGCTGAATTTGGGGCAAAATGGGATGACAGGAAAATTCATGCTTCGGCTCTATGAAAGAGCTGTTGAAACATAATCTAATCTAAATGGTGCTTGTGGTTCGTTTCAGTCCACATATACGCAGATAATACGGACTGACCGATATATTTGTCGACACATATCCGTCGATTTCATGGGGAGCGGCGGTCCTAGTTTCATAAAACAATTTACGTAAAAATTGACAAGAGTTAGATTTTCATCAATGGCTTGAAAATCAGTATCAGTAGAGTGCAGTTGGCAAAAAATAAATTAAAAAAAAAACAAAGAAAGATAAAAACAAAAAAAAAAACATAAATTGCACGCGTCAGATTATAAAAATTACTTGATTGTTTAAATAATTAATAACGACAAAGAAATTGTACCAATCGAATAAGAAGGCTCAAATAACAATTTACGTAAAGTTTGGTACAGTTCTGACCGCAGAATCAAAAGTAATTGTTTAATAAACTTTAATAACAAATGAAAAATTAGTATTTTTTTGAATGTTGAAGTACTTAAATTTATTGGATTCAACGAATCCTGACGAGCCGAGCACGAACTGTTGTCGTAAAGTCAAAAATAATAATAATTGTTTAAGCGATTGAGTTAACAAATAAAAATTGTCTTTTTTAATGTTAAATTACTACGATTAATCAAATTTCAACGAAATCGAACGAGTCGACGTTGAAACATTGCCTTAACCGCATGTCCAATCATTATATTTGGGCAAACAATGAATATCAAAAAATCAATTGAAGTTTTAGACTGCATTAATAGTCATTAATGCATTAATAGACTACACCAAACTTGCGAAGATTCTAACCGAATGATAAAAAATTATTATTTAAACAATTTCATTAACAATTAAATTTTTCGAATCGAATTGTTACGCTCGATTAACAATTTCCAAGAAATTTCAGAAAATGCCGATCGTACAATGAAGAATAAATATTTGAACAATTTAATTAACAAATGAAAACCGCTGCAGTTTTTAATATTAATTAATTATTACGCGTAATCGAATCTCAACGATATAAAATGAGTCGATATCAAAATACGTCTTTAAAAATATGCTAATTAATGCAATTTAGTTAAACGATAAATATCAACAAACTTATCGTATCACCTGGATTGTTAAGCTCAATTAACATATCCATTGTCTTATTGAATGCATCGGCCGTAGTTTCGTGAAAAAATAACTATTTCCACAATAATAGAACTTTTTTTCATCCGCCATATTGGATTTTCAGTTTTTAGTTTTTCATTCCAAACTCCTATCCTCAATTCATGATTTCGATATTCTGAAATCAATGTCTTATGTTTTTATTCGTTATCTAAACGATTACGTATTTATTCATCTATCATTATTTCGCAACAAAATCATGAGGTACATTTTATTGTTGTTGAACCCTAGTCAATGTTATTTTTGTTTAGCAGTGAGACGCCATACGCGTCCATTGTGAGTCGTTTTTCTATTTCTAACTAATCTAATCTAAAAGATTCGTTGTAATTCATGCGAGAAATGGGCCCCCTATTCATGTGCCCATGCTGACGATAACTTAATCGAGTACGTTTGCGACAATTGTGCAGATAAAAATTAGCTTACTCAAACAAGCAATAAAAATTAAACATTGCCACCGTTAAATTATAGTATCGTAAGTAGAGTGTGACCCAAAAATCGTGTAACATTCAATAAAACCTGTTTTCACTCATTTATTACCCCTCGTTTTTTACCCCTGCATTTCTTTCGTTTCTGCATCGAATTATTCCACTGTCCCATTTTGCCCCGATCCCGTTTTGCCCCAACCGCCTCTTTCTGAGGAGCCTGATTTTCTCCGGCCCATTTTGCCCCAGTCCCGTCTTGCCCCAATGACGTATTTTCTAGCAGTGTTGATTTTCACTATTCCATTTTGCCCCAAACCCGTTTTGCCCCGGTCCCATTTTGCCCCGGTCCCATTATGCCCCGCTATACCATTTTGCCCCGGTCTCCCCTATGTTTAAACGTAAAAAAGAAAAAAAGATTTGAACTTTACTCAATGAGCTTTTAAAAATGTCACCTCACTAGCCAGGGTAAGAAAGAAATGTTTTCTTCTGCTCCGTTTTCATGTATGGGACCCCCATGTAAAATAATTTCAATTGCTTGTTTTCCCTTAAAAGGCAAACTTTCAGATTTCCGTCAACATCCTGTACGATGATTGGTACATGAGATATTGATGATCAAATTAAAAAACGTCGTTGTGGCTTTGATAACCCTCAACTGTGGAACAAATAATCATACAGACCTCTTTCATTGCTCAAATTAAAGAGTAAGAAACAAGTAAGAGGAATCTAACTGCGTGGTGAATCGAAAGAAAATTCATTGTCTGTATTATAAAAAGGCCTATCTGAAAAAAAAAGATTTCGAAAAATTTCCCTTTGCGATTTTGCTTTTGATTCATTGGTAACAGAGGGTCGAAAATGTTTCGATGCCAAAGCCGAAAATCAGAGATTATGAGCTTAAGAACGGTTTTTTAAATTTTCTCCTACGATGATTTTTCGCGGCAATAGAGCAATTTGAAAATGACCTGATAATATTAGATTATTTTGTTCCCTCAATTTTCGTCAGGCGTGTATAATATAGTAGCGACATATAAAAATAAGTTTTTCTTCAGCTTTTCGAAATGAGTTCAACTCCTGATAATTCCTGCCGACGAGGGGACAAGGGAAAACACAAAAAGTTTCCGGGGGTTGGGAAAACGTTCCGCAAGATGAAAAATATTTGCAACAGCGGGGCTAACAAACGTTTACAATAACTGATTAAGGGATCTTCACAGTGTAAAATGTTCAAAAAAATCACTTTTTGGCATTATCCGATAATATAGACGGTTGTAAACATGCTGTTTATGTACTTACATAAACATAAGTAGACAATTTATATGAAAATTCCGCACTCGAAACTTTAAACGCATTTTTCTCGAAATATCGTTTTTCAAATCGGTGTTCACTCTCAAAGGAAAAGTTTTCAAGTTATCCGTCTCAAATTTTGACGGAACATTCTGTACGCTGTTCTTCTTCCTATGGAAGTTTTTTTTTTCTTGAAAAACCTTTATTTTTTTTAACGGAACACTGCCGAAAGAATAGGTTAAATTCAAAACTTTTTTTTAAACGTTTGATTTTTTTAGAACGATTGATAATCTTTTTATAAATTGTGTTTTAGATAATATTTACCGGCACAACTATGTACACCGTGAAGACTCCTTTTTGTCGGAGACAATTTCAATCGTTAAAAAAATGTAAGAAAAATTAAAATAACCGTTTAAAAATGTATTTTCTGTTTCTTCATGAGTGCTTTGATTTGACATAATAAAATCAGACTGATTAGCGTATTTTAACCATCGAATGAAAAATCGCGAAAATCTGCTATTTTTCGACCCGTCACACTGTCATGATCCCTTAAATCAAAGAAGACTGCAATGAAAATCGGGGTAATGATGCAGCTTGACGACTTTTTCGAGAAACGACGACGGGGAATTTTTTTCGCCATCCAATGCATCGATTGGTCACGACTAATGATGTTTCGTCGGGGGTGGCTTACATTTCCCATTAATGCCGCAAGTTATAGCGTTTTGAAGTTTGCGGAAACAAAGGATAAAGTAGCGCGATTACGGACATGTCAACGCTTATATTGGGAGTGGAGAGTGGGAGGAATTGTAAAAAAATCCTTCGTGAATACAATGCCGAAGAGATATCGGAGCGGTCCCGTCTCCCTCCCCCTCGAAGCCGTTGAAAGTTTCTCAAAATACGCCATTTCAAATACGAGGTTGAAAATCGGTGAAAATTGTGTGTGTGCGGATTTGTTTTGAGTTGTTTGGGTTTGTGTGTGTGTCGGTCACGATCGACATACGCACACACACACACACACACACACACACACACACACACACACATCCAAACAACCCCAAACAAATCCATACCTACACACACAAACACACACACACGCACACACACACACACACACACACACACACACACACACACACACACACACACACGCACACACACACACACACACACACACACACACACACACACAATTGTCACCGATTTGCAGTTTCGTCTTTGAAATCGTGTATTTGACAAATTTCCAACGGCAGCAGGGGGGGGGGGGGACCGCTCCGATATCTCTTCGGCATTGTATTCACGTAGGTTTTTTTTACAAATCCCCTCACTCCCCACGCCCAATATAGGCGTTGAAATGTCCACGCTTGCGCTATTTTATCCCTCTTTTCCGCAAACTTTAAAACCCCATAACGTAAGGGATTAATGGGAAATATCGGCCTCCCCCGACTGAATATCACTCACTATTATGGAATAAGCAACATGGCGAAGAAAAAAAAATACCCGTCGTTTTTCGGAAAAATCCTCAAACTGCATAATTACCAAATTCGGAAATCCCGAAGCCAATTTATTGCAGCTCTTTAGGCAGTGAAGAGTCTTACCTGCGAGATGCGTTGCACTGCAATAATCGAGAACTCTCAGATCGTTAGCTGCAAAGAACGTCACACCACGGCAGAGAACAGAATAATGCAGAGCCGTAGACCGGAAAAAAGGTGCATTGCGGGTAGTCGAGAATTTTCAGCTAGTAGGGAGGGATACCTGTGAGGACCACCGCAGCATTAGAATGGAGAACAATATGGTGGCAACGTCATCTGGAAGGAACGTCGCGCTACAGCGGAGAGCAAATTTTCGCAGAGCCGTTGCCTGCGAGCCACGTCGAGCTCCAATAATCGAGAATTCTCAGATAGTAAAGAGCGATACCTGCGAGGACCGTCCGACTAAAGCGGAGATCAATGCAGTGGTAACGTCATCTGCGAGGAACGTCGCACTACAGCCAAGGACAAAATATTGCAAAGCCGTAGCCTGCAGGCCACGTCGCACCGCGATATCGAGAGTTTTCAGATAGTGGAGAGCGCAGCCTGCGAGGCGACGGCACGCGCACGCCGAGAGGTTCGCCACGTGATTTACAAAAATCAGGTGTTTCGGGGGACATAGAAGACCGATACAAATTCAGGTGTTACTGTGGGAACAAATTAGGTACCATTTTTTCGGTTAAAACCGCAAGGGAAGTAAACGAAATTCTGATCAACGCGCTTGATGAGGCTACCGAACAATAAAAGTTGTCCTCCGATATACAGACAGATGGACGAAAATTATGAAAAAAGCCCTTGCGAAGAACACTAACAAGGAACATCACTTTGGTGTCCTCCTCCGATTTTGTTAGAACTTTTTTTTGTGTAACCGTATCAAAAACTAAGAGACACGTATTTTTATTATCGGCATAAAATCGGTTTTAAGGGGCCAAACAAATCCAAAATCAAACGGGTTTAGATTCAGTATGTTAATAGGCTATACCGCATATCATACGATTTTCTATCTATACAAAAATATCGAAATGGCGGACATTATTCGGAAAAACAAAAAAAAACCTGTTGTTTTCACCGTTTTTGGCGAAAAAATAGTAAATATCAAAATTTAAAAAAATCCTTGATATGCGCTATGGCAATAGATGTAAAGAATATGTGGTGGAAATTCCATAAGGTTCAGTAGTTTCGAAGATTTGATCAACAAGCCGTCGGGAAACTTTGTTTCGAGAATCACGCGTTTAAAGTTTGTTTGGGTTACATAATTACATTAAAATTTTTTTTTAATGTATTTCGAAAGTGTATCTATTAAGTGTTGCAACTTTTATATCAATATCTATAATATGAACCTGTCGAAAAAATTCATGAAAATGCCCTTTTTTAGCGTCTAAGGTGAGTGGAACCCTTAGAGGATCAGGATCCCTTGAGACGATCGCCACGATACTTCCAGCTGTGAGGCGCGGATTAGCTGAACGGTCGGCCCAGATAAGGACATAGATCGAGGCTAGAAATTTTAGTCGACTAGAGCTAGAGTCCTGTTGAACAGAGACTGAGGGGGAGGTTAAACGAGTAGAAAAAAAAAACGGACCGTGTTCGAAGAGGAAAACGAGTGCTCCCCAAGGATGTCTCCATGACTTCGAAGCGGTCGCAATCGCGTTGCGAGAGACGATGGTAAGATGCGAAGGACCGGAACGTGGCACTTTGAGGTCCGGACAATCGGATATGGGCTTTCCCATTAGTCGCAAAAGTTGTGGTCAGGGAAATTGAGGCCGTACGAACGGTTGCTTGGAAGGTGAAGGGTCGAGTGGCGGGGGGAAAAAAGAACTAGAAGAGGTTGTGTAGATCGCTTGAAACGGGGGATCGGAAGGGGTGAGAAAATGACCAGAAGCGAGCGAGAGCAAAATGGCAGACTCGATGCTCAATTCCACTAGCCGAACAGAACAGACGAGATCGATAGAGAGTTGGAAGAAAAGAAAGGCAGAGATTGTGGGAGGAAATGTGGTATCGAGAAGAAGGGGCAAGATGAATTGGTGAGGTCGGCATTCATTCTGATGACATTTCGGTGGCGGTGTCCGACCTGTGTCAACTCCTTTCGACACCCTGACACACGATTTAACGCAGACTTTGTCCTTGGAGTGCCATATTTCAGGTGTTTACATATAATTTTTTTTGAAGGAGACGAGTAAAGCTTTTTGACTGCGCTTTTTTCTTGCTTTTATTCATGATATACAGAACGTTAAAAAAATTTTTTTTTGAAAAAAAAAAACCAAAATGGCGGCCGTTGCAGCTCCGCGAAAACAGGTCCTCAAATCGCGGGAGGTAAACGGCTGATATCACTGCCCCCTCTTTGTTGATCTGAAATACAAATTCAAAGTATTTTATCAATCTGTGACCCTTTGGTCATGGAATGACGGATGGGTTTTTCGTTTAGTACAAAATTCGGAAAATGGCGGCAATTAAAAAAAATCGAATTTTCGCGGTTTTTTCGCATAAAAAGATAAGTAATAAATGCAAAAATGTATCTATCGAAAAAACGATCTGTCATTCCGTGAAGACATATTTTCTGAGTATGCTCTCCAAATTTCAGGTCGATATGTTAATTACAGCGGTCAGGAGAATGTCAGCCATTTTTAAAAACGTATTTTCGAGAAAAACGCGTTTAAAGTTTTGTAATGTGTTTACACAAATGTGTTTATAATTACCGCTAATCGGCAATGCCTGGTCCATAGAGGCATCCCTCCTCTTCTTCTAGCTGCTCATGTTGAGCCGCTAACATCTCCCGCCGATTTCAAGGACGAAGTCTCCCTTAAGACTCATAGCCACTAACCACCCCTAGACATGCAGTTCCGGCGCTGTTCCAGCGCGCGAGAGACGGTACCAATTGGCCATAGCTTGCTCGGCGTTAAGGGGACGTAAACGGTCAGAAAAGCAGGTAAACTTCGGGAATTTTAATCTCAAAAACTAATGTTTTTATTGGATCCGGTTTTTTTTATTGGAAAATATGTACATTGAGGTGTGTTTAGGAATTTTTGAAAATAAATTCGTTGACTGAAAGCGATTCAAACGCGATTATCTCCAAACATAGTTTTCAAAGTCGGTGCCAGATGTATCTCGAAAACGGCTTGTCCGATTTTGTCTAAATTTAGATATAATATTCTTCGATAGTTTTTTTCGTTCGCCATGTAGGAGGTTTTCAGTTGATTGAACCATTGCTTTTTTGTGCATTGTGTATGCAATCCAAAATCGTCGGAAATTGCGAACGAATACGAATGTTAAATTAAAACGGTCGCAATTCCGTCAAAAATTAAAATTAAAAAATAATCCTACGTGGCGAACGAGAAAAACTATCGAAGAATATTGTATCCAAATTTGGACAAAATCGGACAAGCCGTTTTTGAGATAAATCTGGCACCGACTTTGAAAACTGTGTTTCGAGATAATCACGTTTGAAGCACTTCCAGTGAACGAATTTACTTTTAAAAATTCCTAAACAAACCTCAATGTGCATATTTTTCAATTAAAAAAACCGGGATCCAATCGACACTTTAGTTTTTGAGATAAAAATTCCCGAAGTTTAGCTATTTTTCTCGCCGCATACTCAGGTACCTCCCCTTAATCAGTTCCTCGCTTGAAAACTCGGTCCTTTTATCATCTCTGCTCGCCAGAACCCTTCCAACAGCTTCTTCGTTCAAAGATTGCAGAACTTTCAAACATCGGTACGTACTAATAGCGTTTTTGACTGTATATTAGGGCGGCTCAAATTTGAGCTCTAATTTTTTCTCCTTTTTCTCACCATCCAATTATCTTCTTTGAAGGACAAAAAAAATTGTCGCAAAATCTGCGAGCAGTCAAAAAAATATTTAGACGTCACTCAAGCCGCCCAAAAATTCGGATTTTCATTTAACAATCGATTTTTATTTCGTCTAATTCTTGCCAATCAATTTTACACTTTATAATTTTTAAATCAACCTCGCGAAAGCTGTAGCCTGTCAATGAATATTGAGTGGTCGCTCAAGAGCTTCGAAATTTCCAAGTTTCGCCAATTTTTTTTACTCTTCTCACTCATAAATTTGACGCTTTCTAAAAGTTTCAAAACATTAATCGTTTGTCTGAAGAAAGGAATTTTTAAAATTTACCTCCCACTACTAACCCAATAATCATGATCTTTCTCCTCATAAAATAATTCTTCGAAGCTCTTGTCCGTAAACAAAATTGTAGGTCCCCCGTTTTATCGGGTTAGCAGTGTGAGGTCAATTAAAAAAAAAACCGTTTCTAACGAAAAAAAAGCATTGATTGTTTTGAAAATTGTACAAAGTGTTTACGAGTGAGAAGAGAAAAAAAATCGTGATAATTCCAAATTTCGAAGCTCTTGAGCGACCACTAAATACTTATTGGCTGGCTAGAGCTTAATTTTAAAATTACAAAGCGTAACATTTATGAGTGAAAGTGAACGAAAAAAAAAACAAATCGATTTTTTTAATGATAACTGGAATTTTTTGGAGTCTTGAGCGACCTCTAAATATTTTTTCACCGCTCGCAGATTTCGCGACAATTTTTTTCTTTCGTTAAAGAAGATAATTTGATGGTGAGAAAAAAACGGAAAACAAAAATAGAGCTGAAATTTGGGCCACCCTAATGTATATGCTTTTTATTATACTTTGTTTTACATAAATGGCACGACGATGACTAACGGAGCTCGAGGTATTTGGCGTTGGAGTCGTATCTCCTCCCCGTTGTCTTTTGACAGTATCGATACAGGCCTGTGACGTGCCAGCGCGAAGTTAAGGTCGACATTTCGAGCTGACGTGTTACGCTGTCTCGAGTACAGCTTCTGTTATCTTGAGTGGCCTAGTGGCGTCTCTCATAGGTATATGGCGCGGACCGCGAGGTCTGAGTCCCCGTTGAGGTCTTTGTCGGGAGCGCCGAGTGCTGACCACCGGTCGAGGTCGATGCCGCGGGTGCCGAGCGCTGACCACTCGTTGAGGTCGATGCCGCGGGCGTCAAGCGCGGACGTCCCCTCGGTCTCGATGCGGCGGGCGCCGAGGTCTGACCACTCGTTGAGGTCGATGCCGCGGGCGTCAAGCGCGGACGTCCCCTCGGTCTTGATGCGGCGGGCGCCGAGGTCTGACCACGGGTTGAGGTCGATGCCGCCGGCCTCGAGTGACGAATAGGCTCCGGGCTTGGTATCTGCATTCGCGCGGACTGCCCACCGTTTACCGACGGTGTCTCTATCGCAGGACGATTCCTTTGAGGGTTAGAGCCTGGAGGATATCCGGAAATACGCGCCACCGGCGATGATGCGCAGTAGAATCTGGGTTCGGTTCCCATTGGGAACGCAATATCCGTAGGTGTTTGGGGCGCACACACTCCCCTTTTACAAACCTGAAAGATTCAATCGATGTCATAACTCGTTTACGAAGTATAAATGAGAAAGCTCAAATTTTGAAAGCTTTAAAATATCATTAAAGGGGTTTTCTCACTATAGACGCTAAAAACAGGCTTTTTTCATTATTTTTTTTTAATACGTTTATATTATAGATATTGATATAAAAGTTGTTACACTTGATAAATACAATTTCGAAATACATTTAACAAAATTGTATGTATTTATGTAACCCAAACGAACTTTAAACGCGTTTTTCCTCGAAACAACATTTTCGACGGCGTGTTCATTAAATCTTCGAAACTACTGAACCGATCCTCATGAAATTTCAACCACAAATTCTTTACATCTATAGCTATAGCGCATTTCAAGGATTTCCAAAATTTTTTATATTTACTTTTTTGCCAAAAACGGTGAAAAAAACACGTTTGTTTTGTTTTTTCGATAAATGTCCGCCATTTTGTTATTGTTGTATATATGAAAAATCGTATGATATGCAATTCATATACTGGATTTAAAACCGTTTGATGTTTTTCGTTTCGGATGATCCATCTCCGAAATTTGATCAACAGTGCAGACCTACCATTTTTTTAAGAATTTTTTTCAACTATCATTTTCGTCTATAAATAGTTACTTAAATAGATTTAAAAAAAAATGTGACTGTATTTCGAAAGTGTATTTATTAACTGTAACAAGTTTGGTATTAATATCTATAATATAAACCTATCCAAAAATCATGTAAACCCAAGCCAGTTTGACGCAACGTACTTACTCTATTGAGTCCACATAGAGTACCATCGGTAACTGGTCCTGTAGGCACTGCGCGGTAGTAACCGGCTCTTTCCCGCACGGCACACGTGAGACTCAAACACGTCAGCTCACCGTTGAATTCGTTCTGACTCTGTGAAAAGGATATCACAATTGACACGTGAAATTCGACTGATCCATGTAAATGTGACGGAAGAACGGTGAAAATTCTGAGACACTTACGATACAAGCTCCAGCGTAGCCTCGGATCTGGCATTGGTACCCAATACCCCATTGGGGTGCGCCCTTAAAGTTGAAATATAATTGTTTAAAAGTAGTGCATATTACGCAAGCAGGCAAATGTTCGATATGCTAATGTCAGTATCTTTCTTTGTCTTACCGGTCCCGGGTCCACACCCATCACCGTGGCTAGAGCCATCGTGCATGCCAGCAGGTAACACGTCATACGAGACATCTTTGCTGGAACGTAATAAACAATCGCTTGTAGTACTTTTGCAATACTTCCAAGTATTCAATTAACCGAATAAACGAATCGCTAACTTTTAGCCATTTTTTTGTACTTGGTACGTGAACATTTCATTACACAATAGGTTATACATGGTGACAAGTGAATTATCCAGGGGTAGGTACCAATTACACAGGTCAACGAGGAAAAAAAATTATTTCAGTTCGTACTAAAAAAAAAATTTGATTCTATACATCGAATAACAACCAAAATCTTCATTTGTTTAGCTATGAAGTTTCCTTTTGTCTCTTTCACGTTGATAAATAAGTCTTGAAGTTTTTGGTTAATAAGCAGCAGAAAGCTGTACGTTTGAATAACGAAAGCAAACTTTATCTGGTAAAACTAATTTTCCTTTTATTAGTTACGTGGACGAATTCAAAATTTGAGATCTAGAACCAGGGTTGCGACATTTTTAATGGAAAAGTAACGCAATATTACTTTTTTAATAGGTAATAAAGAATATTGTATTACCCATTACATTACAATCAGTAATGTACAAAAATTCCGATACTCGTTACATTATATTTTGTAATGTAAACAATTTCCGTTACGCATTACATTGGATTTTGTAATGTAAAAAATGTCCATTAATCATTACATAATATTTTGTATTGTAAAAAATGTCCATGACTCATTACATTGGAATTAGTCATGTAAAAAAATTCCATTACTCAGTACATTACTTTTTGTAATGTGAACGATTTTCATTAAAAAATGCAATGTAATGTGTAATGACAAAAAACTTCATTACACATTATATTGTAATGGGCAATGGACATTTTTTACATTACAAAATTTAATGTAATAAGTGATGGAATTGTTGTACATTACAATATATAAGGTAGTGAGTAATGGAATTTGTTCACATTACGAATGGAATGTTAAAAATCTCTATTACTCATTACAAGGTAATATGGATTATTATACGTTTGCCATCGGGTCAGATCGACCCAGTGCAAAAACCGCTCGCGCTAACGGGAAACGAATAATAATCCTCATTACACTGCAATGGGTAATGGAGATTTTTTACATTGCATTGCACTAGTAATGTGCAAAAATGCCACCTTATATTTTGTACTGTGAAGACATGCCATGGCTTATTACATTAAATTTTGTAATGTAGAAAATTTCCATTACACATCACATTACACTTTGTAATGTAAAAAAAATTCCATTACCCATTACATTACATTTTGTAATGTAAAGAAAATCCATTACTCATTACATTACATTTTGTAATGTAAAATATTTTCATTACTCATTACATTGGACTTTGTAATGAAAAAACAAAATCCATTACCCATTACACTGTAATGGGTAATGAAAGTATTTCACATTACAAAATGTAATGTAATGAGTAAGGTGTTATTGTCACATTCGAATGTTTTATCTGCGTTGTAATGCGGACCAACAATTGAACATAGATATTAAACTCATTTAATTACACGCAATTAGAGTTACCTTGCGGGGCTGTTGGTTCTCACGTGCTGCTTGCTTCCCAATTCAATGGGCTTCGGTAATGTGAAGTGAAGCTTCAGTCGACAGGTATTTATACTCGACCAGAGAAGCTTCAATTGGTGGGAGTCGTATGATTCGGCCACATTTCGATCATTTTCGTTTGAAGAGCTTGCACGATGGATACTCTCAAGCGAGCGAAAAGAAATCCAAACACACGTGTATCTATGACGGTAATAATATGAATACCGAATTGCATTAACATAAATTAGAATTCTGGAAGGCTTGTGATGCGAAAGAACTACGCACAGGCAATGCTAATTGGACATTCATAAATACATCATACGCAAGGTGTGCTTGGTTTAGATAAAGAATGTCTGTATCCAGGAAAATAATCGAGAATCATTTTTAATGCGAATTACGATAACTTGCTTCGTCTTACTTATCGGCTAACTATTATAGTAGTTGGGCTAACCCGTGCAGAAATGTGTTGGGCCTCATCCTACCACATCCCTGTACGGATGTCCACACTGGAATCCAAGTGGATTCCTCGCCATTTCCCGATCCGCAACGTTTGAGAAATTTTTATGTCAAAGTTACAACCAGAATTTTTTGAATCTCCGAAAAGAACATATACTTTCGTGATCCCGTGCACAAACTTATTGGCAAACACAACCTGCACGCTTTGTGAGCGTTTACGCGTGTGGTGATATTGTGTCAAAATGCAGTGAAATAAATAACAAACGATAATTTTGAAGGATTATCAGTTCTGCGATTCAAAACGATTTTCAAAATTTTTTTTTTCGAGGGATTTATACTTTTTTAAGGGATCTTCTCACTTTAGACACTAAAAAAGGTTATTTTCATGAATTTTTTTGATAGGTGCATATTGTAGATATTGATATAAAAGTTGTTGCACTTAATAAATACACTTTCGAGATACATAAAAAAAGTATATTTAAGTCACTATTTATATACGAAAATGGTAGTTAAAAAAATGTCCTAAAAAAATGGTGGGTCTGTTGATGGAATCTCGGAGATGGATAATCCAAAACAAAAAAATCAAACGGTTTTAAATTCGGTATGTTAATTACTACAGCGCGTATGATATACACAAAATTAATTACTACAGCGCTTTTTGATACACAAAATTAACAAAATGACGGACATTTTTAGAAAAAAAAACGTGATTTTTTTACCGTTTTTGGCATAAAAATAAACATCAAAATTTTGAAAATCCTTGCTATGCGCTATAGCTATAATAGCATTTCATAAGATAATAGGATAATAGCATTTGTTAAATTTTGATATTTACTTTTGTAAAGAATATGTGAATAAAATTTCATAAGAATCGGTTCAGTAGATTCGAAGATTTTATGAACAAGGCGTCGAAAAACGTTGTTCTGAGGAAAACGCGTTTAAGGGGGGATTGTCTTTTTTTCTGCAAAATTTACCGCTTTTTGGGAATTTTTTTGTGAAGAAAGTATACAACGGAAAACTTGTGAAACTTGGCATATAGTTTTATTGATCTGTTTACTACATACAAAAAAAAATTTAAACAATTTCATCAAAAAATCCGCCTCCCACCCCCCTCGACGCGCGATGGTCCTTTTTTGATGGTGTGCACGATTTCTCAAAAACTATTCAACCGATTGCCTTCAAATTTGGACAGAATGCTCAGCTGACATCCTTTTATCGTTTGATGAAGCAAAAAAGCAATACGTTTAATAGTTTTTTATTTATAACAAAAAATCGATCAATTTTTTTCGAAAAATCGATACTTCAAGTTCAAAACGTCACCAAATCGTCAATTTTTTTTTCCTTCATCGAACGATCGCTATATGTGTCTAAAGTAAAATGCTTTTTGGGTTTTTGTTGCAGGATGAACGTGAAGGCTGTAATCGTGCACACCATCAAAAAAGGACCATCGCGCGTCGAGGGGGGAGGGAGCCGGATTTTTTAATGAAATTGTTTAAAAAATTTTTTGTATGTAGTAAACAGATCAATAAAACTATATGCCAAGTTTCACAAGTTTTCCGTTGTATACTTCCTTCACAAAAAAATTCCCAAAAAGCGGTAAATTTTGCGAAAAAAAAAGACAATCCCCCCTTAAATTTTGTTTGGGTTACATAAATGCATGTTTTTTTAATTTTATGTTTTCGGAAAGTGTTTTCATTATGTGTAGCAACTTTTATATCAATATCTATAATGTAAACCCATCAAAAAATGCATGAAAATAGCCTTTTTTAGCGCTTATGAATTCGACCTACTGCTTTATTAGAAAAGGACGGCGAAGGGAGTCTCCTATGAGCCGGAATTATTGAAGTGACAAGGGTGCATTAAAAGCCAAAAGGACGAGGCCATAGAAGTCCGCGGATGCTGACGAATCAACAGTAAAGATAAAATAACAAAGTACCATCTTTCATCATTCAATTGGATCATTACTAAATCATGTAATACACAATTTACTTCAGAAAAATTATTTATATATATGGCGTAGGAATGGAAAAATGTTATTCCTGAAATGTCCACTTAGTTTAAAGAAGGGATGCAAATTCTTATGGAAAAACCAGCTAGAAAAGGTGCTGGTTCAATACCTCCGATTCTTTGCCACCACCTCGTCAAACGGTTTTGACTACACCTACGTGTGGCCATGCCATAGAGACGGATACATCTTATCGATACGAAAAAATAGTTTCTTCTCGTCTTCTTCTTCGCTTTGATCTCACTGAAGAATTCATTGAGCTTGGTACGGTGAGCGGACTATGGGAGCGAGAGTTTGTCGAGGTATTAATACAGGGTGGGAATTACCAGCTTTTCATGCACCATCAGAAGACCCGCAAAACGGAAGAGGAAACTGTGTGCTCTCTCAATCTCATAACACTATCATCTTTTCATCACTTTCTCCTCCTCATCCTCCTTTTTCTCCAATATTTGCGGCTGCTTCTCCGCTTTCGCGGATAATACGCCGAGCTGTATGAAAAAGCCAGTTGCGTTCGATTATTTTCCAATGTTCACCGGAATAATAACCCGGATCCTCTCCTCTTAAGGCCTTAGGCCACGGTAACGGGTATAACATCATGTGCGAATTTAACAATTTTTTTTCGTATGAAAAAGTGATTCACTCATAAAATTAATAACACATGTTTTTAGTATGAATATCAAGCTGTTAGAAAAAATATATATATTTTTTTTCGATGTACAAATTGGGCGACTACTCGAAACTTCTCGAAAAAGCTTTTTTCCAATTGGCGTGACAAATAACTTCAACAGTTTTCACTCGATTTACGTCAAATTTAAAAGTTGTGTTCCTAATTGCACTTCGCAGAGAAGTACGTACGGAATTTATGATTAATCGAAAACTTCATTTTATGAGCAGTTTAGGAGCAGTTATAACGAAATTTTTCACTAAAAATTCATTTCTTAAGTTCAAATACCTACAACTGTTGAATAAAATAATATTTTTCAAATTCCGTATGTACTTCTCTAGGTATTGTAATGTAGATTGACGAGAATTTTTGTGTTTTGTTCTAGGTAAAAAATTATGGATGCTAAATGTCACAATAATTATGGATGCTAAATGTATCTTCTAACATCTTGATATTCACACTAAATAGATGTGTAATTAATTTTCTGAGTGAATCACTTTTTCATACGATAAAAATGGTTAAATTCGCACATGATTTTATACCCGTTACTGTGAGCGCCTTAAGGGCAGGGTAAAGTATTACAATTTTTTTTTCCATTTAAAATTTTTAAATGAATGCATAATATATCAAGAATATTGTGTTAAAATTTCAAGTCGATCGGAGTAAAATTGACGAAGTTATGAGTATTTTATGTGCAATGAGCGATAAGCGACCAAACTCTTCTGCGTTTTTCAAACCGTTTTTCTGAGACTTGTCATATTTGAAGTCCGTGTGCACGATAACTCAAAATCTACTGGACAAATCGCTTTGAAATTTTGCACAGTACTTCTTCACATAATTCACCAGGTATTGTCGAGAGCTTTTTTGTTTTTTGTTAATAATACTAATTTTTCAACAACAAATTAGCCGATTTTTTTTTAGCGAAAATCGGGTTTTTGGCTCCCAAGTGCTACGAAAAATCGAAAAAAAAATCCTCCCGTCATTACCTCGAGAAACATCTCCTTTAACAAATGCATTTTGAGTTTTTTGTTTCAGATGATTCTGTTGCGAGTTATGGTGCACACCGCAAACCAACTTTTTTTCGAGGCGCCTCCGGGGTTTAATTTTCACTCGCTCAATTTTGAATACTTTGCAATGCAAATTTAGGAGAATGTTGCTCAAATGTTACGTTATTATATGTAAATTTTTCAATAAACGAACGCTATTCGTTACGCCAAAAAAAATCTTAAAAACATGCTTTTTTTCGCCGAATTAACTTTACCCCGCCCTTAAGGCGGGATATACATTTAGACACGAAAAAAAAAAAATATTGAGGGATTTTTTAAACTAATAAATAATTATTTTACACTTATCAAACTTTCGGTATACTTTAATATTATATTTAACTATACAAAACAATTTTTTAAATTAATTCATCATCAAAATGACGGACCTGTGGCAGAGTATTACAGCAAGTTCGCCGCGGGAGTTGCGAATTGCCGTCCAGTCTAGCTTCCCGTAGACTTTGATTTGCAAAAAAGTTCAAACATTTGTTCAGTTAGAACATGTACAGTTTCTATGTGACGGTAATTAAATGAAGAAAATGCAAATTTAAGAAAAATGGCACGCATTTACAAATAAAAAATCAACATTTCACGCAACATTTCTGTAAAATGTGAATTAAAAAAGTAGTTTTTTTTTCATTTTTTCAAAAACAATTCTCGTCAAGTAGAAAGTACCAATATTATCAACATTTCTACCAAGTCTCAACCCAATCGGCTTAATAGTTTTTGAGTAATCCTGCACGCCAATTTCGATAATGCAGTTTTGAGAAAAACGCGTTTGAAGTTCACGCCCGCTTCGAATCCGAGTGGTGAGGCACAGCGTTGACGGGCTGCAACGTTTGAAGTTTTTCGAAATCCGCTTTGAAACTTCACGAAAATATTCTACATATATAGTTCTAACGTTTAAGGGGAAAATAACTAAATCGATTTTTTGATCGTTGTAAATATATATCCCGCCTTAAGGGGCCAGTCCACTTTGGAGCCACGAGAAAAGGCTATTTTCGCGATTTTTTTTAAGGATTTTATAAAAGATATGAAAATAAAAGTTGTTGGGCTTGATAAATAAAGTCTTGAAATACATTTTTCAAAAATTTTAATTCTTTTTTATTCATTTTTAAGTCCAAAAATTATAGTCTAATGTAAAGCCTCAAAAATAGGTGCGCTAGGTAGCTCCATCACAACTCGGCAACGGCTTGTCTGAAACAAAAAAATCAAAGTCCATTAGATTCAGTATGACACCAGCTACAAAATGACCCTCGGGTATAAAGTTTTATCAAAAAATAAAAGAATGTCACATGACAAACGAAAAAAGTGTTTAAAAACGCGTTTTTTTCGCAAAAAAGAGTAAAAATCAACATTTTAAAACCATCGAGGGTCATCTTGTTGCGAATCATGTTTGCAATATGTGTTTAAAATTTCAAGAGAATCGGTTTATTAGTTTTAGAGATACGACGGAGCTAGATTTTCAAAACGTTGTTTCGATAAAAACGCGTTTGAAGTTTATACTATGAAAAACTCTTACCTAAACTCAATCGGCAATTCCTGCACCGTACAAAATCCCTTCTGATTGCTCATCATCGTCGATTTGTTCAAGTCTTGCTTGCTTTCGATTCTTTGAAATGTTCAAAGTGGACTGACCCATTAATCTCTGTATTGATATTAACCAGCTCCTTTCATGCAGCCGTTTTTTTCACGCATTCGCGCGTTCGAAAACCTGTAATATTTTTCCACTCTCCCAACTTGCGGTGAAGTAAACTCCAGGTCCAAAAATCACCATTGGAGGTGGTTTTTGCTCTGTCTCCATCCTGTGTAAAAATCTCCGTAGAATCCTTGATAGCCCAAGGGACGGAATATCGACAAGGACGAAATTGGTCCTGAAAGAGAGGAAGCTCGCACGGGGATCGGGTATCGAATTGAAGGAAAATACTGGGTGACGTTGTAACGTACTGGCTCTGGAATCGAGGCCAGCGAAGTGCATTTGGCCATCAAATAACATTGGCAGCGCCTATAACCGGCTTAAGTTCCGACATAAAGTCAGCTCGGCCGCAACGTTCTTCATTCCTCCGTGGATATATCTCGTGGAACACTCGGTGGTGTTGGTTAAGGGGCAGGGCGGCCCGGACCATCCCGAAGAACCACTAACTCGTGATCAGGCTTGCCTAACCAACGTCGAACTACCAGCGTCGTATCGGGAGTTGCGGCTCTTCGGGGTCCTCGGCTTAAGGTCTCTTTCTCCCGCGATATCAGTTGATTGGGTCTCCTCGCAAGTGTCCTATGACCCCCACCGGGAAAAGACACTGTAACAGGGTTTCCACCTCGATGAAGATAGCGCCAAGTCGATAAATATATATATATATGTATATGTATATATATTAGGTCCGACTCGGACTCTTAACTGCCCTTCGCTATATTTCGCCCTGTCGGTACTCGGGACTTTCAACCTTCGCTATTAACGATGAAACGACCCCCTTCTCGTATGAATTGCGTGTAATCCTTTTCGGCGGGTATAGATAAAGTTGCGCCTTCTAACAAACTGTAACGAGTTCGCGGTCGTTTAATCGAATCCGCGAGTATACGGTCGCGATGAATGCGAAGCTTCAGTACAAAATTGAGGAGGAAGATACCTTTTGGCGAGGAAAAAATGACTGATTTCCAGGTTAAAAAAAAATCCGATTTTTTAGCCTTAGGGTATGTTTTATTACTACTATTGGATGTTATATGGTATTTTTTATTTTTATTAATCTTTCAAAATGGCAGTGTTATGGCACGGTCTTCTGAACTGCATTTTTTAAACTGGCGCGGATATGGCTAAAAAACGAATCGACAGATTCCGATGAAATTCGGTATAAATCTTTCTAACCTTATTGTCCTAAACATGACCATAAATGTTGATGAAAATAAAAAAGAAGGGCTTTTTCAACACTGTCTGTAAACGTTTTTTTCCGCACCTCCTGTCGAGAAACGTGAGTCTTTCGCGTCTCTTCGTACTTTCAGCCCCTTAAGGCGTTAGGCTACTCTAGAAGCCGAAAAAATAGGCGCTTTGGGGATTTTTTTTTTAGAAAAACTACAAAATAAATCGAGATTACAAAAAAGGGTGTTCATCATACATATCAGTGACTGTATAAATAATTTTTTTCAAGCGATTAATTTCAAATAGCGGCTGTGCAGCGTTTATCTCAAAATTGCATTTTTTAAGTTGGCCGGAAACATAACTCAGACACTTTTCAACCGATTCACTTGAAAAATACATTGTCTATGGAAGAACGTAGGACTTTTTTTATATCGCATAGTTCATTGGTTATTAACAATTACCTGACGCAATTTTTTGGAAAGAATTTGCCAAAAAAATCGTCAGATAATTGTTAATAACAAATGAACTATGCAACGTAAAAAAAAATCCTACGTACTTCCATAGACAATGTATTTTTCAAGATACTAGGTACGCAATTAAGTTTCCGGGTTTTTTTACCAATAAAAAATCGAAAATTTCGAGACAAATACAAAAAATGGTTCATTCGAAGTATTGTCCCTCGCTATTAACACATGTTTGCCATCTCTCTGGCAATACATAAATACCGCGACGATAAAAAGACGCGTCTTTGGACTGAAACTATTCGTACAACCAATTTTGTACTGCATCGTAATTGGCCAAGTGTAGCCCACCCAAGCCATGCGCCATCGACCAGAACAAGTGATAGTCTGAAGAGGCCAGGTCTGGCGAATACGGCGGGTGCGGTAGCAGATCCCATTTCAGTGTTTTTATGGTGTCCTGAACGATGGAACTGCGATGGCACGGAGCGTTGTCGTGCTGCAGTATGACACGGTCGTGTCTCGTATCCCATTCTGGCCGTTTTTCGAGCAATGCGTGATTCAAATTGATTGGTTGTTGTTGGTAGCGATGCCCATTGGCAGTTTCGCCCGGTGTCAGCAGCTCATAGTACACGGTTCCTTTCTGGTCCCACCAAACGCAAAGCATTGTCTTTTTTCCGAAGCGATTTGGCCGTGCCGTCGATGTTGATGCTTCGCCAAGTGAAAGCCACGATTTTCTGCGTTTGGGATTCTCGAAATATATCCATTTTCCATCACCAGTAACATTTCGATGCAGGAAACTCTTTCCGTTCCGCCGCAAAAGCAAAATTTCTGAAGTGGCTCTTCGATTTTCCATTTGTCTCTCAGTCAACTCATGTGGCACCCACTTTCCTTCCGTATGAATTTTTCGCATGGCGTGCAAACGTTTCGAAATACATTGCCGAGTCACACTTAATGCAGTGAAAAAATAATTAGACGTCGCTCAAGCCTCCCACAAATTCAAATTTTCATTTAAGAATCGATTTTTATTTCGTTTACTCCTTACCAATGATTTTTACGCTTTATGATTTTTAAATTAACCTCGCGAAAGCTCTAGCCGGTCAGTGAATATTTAGGGGTCGCTCAAGAGCTTCGAAATTTCCAAATTTCGCCAATTTTTTTCACTCATCTCACTCATAAATTTGACGCTTTCTAAAATTTTAAAAACATTAAGGGGCTATACCAGTGTGCCACGTTCAAAATATCGATTTATTTTTTGTTTTTTTTTCGACCGTGTATACTTTCAAGAATATTATTATTATTTTTATCAATATAAATTTATCTTGCGAAATCGATAGTTAAATCTTTAAACACTTTTTTCTCGAAATGAGATTTTTCAAATTCGCTGACATTGTAACTCAAAGAGCAATTATCCAATTGACTTGAAATTTGAACTGAGTACTCTTGAATATATTTACTCTACAATGACGTCCGATATTTTTTATTGGATGACAATTGACGATTTGGCATTGAAAAAAATGACCATTTTATAGGCAAGAAAACAGACTTATTTTTCCATAACTACGCCATTTTTTTAGTTTTTGAAATTTTTCGAAAATCCGTTCAACGACATTTTTTCTTTTTCGGTTTCAGCTACTCTATCGGCCGGAATCATGTCAGCAGTGGAGGAACTTTTTGTTTGGCGCCTCCGAAGGCGCATAAGTCGCTTGGATCTCAATATTTTTCTATGAACAAATTATATAATATACGTCAAATATAGCTAAATATATTCTTAATTTTCCGAAACATTAAACTGAGTACTTTTCTTCCAAAAAAATCCCGAAAATCACCCCAATTTTCAGCGTTCACACTGGTATAGCCCCTTAATCGTTTTTCTGTAGAAACAGATTTTTCAACGTTACCTCCCACTACCAACCCAATAATTATAATCTTTGTTCTCATAAAATAATTCTTCAAAGCTCTCGTCCGTAAATAAAATTATAGGTCCCCCGTTTTATCAGGTTAGAAGTGTGAGGTAAATAAAAAAAAACGATTTAAAAAAAAGCATTGATTATTTCGAAAATTTTACAAAGTGTTAAATTTACGAGCGAGAAGAGAACAAAATTCGCGACAATTGCAAATTTCGAAGCTCTTGAGCGATCACTGAATACCATTGGCCGGCTAGACGAGCTTAATTAAAAAAAATTGTAAAGCGTATGATTCATGGGTGAGAAGTGAACGAAAAAAATACCATTGGCCGGCTAGACGCAAGCTTAATTAAAAAAATTATAAAGCGTATGATTCATGGGTGAGAAGTGAACGAAAAAAAAACAAATCGATTTATTAATGAAAACTTGAATTTTTTGGAGGCTTGAGCGACCTCTAAATATTTTTTGACCGCTCGCAGATTTCGCGACAATTTTTTTTTCTTTCGTCAAAGAAAATAATCGGATGGTGAGAAAAGGGAAAACAAAAATAGAGCTCAAATTTCGGCCACCCTACTGTATATGCTTTTATTTGGCGTTGGAGTCGTATCTCTTCGCCGTTGTCTTTTGACAGTTTCGATACACGCCTGTGACGTGCCAGCGCGAAGTTAAGGTCGATATTTCGAGCTGACGTGTTACGCTGTCTCGAGTACAGCTTCTGTTATCATGAGTTGCCTAGTGGCGTCTCTCATAGGTATACGGCGCGGACCGCGAGGTCTGAGTCCTCGTTGAGGTCGATGCCGCGGGCGCCGAGTGCTGACCACCGGTCGAGGTCGATGCCGCGGGCGGCGAGCGCTGACGACTCGTTGAGGTCGATGCTACCGGCCTCGAGCGATGAATAGCCCCCGGGCTTGGTATCTCCAATCGCACGGACTGTCCACCATTTGCCGACGGTATCTCTATCGCAGGACGATTCCTTTGAGCGTTAGAGCCTGGAGGATATCCGGAAATAGGCGCCACCGGCGCTGACAGGCAGTAGAACCTGGGCTCGTTTCCCATTGGGAACACAATGTCCGTAGGTGTTTGGGACACACACACTCCCCTTTTACAAACCTAAAAGATTCAGTCGATGTCATAACTCGTTTACGATGTCTAAATGAGAAAGCTCCAATTTTGAAAGCTCGAAAATGTGATTTAAGAGATCTTCTCACTTTAGACGCTAAAACAGGTTATTTTAATGAATTTTTTTGATAGGTTTGTATTATAGACATCGATATAAAAGTCGTTACACTTAATAAATGCACTTTCGAAATACATTTTGAAAAATTGTATGTATTTATGTAACCCAATCGAACTTTAAGCGCGTTTTACTCGAAACAACGTTTTTCGACGGCTTGATGATGAAATCTTCGAAACTACTGAACCGATCCTTATGAAAGTTTAATCACACATTAATATAGTCTATAGTTATATAATATAGTCTTTATAGTCTATAGTTTAATATAGTCTTTACAACTATAGCTATAGCGCATATAAAGGATTTTTCAAAACTTTCAATATTTACGTTTTTTGCCAAAAACGGTGAAAGAAACACGGTTGTTTTTGTTTTTTTGAACAATGTCCGCCACTTTGTTATTTTTGCATATATCAAAAATCGTATGATATGTGCTATAGCCATCGACATACTGAATATGAAACCGTTTGATTTGTTTGTTTCGGATGATCCACCTCCGAGATTGCATCACCAGCGCAGACCTACAACATTTTTATGACATTTTTTTATCTGCCATTTTCGTCTATAATAAATAGCGACTTAAATAAACATTTTTTTTTTGTTATGTATTTCGAAAGTGTATTTATTAAGTGTATCAACACTATCTATAATATAAACATATTGAAAAAATTCATGAAAATAACCGGTTTTAGCGTCTCAAGTGAAAAGACCCCTTAAAACATCCTCAGAAGACAAAAGTATTGTAATTCCCCAAGCCAGTTTGACGCAAAGTACTTACTTTATTAAGTCCACATAGAGTACCGTCAAGAACCGGTCCCGTAGGCACTGCGAGGTAGTTACCCAAAACGTCCCGCCGGGCACACGTGAGAGTCAAACACGTCAGCTCACCGTTGAATTCGTTCTGACGCTGTGAAAAGGATATCACAATTGACACGTGAAATTCGACTGATCCATGTAAATGTGACGGAGGAACGGTGAAAATTCGGAGACACTTACGATACAAGCTCCCACGTACCTATTGCCTCGGCTCCGGCATTGGTACCCAATACCCCATTGGGGTGCGCTCTCAAAGTGCAAATATAATTATTTTGAAGAAGTGCATATTATGCACGCAGGCAAATGTTCGATATGCTAATGTCAGTATCTTTCTTTGTCTTACCGATCCCGGGTTTATACCCATCACCGTGGCTAGAGCCATCGTGCATGCCAGCAGGTAACACGTCATACGAGACATCCTTGCTGGAACGTAATAAACAATCGCTTGTATTACTTTTGCAATAGTTCCAAGTATTTAATTAACCGAATAAACGAATCGCAATCTTTTAGCAATTTTTTTGTACTAGGTAAGTGAGAATTTCGATACACATGAATGATTTCATTCATTACAATAGGTTATGGTGACAAGTGAGTTAGCCAGGGGTCGTACCAATTACACAGGTCAACAAGAAAACAAATTATTTCAGTTTGTATTTAAAAAATAATAATTTTGATTCTATAACAACCAAAATCTTCATTTGTTTAGTTATAAAGTTTGCTTTTGTCTTTTTTACGTTGATAAATAAGTCTTGAAGTTTTTGGTTGATAAGCAGCAGATGGCTGCACGTTTGAATAACAAAAGCAAACTTAATCTGGTAAAACTATTTTTCCTTTTATTAGCTACGTGGACTCAAAATTTGAGATCTAGAACCAGGGTTGCGAAATTTTTAATGAAAAAGTAATGCAGTATTACTTTTTTAATGGGTAATGAAAAAATATTTCATTACCCATTACATTACATTCAGTAATGTACAAAAATTGCATTACTCGTTACATTATATTTTGTAATGTAAACAATTTCCGTTACGCATTACATTGAATGTTGTAATATAAAAAATGTCCATTAATCATTACATCATATTTTGTACAGTAGAACCTCGATTATCCGAACCTCGATCATCCGAACCCTCAATTATCCACACGATGACTTAGTTTATCCAAACGCTCAATTATCCGAACGTTGGCGCGAAAGATACATTATTGCTCGCTGCCACCGCCGTGAGCAACAATGCAACCCAACGCAACTTCTCCTTCTCAAACGGCTGCGAGACTTAGCCGCTCAAAAATGCGTTACAGTCGTTTGTCAATTAAAAATGGACGATTTTATTTTAAAAAATATTAAAAAAAAGGCATTCGACTTTTCTCAGGTATTTAAAATACACACACACACGCGCGCGCGCGCGCACACAAATATATATATATATATATATATATTTCAACGTTAATATGTATGTCAAATTATAATATATATGTATGTACTGTTTTTATGTAAAAAGGTGTTGTGTATGATCTCGTCCCAAAAAACCCACGTTTCGATTATCCGAACTTTCGATTATCCGAACTAGTCTCGGTCCCAATTGATTCGGATAATCGAGGTTCTCCTGTATTGTAAAAAATGTCCATTACTCATTACATTGGAATTAGACATGTAAAACAATTCCATTACTCATTACATTACATTTTGTAATGTGAAACATATTCATTTCAAAATGCAATGTAATGTGTAATGACAAAAAATTTCATTACACATTACATTGTAATGGAATTTTTTACATTACAAAGTGTAATGTAATAAGTAATGGAATTTGTTCACATTACTAATGTAATGTAAAAAATCTCTATTATCGATTACAAGGTAATTTGAATTATTATTCGTTTCCCATCGTGTCAGATCGACCCAGTGCAAACACCGCTGCCTCTAATGGGAAACGATTAATAATCCTCATTACATTGTTATCGGCAATGGAGATTTTTTACATTGCATTGCATTAGTAATGTGAAAAAATTCCATTGCTTATTACATTTAATTTTGTAATGTAAAAAATTTCCATTAACATTACATTACACTTTGTGATGTAAAAAAATTCTATTACCCATTACATTACATTTTGTAATGTAAAGAAAATCCATTACTTATTCCATTACATTTTGCAACGCGAAATATTTCCGTTACTCATTACATTAGACTTTGTAACGTAAAAAAATGCCATTACCCATAACATTGGACTTTTTTATGTAAAAATGTCCAATACCCATTACATTGTAATGGGCGATGAAAATATTTCACATTACAAAATGTAACGTAATGAGGAACGAAAATTTTTTACTTTACAAATTCCAATGTAATGAGTAATGAAATTTTTTTCACTTTACAAAATTCAATGTAATCAGTAATGGACATTGTTTGCATTACAAAATGTAATGTAATGAGCAATGGAATTTTTTTACAATACTGAATGTAATGTAATGGGTGATGCTTTTTTTTTCATTACAACATGTGACGAAATGAGTAATAAAAACGCTAATCCATTACAAAAAGTAATGCATTTTTGCAAGCTTGTCTAGAACCGAGACTCAGAATTTGTGTTGATCGGTGTTATTCTCACATTCGAATGTTTTATCTGCGTTGTAATGCGGACCAGCAATTGAACATAGATATTAAACTCATTCAATTACACGCAATTAGAGTTACCTTGCGGGGCTGTTGGTTTTCACGTGCTGCTTGCTTCCCGATTCAATGGGCCTCGGTAATGTGAAGTGAAGCTTCAGTCGACGGGTATTTATACTCGAACAGAGAAGCTTCAATTGGTGGGAGTCGTATGATTTGGTCACATTTCGATCATTTTCGTTTGAAGAGGTTGTTGGATGGATACTATCAAGCGAGCCACAAGAAATACAAACACAAGTGTATCTATGACGGTAATCATATGAATACCGAATTGCGTTAACATAAATTACAATTCTGGAGGGCTTGTGATGCGAACTAACTATGCAGACGACGGATGAGCACAACTTTTTTTTTCCTTGTTTGCGCACAGGCATTTCTAATTGGACATTTATAAACACAATATACGCAAGGTATGCTCGTTTTAGATCAATAATGTCTGTATCCAGGAAAATAATCGAGAATCATTTTTCATTCGAGTTACGATAACTCGCTTCGTTTTATTTATCGGCTCACTATTATAGTAGTTGGGCTAACCCGCGCAGAAATGTGTTGGGCCTCATCCTACCACATCCCTGTAGGGATGTCCACATTGAAATCCGAGTGGATTCCTCGCTATTTCCCGATCAACAACGTTTGAGAAATTTTTATGTCAAAGTTACAACCAGAATTTTTTGAATCTCCGAAAGGAATATACACTTTTGTGATCTCGTGCACAAACTTGTTGGAAAACATAACCTGCACGCTTCGTGAGCGTTCACGCGTGTGGTGATATTATGTCAAAGTGCAGTCAAATCAATAACAAACGTTAATCACAATGGATTATCAGTTGTGCGATTTTAATCGATTTTCCAAATATACTTTTTCGACCGATTTATACTTTTTTGAGGGGTCTTCTCACTTTAGACGCTAAAAAAGTCTATTATATTGAATTTTTTATAGGTTTATATTAGAGTCGATATATAAGTTGTTACACTTGATAAATACACTTTCGAAATACATTTAAAAAAACCTATTTATCTAAGACACTATTTATAGACAAAAATGGTAGTTAAAAAAATGTCCTAAATAATTTTAGGTCCGTTGATGAAATCTCGGAGATCGATCATCCGAAACAAAAAAATCAAATGGTTTCAGATTCAGTATGTTAATGGCTATAGCGCATTTCAAACGATTTTTGATATATGCAAAAATAACAAACTGGCGGACATTTTGAGAAAAAAAAAAATACAAAAAAAGTGTTTTTTCACCGTTTTTGGCAAAAGAAAAATAGTAAACATTAAAATTTACAAAAATCCTTGATATGCGGTATAGCTATAGTTGTACAGAATATGTGGTTAAAAATTCATAAAGATCGGTTCAGTAGTTTGTGTGGGTTTGTTTGGTTTTTTTAGCCTTGTTAATTTATTAGCAAACCGGCGAAAAATGTTGTTTTGACAAAATCGCGTTGAAAGTTTGTTTGAGTTACATAAATACATTTTTTGTAAATGTTGATGTATTTCGAAAGTGTATTTATTAAGTGTAGCAACTTTTATGTACCTATATGAGAATGAAAATAGCCTTTTTAGCGTCTAAAGTGAGAAGACCCTTTAAGATCCATTCATTGTGTATATCTGTATATTTTGTTTTGAAAATTCAACGCACGGAATGTGATGGGATCCATCAACAATCGTATGGGCTTCTGTTCGATAATGTGGCAATCCTTTACGATTCAAATTGGATTCGTACATTGGATTCTAATCGGGAATTCCCATTAGGATCCAACGTACGAGCGTAGCGTTTTAGTATAGGAATCCAATGAGATGATCCATTGGATCTTTACCAGAAAGTATGGACAAGTATAGGATTCTAATTGGATCGCTACGACATTTTTTGCACGGTGACACTTCTGAAACTCCGTTAAGGGGTTACCCCCACTTGCGATTTTGAAAAAATTGTTTGTTTTTATTGCATTTTTTTGAAGTATAAGTATCTGAGAATATGTCCTGAAAATTTCAAGTCGATCCGAACAAAATTGACTGAGATATGAGCGTTGAAAGAGAAGAATCCGCGTTGAAAGAGCGTTTAAAGAGAAACTTTAAACGCGTTTTTCTCAAAATGGCATTTCTGAAGTCGGTGACCAAGATTACTCGAACACTAATGAACCGATCTTCTTGAAATTTTGCAGGCTTATTTAATACATAAAAATGTAGCCTTTAATCGTTCGATTTTTTTTTCTCGAAAAAAATGGCCGTTTTATTGCCAAAAAAACGGCCGTTTTTTTTTCGTTAAAATCGAACCATTAACTTTGACTGTCCGCCATTTTGTGAAAAATGAATATTTTTTAAAATCCTTCGATTAAAGGCTAGTTTATACTTATATTCGACTAAATCCATCCGCATTTTTTTTTTCAGATGATCCACTTCGCCGCAATGTTGGTCACCGCAAACCGTGTATATAAAAACATTATTTCATTGACGGCCATTTGCCACTAAACAATGTAATATTTTTCAATAAAAAAATTACTGAAAGTTCTTCAAGATGTGTTCTTTAAGATGGTATATTGATCGATTAAAAAAGTTTTGTAGTTTCCTTCAAAACAATTAATGAAAAAGGCCTTTTTTGCGCTACAAGTGGGGGTAACGCCTTAAGAACAGCCATCGGTACAGGCACAGGTTTTTCATAGTTTCGCTGTGCCCTCATACGAATTCGACCTTCCTCTTGATTAGGAAAGCACGGCAAAGGAGTCTCATATGAGCCGGAATTATTGAAGTGTCAAGGGTGCGCTAAAAGCCAAAAGGACGAGGCCATAGAAGTACACGGATGCTGACGAATCAACCGTACAGATAAAATAACGAAGTACCATCTTTCATCAATCAATTGGATCGTTACTAAATGATATAATACACAATTTACTTCAGTACAATTATTTATATATTTGGCGTAGGAATAAAAAATGTTATTCCTGAAATGTCCACTTAGCTAAAAGAAAGGATGCAAATTTTTATAGAAAAAACCAGCTAGTAACGGTGCTGGTTCAATACCTCCGATTCTTTGCCACCACCTCATCAAACGGTTTTCACTACACCTACATGCGGCCATGCCATAGAGACGGATACATCTTATCGATACGAAAAAAAAATAGTTTCTTCTCGTCTTTTTCGTCGTTTTGATCTCGCTGAAGAATTCATTAAGCCTGGTACGATGAGCGGACTATGGGAGCGAAAGTTTGTCGAGGTATTAATACAGGGTGGGAATTACCAGCTTTTCATGCACCATCAGAAGACCCGCGAAACGGGGAAGGAAACTGTGTGCTCTCTCAATCTCATAACGCTCTCATCTTTTCACCACTTTCTCCACCTCCTCTTTCTTTTTCTCCAATATTTGCGGCTTCTTCTCCGCTTTCGTGGATATTACGCCGAGCTGTATGAAAAAGCCAATTGCGATCGATAATTTTCCAATGTTTACCGGAATAATAACCCGAATTCTCTCCTCTTAAGGCCTTAGGCCACAGTAACGGGTATAAAATCATGTGCGAATTTAACAATTTGTTTCGTATGAAAAAGTGATTTACTCATAAAATTAATTACACATCCATTTAGTATGAACATCAAGCTGTTAGAAAATATGTACATTTTTTTTCGATGTACAAAATGGCCGACTACTCGAAACTTCTCGAAACAGCTTTTTTCCAATTGGCGTGACAAATAATTTCAACAATTTTCACTCACTTTACGTCAAATTTAAAAGTTATGTTCCTAATTGAATTTCGCAAAGAAGTAAGTACGGAATTTCTGATTAATCGAAAAGTTTTCATTTTATGAGCAGTTTATGAGCAGTTATAACGACATTTTTCACTGAAAATTCATTTCTCAAGTTCAAATACCTACAACTTTTTAATAAAACAATATTTTTTAAAATCGGTACGTACTTTTCTAGGTATTCTAATGTAGATTGACGAGAATTTTTGTTTTTTGTTCTAGGTAAAAAATTGTGGATGCTACATGTCATGAGCACCTAAAAAAAGATAATAAAAGAAAATATTAGTAATCGGCCATTTTGTGCAGATATTCATACTAAATAGATGTGTAATTAATGTTATCAGTGAATCACTTTTTCATACGAAAAAAATGGTTAAATTCGCACACGATTTTATACCCGTTAATGTGGCCTAAGGCCTTAAGACGGGATATACATTAAGACAGGAAAAAATAAGCAATATTGAGGGTTTTTTTAAGCTAAGAAATTATTATACTACAATTAGCAACCTTTCGATATACTTTAATGGTATGTATTTAAGTATATAAAACAATTTTAAAAAATTAATTCATTATCAAAATGACGGATCTGTGGCAGAGTATTACAGCAAGGTCGCCGCGGGAGTTGCGAATGGGCGAATCGGGAGTTGCAGTCTAGCTTCCCGTAGACTTTAATTTGCAAAAAAGTTCAAACATCTGTTCTGTTAGAACATGTATAGTTTCTATGTGACGACAATTAAAATGAAGAAAATGCAAATTTAAGAAAATGGCACGCATTTACAAAAAAAATCAACATTTCACGCAACGTTTCTGCAAAAAGTGGATGAAAAAAGTAGTTTTTTCCCAATTTTTCGAAAACAATTCCCGTCAAATAGAAGGTACCAATATTATCAATATTTCTACCAAGTCTCAACCCAATCGGCTTAATAGTTTTTGAGTAATCCTGCACGCCAATTTCGATAATGCAATTTTGAGATAAACGCGTTTGAAGTTCACGCCCCCTCCGAATCCGAGCTGTAAGGCACAGCGTTGACGGGCTGTAACGGTTGAAGTTTTTCGAAATTCGCTTTAAAACTTTAGGAAAATATTCTACATAGATAGTTCCATCGTTAAAATTGAAAAAAAAGAAATCGATTTTTCGATCGTTGATGTATATCCCGCCTTAATCTCTGTATTGATATTAACCAGCTCCTTTCACCCAGCCATTTTTATATCACGCATTCGCGCGTTCGAAAACATGCAATATTTCTCCACTCTCTCAAATTCTTTGGTGATGTAAACTCCAGGTCCAAAAATCACCATTGGAGGTGACTTTTGCTCTTCCTCCATCCTGTGTAAAAATCTCCGTAGAATCCTTGATACCCCAAGGGATGGAATATCGACAAGGACGAAATTGGTCCTAAAAGAGAGGAAGCTCGCACAGGGATCGGATATCGAATTGAAGGAAAATACTGAGTGGCGTTGTATCGTACTGGCTCTAGAATCGAGGCCAGCGAAGTGCATTTGGCCATCAAATAACATTGGCAGCGCCTATAACCGGCTTAAGTCCCGACATAAAGTCAGCTCGCCCGCAACGTTCTTCATTCCTCCGTGGATAGATCTCGTGGAACACTCGGTGGTATTGGTTAAGGGGCAAGGCGGCCCGGACCATCCCGAAGAACCACTAACTCGTGATCAGGCTTGTCTAACCAACGTCGAACTACCAGCGTCGTATCGGGAGTTGCGGCTCTTCGGGGTCCTCGGCTTAAGGTCTCTTTCTCCCGCGATATCAGTTGATTGGGTCTCCTCGCAAGTGTCCTATGACCCCCACCGGGAAAAGACACTGTAACACGGTTTCCACCTCGATGAAGATAGAGCCAAGTCGATAAATATATATATATATATATATATATATATATATATATATATATATATATATATATATATATATATATATATATATATATATATATATATATATATATAATGTCCGACTCGGACTCTTAACTGCCCTTCGCTATATTTCGCCCTGTCGGTATTCGGGACTTTCAACCTTCGCTATTAACGATGAAACGACCCCCTTCTCGTATGAATTGCGTGTAATCCTCTCCGGCGGATATAGATAAAGTTGCGCCTTCTAACAAACTGTAACGAGTTCGCGGTCGTTTAATCGAATTCGCGAGTATACGGTCGCGATGAATGCGAAGCTTCAGTACAAAATTAAGGGGCTGTGCCAGTGTGAACGCTGGAAATTTGGGTGATTTTCGGGAATTTTTAAGAAGAAAAGTACTCAATTAAATGTTTCGGAAAATTGAGAATATATTTGGCTATATTTGACCTATATTACATAATTTTTTCATAGAAAAATATTGAGATCCAAGCGACTTATGCGCTGCCTTCGGAGGTGCAAATAAAAAAGTTCCTCCTCTGCTGACATGATTCCGACCGACTGAGTGGCTAAAACCGAAAAAGGAGAAAATTTCGTTAAACTGGAAGGTATTTCCTGTACCATGACGTAGGATTTTCGAAAAATATCAAAAGCTAACAAAATGGCGTAGTTATGAACAAAAAGTCTGTTTTCTTGCCTATAAAATGGTAGTTTTTTTCCATGCCAAATTGTCAATCCTCATCCAATCAAAAATATCCTACGTCATTGTAGAGTAAATATATTCAAGAATACTCAGTTCAAATTTCAAGTCAATCGGATAACTGCCCTTTGAGTTACAATGGCAGCAAATTTGAAAAATCTCATTTCGAGAAAAACGCGTTTGAAGATTTAACTATCGATATTTGCAAGATAGAATGAAATTGATATAGATGATATAAATGATGATGATATTCTTGAAAGTATAAACTGTCGAAAATGGCAAAAAAAATCGATTTTTCAAAAGTGTCACACTGGTATAGCCCCTTAAGGAGGGAGATACCTTTAGGCGAAGATTAAATGGCTGATTTTCATGTTTTTTTTTAAAGAAAAGTTTCTCTTCGATTTTTTAGCCTCAGGGTATGTTTCAGTACTACTTTTGGGTGTTATATGGTATTTTTTATTTTTATTAATCTTTAAAAATGGCCGTATTATGGCACGGTCTTCTAACTGCATTTTTTAAACTGCCGCGGATATGGCTAAAAAATTAATCGACCGATTCCGATGAAATTCGGTATGGTAAATCTTTCTAACCTTATTGTCTTAAACATAACCATACATATTGTCGAGAATTAAAAAAAGAAAAAAATTTCTTAACCCTTCGTCTGTAAACGTTTTTTTTCCGATTCCGTCTGGAAACGTGGGTCTTTCGCGTCCTGTCGTTTTTTCACCCCCTTGAACACTCAAAAAAATCTGAAAGAATTCATGCTACTGTTCGCAACATCCATTTTGAATCCAACTGTATCCATACCAATCATAAAATTACCGAAAAACCAACTTTTTCATATATTTTTTGTGAAATAAATGAAGAAATTCGGAACGAAAGTTTCGATTTACTAAAAAAAATGGTAACTCAAAGAAAAATGAAGATACCGTAATTTACAAAATCGCAAATTAATTGTGAATAGTTTAGGAAAAAAGCTTTAGGAAAAAAAAATGATTCCGTTTCGTTTGTTTGAAGCTAAATGCTTACGTTTTGAACATGTAAACAGGCAATAAGTTTGCATAATGCATTGCTATTGATACATTTTTATTAGCGAAAACATTTTTCAGCTCCTTTTTTGCAAACTCAATTTTTTTACAACTATTTTACAAATTAAAGGCCTATTAGGAGCTAACCAAGCCTACTTATAAGCGTCACTTGTTCAGCCGACCACTGCTCCATTTTTTAAAAATACTAAGAATTTTTTTTCTTCGGTATACTGAAGGATCACTGATGAAAAAAATACGATAAAACGGGAACATTTTTTTTACTCACCTGTCCGATTCGAAATTTGGGTGCTCGCCACTACTGCCTAGAAGGGACTGGAACGTTGAATTTTGGGCGTCGCGTCGGTTCCCCTTCCTACATCACTTTTTTAGGCATACGAGGCAGCGCCCTCCCTGTCCCTATTCAGCAGTCACAAATCGAAATCGATTTGGCTCGGACACGAAAGCCCCAGAGTTACAGACGAACTGTTAATTGCAAAATGAAGCCATTTTTTCGGAAAATTCAATCTTATTGTTTCAAAACGTATCATTTAATCGATTTTAAACATTTCTTCTAGGTTTATATTTTGCGTATGAGTGTTAATGAAAGAAGAATCTTCACCATTTTTAAAGTTTAATAAAAAAAAATACCATGAACAGACAAAAGTAGTAATAAAACATACCCTAAGTCTCAAGAATGATGACGAAATCTATGCATTAAGGCAGTAGTCTGCTTTACAGGCTTCAAAAAATCGATTTGAAGAAGAGGAAGGATTATTGTATGGCCCGGGGATAGCTGATTAACATCTAATTAGTGTAAGTATCCAAAAACTTATATTTTTTTGGACCGAAAACTTTAAAGCCCGTTTTCTCGAGTTTTCATTTTCACAAGTTTTAGAAAACGGTGCCGGCGATAGCAAAAACAATATATGTCCGATCGAAAAAAATCAAAGTGATCTAGCTTCAGTATTAAATTATCTTCTATTTGAACTAAAAAAGTTGGACAAAAGTACTATTTAAATTACTTGTTTTGCAACTTAAAGTGAATTTTTTTTTTCAAAAAAGTGAATTTTTTTTTCAAACTTCCATAAAATTTGGAATTTCATCATTTCTTCTGTATTTTTTTAGTTCATATAGAAAAGGAACTTGTAAAAACAAAAAAAAAAATTTGGTTCGACTGTTTCAGATGCATCGCACGACCTCCATCACCGGCACCGATTTACAAGTGCAAACTCCAGGCGCCCCAGAAAAATCGTTACAACTTTGAAAAATTTCAATATTTTTTAATAATAAAAATTGTTTTTTAAAGCTTGATTATAAAACACTATCGTCTCAACATTTCGTTTAGCGCAATCATTTCCTTCCCTTTCAAAAAAATTGCTGAAAAAACGCTTTTTTTCGGCTTCTAAAGCAGACTACTGCCTTAAAAAACAATAATGAAAATCAGCAATTTGTTCCTCACCGAAAGGTATCTCCCCCCCTTAATGACACCCACAATTATTCCGTTCCCCACAAATTTCATGTTCTCGCGTGAGTCTTCCTCGCAATCGGATAAGAGACGATATGCGATTTTCCCCTAGAGTTTGATCTGGCTTCTGCAATACCAAATGCTAGAAAAATAAGAGAGTGTGCGATGGGCGGGGGTGTGGAGGGTGGATGAGAAGCTGTGCTGGAGAAAGAAACGGAGAGTGAACTGTAGGTCCGAGGGAAATGGATATACCACGTAACGAGAGAAGGCGAAAGAGACCTGTGGCGAGAGAGAGAAGGCAGCCAATAACTTGCCAATATCGGCATTACTGGGGTACTGAGCGCAATATAAACGTTTATGACCCAATGCGCGTCCATTCAACCCCCTTTCCGATCTCGCCAAGCTACTCTCCCGCCCTCCTTCTCTTCCCCCTGTTCATTGTGACATCCCTTACCTACGCAGAGGTTCTCCACGTTCTCGCAGTCTCCTATTTTCCAGCAGGTCGCTGACACAACCTGTATCAAGTGGCCTTATATACGCGATTTCGCCGATTTTCGAAGGTACTTTTCTAGACGCGGTTAAAAAAATGACGCATACATTGACGACATTTTTTTAACAGATCATTGATGCACATGGTTAAGTATATGCACAAAAATCAGAAATATTAACAAATGGCGAAGATATAACATAATAAAGCAATGTATTTTTTTTTGCGCGCGCGTTGATGGTGAAAGTTCTCGGCATCGATGTGGGTGTCTGAAAAGGAAAATCAACATATTTATAATTGCGTAATGATTGTATCTTCAGTGTGAACCAACAATATTATTTTCTTAAAATATTATAATAAGAATTCGAAACTAAACATTTTTTTCGTAAATTTTGTGTCGGTATTTTGTTTGTTATATTTTTTTGTGTCATTGAAATTTTCGTTTCTGTGGTTCACACGATAGGTGATGGTACTAAGAATATCTTGTAAAAATTTCAAAGCGATCTGAACCTTCGGTCAAGAGTTAGTACCTTCACAAGGTTCAAAAAAGTGAATCGTGGAAAAACCGCTTTGAAGTTGGCGGTCGAGCGCGCCGCGCGGTATCTATGATAAATGCAATCTTACCTTATTTTTGGAATTTTTGGAATTTTTCCATTCTGTAAAACTTAAAATATTCCTAACCGTTCAGGCTAATGGAATCAATAATATTCAGAAAAAGGAATATTTTTGAAATTGTTCGCTTATATAAGGCCTTAAGGCGGTCCTCTAGTTTCTCGGGTCGAAAAAATCGATTTTTTTTTATAAATCACATCTACAACATGTGTAGAAAATGTGTGCCAAAGGATTTTTCGATATTCGACGTGGTTCACAAGCTACGGCCCTGGAACGGAGCAGGTATACGGAGCAGGTATACTTTCAAACGCGTTTTTTTCGAAACACCATTTTTCGAAACGGTGACCACGATATTTCAGAAACTACTGCACCGATCTTGTTCAAATTTATACAGCATCTTTAATATGTTATAAGCCAGCGATTGAACTAGGATTATCATGATTGCTTCGATAGTTTTTTTTGTACAAGCGAAAAACTTAAGAAAAAATGAGTAAAAAATAGAATGTAATTTTCAAAAGTGTATAAAAAAGACAATTTTTGTAATTTAGAATTCACTCTAGTTCAATCGCTAGTCTTAAATATGAAGATTAAAATGCCGTTTGGTTTTTTGATTTCAGATAAGCAGAACAGCCGCAATCTTGATCACCGTCAAGCACCTCTTTTACTTGATGTCTTCCTGTCGGCCACTATAACCTTTATTCTATTATATATTTTGACTTCGAAAAATTTGTAAAGCTTATTTAAATGTTAATAAAGATTATGCAAAAACAATGAGATTGATTATTTCGATGCTTTGCCCGTAAAAAATTATTGAAAAAGCCGTAAAAAAACAGCGGAGGAACTAGAGGACCGCGTTGAAAGAAACCCCATTGGTATGTCCTTCCCTCGTTGGCTCCAATGGCTGCCAACCGCCTCCATCGTACTTCTGAGATACTTTCGAACGAGGCGCCAATTCCATTGGGCTAGACCAATGTACATGATCGCAGGATGCACTCACCAAATGCGGTAGTGAAGCGAATAGTCATTGAATATGTGTGGTATAAGAAGCAAAGTTCACCATCCATCAGCTGTTTTGGATCTCTCCACAGACGATCAAAGGGAAGAGGTTGAGAATCCTTGCGATTCCGTTGCGACGTTGAAAGCTCATGTCTGTCTCTCCACAAGGCATCCATAAGAAATCCGGAATGAAAGGAAGGTATGAGAAGAGATCGGTATATAGGCGTGGTGCTTTCGGGTGGACAGCCATCAGAAAACCTTCTCGTGGACATCGAGGTCGACGTGTGCGGTGACGCTTCTTTTCTTTTTTTCTACTCTTTCCTCTTTTTTTCCTCTCCAGTGTTGCGGTTGATGGCAAACGTAGACCCACCGTGTACTCTCCGTTTCATCCTATATAACACCGGCAACACTTAATGTTTCTCTATCTATAGGGCACAGGACCGTCCGGGATATTGTTATATACGACATTGTCGCGGATATAGGATATGGGAAATGGCCTGGTGTGCTTCGTGGTCAACGGGAAAATACGGGGATCCAGGGGCGACGCGACGAAGAAACGAGAAGAGAGGAAAAACACCACGGTGCGAGACCGATATCGTCCACCACCAATTACCGTCGACCAAGAGTTATTGAAAAGGTCCCTACGGGGCAACGGCATGGAAGCCCTGCCGGACAACAGAAATCGCGCATCGCACAGCTAATGAACACTGATTACCGTTTGGCTCTTGGACGCCACTGATGATTTGGGATCGTCCATTAATCACATGAGGTTTTTTGGCCACTTTTTGAGCCCCCCCCCCGCCCCATGGTGATATGTGGTGAGGTTTCTGTTATCCAAATTCTCCCCCCCCCCAAATATTTGAGCCTCACGTAAATTATGGATGACCCCACATCCTTTGTGGGGTCATCCATAATTGTTTGCCTTTTGACCAGCCTTTGACCCAACTTTGTGGAAAAATTGTCTCGCGTTACGTTTTTCCTTGGAAACTTTGACCCCGGTACGGCTATCTAATCTTCGTTATCGGCAATCTGGCTGTTGAGAGGCCGGTTCGTAATGAAAATTACCGATTATAATGAAATGATTCATATAAATAAATTGATGTGTAAAATAATTCCGCAATAAAAATTGCTGATTTGCTCGAAAAATGTCAATGATTCGGTGCTTTTGGGGCCCGGATCAAGCTTGATGTTAATTTCATACGAATACGCTTCATTCATCTAAGGAAGAGGTAGGGCACATTTTTTTATTATTTAAAAAAAATTTATTAACCTTTCCATCTGTGCAGGGTTCTTCCCCCTTGATACATTCCCCATATTCCACTCTATATCTCTGTACAGACGGAAAGTAAAAAAAATAGATAAAAATTGATAAAAAAAAGGTCGGAGACATTGGGGTCTACGTTATGGGTACGGAGAGAATTGGCAACTATGAAGACAGTATCCGAAGACAAATGCCTTTTCCTGTGTACATATCAAGGCAGTATTGTTGTCTGTTGTTTTGGAGGTGATTTTTAGAATGAAATAATCTTCAAACTGTTCGAGTTTTCTATCTAAAATTTTTTACCCATGTTTATTGATCCTTCAAGCTTACGTACAAATGAAAGACAAAACATTATCCTGTTTTTTTGTACGTTTGCTTACAACGGCACGCGGAAAGGCCCCCAATTGGCGACCAGTGTTGTAGACGTTGTGTGAATCTGAAAGAAAACCAAAACATCGTGTGGGTGTTGTGATGTTTGGTTCCAGATTCAGCAAAAAAAATAAACAAAATGGTGACATGTTAAACTTTGATTATCAATTTTTTCGATTTTTCCGGCCATTCTAAGAGTTTTATAAAAAAATAATTATTTCGACTCAATTTTGGTACCAACGTTGAAGAACAGTCTACCGGAGGAGTGCTCCGAATCTCAGCTCAGTTGACTAACTGGCCATCGAAATATCGTGGTTGCCGATTTGAAAAGCGTAGTTTCGACAAAGCGCGAGGCCATATTCCAGTGTGAACACCCATTTTGAAGGTAATTTTTCGGGAATTTAATGTAGAGAAACGGTTGAATCTAGTGTTACTATTAAACATTTATATTTATACATGTTTGAAGTGAGATGTAAAAATGTTCAAAGTATTTTATTCGAAATTGTGAATGTTTTTTTTTGTTGCGCAGACCATGTGGCAAAAATCTTTTGTCAGGCGTGTATTTTTCTCGGAAACTACCAAGCCGATCGGCTTCCAATTTTGCACATATATAGAGTACATGTCGGGCTATCGTTTAGCCCTCCATCTTTTTGATTGCTCCATAATTGCTATTTTTCCAGACCGCAGAAAGTGAAATTTTTTTGTAAAAATCAGAAAACTCTTTTTCAAACGTCGCCATTTCGTAAATGTTCCCTTAATTTTTTTATTCGAGGGCCGAACGATAACCACATTTGTAAAGAAGAGAATAACAAAAAAACGTTTGGTTCAGATGACAAGGACGGCCGCAATCGCAACGCCCGGCGATAAAAAAAATTCGTGACGTAAACTGCGCAACATAGAATGTACAATTTCGAATAAAGAGCTCCGAAAACATTTAAGATATTACTTCAAAGATGTATAAATATGGCTGTGAAATACGAAAACTGTAGATTGAGCCTATTCCCTATACATGACACCCAAAAATCACCTTAAAAATGGGTCTCCACGCTACAATACGACCGTCATGTTTTTGCGTTCCGACTGCGCTTCCCGAGCGTACTCCTGATAATTTCTATAACTCGGCTAATTTCGTGCATATTAATAGACCATTGTGACAAAGGTGTTCCAAAAGGTCTGTAAAATGATGAAATAAAACGACAAAAAACCATTTTCTCCAAATTTCTAGGAAACAATACTGTCTTAAGGTTGCTAACAACGATCCAATAGTGTTGCCTCTTGTGACGTACAACATGACGATAAGAAAGCCACAAGCAAGCATAAGTACGTGAAGACATGCGCCAAGGCTGTTGATAATAATAGATACATTTGTTTCCCCGTCAATTTATTCTCCAACACTCGACCAAGCACGAGGCTCGCAAAAATAGTACATTTATTCAAATACAGTCGGTTGTAACGAGTTGGAGGGCAATGAACTAGAATTATCGTCTATTCGACACCGCTCATCGAGTTGCGGAAAGAGATTTTTTTCCAGCTGCTTATTCGTCGTCTGGTCCGTCATGGATCGCACTTGTGTCACGAAGGTAAGCGATATAATTCGCCAACAGCCCGAGCTCGTGATACAATTGCGGAGTATTAGTTTTGATGGCACTCTGATTCGGCTCCGTACATCGTATTTTGTTGCTAAATGGAAGATAGTCGCGTGTGGGCGCGGGTGGCTTATTTCACGTACATACGCCATTCGCATACATATCCGATAAATGTGCAGAGAGGAAGAGGTACAAGACGAAGAAAGATTTACGAGGACATACAAGGAGGAAAGGGCGAGAGAGCGTAGGAAGAGAGCAAGGGCGAGAGAGAGGCATGAGAGACGAGAGCGAGTTCCTCTTCACCAATTTTCCTTCTCAAAGCTTCATCGTCTTTGATCAGCTCTCACGACGCCCCTGTAATGGTCCCTGATCCTCCCCCACCCCTGTCATTTTACTGTCGGCTTTCCATATTCCCAAGATCCCATACTCTCCTCCTATCCAGCAGTTTACGCAAGATGCTTCACCGCTTCTCTCTCTCTCTCCCTCTCCCTCTCTCTCTCTCTCTCTCTCTCTCTCTCTCTCTCTCTCTCTCTCTCTCTCTCTCTCTCTCTCTCTCTCTCTCTCTCTCTCTCTCTCTCTCTCTCTCTCTCTCTCTCTCTCTCTCTCTCTCTCTCTCTCTCTCTCTCCCCTCTCCCTCTCCCTCCCCCTCCCTCTCTCCCTCTCGCCCTCTCTCTCTCTCTCTCTCTCTCTCTCTCTCTCTCTCGCGCTCTCTTCTTTATTCCCTTCCGCCTTCTTCCATCTTCTTCAGCGCCGAAACATTCTATCTAGCATTCCTCGTCTGCCCATCCCGATGATAATATACAACCCTCTCCGCCCCGCACCCCTCGAACGCGTTGAAGTATCCGGTGTCTCGATCAACTTTCAATCGAATATTTCACGGAAATTAACGACTACGAAAGCTCCGTTGGGCGATGTGACAAATTCCATCGCTTCCGAGTTCAAACTCCTCGAGAGAGGAGAAGCGAAGAGAATAATATCCGCTATCACGAGAAATGATCATTTCATTTATATTTAAAACTCAAAAAAGCGCCGAAATATTGCGCCTTTTTACTTCACCGAACAAATATCGCTTATATTGGCTCCGCGCAGAGTATAGGGCGGGGGTAATGAAATCGAACGCAGCGCCCGCAGTGGATAAAGGCTGCATTAAACTTGGCTATTTATCTGTCAAATCTGTGTGAGCGTGGTACGAAATTTTTTTGCATCCTAAATTCCACCTTTTTTTTGCTCTGATAGCACAATGGGTCCTTTGGCTATCAAATGTTTAAGGAAGTCAAACCTCACTACCCCCCACAATTTTGTATATATTTTTTGAAGTGTGCGGAGTATCTTTGACAGGGCATTGAAATGCACTTATGTCACTTTGACATTGAATGAAATGGAAAGCAACGACTTTTTACATTCAAATTGTCATTTTTATTAAGGGAGGACACCGTTGAGACAGGCCGAAAAAAGTAGTTTTCAACGATTTTTTTGTCTACTGGATTATCCATTTGGGATTTGGAAAAAAGATATGTTATGAAGTATTCATTTCACTTATTTAAATTGAAAAAAATGAAAATTTACACGAAAATAATGAAATTTTTTTTTGCAAAACCATATTTTTGAAATCGGCACGAAGCAGAACTCGAACAATTTGCCTCCAATCGACTTGAAATTATAACTGTAGCTTCTTAGATTGCTTTAACAGTCAAGTACGTGCGTTTTTTTTTCGATTAATTGAAAATTATACAAAATATATAATTTTTTATATGAAAATTATGGTCGGAAAAATGAACTTTTGTTCAAACTCGTCTATATATTTTTTTTCATTATTTTTTTATATCCCCCCCCCTCCGCAATTGACTGCTAAAACTAATATAATTCACGAAAATAGTTCACTCTTAGTTCCGGGACTAAATTTACGACAGTCCTACTGCGTGCCGCGAAGAGGGTTGGCTGAAAACCAGTAGCGCCATAGCGACTCGTGCGTCGTAATTGTGTGTTCTTGGGACAAATAATTTTTTTTTCACATGCTTCAATAAATACCTTATAAAACCTAGAAGTTTTTTTAACCATGTATTGTATTCCTTTCTTGAAAAAAAATCCAAAGTAAAAGTTCGAAAATGGGCAGTTATAGTGGTGTCCTCCCTTAAAGGGTTGCGTGGGTTTGAAAACTTGAAAAAATCCATTTTTTATATTTGATTATCTAATAGTACAATGTGTCCGAAATATTCTCCCAAAGTTTTAAGTCAATCGGAGTAAAAGTCTAGGAGAGAGCCTTTGGAAATTCCCCCCGTTGGGAAAGACCGGCCGGGAGCGACGCAGGTAATCGCATTTTTCTGAAAACACTATTTTTGAAGTCAGTGGATACGATTTCTCAAAAAACGAATGCACCGATCTTATGGAAATTTTTCACTCTTCTTCAAAATAGCATTGGCTAGTGATTGAACCAAGGTTTTTTTTCGATTACAACTAATTTTACGTTGTATTTAAATTGACTTAAATTTTATTTATATTAAATATATATTATATTATTTATTATATTATATTATATCATTTATATTAAATTTATATTTACGAGGCTATACGTAGATTCAATTCTATCAAAAATTGAACTATTTCGCATACACCTGTGCCAAAAATGCGAATTTCAATTTTTTTTATCCTCCGAGCTATACTTATCTACTAACAGAAAAAAAAATGGTTTCTTAATTTCAGATAAAGCTATCATGAGTTATCGTGACCACCACGAGGACACTTTTTTTATGGGTCTCCGGAAACCAGGTCCCACCGGCTGAATTTCCCAAATTTTTGGAAGAAATTTTTGCTTAACATTTCGAATAAAATAGTTTATATATATATATTTTTTAACAGAGAAAATATGCTTTTTGGCTTCGAAGCCCACGTACCCCCTTAAAGAAACATTTTACATAAAACTATCAAGTACCTAGGGTACTATTATAGGCACTCATTCAGTGTTATAATTATCATCGAGATCAAAATCAACTTGAGCAACATTATAATCAACTTTAGCAACATTAAAATAAACTTGAACAACAAATTGTTCAACTTTATTCCCCGCACCCGCCGCCCGCCACAGAAGGTCACGCGGGCTCGCTGCGCACACATTTAAACCGTATTTCCCATGTAGGTTTCGCCAATCGAACCGTAACGGCCAATACTTGGACCAATGTTGGCGGGGCGATGATAGATTACCCAATTGTACGCCAATGCTCGGCTGAGTATTGACTAGCCAACATTGGTTTGCCAATACGAGGCCAATATTCGGCCAAATATAGACTCGCTAATCATTGGCTTCTCGATACGAGGCCGATGTTTGACGAAGTATAAACTGGCTAATCATTGGTTTGCCAATACGAGGCCAATGTTCGGCCAAGTATAGACTCGTTCATTATTGTTTAATCGATATGAGGCCGATGTTTGACGAAGTATAGACTCGCCAATCATTGGTTTGCCGATACGAGGCCAATGTTCGTCCAAATATAGGCTCTCTAATCATTGGCTTATCGATACGAGGTCGATGTTTGGCGAAGTATAGACTCGCCAATCATGTTTTTGCCGATACGAGGCCAATGTTCGGCCGAGTAACGCATGATCAAACCGCAATTCGTATGTTGACGATTCATTGTTTCGCGTTGAAGTCATTGAGAGACGAGATGAATACTTTTTATGAGTCCATTGGACATTATTCTTAACAAATATACTACCAAATCAATGCACTCATTGTTGGCCGATTCTCGAACGAGCTCATTCGCGATACTCTACCCATTTTTATGAACCATCCTACACTGACAGAAAAATTCTATTAATATTAACTAACCGCGTCTATTTATTTATTTTTTATTTGAATTAACTAGATTTTTCGTGAAATCAAATTTTTCCTATTGCATTCCATTATTGGCATTATTCATTGTAAATATGTTTATTTATTCAAATTAAACTTGAACTAATGAACAAATGGTCTGTGTTTATTGGAACACACATATTAAAGGGTTGTGGGAGTAGAAAGGGATTATATATATATATATATATATATATATATATATATATATATATATATATATAGAGGTTAGGTTAGGTTTGGAAATTCTCCAACATGTCAGTCGATAACACTCTCTAATTATCACGATGATATTAACTAATTAATATAGTTTATGTGATACAAATAATGATAAGAATCCATTTGGTCTCTTATGGCATATCTGCGATTCAAATGTTACGAGCACTCGGTAGCATAGGGGCAGCGTGCTTGGCTATGAGTAGGTAGGTTCAAGGCTCAAGTCCCATATAGGTAAAATATTTTCTTCGAACTAATCGTTTCGAAAGACCAGGTAATGACGAATTACAATACAAAAAGAATCAATTTTTTTTGGCAGTGCAGGACCAATTTTGGTGACCTATATCGGGTCACAATTATCCGCCAAGACTCGGTCGATAATCGGGCCAAGCTCGAGTGGCAATGATGGTAATCTTGACGGGGACTTATTGTTGGCCGATTCTCGAATGAACTCCTACGCGATGCTCGGCCGATTCTCATAAGCCATTCTAGGGCCAATATTGATTGCGAATATCGGGCCGCTCTTATCATCCGAGGCTCGGTCGATGATTGCGCCAAGCTCGAGTGCCAATGTTGGCAAGCTCGGCGTCGCGCATCGGCCAATCGTTGGCCACTACCGATCACCCTACATGGGTTTGGCGCTCTGTCAAAGCAGCCCCAAAAACTGTCAAAGTTGACCTTGATGCCAAAGTCACCCCATTACCGCGTGATCAATCGCAGCTATTCATTGCGGACGTTTTTTTCTTTCTCAAGCGACCCCCGTGCTGGCGAAGCTTCCGAAGATCTTTATGGTCGTTGATGTCTTCGGCATCACGATTATCGTGTCTATAAATATGTGATGCCATAGACAAAAATGAATCTCCGGAAGCGGATAGCATCAATGAAAGAATCTTGGGCCTTTTCATCCTTCGACCAGCATCCCCATGACTTTTCTTTTGGACCACGTCTGTCTGTATCTGTGTCGTTAATTGGTAATACCGTTGGCGAAAGGCAATCTTCATGAAAAAGCATATTGGGTATGTATGTACCATCCGTGAATCGATCCTTCGGACGAGCAGCCCTTGCAGGAGAACGGGAGGATCCGTTTGTATATAAGTCTGGATGAGATAGATACGAAAGCAGGATAACGCGAGCAAGCGCGGTGATATCGCGGATGTTCCTCGCTCAAAGGATCCTTATTTATGAGACTCTTGGCAAACAAATGGATAAACGTAATATCTTTTGCCTCGTTCGCCCTTGGTCCTCGCTTCTCGATCCTTTCTACGTTCTCTGGTCTTTCGAAGCTCGTCGCTAATGTCGTTTTTCGGATACCCCACCGATCTTTCTGGCGTAATCTTTGATAAAGAAATACACATAATATGCGACTCCCAGGGGACGAGCGAGGGGGGAGGGGTTATTTAAGCAACGATATTAATTGCCACATCGAGTGATACGCTGAATAAGTCAATGATACAAGTGGCACTCTGAATGCGTCAGTACTTCTGTGTTTGGCGTCGAGCAAAAATGGTATTAATTATTCTCAAACACCATGGCACCTAGACTTGCGAAGGAATCGTGTCAATATCGCATCAGCAGCCGAAGTAATTGTTCGTGAAGGATTTTTTTTTTCGTTTTGTCATTGCAAATGTTATTGCTCTGTTCTAGTAATGAGGACAACGAAAAGCCTTTGTATAGACGCTGCAGTGTAGTCCAGTAAAAGTGACGAAAACCCAGCACTTTTTAGCCTAGAATATGTATTTTTGACTGACGGTAAATGGTTATATACTGAAAGTATCCCCATTAAAATGTTGCCCGCCAACTCGCCCCAACCCTGAGAAATAGGGGTTGAAAACTTAAAAATCGCCGTATCTCGATAATTAATAGCATGATCAAAGAATGTTCCAAACAAAAGTCGTTTGGAATAATAAAATACGTATAAAGTTATTTCACGTCCAATCCCCTATCTTTGAAATAGCGGCACAAAAACACGAAAGCACCACTGATCCTGACAAGGAATTTTCGAATCGTTTTTGTGCCGCTATTTTCAAAGATACGGGGTTGGACGTCAGAGAAATTTATACGAATTTTATTATTCCAAACAACTTTTGTTTGAAACCTATTTTGAACGGGCTATTGATTATCGAGATACTGCGATTTATAAGTTTTCAACCGCTATTTCTTAGGGTTGGTGCGAGTTGAGGGGCAATATTTTATTGGGGTTACTTTCAGTATGTAACCATCTACCTCCAGTAAAAAAAATCATATTCTACGCTAAAAAGTGCTGGCTTTTCGTTTCATTTACTGGACTAATGATCAAAGCTCCAAAGCTGATCACCGAGAGGAATAAACCCCGAGACGAATTTGACCAACTTGTGGGGATGAGAAAATATACCTACTGTTGGTTTTTTTGCTCTTTGGGAGCCTTTGAGTCGATTTTCACTGACCGTTTGGATTTCGTTGATCCAAACGAGGAATAGCTCGCGTATGAGTTCTGTCAGTGCCAACTGCGGCACTGTAGAGCGTACTGTATGATGAGTGTGTACGTGATATCTATTAGTGCGTGGGTCGCTTGATGGAAGAGAGATGCAAGCGCACACTGAGCTATAATCTCGAGTCGGGATCAGTCTGGATTATGCCTCTCTCTCCCTCTCTCTCTATGCATACATATATATGCATACATACACACACGCATACAGGGTGTCCTTTTATAAATGGATAATCCTGCAACTGTCGATACGTCAGATCATGCCCTACTACATTCTGGAATTTTAGTTTAGTACAAGTCCCACGGTTTTCGAAATAAAAATTATCTGCTTTTGGTTTCTCGCATGCCATTTCTACAGATGATAACTTTTTTTGATCCAGTTTAAAAAAAAATACTCTTTGTTATTTGTTTTATCTAGAAAAGTCTTATTTTTAACTTTAAATGATAAGGAAACTTTATGAAAAAGATATTTTGCAGAATTTATATACAAACCAATTCGAACATCTGACTTTGATAACCTACGGTGTAAAAAAAATGTACTACGCATGTCGTGCCAATTATTTTAAAGAGTAGCTTAGTTATTGTCGATTAATATAATTTGTAGAAAGGGCACGTGAAAAACCAAAACCAGATAATTTTTTTCCAAAAATTACATACAGCCCAAAATCGCGAAAACCGTGGGACCGTCCATTTATAACGGGACACCCTGTATACGTATGTATGTATGTTTATATATATATATATATATATATATATATATATATATATAAACAGTGGCGCGGACGGACTATTCTGTCGCACTTGTACTCGCATTTACAAGTCGTCATTATTATTTGAGCTGATTAGAAACATGCGTGTTCTCATTGGCGCGGCGGCCCTTCATTTGTCGTGTCCCTTCGTATATTTTATATCTCAGGCGGGCGCGCCTTCTCGTCTTCGAGCGTAATTTCAGCGTGCAACGAATATCGTCATCGTCCATCCCGTTGCACTATTTTTTTTTCTTCATCTCCTCACCATTCGCTCGTGAAGTTGAAAAAAAAAAAGAATCTTCGTCTTTCCCTCTTGCACTGTGCGAGTTGGCAGCTGCCATAATTTCACAGTGCTCTCGTTAATGGCTGGTGCATTTGAACTTTATCGCGTTAGAAGCGTTAATCAGTCTCTTTTTTATTATCATTGTGTGTATATTAGTCACTTAAAAGTGGAATTGGAATTAAATGAAAAAGAAAAATAGTGAATTTACACGATATCGTTAGTGACTTCAGCCGCGCTTGTTATTTGTGTGAGAGAAATATGGCGGCGTAAAAGAAACGCGGGACCGAACGATGTACTGCTGAAGTCCAAATTATCCTCACGTTCGGCCTCTTACACTGGCTCGTTCAGGTATTCGTAACTGCCACCGAAACAAACTCATCTCGATATGATTCGGGCCAGTATATCGGGGCACCAGGTCTCCAAACTTGGAAGAAAATAGCATAGGGAATAGTTTGCAGAAATTTGTGGTGGGATAAAGGCAACAAAGAGGACGCAGTTTATAAACTTTTGTTTCTAGAAAAATCAATTTTGTAATACACTTTGTACTTGTTTTTAAAATTAAGGGGTCTTCTCACTTTAGACACTGAAAAAGGCTATTTTGATGAATTTTTTTTGATAGGTATGTATTATAGATATTGATATAAATGTCGTTACACTTAATAAATACACTTTTCAAATATTTTTTTTTTCATTCTATGCATTTATGTAAACCGAATAAAGTTTAAGGGGCTATACTAGTGGGACGCATTCAAAAAATCGATTTTTTTGCCTTTTTCGACAGTTTATACCTTCAAGAATATTCTGTAAAAATTTCAAGGCCGTATCTCTAGTCATTTTATCTCGCAAAAATCGATAGTTAAATCTTTAAAACCGTTTTTCTCGAAATGAGATTTTTCAAATTTGGTGACATTGTAACTGAACGAGCAATTATCCGATTGACTTGAAATTTGAACTGGTTACTCTTGAATATATTTACTCTACAATGACGTAGGATATTCTTGATTGCTTGAAAATAGACGATTTGGCATTTTAAAAAACGAGCATTTTAGAGGCAAAAAAACAGACTTTTTTTTTCATAACTACGCCATTTTGTGAGATTTTGATATTTTGAGAAAATCCTGCGCCTTTTTACAGGAAGTACCTTCCAGTTTAACGACATTTTCTCCTTTTTCGGTTTCAGCTATTCAATTGGCCGGAATCATGTCAGCAATGGAGGAACTTTTTTTTAGCGCCTCCCACGGCAGCGCATAAGTCGCTTGAATCTCAATATTTTTCTATGAAAAAATTATGTAATATAGGTCAAATATAGCCAAATATATTCTTAATTTTCCGAAACATTTAATTGAGTACTTTTCTTCCAACAAATTCCCGAAAATCACCCAAATTTTCAGCGTTCACATTGGTATAGCCCCTTAAATGCGTTTGTCTCGAAACAACGTTTTTCGACAGCTTGTCGATAAAATCTTCGAAACTACTGAACCGATCCTTATGAAATTTCAAACAAATACTCTTTACAACTACCCATGTAAACATTGACCGTCGGGCCTGGGACGGGCCTTCACAGATGCCTTTCTAGAATATTGGGCCGAAAGTATTTACCAATGAGGTGCCTTTGTAGAAATTATAAGAACGGCCCGATATCGGCCAACAGCGCTAACAATTATTGGGCCAATGATTTAATTCATTGTAGCGGCAATGTTGGTGATTGCACTTGGCCCTATGTGGGCCCTCTTAAAGGGCCTATGTAGAAATTGACCACTGGCTCTATGATGGGCCTTCACAGTTGGTCTATCTAGAAGTTAGTCTATCTAGAATATTAGGCCGTGAGTTTGTTTGGGTTTGTTTGAGTGCGTGATAAATATTCAACCTATATCGGGCCAAGATTGGCCCGAGATTGGTCCTTGTGGATACACATTTCATGGAATAACCTTGAAATAAATTATGATTTGCGTGTATGACAGGTTTCAAAATTGGCATATTTTACTTACTTTTGTTGGTTATTTACAAATGCCAATAATAGGCCAAGACTGGATTACAAAAACTGAACTACAAAATATAGACGATTAATATATGACGTGCCAGTTATTTGCCTATTCTGGCACAATATAATGATAATGTATAACCCAAGGCTTAAATAAAATAAAAGCAGGTATGGTCTGACCCACTTAGCCAATAAAAGGCTTAGATTAATTAAATCCAATTTCCAGTATTTTAGCATTGCCAGTTTTTAAATTGTCAAATTTCGATGAACTATCACGGCTGTTTCTTGGTTTTAACAGATGGGCCCGGATAGGTTTTAGTAATGGGCTGATATTGTGCCAGTTCTCAATTTATAACGGAACAATAATGGGCCAATATAATTGGCAGTACTTCAGCATCACCAGTTTAAAAATTGGCAAATATTGTTTATATATCATGACTGTTTAATGAATTTTAAAGATGGGCCATGATAGGTTTTAACTATGGGCCGATATTGTGTCGGTTTTCAATTTAGAACGAGATAATAATGAGCCAATGTAATAGCCAGTATTTTAGGATTGCCAGCTTTAGGATTGGCAAATTTAGTTAATGGGCCGATATTGTGCCGGTTCTCAATTTATAACGGGACAATAATGGGCCAATGTAATTGCTGGTATTTTAGCATTGCCAGTTTTTCAATTGGCAAATATAGTTCAACCATCACGGCTATTTATTGGCTTTAAACGATGGGCCCATATTGTGCCGGTTTTCAATTTATAACGGAACAATATTGGGCCAATGGAATTGTCAGTATTTTAGTATCCCCAGTTTTTAAATTGGCAAATTTAGTTTAACTATCACGGCTGTTTATTAGTTTGTAAAGATGGGCCCGGACAGGCTTTAGGGATGGGCCGATATTGTGCCAGTTTTCAGTTTAGAGCGGACCAGTAATGGGCCAATATTATTTCTCTTTTGTTGGCTTATACGATGGTCCGAATATTGGCCTGATCGTAACATTGGGCAACTCATGGCAACCTCTACATAGGTATAGCTATAGCGCATATCAAGGATTTTTTTAAATTTTAATATTTACAATTTGTTTGCCAAAAACGGTGAAAAACACTTTTTTTGTTTTTTTTTTCGAAAAATGTCCGCTATTTTGTTTTTTTGGTGCCAATATAAAACATAGTATGATATACGCTATGGCCATTAACATGCTGAATCTAAAACCGTTTGATTTTTTTGTTTCGGATGATCCATCTCCGAGATTTCATCAACAGCACAGACCTACAGTTTTTAGGACATTTTTTTGACTACCATTTTCGTCTATAAATAGTGACGTGAATAAATAATGTTTTTTTGGTGCGTATTTCGAAAGTGTATTTATCAAGTGTAATAATTTTAATATCAATATCTATAATATAAACGTATAAAAAAAATTAATGAAAATAGCCTTTTTTAGCGTCTAATATAGGAAGACAAAGGGGTCGTTTAGCTTTGGTCATTTAGGAATATTATTTTAAATATAAATCTCAAGTAACAATCTTGAAAAATATAAAAAAGTCTTAAGAAAAGAGTACGCAGTGGGAACCTTTCATAGAAGCTAAGAGTGCGCACTCTTTGGGTGCGTACTCTTACCAAATACGTATTTTTAGTCTATGGTCACCATCATTTTCCTTAGCAAGCAAAACGGCGAGATAACCTCTCAATGAAAACAAAATTTGGATCACAAATTTCAAGTATATTAACATTCGTTGGGTGCAAATTAATTGCGAACCTTACAAATCGTGTTTAAAACTGTTACAAAATAAGATCGAACACATCGAAAATCAATTATTAGTCATAAAATTGGATATAATAATGCCTGAAAAATAAATGCCTTAACGAAGCGAGTTGTTGTTCAACACCTTGACATGACATATGCCACTGACAGGTTAGGTGGTGTTGCCAAAGCAAGAAAAAAATAAAACAATTAACAGAACTGCGTACTCTTTGCCCGGCGATCTTTCGAAATTTCGAATTATCTGTATGAAGTTTAGATCGCGAACGTATCTGTTGAAGTACGTAGAGTGACGCAATTTTATTTATGTAGATTCGACGAAAGACGAAATTTTTGTGAAATTTTCATCGCCTCTTCAATACTTGACAGCTGGTAGTTCAGTTGACGCGATATATTTGTGTCATTGATGTATTGTGTGTGTGTCAATATGCACGTTGTCCTCTTATCTCTGCGACCCGAAATAACTCGGTAATTATCGACGCCGCAAAAAAATGTTCCACACAAAAGGTGTACGGTGTGAAGGGGGCCGTCAAATGCGACCAATTTTTTTTTTATTTTGCTGGAGGCGCTGACGCATGGTGAAGGTCACCTCCACTTGTTAAAATCGAATGGTACCTTTTTTCAACCACCTTGTGGAGCACCTCAAACCGCAAAAAAACATTGGGGGACCAAAATCGTTCAAGGTCATTCAAGGTCAGTATCGAAAACCGATTAAAATGAAATAAAAATCTAAATAGGTGACCTTGAATTATCTACCCAGGATATACAAGGGTGGTCCACATTTAAGCTCCTTTTTTCCTTTTTCTCACCATCCAGCCATTTTCTTTAATGGAAGAAAAAAAATTGCCGCGGAATTTGCGAGCAGTCAACAAATATTTAGAGTTTGCTCGAGCCTCCCAAAAATTCAAATTTTCATTAAAAAATCCATTTTTTTTCGTTTACGCATCGCTCATGAATTTTACGTTTTATAATTTGTTTAATTAACCTCGCGAAAGCTCTAGCCGGTCAATTGCTATTTAGTGGTCGCTCAAGAGCTTCGAAATGTCCAATTTTCGCCATTTTTCTAAACTCATCTCACTCGCAAATTTGACGCTTTGTAAAATTTGCAAAACAATTAATCGTTTGTCTTTAGAAAAGAATTCTTTAAAGCTCTTGTCTCTAAATAAAATCACAGGTCCGCCATTTGATCCGGCTACAAGTGTGAGGTGCAATGAAAAAATCCGTTTCTAATGAAAAAAAGGATCAGAAGTTTTGAAAATTTCACAAAGTGTTGAATTCATGAGTGAGAGGAGAAAAAAGGATCCGCGACAATTGGAAATTTCGAAGCTCTAGAGCGACCACTAAATATTCATTGAACCGCTAGAATTTTCGCGAGCTTAATTTTCAAATTATAAAGCTTCAAATTCATGGGTGAGAAGTGAGGGATCGTCCATTAATCACGTGAGGTTTTTTGGCCACTTTTTGAGGCCCCCCCTCCCTCATGGTGATATGTGGTGAGGTTTCTGTTATAAAAATCCTCCCGCCCCCCTATTTGAGCCTCACGTAAATTATGGACGACCCCACATTACCATAGGGGAGGGGGGGGGGGGGCTCACAAAGTGGCCAAAAAACCTCACGTGATTAATGGACGATCCCTGAACGAAAAAAAATCTTTATTTCTAATAAAAACTCGATTTTTTTGGAAAGCTTGAGCGATCTCTAAATATTTTATACCGCTCACCGATTTCGGGACAATTTTTTTTTTCTTCCTTTAACGAAGATAATTTGATGGTGAGAAAAAGGAGAAAAAAAATAGAGCTCATATTTGGGCCACTCAAATATATATATACATGTGCATACGGCATATACTGTTCCTGCGTGCCTAAAAGTATATGGAAGTCCTGACTCCTGTGCGAGCAAAACCATTAAATGTGCCGTAAAAGAGACAACGACCAGAAACAGCGGCGGCAATATCGGAGTATTGGTCCAGCTGGAGAGAAGGAAGATACAGACGATTATATATATATATATATATATATATATATATATATATATATATATATATATATGTATATGAAGTCATGCGGTGGAGGCAAAGCTCTCGCGGTAGGCGAATTTGTCAGTATTAAATAAATAACCCATAAAGGCAAGAACATCAATCCCCATAGAAGCATTAGCACCCGATACGAGAGACGCGGCCCGGCTGTTATTTTTCATACCGGCAACGGACAAGCACCGCGCGAAAACAAATACCCATATATACGTGTGAATGCGGAACGGTGATTTTGAAGCATTTGAATTCGAGGACCGTCGTCGTAGTGTGCAACTTAGTCCCCATACTCACTGGGGACTAAATTGCCACAAAGTTAGGCCCCATACTCAACGTTGACCCAACCCTAACGGCTTCCCAGTCACCTTTGAATAGATGTGAGGATTTTTATACGAAGGTCACTTTGAGGCTCGTCCAGGCTCCAAAATCAAGGACACGTTTACAAAAGCGCCGAGAACCGTTCTCAAAAGAGCCAGTTATACCGATAGTCAGCATTAAATAGAAATGACTGGTTCAAAATATACTTTTTCTTCACATGTATATATACCGACAGGGCTGAGAAGGGTAGTAAGGGAGAACGGAGGAAGAGCAAACGACAGCGAGAAGATGAAAAGAAGAACGATGCGAGGAGCCTCGGCAGATGGAAGAGAGAAAAATGTATTTGGGATGAAACACGAGCGATACAGACGGAGAATTCTAGCAAGCGAGAAAAGGAGATGAAAAGTGGCAAGGAAGAAGGACGGAGCTTTCGCGGCCTTTCCTGACCGAGAAAAAGGACTTATTTCTCTTCGAGCTTTTTACGAGCTATATAAGTTTCGCGTTATACAGGCTCGAGTGTCGTAGATCAAAAGTGATGTCTCCATTATAACGTAAACACTTAACGACCTGAAAGCCATAGTGGGCTTTCGTCCCTCCACGCGGAGCCTTCGCGAGCCCTTTTTGCCTCTTTATTGGCCGCGTATAATTCGCAGGCCAACGGAGTTTAGTAGCCTTCGATTATATTGTCTGATTAGAAGAGCGCTCACATTTCGAGCCGTCGTTTTGGCTCTTCGGCTTTCCTTTATAGCACACCACAAGTACGAGGATTTTATCACCTTGACGATCGATTTCGAATTCAAGGGGGGCATGCCCTTAGGCGAAGAAAAAACTGCCGATTTTCATGATTTTTTTTAAATGTTTTTTTTCACAATTTTTTAGACTTAGGGTATGTTTTGTTACTACTTTTGGCTGTTACATGGTATTTTTTTCATTTAATAATCTTTTAAAATAGCGGCGGCATGGCACGGTCCTCTGAACGGGTTGCGACGGATTTTATCTCACGGCGTGACACGTAGCGTCGGCGGGATTAATCTGAAACAAACCCGGCAAAGATTTTTATTTCATTACCACTCATACCCGGAATATGAACCAAGAAAAAGTTCGAAATGTCGAAAATCAGTAAAATGGTACGCTTTCAAACAAAAATATTGAATTTTACGAAAAAAGAAACGGCTACATTTAGCAATCAAAAATACTTTTACTTTTAATTTTCGAAAACATTTAGGGTCATGTTTTAGACAATAAGGTTAGAAAGGTTCATAAAAAATTTCATCAGAACCGGTAGATTAATTTTTTAGCTAAACTTCACGCCATCTTCAAACATTCAGCTTAGAAGACCATGTCATACCTCCGCCATTTTCAAAGACCAATTAAAAAATACCACATAACAGGCAAAATCAGCAATTAAATATACCCTGAGTCTAAAAAACGGTGAAAAAACCTGTCCTTTAAAAAATAAGTCCTGAAAATCAGCAAACTTTTCTCTCGCCTTAAATATCCTCCCTGTCGGTGCGCGGACCATGATCGGAAGCAAAACAATCAAACATTTTTACTTTGTACAATATTGTGTATAAGTTTACCTATAATCAAGAAGAAAAATAGAAAAATAAAAAAAATAATGAGCAAAAAGCTGCAAACATTTCTGGGAAAAAAGCAAACTTCCTTCCGATCGCTCACAATTTTTTTATTTTTCAATTTTTCTTCTTGATTCTAGGTCAGCTTATACACAATATTGTACAAGGTAAAAATATGTTTGATTTTTCTGCTTCGGATCGTTGTCCGCGCATCGACATACGTGGCTCCTCCCACTCCCACCACCATGTTTGGTCAAACTTGAAAAAATATTTTGATGTTCAATAAAGACCGCTTAGTCGACGTACCAAATATCGACATTCTTTATTGAAAACGTTTCGCATAAAAAATGGGTGAAAAATCGAACATATTTTGGCCTAACAAGGCAGAACCTTCCCTTAATGCAGCGGGGTTAGATCGGGAGCTGGAAATCGCCATGATACGGCAAAACTCTTGCACCGCCGAAATGGAAGCTAGAAAAACATTGCGCGCGTGTGATGAGGCGATACGGAAAGCGGCAAAGACGAAAAGCAAAATCGACGCAAGAGAGAGAGAGGCCGAGCAAAAAACGCGGACGGAGTGAAAAAGAGGAGGAGGGAAAATGAGAATGAAAGTTCGAGAGAGGGAGAGTGGGCTATAATCGGGGGATAAGATAATGAGAATTAAAGATCAAGAGAGCCAGAGAGAGAGAGAGAGAGAGAGAGAGAGAGAGAGAGAGAGAGAGAGAGAGAGAAGCTGCGGCGTGCGACCACACGAGCCCGCGGTCGTCTCGTGTCGATACAAGGAGTCGATTGTGAAAGAGCTTAAAGGGACCGCTGCCCCGGCAGGCACCCGGACAGAGAGCATAAACGCACCGCGAGAGCATCACAGAGCACAGGACAGTGGACGACTGTGTCCGATAGATCCTGATGCCGCGATACCGAAACATCGTTCGTTCCATCTCGCAACGGCGGCAGGGCTATTAGCTCCGGCTTTGATTGGCTACGTTTAATGGTCCAGGCGACACACATATAGATTGCTACTTCCAGCTTTGAAGATATTTCGAGGGAGAAGCAATGCGAATAAACTAGTACCAAAGTGAGAAAGAGCGAGTGAGGGAGAGAGAGAGAGAGAGAGAGAGAGAGAGAGAGAGAGAGAGAGAGAGAGAGAGAGGTGGGGGAGAGGGAGAGAGAGCCCTCCAGATATTTCTCTCTCGCGCTTTCGTACGCGAGCACATATCACGATGTGCTGGTAGAGCATAGGAAGAAACGCGAGACCACACTCGACGATTTTCTAGCCAATACCCCGAATCTCCTTAATTAATCGAGAACAATTTGATTCCGCGTCCGGTTTCGACAGCATTTAATAATTAAGGGAGACTAGTCTAGAGCTCGAAAGAAAAAGGGAAATTGCCATAATTATTTATGGATATCCAGTTGATCGAATGAGAATTCCATTTAGGGGCTTTCATTCCATATACAGTGGCGTGCAAAAGTTTCGTGCCAACCTTTTTTTCTCAGTTATTCGATAAAATATTCAATGCCCGAACCTCTCCATCATTTAAAATATTTGAGGGAGCTATGGTATGCATAACAGCGTGGTATATTATTTTGTTTGTATAGTGTATGGTTTGTGTACAGCGTCGAACGCGTTCGGTCAGTGGGCAAAAATATTGGGCCGCTATCTCACCTTCTCCAGCCACACGGTTTGTTTACGTTTTCGTCCGCGCTTTCTTTCGCGTTAGTTCGAAACGTAAAGAACCATAAAAACATCAGTTCTATTTCTGCCGCAATGGCGAACCACACAAAAATTGAGGTCCGCGAAGTTGTGTCAAAACTATTCGAAAAAGGAAAGAGTTCTCGTGATATTGCAAATACTCTATCTATTGGGAAAAGCACAGTAAACCGTATTATTGCGAAATGTAAATCAACAAATTCGTTGTGTGATAAAAGTCGAAGCGGTAGACCACGAAAAGCCTCAAAACGCGTGGACAAAATCATTGAAAGAAAGTGCGTCATAGATCCGCGAAAAACTGCAGCAATCATTTCGCGAGAATTACGCAGTGAAAATCTTGCTGATATCAGTCGGAGTACGGTATCCCGACGTTTGAAGGCTGTGGGATTGATTGGGCGCGTCGGTGTAAAGAATCCACTCATTAGCACAAAGAATAAGAAGGCTAGATTGAATTTTGCCCAAAAATATCAACATTGGACAGTATCGAATTGGCGGGAAGTTCTTTTTTCCGACGAATCCAAATTTCAATTGTTCGGAAGTGATGGTCGCAAGTACGTAAGACGTCCAGCAGGTACCAGATACGATGTACGAGATCAAATTCCAACTGTAAAACACGGTGGCGGAAATGTTAAAGTTTGGGGGGCATTTTCTGATGACGGTATTGGTCCGCTAATAGGAATCCAAGGCCATATGGAAGCTATAATGTATCGAAGTATATTGCAAGACCACATGCTCCCATTTGCAAAGAAAAATATGCCGAATGGGTGGATATTTCGACACGACAATGATCCCAAACATGCTTTGCGTCTTGTGAAGAATTTCCTTGAAAGCCTAAAAGTGCGCCTTCTCGACTGGCCCTCGCAGTCACCGGATTTAATTTTTTTTTTATAAAAGCTTATTTAATACATAAAAATGTAGTCTTTAATCGTTCGATTTTTTTTCGAAAAAAATGGCCGTTTTATAGCCAAAAAATGGCCGTTTTATAGCCAAAAAACGGCCGTTTTTTTCGTTAAAATCGAACCATTAACTTTGACTGTCCGCCATTTTGTGAAAAATGAATATTTTTTAAAATCCTTCCATTAAAGACTAGTTTGTACTTATATTTGACTAAATCCATCCGCATCTTTTTCTTCAGATGATCCACTTCGCCGCAATGTTGGTCACCGCAAACCGTGTATATAAAAACATTATTTCATTGACGGCCATTTGCCACTGAACAATGTAATATTTTTCAATGAAAAAATTACTGAAAGTTCTTCAAGATGTGTTCTTTAAGATGGTATATTGACCGATTAAAATTTTTTTGTAGTTTTCTTTAAAAAAATTCATGAAAAAGGCCTTTTTTGCGCTACAAGTGGGGGTAACGCCTTAAAGTATAACTAGCAGTTCCAACGTTGTAATAATAAGTTGACCTTTAATCTGCGCTTCCTGCACCACATGTTGGACCTTCTTCTTCAAAGTGAATCGCCTCAAGCGACACAGGACTGTTGTCATTTTCACATTGGCCTAACCCCTCAGAGGAAGTGCTTTATGGCCAATCGGAGTAGGTGGTTCTCGCAACTAAGATGATCTGAAACGAAAAATAATTAAAAATGTACGCTCCGTACAATAATAAGACTTCTGCATAAACGGCTACTCAGAGTAGCCAAACTCCTCAATGTCAGCCTAAAAAAGGACGAATGTACAGACACCAACATTTTTCAATGTTACTAAGACGACTGTAGCCCATATCCCTCATAGATATTAATCGCGGCTAAGTTCACGATATTTCATTTTCGAAACTGCCAAAATTCCGTATATGTACCATTTTTTTTGCACAGAAGTGCATTGGCCCCTACAGAAGCTTCCAAGTTAAACGTTTATCGGCAACCTCTCAAAAAGATCGGCACTGACACATCGATCGGCAAATTGCCCGACCCTTACCAATAGAAGAACGCTACGTGTGTCAAAACCGCCAAGGATAGCCGAGGAAATAAACAACGCGCGTGAAGAAAAGGAAGGAAAAAAATGACGCTCGCACGTCGCCACCGATCGAGCGGCGTCCCGTAACCTCGATATCCGGCATTCGTCACGATTCACATAAACGTCACGATTTTTTCCCCCTCATTCGTTGCTCGATTATAATGTATCGCGGTTGAAAAAATTATGCGCGACTTTTGAATCGCGCAGAGTTCAAGGGCCCCGGGCTCTCCCGATGCTCCCGATAATAAGTACACTCCCGTTCTACGATCGGTAGCTGATGGCTCGACGCGGCTGACGAACTTCTCAAAATTCTCAAACTCCCGAAATTCTGTCGACACCCGGGGAGAGGTCCCCTCGATGCCTACACGGCCTCTTTCGTACGTCAGGGTCTGTAACTTTTCATATCCGAGTTCCCGCTGAGAGAGAGAGAGTGAGAGAGAGAGAGAGAGGGAGAGAGAGAGAGAGGCTTTGGTTATGCCACGGTGAGCGCAAAGTTTCCAAGGCTATTGCGAATCGCAGACGGAAGTTTGACGACTTCATCGGGGAGGCGGAGGTCTGGGTATATTGAACGGATGAAGGGTTAAGGCAGCCAAAGTTCACCGAAATCATCAATCTTCGTATCGTTAAATCCCGCCATACTGGTTTTCTCAATTTTCTCAACTCTATCGGAACCCCCAGAAGAGCCTCAAAACTTCGAAGCTCCCGATCTCTCAATTCACCGATTAATTTGCTTGCTTCGTTACGAAACGCGTTACGTGATCGAGGTTACGTTTGGCCCTTCGGTACATTGACATTCGAAGAAAAATCTACCAACGTAACATCTTGCGTTCGATTCGGTGAAAGTTTCGTTAAGGGAAAATATGCGGGAATCATCATTGGACATGTGTCTGAGAACGACGAGGTCGTCGATCGTGAGATCGGCAAGGGTATCATCGGCGCGGCGGCCGAGTTCGGCGATTCCGCGGCTCGCCGAGATGCGAGCAAGTCGCGACGGCGAGGAAGCTCGCGCTCCAAGCGACGATTGCCCGGTGACTTGCTCGGGTCAAACGATGAACGTTTACCTGCGAATAAAGCAGCGTACGGCAAAGTCCAAGCGCATAAAGAAAATTCAGGATGAAACTTACGTCGTGACGAGTCCAACGTGTCTGCAGACGAAATTTCCGTGCCTCGAGGGTGCCTCGACGAGTTGTCAAAAAAAGTCAAAGTCCCCGGAGACGGCGGAGAGTCGAAAATTCACGTTTACCCAAATCTTCGGTCCGGATAGCACCCAATCGGAAATCTTCGAGGAAACAATGAAGCGAAGAATCGGCGATTTTCTCGCGGGTCAAAGTTTCACCGTGATGACTTACGGCACCACGAATTCCGGCAAGACTTACACGCTCCAAGGAAATCGCGAATCGTCGGGAATAATACCGCGCAGCATCGAATTCGTGTTTTCCGGTGTAAATTGTACCCTAGTGCCGTGGTACAAGCCGACGAAGGTGAGGGAAGTGATCGCCCTGAACGAAGCCACGCGAATCCAAGAAATCGAGGCGCGAGAAGACCTGTTGTCCGGGAGATCGGCGGAGAGGAGCGTCCACGAGGAGATTTACGGATCGCTGGAGAATTCCATGAAGGAGGAGCGAGAGTGCGGTCATAACGGCGAGGCGATGTACTCGGTCTGGTTGTCTTATGTGGAGATATACAACGACGGTATCTACGATCTTTTGGTGAACGAGGGAACGCGCGTGCCGCTGAAAATACAGATGGACGAGCAGGGTCGTCCTTTCGTGCATGGTTGCCGGGCGATCTGCGCGACCACCGGTCTCGAAGCTTTTCGCCTCCTGATGGCCGGTCGTGCCAGGCTAACGATGGCTTCGACCGATCACAACCCTCAGAGTTCCCGATCCCACTCGATCTTCACCATGACATTGCTCAAGTACGCGAAGGAACGCGCCCCCGAAGAGGTTGACGTTGCCACGTTGACGTTTTGCGATCTCGCCGGAACTGGACGTTTGCGAAAGTCCTCGACCACCGGAAACGAGCTCCAGGAATCAAAAACGATCAACACGAGTCTCCTGGTGCTGAGCAGATGTCTGAAGGGTGTCTCGGATTCTCAAACGTCGCGGCAGAGCGCCGAAATAGTCGGTCCCTTTCGCGAATCCAAACTGACGAGACTCTTTCAGCGTGCCATCGCCGGAAAGGACAATTTGTCCTTCGTCGTCAACATCGACACGTCGCCCCATCTCTTCGTCGAGACTCACGCAGTCCTCGCTTTCGCTTCGCAGGCGAAGAAAATCCTCGTCGAAATCGGCAACGAATCGGGACAATCTTGCGTTCCGGACTTGACGATCGCGAGTCCAAAAGACTCCCCCATTCGCGGAAGGGAGAGGCCCAGCACGGTCGCTTGCATCGACACATCATCGAACGAATGCCGTGACCTCGCCAAAACGGAAGTCGAACAGCTCAAAGAGATCAACGTCACTCTGACCAAAGAAGTCGCGATGTTGCGACAAACCGCGCTCAACCGCGAGCACGAGATACGCCAAGAAATGGCAAGTTTGTACGCCAACATCATCAAGGACGTCGAGGCCAATTGGCAAAAGAGGACCAAGGACGTCGAGGAGGAACAGGACAGTTTGTTGAAATGGTCGGTCAAGCAGATCGACACTTTTTACAAAGAGCGAATAGACAATTTGACGAATCGTAAGAGACGCAGAACTTCCGGTGGCGATGAACTCTACGACGGGAGGGAGCTTTGCGAACAGCTGGAAACCGAGAATTCACGGACAACCGCAAAAGTCGTCGCACTGAGGGAAACCGTTAAGAAGTTGCAGGCCGAACAGGAAGCTCTGAGTGCCGACAAGGACAGGTGCGTCTTTGAGCTCTCATTGGCGCGGGACGTCCTCAAACAAGTACGACAATTGTTGGACGAAGACAGCGGCGAAAAAGTCATCGCTAATGACGATGCGGAGGTTGCTGGGCTCGTTGGCGATTTGAGGTCCTTTATCGATGACAAAAACAAGCTGATTGCCAGCCTGAAAAGATCTTTGGAAATCGCTAAGCAAGATCGCAATGACGGAACAATCGATTTCTCGGATCGAGCGATGATGATTTTGAAGTCACTGACGCGAGAACAGCTGCAAACGGAACTGGCCGATCGAAACGACGGCATTTGCGACGATAGGCGATCGATCGGTACACAGGCTCTCGAGCAATCGATCACCATAGAGGAGAAAGAGATCGACGCGAAATTTTCCTCGTCAACCTTCAACAAGGAGAGCAGCCATATCTTTTTGCCGTCCTCGACGAGATATTCGATCGCGGAAACTTCCATTGCCGATGAGGAAGTAACCCGCGTCATTGATTCCACCCCATCATCGCGATCTTCCTCCTTTCGCAAAGAGGACTCGATGAGGCACATCAGCTTTTTGGAGACGATCGACAACGTTTTGTGCTCGAGCGTGGAGGCCAGCTCGAAGAATGATTCGGGCATTGCCATCGGCAACGCGATATCGTCGAGCACGGAGAACAGTCTGAGCATCACGAGCGAGGAGAAATCAAGTCAGACGAACGTCCCGTGCGATGATGGGAGCCCAAAACTCAACGAAATCATTCAGGAACGCGTCGAGCAATTGAAGCTCGATTACGCCAAACTCAAAGCTGAACATCTGCGCGAGACTCATCGCGTGACCGAATTGTCGAAAGAACTCGAGTCCATTCAACACTCACTGGGCTCTTTGAGGGAGAGCACTCGTCATAACGAGCTGAAGATTCTTGACTATCAGGAAAAGTTGATGTCCCGCGAGAGAGACTTGTCCAGCCTCGGACAATCCAACTTCCAGATGGACAAACAACTGTACGATCTGTCGAAAAAATTGGAATCGCGCTCCATGGCTTACGAGGAAAAGATTCTCGAGCTTCGGGCCGAACTGAAGATCCGCGAGAACAACGAGAATCGCGTCTTCGAGAGCCTCGAAGAGTGCCAGGAGAAAATCACCATACTTGAGAATCAATTGATGGTTAGTCCGGCCAATAAGCATGAAAGTGAGCACTTTTTAGATATATATATACGCAAAATTGATCGAAGGGTGATTGAATGACGCCGAATTAAATGGCGATAATAATTTTTCAATCAAGCCCCGAGAAAATGTTTAGAAATGGTAAAAATGTTTAAAAAGCGTTTAATCCGGAACCTAATAATTTTATCGAAAAATATGTCAAACAAAAGTTGTTTGGGACATAAAAGTACGTAAAAAAGTATTGAACGTTCATCTTCGTATCTTGAGAAATAAGGGAGAAAAGGACGAAAAACCATTTAAGGGGTTAGGCCACAGTAACGGGTATAAAATCATACGCGAATTTAACAATTCTTTTCGGATGAAAAAGTGATTCACTCATAAAATCAATTACACATCTATTTTTTTCGATGTACAAAATGGCCGACTACTTAAAACTTCTCGAAACAGCGTTTTTCCAATTGGCGTGAGAAACAACTTCAACAATTTTCACTCGATTTACGTCAAATTTAAAACTTATGTTCCTAATTGCATTTCGCAGAGAAGTACGTACGGAATTTCTGATTAAGTGAACACTTTTCGTTTTATGAGCAGTTTATGAGCAGTTATAACGAAATTTTTCACTGAAAATTCATTTCTTAAGTTGAAATACCTACAACCTTTGAATAAAACAATATTTTTTTAATTCCGTACGTACTTTTCTAGGTATTCTAATGTAGAGTGATGAGAATTTTTGTTTTTTGTTCTAGGTAAAAAATTGTCGATGCTAAATGTCACGCCGCGGAGCGCCTAAAAAAAGTTAACAAAAGAAAATATTAGTAGTCGGCCATTTTGTACATCGAAAAAAAAAATATATTTTTTCTAACAGCTTGATATTTATATTAAATAGATGTGTAATTAATTATGTGAGTGAATCACTTTTGCATACGAAAAAATTGTTAAATTCGCACATGATTTTATACCCGTTACTGTGGCCTAAACCCTTAATTGGGAGACGAAAGCCTCGAAGTTATAAAAAATAAAAAAAATATCAAATTCGTAAATATCTCGGGTTTTTTTGTACCACATTGCTTTAGTACGAGTTAATCTAACTTTTTAGAGATTTTTTAATTTTTTATTAATTGTATAAGTATTCGAAAATGACGACTGAACATTGACAAATGTACTGGTTGAGGATCACTGTCAGAAAGAGACGCACTGTATGGCTACGGCTATATGCGCATGCGCGAAACGCCCTCCAACGAGTATCTTGCGTCCATTAAACTCCCAGTGGTGCTTCGGCTGCAAAGCGATTTTGTCCTGCAAACTAATTTTCAGCCGTCTTTTTCTCCCTCACTTTTGAAGATACGAAGACGAACGTTCAATGCTTTTTTACGTACTTTTATGGCTTAAACAACTTTTGTTCGACATATATTTCGATAAAATCATTAGGTTCCGAATCAAACGGTTTTTAAACATTTCAAAACATTTCAAAACATTTTCTCGGGGGTTGATTGCTAAAGCATTATCGCCATTTGATTCAGCGTCATCCAATTACCCTTAGATCAATTTTGCGTATTAATATTTGGAAAGTGCTTACTTTTGACATTTTTCCGGCCTAGGTGGCGCACGAGCAAATTGACAGAACGTCGATCAAATGTTTCACCGAGCACGTGCCGAAGATCGAGCGGTTGGAGAGCGAGCTGGCCGCGAAGAGTCAACGGGCTCGCGAGTTGAACGACAAAGTGTCCATTTTCGAGAAAGATCTCGAACGCGTGAACGAATTGAACGAGAGGGTCGACAGGTTCGCCAAAGTTTGCGACGAGCACAAAGTCGAGAGGGACGAGCTGCGTCGGCAATTGGACGAACGATCGGACACCCAACAGTCACTCGAGCACAAGATCAAGAGACTCACGAGCAAAGCACACGAGCGAGAGAATGAAATAGCCACCCTCAGAGTGGACTTGAGCAACGTCGTCAAGATGAATATGGAGAATGGCGACAGAGCGAGAGATTTGAGCAGAGAAATAGACATCGCCCACGACAAACTGGCCAACGTTAGAGAAGAGATCGCACGATCTGAGGAGGAACGACGAAAACTCGAAAGAACATCCGGACATGAAATTGGAAATCTTATCGCGAGACTTGCCGATTTCGAAAAGAACGCTACCATTCTCGCTCGTATGAGAGAAAACGAGGACTCGCGGATGGACCAATTGGACACCCTCAAACTGCTGCTACACGAGAAAGAACGAGAGATGTGTCTGTTCAAGAAAAACCGCGAGAAAACTATAAGAAGGTACATGTGTGCGTTTCTCTCGTCAATTTTCTTCATCTCGCTCTTTCTGCGTCTTCTCGTACAAACGAATCTACAGGACCATTCCGGCAACGCGAATATCTTTCCAAATATCTCCTATTACCGTTAGAGAATATTTTTCGAAAAGCAGCCCGATATTTTTTGGAAAATTTGGGCTACGATAAACATTCGAAGGTTTTTTACGATTCTCATCCGAAATCTACAGCTCAAACTTGCATGGTGATGAAGTTTGCATAGTTGAAATGCAACGGAAATTCTTCTTGGTTTTCTTTATTTCTTTTGTTTCGTTATTATTTAAAAGCTATTCTGGCAGGTATTGGTTATATATTTTTAATGAGGATCTTCGAAAATGTTTTAGGAATTTTTGTTGTCTAAATTTGCCCAAACAATCGGCAATGCGAGGAAAATATATTAGATATATAAATATATTCCTTCACCTGAAATTTTGCTTGCAATCGAACGATGTAAAATTTGATATCATAATTTGCAGGATAAGACTTTGGATGATGGAGGGAATTGAATAAAAAATAAAAAAAGAACTTTTGTTGCTTTCGAACGATCCAAACTTATGGCATTCAAGTTGGCATCGTTCGAGTGTAATGAAATTGTTTTGTTAATTCTTGAATTTCTTTTTCTCGTTTTTCGCTGTGAAAATCCGTCGAAGATTTTTTACGACGGCTCTTGGTAGATCTACAATTGAAATATGCGGAAAAAAATTAAATTTGAAGATAAAAATAGGAATAAAAATATAAAAAATGATTTTCGCCGCATTCCAACGACGCAAACCTCATCACCATGCTTATTTTATTTCCCGCGGGGTAACGACATGTTCGAGTGCCACGAGCTCAATATTTTCTCACACGTTTCGTAATTCAAGTCTTGTACGACAATTTAATAAAAGATAAAACGAGTTCTTTCACCAAAAAACGTGTCAATTTTATTTTCGTCTGGCTTTTTATGAACAAACTAATTTAGTATCATCATCCTTGATCCGACGAATCATTTAATTTGAGAGAAACGATTTTTCCTGCCGTTTCTTGTCGGTTTTTCTTTTTCGCAAAGATACGAGGCTTTGATAAGGAAGCTCCAGGCCGACGTCGAGTTGCGTTGCAATCGCGAGTCCTCGAAGCTACGAATGTTGTATCCGAAGAGATCGATGTCGAAGGATTCGTTGAGAAGCGTTACAGAATCGCTCAGATGGAAGACGACACTTCACCAGAGCGTCGAGAAGATTCACAGCTCTCAGGCCCTGCTTGATCCGCGCAAATGTCGCAAGTGTCAATCCTCCGGTTATTCCGAACGGAAATGCTCGCGAAGCTATCCCACGTGCTCGGCGATCGTCAAGCGTTCGAGTTCGCGAGCTCTGGCTGCCTCGTCCACCTCTCTCGAAGGCTCGCAATCGAGCGGAAGTAAACATTTTCCTTTTCGCTATGAGGACGACGACGACGACGACGACCAGTCCGGAGGACATGAAATAATTGAGGTACATCGCAGGAAAAGACGTTGCGACGAAAAGGAATCATTCAGGGGTCACATCTAACTTGAGGCCCGAAAAAAATGGCCAAATTCCATTTTTTTAGGGGGAAACGGTTGGTGAAAAAGAGACCCATTTTTTTCTACCCAAAGGTACATATATTGAGAGCTTTCCAAAAAATCACCAAAAAATACAGAAAAAAAACAACAAAAACATGGCCGCTGACAGATGACAAAATTTTTTTCGCGACGTTTGGCGGTGGACACTCTTCAGCTTAAACGGTCCATCTGAAATCTAAATACCAAACGGGTTATTGAAGTTCACAATAAATACGAGTCGTTGACGATCAACAATTTTTCAAATATTTTATTTTAGCAACGTGACGACGAATTGTAACTCGAGCATGCAAAATATATGAAAAAATTCAGCATTTTTATGTACCTATTAAAAAATTAAGATAGATTTTGAAAATGTGAGATCGTCAACGAACTTTAAATATTTCTCATCGTATCTCCTGTAAATTTGGAAACAATCCATCGAGTGGTTGTCGAAATATCATGTCCACCGTTCCACCGACTGTTGGAAGCTGTAGCTCATTGAATTTTCAGGGAATATAGCTAAAAGGTGATACGATCGAATACAAATATTTGAGGAAAATGCTATTTTTTGAACCACCTAGGTAGATGTAGCCCGTTAAAAATTCTCCACGTGGAAAATAGTTTCCTGGAGTTTTCAGATCACTGATCGCTCATACAGAAGATTGTTGACATGGTTGAGAATCGTGAATCACGAACAGAAATGTATATTTTTTTTATTTTCCAATGTCCCTTCGTGCGACATCTCGCACGAGGGCACAGGGAAACTGTCGAAAACCCGTACCGATTCTTTTTTATTTCACCACCGAAAACTCGGTACACCAATTGCGCGTCCACTACCGTCAGATGCTCAAAAATGTATATATATGTATACATATACATATATACATACATACATACATACACACACACACACACACACACACACGCGCGCGCGCGCGCACATATATATATATATATATATATATATATATATATATATATATATATATATATATATATATATATATATATACATATATCAGCGTGGCACAAATTTGAGTTCTGTTTTTTTTTCCTTTTTCTCACCATCCAATTATCTTCTTTAACCCTTCGAGTGCACACCTCCGCTGCCAACCTATGGGTGCATCTTGGGTCAATCTAACCCAAGGCATTTGTCAAATCGTTGTATTCCGGTAAATATGCATTTTTTTTTGTAGAAATGTTTTTTGTAGTAAATTATCCATATTTTATGGATCTAAATTTATATTTTAACGAAAACGAAAATTAAATGCCAAAAAATTCGTTCAAAGTGGGGCATACGTTGAAAAATACGTACTTACACGAAAAAAATCACTGGGTCAAAACGACCCAGTGTGCACTCGAAGGATTTAAAAAAAAAGTCGCGAAAGCTGCGAGCGGTCAAAAAATATTTACAGGTCGCTCAACTCTTCCAAAAATTAAAATTTTCATTTAAAAAATCTATTTTTCTTTCGTCCACTTCTCACCTATGAATTTTACGCTTAAGGTTATTTTAATTAATTTTAGGCGAGGTTATTTTATTTTTAAATAAACCTCGAGAAAGCTCTAGTCGGCCAATGAATATTGAGTGGTCGCTCAAGAGCTTCGAAATTTCCAATTTTCGCCAATTCTTTTTACTCTTCTCACTCATTAATTTGACGCTTTCTAAAATGGTCAAAACAATTAATCCTTTCTTCTTTAGAAACATATTTTTCAAATTTACCTCACACTTCTAACCCAAGAATTATAATCTTTATTCTCATAAAATAATTCGTTAGAGCTCGTGTCTGTAAACAAAATTATAGGTCGCTTTATTCGTAATACTGAAATGGCAGCTGTTTTCCGCTCATCGTAATACGTCTCACGGTTGGTCCCGTTAGCCAAAGTGCGGACCAATCGTAGCTGTACTCTGTGACGAACGACACCATAATACAATAATACATAATAATGCATGAAAACACATATCATCTAATTGGTGTTTGTTACAAATTATTATAATAAATAATTCAGAAAATGTAACACTTCGCTGTTTATTTTGTTTTTATGCTACAAGGAATTATAGTGCATGCGAGAATTATTTTTTGGGGGAAATTGTAATTTTCGAAAACCTCGATTGACCACTAAATATTCATCGGCCAGATAGAGCTTTCGCGAGCATAATTCAAAAATTATAAAGCGTAAAACTCATAAGAGAGATTGGATGAAAAAAAAACGATTTTTTAATGAAAATTGGAATTTTTGGGAGGCTTTGAGCGACCTCTAAATATTTTTTGACCGCTCGCAGCTACAGCGACATTTTTTTTTTTCTTTAAAGAAGATAACTGGATGGTGAGAAAAAGAAAAAATATCGAGCTCAAATTTGTGCCACCCTAATATATATATAAATGTATCGAATATATATTCGTTTTATCGTAATGAACGATCGGCCCATCGTGACAGCTCGAAACGTTCCAGACAGAAAGTCGGACAGAGCTGAATCTCGAGCTATCGGGATGTCGTCGGGGCTGTGGACGAAGAGACGGGCTCTCGCAAGCTGCCCCGACGTTCAGCATACCATCGACGAGCGACGAGTCGTTCACGGATTTTTGCGACTTGCCCAAATGGATGGAAATTCGGAGGACGAACGGCCGCACACATTGCCATCTACGAAAACGAGACTCCGATCCTGCCACCGAAGACAAGACAAGAGTGTGACCCCCCCCCCCCCCCCCCGACCCAAACTATAATCGACCGTTTGACAATTTATTTCGTGATCAGCGTGCATCTCGTTGCTTCACTGTCACTACATTTTTCGTTGTTCATTCTCGTTTATTTGCCAATTTGTCGTATGGCCGAAGTGTTTTCCATTGAATAAAAAATTGCCTTCGCTTGAGGTCGTTGCTTAAAAATATTGGGGTGAATAGATTTTAATGAAAATTTTACTAGTCGCTGTGGTATATTTTCTGATTATACTGGCAAAAGGAGAATGGAGGTTTCCGCACTCGATTATTAAGGGGTTACGCCCACTTGCGATTTTGAAAAAAATCGATTTTTTTATTGCATTTTTTTTAAGTATAAGTATCTGAGAATATGTCCTGAAAATTTCAAGTCGATCCGAACAAAATTGACTGAGATATGAGCGTTGAAAGAGAAGAATCCGCGTTGAAAGAGCGTTGAAAGAGAAACTTTAAACGCGTTTTTCTCAAAATGGCATTTCTGAAGTCGGTGGCCAAGATTACTCGAACACTAATGAACCGATCTTGAAATTTTGCAGGCTTATTCAATACATAAAAATGTAGTCTTTAAACGTTCGATTTTTTTTTCGAAAAAAATGGCCGTTTTATAGCCAAAAAACGGCCGTTTTTTTTTTCGTTAAAATCGAACCATTAACTTTGACGGTCCGCCATTTTGGGAAAAATGAATATTTTTTAAAATCCTTCGATTAAAGACTAGTTTATACTTATATTTGACTAAATCCATCCGCATTTTTTTCTTCAGATGATCCACTTCGCCGCAATGTTGGTCACCGCAAACCGTGTATATAAAAACATTATTTCATTGACGGCCATTTGCCACTAAACAATGTAATATTTTTCAATAAAAAAATTACTGAAAGTTCTTCAAGATGTGTTCCTTAAGATGGTATATTGATCGATTAAAAAAGTTTTGTGGTTTCGTTTTAAAAAATCATGAAAAAGGCCTTTTTTGCGCTACAAGTGGGGGTATCGCCTTAAATATTAAATTTCAAAGTTTACGTCAATCTCAGCTTGATCGCATTGGATATATGGGGCAAGGTCGTTATCATTTCAGTCTCACGCGTATAGCTTCCGCATGTGTGAAAAAAGTGACGGGATAGTATACAGAACAATATTGCCAAAAAAAAAAAAACAAATTACCGATATCATTAATGACAATGTATGAAAAATATGCAACCAGTTCACGAAAGTTTTTCAGAAAGTGCAACCAGTATTTTTTCTATATCATTTGTCGCCTCGTTTTGGAAACCGCGTGTAACACAGCTGTGACCAGTGACCGTCACTGCAGTCAACCTAAAAGCCTCGAGTTACGAGAAATCCGCGCGACGTCGCCAAAAGTCGAGTCTATTGTAATAGGATTTTTGAAAATTGCAAATTAATTTTCCGATATTTCTAATTCCTTCGAATTAACCCCCTCCGCGGTCACCTGGGGTCAAAATGACCCCAAGTGAAACTTGGCCAAACTTACGATTATAAGTTGTTGGCGGCCAAGGCGACTGGCCTGCCTTCTAACGGTGCTTTCGTAGACTCTTTGTAAGTACACACTAGGGTCGAAGGAGCTGTTTTTTTCCATCAAGGGTTATATAGAGTTAGGAGGTCCAAAAAGATAGATTTTCAAGAATTTTTCTTGAGAAGACCTTCAAATCTATCAACGTAAAAATTTGTACACATATTATGGTAACTTTTAACTGTATTTTAACATTTTTTATTTGTAAAAATAATTATTTTGGAAAATAAAATAAAATAATTTTATTTTCCTTCCAAATAATTATTTTATTTGGAAGCTGTTTCCTTCCAAATAATTATTTTATTTGGAAGCTGATCTCCAGGAGCACCTGTGAAAAAGGCGTCTTGCGGTGCGCACAATATCTCTGGACTGGATCATCTAAAATGAAAAAAAAAAATCGTTTATATAATGGATTATCTTGTAATCGATCGAAGGAATGAGCAAAATAATATTTTTTGACAAAATGGCGGCTTCTAAAAAAAATCGACTTTCCACAAAATGTAGGCCTTAAATTGTTTGTAAAATGGAAAATATTTATCGGTGATAAAAAACCTCCGATTAATTACTAAAAAATATACTTGAAAAGATCGTGTTAAAATTTGAGACTGACCGGTTCAGCCGTTTCCGAGAAATCTTGCTCACCGACTTTAAAAACACAGTTTTGAGATAAACTCGTTTGAAGGTTCAAAAGCACTTTACGTATAGTAAAAAAAAAACTTCGAGAATATTCGCCGAATTGACAAGAAATTTTCTGCGTGTATGCTTAGACAAATGTACATTACGGAAAACAAACATTTTTTATCGACTTTTCGAAAATTTTAACTGTAAATAACCCCTTGAGAAATCATCATGGTCCAACGGGTCGAAAAATAGCTGATTTTCGCGATTTTTTTCTCGATAGTTAAAATACGCTAATCAGTATGATTTTTTATGGCAAATCAAAGCACTCATGAAGAGCAGAAAATAATTTTCCAAAGGTTTATTTTTATTTCTTTTACATTTTTTTAGCGGTTGAAAATGTCTTCGAAAAAACGAGTCCTCACGGCGTACACGGTTGTGGTCGTAAATATGATCTGAAACAAAATTTGGAAAAAGATTATCAATCAATATAAGAGCCGGTATCTTGCTATGGAGGTTTTTTAAAAATAAAAATTGACAAAATGGAGGCACTAAGAAAAAAAACGAATTTAGCGTATTTTTTCGACAGTTTTTGGTTAAAAAAAATATGAAGATTTAAAAAAAAGCTTTAATAGTAAGATTAAGAATGGCGTAAGGAATTTTATGTCAAAATCTGAGACGGATAACTTGAAAAATCATCCTTTGAGAGTGTACATCGTTTTGAAAAACGATCTTTCGAGAAAAACGCGTTTGAAGTTTCGAGTGCACAATTTTCAGATTAATTGTCTACTTACGATTAATCGGCGATGCAAGGTCCATGTTTATAACCGTCTATACATCGGATAACGAAAAAAAATGGAATTTTTTAAATTTTTACACTGTAATGATACCTTAATTTATCATCTCTCAAAAGTCACCCCCAAATTCAATGAAAAAAAAAAAAATTGAAAATTGCGATCATGATTTTTTTTAGTACAAAAGGGTTTTTTTACCCGTCATTGCTGATTTTTTTCCGCCATTTTAAAATTAGATTAAAATATAAACCGAGAATGTCACATTCTAGAATATTCAAACTAATATCCAGAATTTTTGTGAGCCATTCGGAACTGTACGCTCAACGCGGCAATCGTCTGAAACATGGCTGGGGTCATTGTGACCCCCGGTGACCGTGTGATAGCCGGAACCTGTGACCGTGAACGGTTGACATATATGTAAATAATAATTACGATTATCTGCCGTAGACGTGAAAATTTTCGAGATATTCATTCGTATAGATCATTAATATTTGCTACAATAAGTTGGAACTGGTGTCGTCACACAATGCATACAACAGCATAGGAACTTCGTGTCTCCCCCCGCCGTTCAAAAATGATGAAGAATGATGACAACCTTAAAGACTCGATCGGGAGCAATGATCAATTTGAATATCGTGTCTATATTGTTTCTCATTCGAGTAAACATGTTGACCCGCCAACAACATTTACTCGTAGACCGAGGGGACGAACCCAGTTATTATTGCTTCGACGCCCCTAGCAGCGTAAATCAGATTGCGATAGATCGAGGGATGAAGCGAAAGAGAATTATCGACAGCCAATAACGGCGTTGGTTTAAGCGCGGGAAATGAGATCGTGACGACGAGACGTGGTTTTTCCGACGTTACTTACGATATAAGCCAACATTAGGCCGGTCCCCTCTGCCCTAATGCAAACAACCCCTCCCCGGAAAAACATCGAATACGCAGTGAGCGTGACCATTATCGCACCGTGAGCAACCAGAAGTGGCGGGCAACGGGGGTCACTTGCAAAAAAAAAGTTCGTACCTTAAGGGGGGAGATACCTCTTGGCGGGGAAAAAATTTGCTGATTTTTATGGTTTTTTTCTAAGGGAAGATATATAAAATATAGTAATAAAATATACTATATTTTATTACTATATTAATATCGTATGATAATATACTATATGATATATTACATATTAATGTACTATATGTATTATATATATATATATATATATATATATATATATATATATATATATATATATATATATATATATATATATATATTAATATACTATATGATGTGCAAAAGTAGTAATAAAACATACCCCAAGTCTCAAAAATGATGAGGAAATCTTTCCTTCAAAAAAATAATCATGAAAATCAGCAATTTTTTCCTCGCCTGAAGGTATCTCCCCCCTTAATAATAAAGACCGATGAGATATGAATATTTGATTGTTCCAAAAAACAAACATCATTATCGCACCATGAGCAACCAGAAGTGACGGGCAACGGAGGTCACTTGCGAAAAAAAAGTTCGTACCTTAAGGGGGGAGATACCTTTTTGCGAGGAAAAAATTTGCTGATTTTTATGATTTTTTTCTGAGGGAAGATATATAAAATATAGTAATAAAATATACTATATTTTATTACTATATTAATATCGTATGATAATATACTATATGATATATTATATATTAATGTACTATATATATATATATATATATATATATATATATATATATATATATATATACTACATGATGTGCAAAAAGTAGTAATAAAACATAAGCCAAGTCTCAAAAATGATGAGGATATCTTTCCTTCAAAAAAATAATCATGAAAATCAGCAATTTTTTCCTCGCCTAAAGGTATCTCCCCCCTTAATAATAAAGACCGATGAGATATGAATACTTGATTGTTCCAAAAAACAAACAAAAAACGTAACAAAATGTCTACAAATTATTGTGATTTCGCGCTTAAAAAAATGTTGAAAAAAAAGATTACTCATAATCTCAATATATATTAGATTAATGGTGAAAAGAAAACAAACGATTAGATGTGTACATCGTGGGCCATTCTCATTAATTTTTACCAGCTCACTAAAAGCTCGAATATTTATTTAAATAATGGGGTATATCACAGCCGTATAACAACGATTTTTCAGAAAATTATTATTATTATTTCACTCCAATTCGAGCCAAAAAAAAATTAATACAAAAATAATATACAAGCATTCTTTTTTTCTTCTTCATATTTCTCAATAATATATTTCGACGAAAAAGTGTGCTTCGATATTTTCGACGAACCAGATAAAAATATCTTTCCGCGTCAATTTTCTTTGGGGTTGTTTGCAGAAGGGCCGATTCCCACTGCCCCTTGATCGCCGTTCCTCCCCCCCGGCCCATTAATTGCTTCGTATACATGTGGATCTTTGGCCACACGAGGGACCATAGGATTTTATTGGCAATATGCTATAATTCCTGACATTAGATGCCGCTGACGCTCTCTCGGACTCATTACCTCCCTGCACGGATCGGACGACCCTCTACGTGATCTTCTTTACGCTGTATAGCGTAACACCCACACACGCTTCTCTGCTAAACTTGGCGCACATTATTTCCATCCCCTGTGCGTCTCTTTCCGATCCCTCTATATCGGAAATTATGGATATAAGCCAGACACCTATAGATATACCCTCGGGGGAAAAAGCAACGAGAAGCGCGTGGACAGTTCGAGGGAACGTGGATTATTTGATGAAAATGGACGATTCGTGTGATGCGGTCCGTGGCGGTGCCCGAAATCTTCAAGGATGGATGATTATGAAAGAAACATTACTAGACGGCATATACAGGGTGTCGTGTTATGAATGGAAAATCCTGCAACTGTCGATAGGTCAGATCATGTCCTACTATATATGCTGGAATTTCAGTTTAGTTAAAGTACCACGGTTTTCGAGATAAAAATCATCTGCTTTTGGTTTTTCGCATGTCATTTCTACAAATGATAATTTTTTTTAACCCAGTCTTAAAAAAAAATACTCTTGGTTATTTGTTTCATGTAGAAAAGTGTTCTTTTTAACCTTGAATGTTGAGGAAACTTTATGAAAAAAGATCTTATAGAAAATATCGAAAAATATATATATATATATATATATATATATATATATATATATATATATATATATATATATATAGGAAGAAAAATATCGAAATATATACCTATATATATATTGGGGGTTCAAGTAAGTTTGAACGGATTTTTTTGTGAAAATTGGGGCTTTATTGTGCAAAAATGGTAAATTGCTCGTTGAGCTGCTCTCAAAAATTCTACAAGTTCTTCTTGCGTTTGCATATATATATATATAATATCGTATCTATATTGTTTCTCATTCGAGTAAACATGTTGATCCGCCAACAACATTTACTCGTAGACCGAGGGGACGAATCCTCGGTGTATATGTATATATATATATATATATATATATATATTAGGGGTACAAGTAAGTTATAAAGGGTTTATAAAAGAGGGCGTTACTAGTATTAAATCGCATCGGACCATAACCTAACTACCTTCATGTTAAGGGGTCTTTTCACTTGAGACTCTAAAAAAAGACTATTTTGATGAATTTTTTTTGACAGGTTTATATTATAGATATTAATATAAAAGTTATCACTCTTAATAAATACACTTTCGGAATATATTTTTAAAAAAATCTTCATTCAAGTAACTATTTATAGGCGAAAATGGTAATTAAAAAAATTCAAATCTCGGAAATGGATCATCCGAAACAAAACAAAAACAAATGGCTCTGGATTCAGTATGTTAATGGCTATATCGCATATTATACGATTTTTGATATATGCAAAAAAAAAAACAAAATGGCGAACATTTTTCGAAAAAACGAAAAAAACGGGTTTTTTCACCGTTTTTGGCAACAAAAAAATAGTAAATATCAAAAAAATTTTTAATCGATTCAGTAGTTGCGAAGATTCTATCAACAAGCCGTCGAAAAACGTTGTTCCGAGAAAAACGCGTTTAAAGTTTGTTTGGGTTACACAAATACATAAAAAAACATTTGTTTAATGTATTTCGAAACTGTATTTATTAAGTTTAACAGCTTTTATATCAATATCTATAATATAAACCTATCGAAAAAATCACGAAATAACCTTTTTTAGCGTCTAAAGTGAGAAGATCCCTTAAAACGTTAACATTAGGCTTTAGTTTTCAGTACGTCTCATTTTGCCGAAGTACAAAGAAAATCGTTTATTTGAACTCCAAATATGTCGATATGTTCTTGCTGAAAAGTCTGAAGATAAAATCTCAAAAAGACAGGATCTTAAGAAAAAAAAGATGAGATTTTTCGGGCTAGAAAAATCACGGAAAATTCAATCACCACTGAATTTCGATATAACTATTATAGAGACAGAAATATAGAATAAGCGAGAAAGTCATCGCAAAATTCAAGTAGTAAAAAAAGCATTAACGAGAATGTCCACCCCCCCCCCCCCCTATTTATTACCAATTTTATGTTTCGCGAATTTCAAGATCCCGTGTCCCTCCTCTACGCCGTTACCCAATCAAGGACGACTCTGATGCTTCGCCAGCTATGTATAACGTAGACAAAGCTCTCGAGAAGAAAAGGCTCGTTATCGAATTGGGTGGGGGGGCAAATTCTGATGCTTCTCTCGTTTCTTCTTAAGGGGTAAGGGGTTGGCGACGTGTTCGAAAGAGACGGTGGGGTAGTTCTCTCATGGTAGATCGCGAGAGTGCCATTTTCGCCGGCTCACCTCATCGCATAGAGCGCGCGCGACGACCACGCGCGGTGATTTCTCCGGGCAAATGTACCGCGAACTTTCCTCTTTCAATTGGCAATAAGATTTGATCGTTGCGGGAAATATCATCCAATTTCCTTTTCTCCGCGTCCCCGTGGCTTATTCGGCTACACCTCGTCTTCTGTATATAACGCTTTCGCCAGTTTTCTTCGCTTCTGATATGCTTTTCCGCTACTTTCGACGTTACCGCTTCCTCTCGACCAGAGCGAATTGCCACCGTCGTTTACTCCCTATATATATATATATATATATATATATATATATATATATATATATATATATATATATAGGTCCTCCCACCTATATCCATTCCCCGTCCCCACTTTGACTTTGCTATCAAAGTCCTCTCTCCCTCTCTCTCTCTCTCTCTCTGAACAGACGGCCACTGAAATCGTACCATTCACGAAACTTCCATTGCCCGGCAACGAAAGCTCTGCAAAGACTCATCTTCTTTCCCACCACTTACATATATACACTCGCATAAGCTTTTTCTCGATCCACGCTCTTTTTTTCGCCCACTCCCTGTATTGACCGCCGCTCGAATAGAAGAAAAAAATCACACACACACACACACACCTACGTCCACGAGATTCTTGGCACAATTATCTCCACGGATGTGTAGTTCACTTACGGTGAACTCGAATAATTTTTCTCAAAGCTCATCGCGAATCACCTGACATTCAAAATTTGAAGACAAATCCAAGTTTTTCCAATAACTCGAAAGGGGGCCGAGTTGAAATTCCGAACTTTGAACGCGCCGACGGTTTATAATTCCGAATTTCAATGTTCCGAAATTCAAGATGGGGCTGGGGTGAAATTCCGAACTTTGAATGGTCAGAACGCTCAAAACTCCGAACGAATAGTACCCACAAAGATCAAAACTCCGAAAGAATTTTACACGAAAGACCGAAACTCTGAAATTGTTGACACCGTCAAAATAATTCGGCTATAGAAATTTTAAAAGGTTCAACATTTTCAATAAATCGACGAATTATGTCAAGAATTTTTTATTTATTAAGAAGTGATTGTGCGTCAATTTTGAAATTTGTCCAGACAATGTTATACATTCTACATCATTTACAGTCAACTGTGTAGACTTTCGCTGGCATGGTCTTGACATGGGGGCCGGGTTGACATTCCGAACTTTGAATGCGCCGGCGGTTTGATATTCCTAATTTTGATGTTCCGAAATTACTAGGCTCGTCAAGATTGTGCCAGCGAAAGTCTACACACTTGACTGTAAATGATGTAGAGCGTATAACATTGTCTAGACAAATTTCAAAATTGACGTAAAATCCTTTCTTGATCAAAAACAATTCTTTAAATAATTTGTCGATTTATTGAATATTTGGAAATATTTAAACCTTCCATCGCCGAATTATTTTGACGGTGTTCAGCTTTTCGGAGTTTTGGTCTTTCGGGTAAAATTCTTTCGGAGTTTTCATCTTTCGGGGTAGTATATTTTCGGATTTTTGAGCGTTCTGATCATTCAAAGTTCGGAATTTCAACCCGGCCCCCTTGAAGGCGAAATCAAGGGTGGTCAAACGTTTGAGCCAATCAACATGATGATTCTCACTTTGAGTGTTCTCAATGTATTCAGGGACGAAATCGTTTTCCGCATGTACAACATTTACCATATATATATATATATAATTTATATGCATTCAGTCTGGAAGGACAAGAGAAAAGAAATGAAACGAACGAACTCGTTAAGATCTTCGAAGATTGCCAGCTAAAGGAAAGAAAAAAGCAGGAGTGACGAAGTGGATGGAAAAAAAATATATATATGGAGCAGAGTAAAAAATAATTCACGAGAAAATTACGCGAGAGCTGCCTCAGCTATTTTATTACCGGTGATTCGTCGACGGGAGCGTTGCGAGAGTGACAGAGAGGGAGAGAGAGAGAGAGAGACCGAGCAAGAGGCAGAGGGGTTGAAAGGGGGTGGAATATCGTGCCCCGATTACCCAACGAAAGAAAAGAGTAGGCCGTCATTCTCGTTTGCCGTGTAGAGTGTTGCCATCTGCCATACGCACCCACACACACACACCTTACAGCATTCCCCAGGGATATTCGCTGATATACAAGATGCGGAATGTACGTGTCAGCTGTACAAGTCCGTGAGGCGAGCGGGATATCAATAATTTTGATTACGTTCGCATAAACGGACTCCGTCGCAGACGTCACAAATTTCAAGCTCGTTTATCAAATAGTACTGGAAGTGCTTTCGAAGAGTCGGCCACCGTTGCTCTGTAGCTCGGGGGTGGCCGTGCGCGCCGTGTGAGAAAGTGAAGACCTGCCTGATGTCACGGAAGAAAAGACGTTCATGGGCTCATTTTCACCTCGTTTCATCGGCAGCGATTTCATTGGAGAATAATAGTCATGCGAGGGAATAATTGACAGTAGTGGATACGCGGTTGGTGTCCGGCTTCGGCGACTTCCCATCTCGAGCAGGTCAGGCTCAGCACTCGGATGGGGGCTGGTAATGGATGCTCGATGCTGCAAATCAGACTGAAACTTTCAAGGAACGTCACTGTGTCCGATTTTGATTTTGTTGGGATTCATATATATGGTAGAACGTTGAAATCTATTGGATGTGAATTTTTTTTATCGGTGGAAAAGCTATTTGCACCATCTCACAGTGCACCGAGCCTGAGACAAAAATCAAAAAACCAAGTTTATCGACGAAAATCGAAAAACATCCCCATTTTTGAGGGTGCGTTTCACCCCTTCAAACGGTTTTTCCGCCGATAAAAGAAATACGTGTCTCTTAGTTTTTGATACTCTTCCACGTAAAAAAGTTTCAACGAAATCGGAGGAGGACACCAAAGTGATGTTCCTTGTTAGACATCGAATTGTCTAGTGACGAAGAATCTTCAAAATCTGACTGGATTAGGGATCAATGGGACAGCTTTTGATAAGATTAGAGATAGCTGATATAGTTTTAATAAGAAATGAAAATGTTTACCGCATTTAAAAAGAGTTATGGTTTTTTACCCATTTCCCCAAACATTCGATGCACTGTACATCCCTTAGAGTAAAGGATGTCAACGGCAGATTTTGCAGCTTCAACTATATATAAACAGTCCACCGAATTCAGTGAAAAAGATTATTTACCCTTCGTAATTTTGAAACTTCAGGTAAAAGTCTATATTTGTAATCCGCGGAAAATGTACTATTAGATATGGTCCCAAAATTTAGTAAAGGTGGAAAAAATGTTTTTGACCGCTTTAGCCACTTTTTCTGGATCACCAAAATCGAAATAAACTGATTGAAGGGTTTTTGAAAAAAAAAATGGTAGACTTAGAGACTGCCGCTGGATTCATCTCGGTATCTCAAATAGTTTTCCCGAAAAAAGCACTCAAAAAATTGCCAAAAAAGAGCCAAATAGAAAAACCGGCGAAAACCGACGGTCCATCTTTGAAATTCTGTCAAAAATCGAAAAATAATCGTAGCTCGTCGAATAAAACGGCATTTTCTAGGGAAAACGATTACAAAGAGAATGCGCGCAAAGCGAAGATTCAAATCGAAACTGAAAAAAAATTGCGCCGATTGAAAGAAGATACTTTTATTGGCCGGGATGCGATTTAAAAAAAATTTTAATATTTTTTTTCCAAGTCCCTACTGACGTATTTTTATTCCCTAAATACAAACTCACCATTAATTTCCCCAGAAACCCTCGACCTCCATTAAAATTCATCGAAAGTACATGGAAACGCGTTTCTCGCGTTTAGCAGGCCCAACTTTGAGCTTTCGGCAAAAACTGCGCGATATTTGTGAACGGCGAAAAATGTCCCTTCGGACAAACCCACGAAATGGTGTAAAAGTCGAAGTTTCCCATCGGATAGGTTCCAAAAATATAATCAAAATGGAAACATTTTTTTCCACTACATTTAACCGGACACGGTCCAAAAATATGATAAAACTCGTCATATTTTTCTAAAACGATATTTACTATATATAGAATAATAATTTACCGAATAGCACTGAGGAAGGTTCTCCGATAAATTCAGCAATTTTTCCTGTACAGCCACCCCCGCTTTCGTAATTTGCGGCGGGAGGACATGTTTTTGTGGAACTCTCGTTGAAGGGAATGCGGCAAAGGGTACAATTGTTGGCGAGATCGCGCGGTAACGTAAACGAAAACGAGTTACCGCTGGCAATACACACACACACACACACACACACACACACACACACACACACACACACACACACACACACACACACACACACACACACACACACACACACACACACACTCACACACACACACACATGTACGTACGTACATAGACAGCGCTTTCCTGAGTACTGAACAATAAGCAATAATACGTAATGCAATTCAAACGTTGAGGCTGCAGGCAATACTCCGCGGACTCGACGGTACATAAGAGTGGCGGCTGTGCGCGGAGCGGAGAGTCGTTACGGTCCCTGGGAAATGAAAGGCAGGCATTTCCGGCAAACGCGGAAAACCGGAGACAATCATACATATACAGACAATACGAATTTGCTCGGTGGGCGGATGAGAACGCGAACGAAAGGAGGAGGGTACGAGGAGCGAGAACGGAACAGTCTATGGTTACATATTTTTGTCTGCAATTTTCGGCACGGGTAGCGCACGGTAACGACATCGCACGAATAACTACACACGTGCATTAATCCGGCACACGTACACACAATTATTCATAAGAAATGAATATGAAAATGGAGATTCAGGCATCAAATTTGGCTTTTCGGTGTCATTGAACGTTAATGAACGAATTGATTAGTATTGAATATTGGTCGACGATTATTATAATGATTGTTGATTTTTTCAAGATTTTTTTGAGGTTTCCTCCCGATTTGCCGATACGAGGCCCTTTAGTGTTGGGTCTAAAAAAAAAGGAGACAGAGCTTTTGAGAACGAAGCTACCATGAGACGGGGAGGAGGAGAGACAGAGGGACAGAGCGAGGAAGGGAGGCAGAGAGACAAATTGATTGATTGATAATAGTTGTTGTGACGTGGTAAAATGCTCCGGCAAATAAAAAGTTACAGATGAAATATGGTAAAAGTATTAGGAAGAATTCAAAGGAATGATATTTTCATATAAAACTAAAAAAACAGAAATTCAGAAGTATAAGGATAAGAAAAAGAAGTATAAGAAAAAAACAGAAACAGAGTATAAGGATTTTACATACAACAAAATATGAACGTGAATTACAGAAATAAGTATTCGATGTCAAACTAAAATAAATAGAAATTAAGGGGCCAGTCCACTTTGAAAATTTCAAAAAATCGAAAGCAAGCAAGACTGGAAGAAATCGACGATGACGAGCAATCAGAAGGGATTTTGGACGGTGCAGGAATTGCCGATTTAGGTGAGAGTTTTTCATAGTATAAACTTCAAACGCGTTTTTCTCGAAACTACGTTTCCAAAATCTAGCTCCATCGTATCTCTAAAACTAATAAACCGATTCTCTTAAAATTTGAACCACACATTGTAAACATGTTTCGCATCAAGATGACCCTCGATGGTTTTGAAATTTTGATTTTCACTCTTTTTTTGCGAAAAACTGCGAAAAAAACGCGTTTTTTAAAACAATTTCGTTTTTCGTCTGCCATTTTTTTTTATCAACAACTTTTATATTCATATCAGTTGTGAAATTCTTTTTAAAAAAATCGCGAAAATAGCCTTTTTCGTGGCTCCAAAGTGGACTGACCCCTTACAAAATAAGGATTGAACATGAAACAAAATGGAACAAAAGTTCAACACATCAGAATTCGAAACAAAACAAAATTAAACAGAAATTTAAAAAATCAGGGTTCGATATAAAATAAAAGTGAACAGAAATTCAAGAAATAAGGTTTGGATATAAAACAAAATCAAGCAGCTATTAAAGAAATCAAGATTCAAAATAAAGCAAAAATAAACGAAAATTAGAGAAATAAGGATTCGAAATACAGAATAAGTAATGAAATATCGAAGAAATAAGGATTCGATATAAACCAACATAGCCAGAAATTAACGAAATAAACATTCGATATAAAAACAATAATAAATAATATAAGATGCGACAATATGGCAATTAAAAAATAATAATAATAATGACAAGAATAAAAACATACAAAAGAGAGAGAGGGAGAGAGAGAGAGAGAGAGAGAGAGAGAGAGAGAGAGAGAGAGAGAGAGAGAGAGAGAAGTGCTGATACGAATAAAGCTGGACCAGTACAAGAACCGCGGACCGATTGTTCAGTAGCCCCAGGCTATATATACATATATCTGTACATATGCGTACGGATAGGGGTTGGCTCCGGTTATACGCGACGTTCCACCAGAGTGTCGCGATCCTGTGTAGCATCCTCACCCCGGCGATCCCTCGGCGCAACTTACCGCTGCGATTTTATTCGTTTTAACATATATGGCCAAGAGAATAGACATCACGAAACAGAGAAAGAGCGGGAGAGAAAGAGAGGGAGAGAGAGAGAGAGAGAGAGAGAGAGAGAGAGAGAGAAGTGCCAGCGATAAGAAAATACCCCCAGTGCGATTTATATTTCACGTTTTTATATTGCCCGGCCGTTTTTGTGCCTTGAGGTGTTGGCCGCGGCTTATTCGTCTCTCGCTTTGGCCTGTGTATATCACAAAAGATACACAAGCAGTGACTTTTCCGAGCTCCGACTCTCACCCCCGAGCGGCCTTAAGCTCCATCTTTCCCGCGCTACCTCTTTTCGCCATTTTTCCTACACAAAAGCATCGAGCCACCCCCGCGTATAGAAATTTTACGCAGCACGACCTGATACGCGAAATAAGTAGCCGCGGGCGAGTATCCGTGTGTGGTGGAGCGTCTGAATCCGAAACTACCCCCTCGTCCCGGCCGTGTAAAAAAAGAAACGGAGAGATCAGCGCGAGCCTCGTTATAAATCGCTCGTATGGCAAACATGCGGCGGTTGTATAACCCGCAAGTACCACCGGTAACTTTGAGTACCGAAGGCCCCTTTTTTATATTCGTTTCGCGGCGCTCCCGTGACGATAGACGAGGACGCGCATTCGATGATACACGCACCCGACGATTCGATTCAACGTGGCGGATCCGATCGTCCAAGTATACAGGACTTTATGACGGGGGTAAGTATCTCGTCATACGCATGTGTAACTCCGCCGAGCCGCGTGTGCGTATAGGGTGAACTTGCCTAAATCGTACCGCGATCGGAAATTGGGGAAACGTTGCAAATCCAAGTGTGATATCCGTTACACGTAGGGTGTGTAATTTTAGGAATTGACACGTGTAAATGCCATGGATAACTTGAAACAACGCAGTTATGTGTGTTAGAGCAAATTCAAACACATTTGATGTGTATTTTTAACAGTTAAACCGCATTGAATTTATCATGTTATTGATGTCCACTAGGTGCGCAACTGAGTTCCCGGGTTTCGCACATGGATGTCGCTAGCGACACATGTGGTCGGCATACAGGTCTGAAATTGGGTGTCCTTATAGCTTGGACATCTGTTAAGGTAGTTCCTCTGCGAAAATCTCAACCAAAAGTTTACATACCATGTTCATGTTTAAAAGATTGATAATTGGGTTAATTAGTAATGAATAAAATTAAAAACTACGCCAATATTGACTCGGTACTAGTAGAAAATACGATGGATATCATTTATTGCCGTAAAATATATTTTGTATTGTGTTTTTGATCGACCATTGCCAGTAAACTTTTTGCCGGGACTGTCCAGGCTTTGCCCCAATTGTTTTTTTCCCGGCTTTGCCAGGCTTTGCACCAAAATTGTGAAGGCTTCTCATGGTTATATCTTGGAAACTAGATGGTGAATCATTCTCATTTTTTTTCACATTATTCGTGATATCTTACTGTAGCTTATCCTCGTTTTTTATCAATTTCTTAATTTTAGTTTTGACGGTAGAATTAATGATGCTCTGTTTGCCCATCATAACGCATTTGTTACGTGTAAACCAAGCCAACTTTAAGTGTAAATATCTCAGGTTTGGGGTGGTCAAACTTATTCAAATTGCACAGATGTTTGGATAATGTATTAAACAACGTATATGTAAAATTTCAACCATTTCTTAATTCAACTCTTCTGTGGAGGTACTACCTTAAGAATACCCAGTCGTAATATAAACAAATATGGCAACACAACGACCTTTTTTCTAACCTCGGAAATGTCAAAGTTTGTACCAAATCAACAGCATTTGCGGGAAGCATTGCTTTTCTGCTTCAACCTAAAAAAAAACAGCAGCTGTAGCACGTCGGTTACTTGAGGAGGCCTACGGCGAACATATACCATCAAAAACAACGTGTGAAGATTGGTTCAAGCGGTTCAGAAGTGGCGATTTTGAGACTGGGGACAAGGAGCGCTCGGGAAGACCGCAAACATTTGCGGACGCCGATCTGCAAGCGTTATTGGATGAAGATGACACTCAAGCAGAAGATCAACTTGCCGAGGCATTAAATGTGACTCGGCAATGTATTCCGAAACGTTTGCACGCCATGGGAAAAATTCATAAGGGAGGAAACTGGGTGCCGCATGAGTCGACTGAGAGACAAATGGAAAATCGAAGAGCCACTTCCGAAATTTTGCTTTTGCGGCAGTACAGAAAGAGTTTCCTGCATCGAATTGTTACTGGCGATGAAAAATGGATATATTTCGAGGATCCAAAACGCAGAAAATCGTGGCTTTCACTTGGCGAAGCGTCAACATCGACGGCACGGCCAAATCGCTTCGGAAAAAAGACAATGCTCGGCGTTTGGAGGGACCGGAAAGGAATCGTGTACTATGAGATGCTGAAACCGGGCGAAACTGTCAATGGGCATCGCTACCGACAACAACTCATCAATTTGTACCACGCGTTGCTCGAAAAACGGCCAGAATGGGACACGAGACACGAACGTGTAAATAGCGAGGGACAATACTTCGAATGAACCATTTTTTGTATTTGTCTTGAAATTTTCGATTTTTTATTGGTAAAAAAAACCGGGAACTTAGTTGCGCACGTAGTATATAGATTATAAAACTTATTTATTTTCATTTTTCTCACCAACCATTGTCAAGTTATCAATCCGGCCGTTGGACCACACTTTTTATACTTTATAATTAGGCTTTATTATACTTCAATAACTGTGTTTATTATTTTTTTTTTAAATAAAAATCCTCACGACATAAGTTTCTTGTATGCTTAATAACATACCTTTTTTCCAAGTCCCAAATAACTCCCCAAGAGAGAAAAAAATCGAAAAAACGACCATTTTTCAGCCGGTCACAGTCCTCCCCTAATTTAGTCTTGGGTTCACGATCTTCGTCCCGGAGTGAACGAGCAGGCCGAAAATTACATGGGACAATGCCGCACCATCGTGAATAATCTGTCAACTCCAGTTTGTACAATTTCGAATAAGCCTGGTACGATTGAGAAACAGTATTCCCAAATCGTCCCTTAATATGTAATACGAATCATAATAATATGAATGTATAGTAATAATATACATGTTTAATGGTAATATAAATATGATAAATATAAATAAATGAATGAACTAATATAATGCTCATCAATTTGCTTGCGATAAAAGGTGTCGCAAATAACAGCGAAGATCCTTAGCGGGTACTATAGAGGCTATCCTACTAGCAAAGGAAAAAAAAAGTTAGCCTCGTATAAATCAATCCAGCTAACAACAATTTCTCACGAAATACTTTCGTCTTTCTCATCTTCTTATTTCTCCCTCGACTGCTTTCTGACGCTCCGTGGACGGCGCTTATGGAGTGGCTGATCGTTTTGTTTTCCGATTAAGGCCATAGGCCACAGTAACGGGTATAAAATCATGTGCGAATTTAACAATTTTTTTTTCGTATGAAAAAGTTTTTCACTGATAAAATTAATTACACATCTATTCAGTATGAATATCAAACTGTTAGAAAAAAATATATATTTTCTTTCGATGTACACAATGGCCGACTACTCGAAACTTCCCGAAACAGCTTCTTTCCAATTGGCGTGATAAATAACTTCAACAACTTTCACTCGATTTACTTCAAATTTAAAAGTTATGTTCCTAATTCCATTTCGCAGAGAAGTACTTACGGAATTTCTGATTAATCGAAAACCGTGCATTTTATGAGCAGTTTATGAGCAGTTATAACGAAATTGTTCACTGAAAATTCATTTCTTAAGTTCAAATACCTACAACTTTTGAATAAAACAATATTTTTTAAATTCCGTACGTACTTCTCTGCGCATTCTAATGTACATTGACGAGATTTTTTGTTTTTTTTTTCTAGGTAAGAAATTGTGGATGCTAAATAACACGCCGCGGAGCGCCTAAAAAAGATAACAAACGAGAATATTAATAGTCCGCCATCTTGTACATCGAAAAAAAAATTCCAACATCTCGATATTCATACTAAATAGATGTGTAATTAATTTTATCAGTGGATCACTTTTGCATACGAAAAAAAATATTAAATTCGCACATGATTTTATACCCGTTACTGCGGCCAAAGGTTTTAAGAGGAGATATACACCGAGGAGCCGGAAAAAGGTCATTTTTGTGATTTTGTTCAAGGAAAACTATTTGAAATTCCGGATTGAGGTTTTAATTATCTAAAAGCATATACATTCAAAAATATGTTGAATTTTCTTTATTTAAAAATATCAAAAATATACAAGGATATTGTATGATCCTTGGAGTGTCGTAAAAAAATCTGCGTATACGGTATCCACTGCCGTTTCTTCAAAAATCATCTGAAAAAAAAACCGAAAAAGATTATTAAATGAGATACTATAATCTAGTACTTGTCATAGCCGATTTTGAAAATGACGATTTATGACAAAATGGCGGACGTTTGAACATAAATAGTGATTTTTGGGTGAAAAATTAATTATTATTTTGCCTGTAAAACGAAAACTAAGTAACGTAAAAAAAAATCCTATGACAAGTACTAGATAATGGTGTATAGAATAACCACAAAAAACCTCAAGGCAATCGGTCCATTGGTTTTCGAGAAATTTTGGGTACCGATTTGAAAAAAGTGCTTTTCCGAAAAACGCGTTTTAAAATTTGGGAATGAACAAATCATGAAATCTAGGTGTATATCTCCCGTTAATGGTACGTCAAAAAATGCCCCACATTCTTCGTCAGTACGATTTAGGCAAGTCTAGCCTATACACGCGAGCCGATACCCCAAACGGCGACTTTACAAACGTTGAGTGCCGTCTAAAATTCTGCAGTCTTGTAACAAGATGACGCGCCAACAGCAGCAGCAGCTCGAGTGGACTATTGAGGGTTCTCAAGGTGCACTCACACCCAGAGATCCCTCGCCACGTATCCGCGACATCCCTAGTCCAAGGGGGTTGAAGCTTTCGAAGCTCCGTATCCGTGTGTACACGGATACAGATCTCACGATACCACGGGATATCGGAGGCAATGAGGCAGGCTACTTTTAACAAGACGCCATCTACACTCGACCACTTCACCAATGGATGCCCTTTTTCTTCCTCTTCCCCCCCTGTTTTTTATATTATATTCTTCGTTTTCACCATCGTTTCGACGTCTTTCGCTCGTTTCTTCACCGCCCACCGTATCCTAAGGGTGAAATCCTCTCGCGATTATACGCGCACGTTGTTACGTGCCACTTGAAGCCCCCGATACACTCCTGGAAAGGGGAGATAAAAAGAAGACCACGTACGTCATTTTTTATTCGTTCGAGGTTCAATGAGCACGAGTGGCAGAAGGAGAGACGTAGGCGAGTGCGATGGAGAGAATTCGTAAAACAGAGCGACGATTTGTCGAAATTTATCGAATCAGCTGGGCTCAATTAGGCAAATAAGCAGTCTAACTTGATGGGAATATGTACGTAGAGTGTGAATGTACAAAGTGTTGAAACGAACGAGTAACGGATGTTGGAAAGGGGGGAGGGGGGTGAAACGACAAACAATCCTGCTTCGTTTCCTCCATCGCACTCGTCTACGTGCCTCCTCATCCTCTCTGCCTCTCTCTCTCTCCCACTCATCTCAATTGTGAACTGCGCGGGACCATTTCATTTCGTTTCATTTGTTCATCTCCCCGTAACTTTGTGAAGCGTCTCTCATTTATTCGGTGCTCTCTCTGTCTCTCTTTTCCTAGTCTCCATGTTTCCTCCCTCCCGCTCTCTCTCTCTCTCTGTCTCTCTCTTTCTCTTCGTACTCCTCAGTCCTCCATCAAGCATGTCTACAAGTGTGCCTCCTGCATACGTATGTGTTCGACAACCGGCAGCCGACCTTAAATTCGAAACTGCGGCAAGCTCTAATTCGCACGTGGCCAGGGAGGGTGTCGATCGGAAATTCGAACAATCAATATTCAGAAGGACCGAAATTTCGAATACAGTAATGACGAACGTTCCAATACAGATAGATCAATTTTATCATAGTCTGTGAAATAGTTCATCGAAACTGTGAATACACAAATCTCGAAGTTGATTTATAGCGAACACAAATATCAGATTTAACAAAATAAAGAGAGATATAATATCGATTCGTCTGTATGTATACACCAAACAATTCGAGACGTCAAATCGCCGAATTGTAAATATTACGATGGTTTACAATTTCATTAAGGGGCCAGTCCACTTTGGAGCCACGAAAAAAGACTATTTTCGCGATTTTTTGGAGGATTTTATAAAAAATATTAATATAAAAGTTGTTGGGCTTGATAAATAAGATCTTGAAATAAATTAAAAAAAAAATTAATTCCTTTTTATTCATTTTTAAGTACAAAAGCTATAGGTTAACGTAACGCCTCAAAAATAGGTGGGCTAGGTAGCTCCATCACAACTCGGCAACGACTTGTCGGAAACAAAAAAATCAAAGACCATTAGATTCAGTATGACACCAGCTACACAATGACCCTCGGATATAAAGTTTTATCAAAAAATAAAAAAATGGCAGATGAAAATCGAAAAAAGATTAAAAAACGCACTTTTCCGCAGTTTTTCGCAAAAAAAAAGAGTAAAAATCAAAATTTTTAAACCACCGAGGATTATCTTGTTGCGAATCATGATTACGATATTTGGTTAAAATTTCAAGAGAATCGGTTTATCAGCTTTAGAGATACGATGGAGCTAGATTTTGAAAACGTTGTTTCGAGAAAAACGCGTTTGAAGTTTATACTATGAAAAACTTTTACCAAAACTCAATCGGCAATTCCTGCACCGTACAAAATACCTTCTGATTACTCATCATCGTCGATTTCTTCAAGCCTTGCTTGCGTTCGATTTTTTGAAATTTTAAAAGTGTACTTGCCCTTTAAAGCGAAGGACCAAAAAGTCGATCGGTTAAAGTAGCGATGGGCCATAATGGCGAAGGGTCCGGATAGCGAAAACTTGGGATCGAGCAATACTACTTGCGCTTCAGAATGAAGATGGCAGATGGCGTTAGTGGTCAGTCGGGTCAGGCAGCCATGCCATGTTCGCCATTTAGGTATGCGCCATTTCGGACCATCGATCATTTGCGTTTCTAGGCTCTACACATTCGATGTTTGTAGTCTCGATATATGGCTTTTTGCTATAGACGGCATTACGAATATTAGATACTCACTTTTTTTTCCATTTCGGAGATATGAATGTTGTAGATTGTTCAAATCTGTATTTGTATGACTCGAACTGCGGACCATCTGAATATATCTTCTCGAATAAATGAGCTCTCGAATTAATAATCCTTTGGTGTAATAGTTATTCGATTTCGTCATCGGTCAAAGGTTAACATTTCGAATAATTTAACCTTCGTTATTTCGAGGGTCCATGATTCTGTCGTTTCGAAGTCTTTGCCGTTCTATAGTTGGTCATTCGACAATTTGACCCCCACCCGTAAGGGAGAGGGCTGAAGAGGGTCCCTCGCGATTCGACGTCGCAAGCTGATGCTGCACGAAGCGCCGAGATACCTGCGGACCTCGATTATAGTGCAATCCCAATCGGATTCCTCCAGCAAAGATGGCGGACGTTCGTTCTGGACGGCCCTCTCGCTCTTGGCGTCTCATCGTCCTCAAACCAAAGCGCTGATCAGCGTCTTCACATTTAAGCATCAGACGGGCCGAAAAAACCAAAAACTTTGCTGGAACTTGTCTTGTGGAGGGTTTCAGCTGAGCAGGCTGAAATTGTCCGAGGATTGGCGAGTTGGCGGAGTAATGTGATGAGGATATGGAGAAGAGCTCATTGATGAGGGGGGGAGCGAGAGAGAGAGAGAGAGAGAGAGAGAGAGAGAGAGAGAGCATCAGCTCCGCAAAGGGCCGACAAACGAAGGAGCCGCAATAAAATAGCAGACGCCGATAATTGCCGGCGTTTTTACGAGGCTGTCTCGGATCTCGCACTTTCGAGTAACGACCCCGCAGTCTTGCTCGATCGTGTGAGACACGCACGCGTATTTTTCCCGCCTGTGTGCGTGTGTTCGAGCGTGTGCTCTTGGCTCGTGCGCGCGCGACCGAAAGCCTCGAGATAAAGATTTCAATTCCTGGAATGAAAATTGTCGATCAATTTAGCAATTGACCTGAAATTCCGCTATAATAAACCACAATCTGCAGCCCACATGTTTTACTTCTGGTGGCTCTCCATCTTCCCTCCTTCTTCTCTCGCCATCCTATGGATATCCCCTCAAACCCCTGACTATTGTATTGATTGCATCTACGATATGTCGCGACGTGATCAAAGTCGAAATTATTGTTGCAAATGAGTGAATATGTTTTTTTTTCAGACATTTTTATTCATTTGGAAATGCCGGGAAAGGTATCTGCGGTAATTACTAATTATCACTCAATGCAATACTTGGTTGTATTTTTTATACCCATTAGTGGGTAGGAAAGTAGAGGGGGGAGTGGGAGCTAGCCACCTTTTACAGACCATATGTACATTCATAAATAAATACACACGTGTACGTATGAAACTCCGTACAGTTTCCGGCCTGATGAGTAAGATCGCGTGCGTGGAAAGGGCCGTGTAATTAAGTTCTCGTCGGTCTTTCATTCCATCTCTTTGGTACGTTTTTAAAACAGAGTATACCAAGAGTACGGGCGACGGTGAGACGGCTTAATTCCGTGCACTGGTCGTGTCATTATTTGCGCATTGATGCACTATATTACGACCCGAAGATAGCCAAGGATATATATGTGTACGTGCGTTCTCTCTTCACTGGCGTGAATATTCATATCGCTGCTTTTTGCACCGTAATAGGCATCAACTCGTACGTATTTTTGCCCGAGGTATATTCTCAAATTAACGGCCCACCGATCGTGGGATCTTTACTACATATAAATACACATATATATGTTTTCTACTTTTGCAATTAAGCTCGCGAAACAATCATTTCTGATCCACTCTACCCTGTCCCTCGCGTTCTCTCGCGCGCTCATGTTTTGACGGAGACTCGCGCACTTCTAGGCCGGATGTGACTTATTGCCATGTTCTTTTGGTTTTCGCGTACTTTGGCTCTCTTTCGTCATAAATCAAGAGAGGGAGAGAGAGAAGCGTACTCATTGTATCCATATGCAACGTTACGTAAACTCCAATTTCTTCAAAATCAATTTTTGGTTAATGCATATTTATATAAAGGGCATTTCGAGGACGGTCCCGTTTCCAAAGCTGAGGATGCGTTTGAAAAAACGTTGACGACTGTTGTCAAAATATCCGGATGAGGTGATATATATATATATATATATATATATATATATATATATATATATATATATATATGTGTGTGTGTGTGTGTGTCCTGTTATGAATGGATAATCCTGCAACGGTCGATAGGTCAGATCATGTCCTACTATGTGCTGGAATTTCAGTTTAGTAAAAGTCCCACGGTTTTCGAGATACAAATCATCTGCTTTTGGTTTTTCGCATGCCATTTCTACAAATGATAACTTTTTTGGACCCAGTTTTTTTTTAAATACTCTTGGTTATTTGTTTTGTCTAGAAAAGTCTTCTTTTAAACCTTAAATGTTAAGGAAACTTTATGTAAAAAGATCTTATGCAGAATTTTCATACAAACAAAATCAGCGGATCATAAAGTGGAATATGGTGGGGAATGTATCAAGAGGGAGGAACCCTGTAAAGATGGAAGCTTTTAAGAAACTTTAAAAAAATGTAAAAAGTACAAACCAAATCGAACATCTGACTCTGATAGCCTGGGGTGTAAAAAATGGACTACGCATATCGTGCCAATTACTTAAAAAAAATTCGTAGTAGTTGTCGATTCACATAATTTGTAGAAATGACATGCGAAAACCCAAAGGCAGATGATTTTTTTTTTTTGTAAATAACATACAGCCCAAAATCTCGAACACCGTGGCCCTTTTACTAAACTGGAATTCCAGCATATATTAGGACATGCTCTGACTCATCGACAGCTGCAGGATTATCCACTCATAACAGGATAGCCTGTATATATACCTGTTCAGAAATTTGTCGGGGAGTCCCCAGATCCGACTATATCCTATAGGGATTTGATTGGGACCCCGCACATAGGGAGTCCTCATGGGGATCCAATTGGATTCTGCACTGTTGTCCGATGAAGCTCGTTTGAAAATCGAAAACATGTGAAAAGTCACAAGCGAAACGACAATTAAACTAGATTTGCAGTGATGTGATCCCAATCAATTTTATCAATTATACTTTTTACAGGGTTCTGTCTAGTTGACAAAGTCGAAAAATCACTTTTTCAAAAATCAATATACTCTGAAGGCATTTCATCTCATAAATGTTCATGTTATCAATGTGAAATGTGAAGGTGATCGGATTAAAATTGACAGATTTGTAAGCTGGTATGTTGACGCCCGTCGGAACGCTCGAAGCGTCATTTGAAACTTTAAACACTTTTTCATATTTTGTTCCCGAAAGTTCGTTTTCAACGTCGGTGAGCAAAATATCTTGATAACTACTGCATCGACCTTTCCAAAATGTCTAGGGCTTTTTTTTAGATATAACAATATATTATTTGATCGAGCGATTTTTTCCGATGCATACTTTTGATTTCATTAACGAAAAATGCCCATTTTTTGAATAACCAAGACTCACTTTGAACACGTGTCATTTTTTAAAATTCGATATTTTGTAAATTGCTTCGTTCAATTATATGATAAACTAACATACTATACAAACAAAATCAGTTTGATATTTATATTAGATCTGGTTCAGAAGGGCATTGCTCACCGCAAAAGACGTTTTCGAGAGGTGCTTCCCGGCTATCGGCTGCAAATCGATTAAATTCAAAGAATTTTAAACAAAAAATTACAGACTCTTCTTTCGATGATACTTTTTTAAATACCCAATTTCTGTAGCAATTCATCATCACGAATGTCTAAAAAGAAAGAAAAAACCCCTTCATATACTTTTTCAAGATTCCCTTATTTCGCGTATCTATATATTTGGTTCAGAAACTTCACCATACCGAATGCAATGGAATCGATCAAGAATCGTATCGGATTCCGTTCGATAATGTGAGAATCCTTTAGGATTTAAATTGCACTCGTACATTGAATTTCAATGGCACTCCAGATTACAATCCAATGTATAACATGAGGGTGACGTTTTAGTACAAGGATCCAATGCGATGACTAATTGGATTCCTATCAGGAAGTTGGGACAAGTATGGCAATCCAATTGGATCCCTACAACAATTTCTTCACGGGTAGGTACATGTTTATATATGCTGAACTTACCCGGTCGCAATCAGATCAGTTATGTAGATCGTTATTGCAAATTGACGGTCGGCAAACGAAGCGTTGAAAAAATGTCGATTACCCGCAGAGTGGGTGATACGGATTGTTGTACAGTAGTTGGCTACGTCGCCTTGTAAACTCCGTGAGTTGAAATAGACATAAAAATGTATGTGGTAGCTTGAAGCTATACACACCTTTGCTTATATATTCATATATATATACATATATGGGTGTGTGTATGTGGTGTTGGATAGTCGAGTGTCGTACGTGCATCAACGACGACGAATTCAGCATCTGGTACCAGCATTTACGGTCTATAATGCACTTTTTTGCCGGGAGAATGAAAGAAAGCAGAGGGACCGGCGCGAACGTGAAACATCAAACGTGACGGGGCGCGGGAAGGGCGGGCAAGAAGTGAGAGAAAATTGAGGGAAGCCTAAAGAGCGAGATAGACAAATGAGAATGAGCGAGAGAGAGAGAGAGAGAGAGAGAGAGAGAGAGAGAGAGAGAGAGAGAGAGAGAGAGAGAGAGAGAGAGAGAGAGAGAGAGAGAGAGAGAGAGAGAGAGAGAGAGGGAGAGAGAGAGAGATTCGCGTTGATGAGTCGAATGATCCAATGCATGAAAGAGGAAAGGCTGAGAGGGGGGGGGGGGCAAAAGAGAGTGATAGAGGCTGTGGTTAGCGCAACGTTTTCAGTGGCACGTCGGCGCTTTGTGCCCGCACAATCGTAAGATCATGCTTGCTTTTTATACACTCACACACACACACACACACCGATACACACACAATTCATACGTACATATAACAGAGATCGCGCTCGCGACTTTACCCGCTCATACAGAAAAAACTTAAATTGATGCGAGCTGCTCGCAAGCAGAGAGGCAGACTTGGGGATCTTTCCCCGCGATGCACTCTTTTCCCCGCTGCGGAAAGACAGCCCGATATCTGGCCCGCAAGATGCTGCCCGGCGGATCACCGAGAGTGCATGTATGACCGCACTCCTCGCCGAGACGAGGAGAAATGAATCATGCCGCGATATGCGCGCGTGCAAAGAGAATGACAATTACACTTGTGCCAAATGACCGCAGTCATCGACGACTGTAATCGATCGCGATTGGCGAGACGCTGATGTCGCGTGTTTCATACATATCAATGTGCATTTCTCTCTTCTGCACGACGGCGCACGTTTACTGTCCGTCGCTCCTTTATCACGTATGGGCACTTTCGTTGGGTAAAACGGGATTGCGCAAAAATACGTATTCTGGCCTGTTCAAATCGGTATTGTGGGTTTGCCGAAGTTCTCTACAACTTTGTTTATGTAAATTTATGCGCTGAAGTTCATAACAATCGAGATAATTCAATAATTCTACTGTGACAAGTTTTTCACTATTATCTCGAAAAATATCGATCGTAGAATAAAAATGGTGAGAACTAAAGTTGTAGGGAATTGAATTTTCAACAATTTTAGTCCTTAGCGGTTTTGTATAAAAACTAAAAATAAAGGAGATATTGGGCAGAAACCAAACTACCTTAGAATCAAAATGGCGGCTAACGCACCGGTCGGATTTGGTCGCCATTTTGGATTTACACTACTAATGACCCCCCTAAATATTAGAGCAATACAATTTCTGCCGGGAATTTTTGCACAGATGACCCCTTTTCTGACTGACCCTACTGGGATAAAACTGCACAGGATGATCGGCAAAGCGGTTATACACTTGGAGGAAAAAATTCAGCTTGGTGGTAGCATTTTGACGTGGCCCTATAACAGCCTTACCCCTTCGACTGCACACTGGGTCATTTTGACCCCATTTTTTTTCCAACTGACTGTATCGCATAACGGGCTAATCTATTCGGCCGTAGTGCGGCGATCGAATGTTCCCCCACTCCTACTCTACAGGTGGACACTCGGCCTCCATCCTACATCCTGCCCTACTGAGGATAGCTGTCGAAAAAGGACCTGGGGTCGAATCGACCCCGATTATGCAGTAGTGCGGTGAAAGTGAAAGCATTTTTTGTTGTGAAATTTGGTGTTTTATTACTACGTGTGAGTGAGGTACGATAGAAAATGCTCATAGATATTTTTCATTTTGCGCTACTATAGAGAATTATGTATTTAAAATGCCGATCACGAAACTGAAAATAGTGTCCGGGGTGCAGAAGGGCTATGTGCAACAAGCACCGAATGTAAATACTTAAGCGTCGATTGCGGTCAATGTGAATAATAATAAGTCATTGAAGTAAAAAAGAATGCGGAAAATATACGTTTTGAACAATTAATCTGCCGAAAAGTCGATTTTTTTCCATTTTTCACTATCCCGAAAATGCTCAAATTCAAACCTCCGAATTAATGTACTTTTTGCAAAGACGATCGGCACGGCCTTTTTTCGAATCTACAAACCTTCCGCTTTAAAAACATCAAAATACTTTTTTGGGGAAAAAATGTAATTTTTAAGGGAAAAAAGATATTCTGGGGAAAAAATTATTTCTCGTAAAATATTAATTTTCGTGCAAGTACGTATTTTTCAACGCATCTCTCACTTTGAACGATTGTTTGGAAACTTAATTGTTGTTTTTCTTTTAAAAAAATACATTTTGGGCCATAAAATATGGATCATTGACTGCAAAAAACATCTCTACAAAAAAAATGCATGTTTACCGAAATACAACGATCTGAAAAACGTCTGGGGTCAGATCAACCCCATATGGAGGCAGAGATTCGTGGCGGAAGTGTGCAGTCGAAGGGTTAAAGAAAATTGTACGGTTACGTCGGGTAGACTGAAGGGGGAGATGCAAGAGGGGTGAGGAAAACAAATGCTAATTTGCATGATTTTTTTTAAAGAAAATACTTTTCTATTATTTTTTTAACTTAGGGTATGTTTTATTACTACTTTCGGTTGTTAGATGGTATATATTTTTATTAGTAATCTTAGAAATGGCGGCGGTATGGCATGGTCGTCTAAACTGCATTTTCAAAACTGTCGTGACGTGTAGCTAAACAACTAATCGACCGATTCTGACGAAATTTGGTATCAGTCTTTCTAACATTATTTTCTAAAACATGATTCTAAATGTTTTTGACCATGAAAAAAAGTCTTTTTTTTATTGCAAAGTGTAGCTATTTTTCGGAAAAATCAATATTTTTGTTTCAAAGCGTACTATTTTATCGATTTTCAACATTTCTTATTTTTTCTCGGTTCATATTCTGCGTATGAGTGATAATGAAAGAAAAATCTTCGTTTGTTTTTTCAGATTAATCCCGCCGACGCGATGTTTCACGCCGTCTGATAACATCCGCCGCAACCTCTTCAGAAGACCGTGCCATTCCTCAGTCGTTTATAAATGAGAATAAATAAATTTAAAAAAACCATCCCACAGCCAAAGGTAGTAATAAAACACACCCTTGGTCTCAAAAAGGGTGAAAAAATCTTTCCTTAAAAAAAACATGAACATCAGCAATGTTTTGCTCGTCTAATGGTACCACCCCTCTTAATGTTGGTTTGGGTTTACGATTTTCGCGCCGGAGGCAACGTGCTGGGTATATGGGATAAGTCCGCACCGGCGTGAATAATCTGTCAAATCCGCGCGTTGTAACTCTCATCCCACATGAGAAAAATAAATACAGAACTAACAACACTGATCAATTTGATTGCGATTAAAGATGTTGAAAATAGCAACGAACATGCTTAGCGGGTACGATCGGCAAGTCTATCCTAAAGGGTGTCTCAAAATGACCTGACATTTTAAATCGCACGCCATTTTTTTGTTGGCGTACATAGAGTACTAATCTTTGACAACTGGCATCGTGGAATATTGAAGTTTATAGTTCAGTAAATGAGACGAAAATCCAGCACTTTTTAGCGTAGAATACGAATTTTTGACTAAAGGTAGATTGTTGCATACCGAAAGTAACCCCAATAAAATGTTGCCCCTCAACTCACCCCAACCCTAAGTAATAGGGGTTGAAAACTTAAAAATCGCCGTATCTCGATAATAAATAGCCCGATCAAAAAAGGTTTCAAACAAAAGTTGTTTGAAATAATAAGATTAATATAAAGTTATCTGACGTTGAACTCGCTATCTTTGAAAATAGCGGCACAAAAACGATTCGAAAATTCGGGGTTGATGAGTCCGTTTTGTGCCGCTATTTTCGAAGATAGGGAATTGGACGTCAGAACACTTTATACATATTCTATTATTCCAAACAACTTTTGTTCGAAATATTTTTTGATCGGGCTATTACTTATCGAGATACGGCGATTTTCAAGTTTTCAACCCCTATTTCGTAGGGTTGAGGCGAGTTGAGGGGCAAAAATTCACATTCTACGCCAAAAAGTACCGGGTTTTCGTCTTTTTTACTGGTCTATTAGTCATGGAGAATTACACGATCAAGCAACGCATAGAAATCGTGAAAATGCACAAAAACAATGCAGTCATTCCAGACGAAGTTTCATGGTCGTGTTATGAATTGGCCACCAAGATCGTGCGATTTGACGCAATTCGACTTCTCTCTTTGGGCTTTTCTGAAAGGAAAACTGTGTGCCAATGATCCACACACTATTCAGGAGCTCAAAAAAGCAACTGGACCCACCATTGGAGAAATTTATCCGCAATTATGCCAAAACGTTATTGAAAATTTCGTCAACACAGTGAACGTTTGCAAACAGGGACGAGGCGGCCATTTATCGGATATTCTGTTCCACACATAACCTCCATGTCTCTACCTTATATTAAAATTAAAATATTGGCCCTTTTTAAATGAATAATACGTTTTATTAATAAATTAAAATGTCAGGTAATTTCGAGACACCCGATAGCAAAATAAAAAAATGTTTAAGTCTCGTATAAATCAACGCAACAAATTAACAACGATTTCTCGCGAAATTCTTAATTTTTTTTACCAGTTCCTTATTTTTCCCTCGGCTGCTTTTTGAGACTGCGTGGACGTCGCTTCTCGAGAGTGCTGAGAAAGCCAGTAATTGTGCGAACATCTCGAACAGCGATAAATCACCACGATCGCTTTTGCTCTCTCTCTCTCTCTTTCTCTCTCTCTCTCTCTCTCTCTCTCTCTCTCTCTCTCTCTCTCTCTCTCTCTCTCTCTCTCTCTCTCTCTCTCTCTCTCTCTCTCTCTCTTATTTCTCGGGCGAGCGGAGGATCGCGACGAGACGCGTCTGTCGAGCGAGAGCAGGCGGCACTTTTGCCGAGTTCCCTGTAAATCTACTAGTACTCGCAAGATATCTCTGCGCCCCATGTAACGCAGTGTGGTCCGTTCGTGCAACGAAGACGAGCAAAAAAATGACAAAAAATTACGCCATGAGCGAGAATCGCGGGAGTGGCGGCGAGGGACTGTGAGGAACGCCGAGAGGGCCGAGGGGAGTCGGAAGAGCGAGGACAAACCAGCGGAGTGATCTCGTCTCGCAGCATCAACTTTTGTAACTGCAGCTGCATGCATCTGGCCCCGGGCTTGACCCACGAGCAAGATTATTGAATTAGTCTGAATGCTCTCGTGCCCTCTCCCCGCTTCGCTGCTCCTTTCTACGACGTAACACCTTGCGCGGATTTTTCAAATTTTCGCGCCAATTTCGTCGATATGGCGCTCGCATTAACTTTTTTCGTGCCTTAATTGACTGCCACGGAATTTCGATGTGAAACCGTTATGGAGTTTCAGAGACAAAATTAAGAGAAATAAAATAATAAATAAATATCTGTATATGTTAGTTTTTACTAGTTCATAAGTTCATATATATATATATATATATATATATATATATATATGAATTACGATTAAAGCTTAAGGCGGGATATACATTGACAACGATAAAAAATCGATTAATTTTTTTCTCTATAAACGATAGATCTATATATGTAGAATATTTTCCCGAAGTTTCAAAGCGAAATTCGAAAAACTTTAAACGTTACAGCCACGCAACGCTGTGCCTCACCGCTCGGATTCAGAGCGGGCGCAAACTTCAAGCCCCTTTTTCTCATAACTGTATTTTCGAAATTGGCATGCGGGATTACTCAAAAATTATTACGCCGATTGGGTTGAAACTTGGCAGAAATATTAACAATATTGCTACCTGACGAGAATTGTTTTTGAAAAATGATTTTATCAACTTTCTTTTTTAATCCATATTTTACAGAAATGTTGCCCCAAATGTTGGTTTTTTCGTAAGTGCGTGCCGTTCTCTTAAATTTGAATTTTATTCGTTTTAATTACTGTCAATTAAAAACTATCCATGTTTTAACAGAGAACATTTTTGAATTTTTTTGCAAATTAACGTTCATGGGAAGCTAGACTGCACGATGATTCGCAATTCCTGCGGCAACCTTGCTGTAACACGCTGCCACAACACCGCCAGTTCGATGATAAATTAATTTAAAAATATTGTTTTGTATACTTCAATATTTTGTATATTGAAATATACCTACAGTTTGATAAATGTAGAATAATTATTCCGTAGTTTAAAAAATCCCGCATAATTGCTTAATTTTTTCGCGTCTAAATGTTGTTTAGCTTTGAAGAAGAGATTAAGAAAACTGTCCAGGAACAGTCAACGAATAAAAATGAACGTGATAACCAATTGATATATATATATATATATATATATATATATATATATATATATATATATACATAAATTTTTAAACTCTATCTTCATCTGTTAAATTCGTTCAAGATAATATAATAATTTAATGTATAAACATTATCAATTTTATTCTCATCGTTATTTTCTTAATTTCTGTTAATGGATTACCTCATCTTTGTTTATTAAATCAATTCACACACTAGGTCATTTTGATCTGGACGAATTGAAAATAAAATGCTCACCTTTTCACACTTAAAATTACTCGACAATTTTTTATAAAAATTTGATTGGTAGTTTTCTTAATTTTAATTATGCAGACAAATTATGAAGTATGGAAAGTGTTCTCTTGATAGTTCAAAACAAAAACCGACCGAAGGGCGATGTCAGATGAATGGAGTAGCATCCGGGTCAAATTGACCCGCTGTGTCAAAATCGTCGCCACAGATAAGTGTGTCAACGGAAGGCTGTACTGTGGGAGAAAAACATTTGCATACCTCATTTTCTTTCTGTACATTTTCTGGGGTTCCTTTTATATTAATATCAATATTAAATAAAAATTGAATATCAATATCAATATTATATTCGATTTTGGACGATATTAATTGACACCGTAATATTGAAATCTACGATGCTAGTATTAAAAATAAGCTATGGAATACACTAGTCTGCACTAATGTTCTTCTTTATTTCGAAGAGTTATTGCAAAAAGGGCTGCCTCCATTTGCTTTTTTATCCACTAGATGTACAAGCGAAATATTCGTCGAACCCAGGGAAATACTTGCTGGCTTGATTGTTGCTGTATTGAAGCATCCACATATAGGCTACATCACTTCTATATATACACACGTATATACAGGGTGTCCTGTTATAAATGGCTAATCCTGCAACTGTCGATAGGTCATATCGTGTCGTACTATATGCAGGAATTTCAGTTTATAGTAAAAATTGCTTTTTTGCATGCCATTCCTACAAACGATAACTTTTTTTGACCCAGTTAAAAATAAATACTCTTGATTATTTGTTTTATCTAGAAAAGTCTTCTTTTTAACCTCAAATGTTAAGGAAACTTTATGAAAAAATATCTTATGCAGAATTTTCATACAAACCAATTCGAACATCTGACTTTGATAGCCTGCGGTGTGAAAAAAAGTACTACGCATATCGTGCCAATTAGTTTGAAAAGTTAGTCATTGTCGATTCATATCATCTGTAGAAATGGCATGCCAAAAACCAAAAGCAGTTGATTTTTTTCAAAAAATAACATAAAGCCCGAAATCTCGAAAACCGTGGTACTTTTACTATGAACTGAAATTCCAGCATATAGTAGGACATGATCTGACCTATCGACAGTTACAGGATTATCAATTCATAACAGGATACCGTGTATATACATACATACTCACATATATATATATGAGGTATTCCACGTGAATCCGGTGGACCTTTTCCCTGACCCCCGCCAATTCGATTTATTTTGTTTTGTCTGATTCTATTGACTCTAAAAGACACCCTGATTTTTTTAAACATATTCGGAAACAACCTTTAGTAAAAAAAAAAAATCCGAAAAAACGCCCCGATTTAAGAATCTGAAAAAATTCCTAAAAATGTGTGATTATATGTAAACATTTTCAAGCTATCACCCGCAGTGGAAGTATGATCTTTTCTAGGCTTTCTGAGCGATTAACGTTAAAAAAACTCCGAAAAATTCAAGAACCGCTTACTTCGGGCGGATACTTAAATATTTTCATACCCACGAAGAATTTTTTAAATTATTTTTGAATAACCAAATCACAATCATGGATCTTGAACAGTTAACTATAATTTTTTCGGATTTTTTAAACGTTAAACGCTCAGAAAGCCCAGGAAACATCATACTTCCACTGCGGGTGATAGCTTGAAAATTTTTACATATAATCACGCATTTTTTTCAGATTTTTAAATCGGAGCATTTTTTTCAGCGAATTTTTTTTTACTACGGCTTGTTTCGAAAAATGTAAAAAAAATCAGGGTGTCTTTTGGAGTCAATGAAATTAGATAAAAAAAATAAATCGAATTGGTGGGGGTCAGGGAAAAAGTCCACCGGATTCACGTGGAATACCTCATATATATATATATATACATCTATAATCAGTTAAATAAATAAATTCTCGTCGTCGACCGGTATTGTTGATGCAAGGGGGCACGATCGCAGATTTGTTTGGTGTCACTTGCCAGTACGAATGCTAGGCAGTGGATGAAGGAAAAACGGGGGTACGAGCGAGCTCGGGGAAATTGCGAACATGGATAGGAGTGAGATAGACAAACACATAAATATAGTAACGCAACCAGTGTCGAGAGGGTGGCTTGGCTCTCGCTTGCCCGTTTCTCTCGAAACCCCCCTCCCCCCATCGCACACCCACCCGCCCACACATGAGAATACGAAGAGAAAAAAAAACACATACGTACGCATGTACGAGTAGGTAGATCGAGCGTTGGCAGTCGAAAAGACGATTTACCACGTGAAGTGACGTTGGTTACGTCCTTTTCGTTCGGTGTATATGGTGGAACGCTCGTATGGCTTGCGATACGTGCACCAGTGGCGCGTACAAGCGTGCGGAGCATGTGTGCCACAGGGGTCTGTGAAGAGGAGAGTGAAGTACTCACAGCATCCCCGCGGGCATGTATATATACATATACGCACACACACACACACTATGTACATATATATATATATATATATATATATATATATATATATGTACATAGATGGGGAGGGGGTGAAGAGCTTAAGGGGTCTCGTGAGTGTGCGAGAGGACGCGACGATGGGCTCTCGCGCGCCGTCACCGCGAGAACGAGAGAGGGTTAACGATGTTCAAGTTCTCAACCGAAATATTGTGATAGCACGTATGGCATCTCATACATTCATATATATATATATATATATATATATATATATATATATATATATATATATATATATGAGTAACGAAGAGCCCGCTGAAACACCGGTGTTGTTTTACACGCGTCCTCCCTCAAGTGGGTTGCACTTCCCGGTCTCTGCTATCGACGGAATCGCGGCCTTCCACCCACCTTCAATCTTCACATGAATTATTTTCGCGAGTTACTCGCGAGCCTGACCCTCGTACGCAGATGCGACATGCAAATTTTTTGCACTTTGCAAAACTTTGGGGATAGCGAAAAAAAATTCCGAACGAGTGGAGAGAGGCACTGAGGGGGAGGGGGGGGGGGGGTAACGTCGAGAGGGCATTCGTTTTTGGGGCATATGCGTGAGACGAAAATATTCCGGGCGATTGAATAATTTGGATTTTTTTAGCCATTTTTGTTTGCTTTGTTGTGAGAGGGAAGATCCTATGTGTTTGGGGGTGTATTTGGGGGCTTTCGCACGGCATGATTCGGATGTGACAGGGCGTCGCCAGCTAATGGGCCAGGGGGCAAGGGGGGGGACACAAGAATTGTAGACATTTTTCATTTAGACCTTTTTTAGATTTATTATTTATAGTATATATTTTTAGACCCTTATATCCATTTTCTGGAATCTCTGCGGGGAGGTTGCCCCCCTGGGCTGCAGTACGCATGAGTTTGTTAATTAGGCCCCCGGAAGATTTGTTGCAAAATCAAGTCGACGAAAAAGGCGTTCGAGCCAACGCTGGTTGACGCGGGAGATCCTGGCGGCTGCATTTAAAAACACGCTCGTCACAAATGATCGTGTGATTTTTAATTAAAAAAAAGCCAGTTTGACGGGTCATGCAGGGATCTACACAAAAAAAAGGGCCACGTCATAAATCTCGTTTCCTCGAGTCAATTTCCCCCCAGCAATCAATCCAATTAGTGATCCCGGAAACTCGTCTTGAATTCTTATCGACACACATAAAACTTTGAGTCACTTGTGTGACAAAAATTTTCGCACGGAAACGATCCTCCACGTGATACCTGCGCGGACTGCGCTACGGCCGGACGCTCGTGGGAAATTCATAGGAAAGTGGAAGAAGCATGTGCGAAAACGTATGCAATTTACATCTGTCGCTTTCGCTATGAACATTCGCAGATTACCAAGCGCAACGCTCGTCGAGACTCAAATTATTTAGTAGTAATTATAACGAGTTCTGTACCATACATTCTCAATGACTCGAGCATTCGTATCTGCGCACAGTGGTAGGGAGTGTGCGAACGTCTGTATGACAATCACGGCGCGCGCCACACTTTAAGTAGATTTTGCAATGGTACCTGCCTTTAATTCACACACACACACACACACACACACACACACACGCGCGCGCGCGCGCGCGCTCGCACACAAACACGCGTGTGTGCGTATATATATATATTAGGGTGATTCGTGTCAGGGCAACTTTTTTTTTGACCCATCATGCCCGAAAACCTTTAGTTGGTACCCAAAAACGAACCTTCGTGAAAGGGGGGTGTCGTCAAAAAATATTTAGAGGTCGCGAATCAAAATTGGAGGTTTCCCATTTGATTAACATTGAAAAAAAACAAATTTCTCATTATTAGTTTTACCATTCCGCGAATTTTGATATCGCGATATTTTCCAAGTGGGTTCTCATAGGAAATATGATACTCCACAATAAAGTTCATTGAGCCATGGCCGTAAATTCAACCGTTTTAGCGGCATCATTATTTCAAGTGAATATTGTGCAAAATATCTATTCAAACGGCTGTAACGCCTAAGCTATTAGATATATCGAAAAAAATTTAGATGAGAACTTTGTAGAGAAAGTAATTTTCTACAAAAAAGTCTTATAAGCCGAGCCCGAAAATTCAACTCTTTTTCAGCAATAGATGGATGAAGTAAAATAAATAGATCTTTTTTAAAACAAAAAGAAATCTATTTATTTTACTTCATCGACCTATAGCTGAGAAAGAGTTGAATTTACGGGCTCGGCTTATAAGATTTTTTTGTAGCAAATTACTTTCTCTACATAGTTCTTATTTGAATTTTTTTCGATATATCTAATAGCTTAGGCGTTACAGCCGTTTGAATGGATATTTTCATACAATATTCACATGAAATAATGATACCGCTGAAACGGTTGAATTTACGGACATGGCTCAAAGAACTTTATTGTAAAGTATCATATTTCCTATGAGAACCCACTTGGAAAATATCCCGATATCAAAATTCGCGGAATGGTAACACTAATAATGAGAAAAACATTTGTTTCAATGTTAATCAAATGGGAAACCTTCAATTTTGATTCGCGACCTCTAAATATTTTTTGACAACACCCCCCTTTCACGAAACTTCGTTTTTGGGTACCGACTAAAGTTTTCGGGCACGATGGGTCAGAAAAAAAAGTTACCCTGAAACGAATCACCCTTATATATATATATATATATATATATATATATATATATATATATATATATATATATATATATATGTATATATATATATATATATACGTGATTTTTCAACTTTTGCAACTAAGCATAGCCCCTTAAAATATGTTTCTTCCCTTATATATATATATATATATATATATATAAGGGAAGAAACATATTTTAAGGGGCTATGCTTAGTTGCAAAAGTTGAAAAATCACGTTTTGACTTGACACCTATACATTTTGACAGTATATCATCTAATAAATGGTCCCTGAAAATTTCAAGGTGATCGGATAAAAATAGACAGATTGATAAGCTGTTATTTAACCCATGTCGGAACGTCGTTCGGAACTTTTAGGGGTTTTCTCACTTTTGACGCTAAAAAAGGGTATTTTCATGAATGTTTTTAATAGTTTACATTAAAGATATTGATATAAAAGCTGTCACACTTAATAAATACACTTTCGAAATACATTAAAAAGTGATTTATTTAAGTCACTATTTATAGACGAAAATGGTAGTTAAAAAATGTCCTAAAAAATTGTAAGTCTGCGCTGTTGATGAAAGCTCGGAGATGGATCATCCGAAACAAAAAAAAATCACACGGGTTTAGATTCAGTACGTTAATGGCTATTGTGCATATCGTACGATTTTTTATATATTCAAATATAACAAAATGGCATACATTTTTCGAAAGAACAAAAAAAACGGGTTTTTTCACCGTTTTTGGCGAAAAAAATAGTAAATATCGAAATTAAAAAAAAATCCTTGATATGCGCTATGGCTATAGTTGCAAAGAATATGTGAGGATGTGAACGTATGAAAAAAATTGTGAACATGTGAGTGCGATGCCGATAGAACTAGCTGTTGCCTTGCTGTCACGTCTCTTTTTCGTAGCAAGTGATAATAAATCGAATACCGGAAGTTCAGATTAAACTTGTTATTACATAGAAATTAGGTCAATAAGGGTATTTTTTCCAAGAGCATTGGATTACTACAAGTGTTAAGTATGTAAATCTGATTATTTTTTAGAATCTGATGGGTTCCCATTATTATATACACTTTTGTAGCGACTGGAAATCAGGTTTTTGGATATCGTCTCGGAATTCCTTCACAAATATACGCATTTTTTATATATTTTTCTCTGTAATTAGGTCGATAACCGACCGTGAAATTTTACAGGGACGATTATTAATATATTTAGTGAAGCTCAAAAAAAGATTATGTAAATCCCATGGATCGAAGGCGATACGCTTACCGTAAGACGGCTGTGGAGGCAACGGAAGTTAGGTTGGATCAGCGACATATGGGTGAAAAGTGGTAGGAAAGGGTTGGAACTCGCTGGAACTCCGAAAATTTACCTGGAACATTATACGGAAAGATCTATTCGAACCCGTTATACCTATATAACGTTTGCTCATCCGGCTGTTTTGCGGACAGTCCTCCAATTTGAATTCAAAGTTGAATATCTTCAGAATCACCTTTGCCCATAGACACACTCGACATTAGATCAACGCCTTCCATGACAAATTAAAAAATTCACGACAAAACTGAAAACCTTTGTCCACTAGCCAACAGAACTTCAACTAGACGAAAGTTGTACTTAGTTCGTAGACCAAAATGGCCGACATACTACTCCTAGGGTCAAAACGATTTCGCACCGTACGTCGATTGGAACTCCAGGCACACCGGTGGGATGATCATCGTGACAGAACCGGAAGCTGCATCCGGGCTTCATTACTTCAAACCTTATGGCTCTTTTGCTCTCTCCCTTCCACTCTTCCCCCCCCCCCCCCCGCCTTCCGCTTTCTATAAAAACGTGAATGACGAGAGAGTGCGATTGCGGGGGTGGTTGAGAGTCATACGTATTAACGGGGCGCGACACGAGGATCCGTTGGACGAGTGCGATCCGTCAACGGGGCGCCATAACGTATAAGCGAACGATGATAACATTATCCAAAACGAGAGAGGATACGAGAGCCCAGAAAGGAGAAAGAGAGAGCAAGAGAGAGAGAGAGAGAGAGAGAGAGAGAGAGAGAGAACAGGGAGAGAGAGAGAGAGAGTATGCACTTATAATGCAAATTAGCCGCTGACACACTCGAGTCGGTAACGTAGTAATGTAATGCGGGAATAAATAGCAACAACTGGTTGGCCGTGCTGTCAAATACCCCCTGAACACTCATAAAGTACCCGTTGGTTCGCAACGTCGCCGTTACAGAACGGTTCGTTCCCGGTACGTATACCTATATATACATAGACGATACACCGATGCATCCGTTTGTCCGTTCAAAAGCTCGCTACGTTTTGTCACTCGTATGCCGTTCTCCACATCGCGCTACTCCGGACCCGCCGCGCCGCGAGCGTCGTCCATGATGGGCGTGGGCATGAGTTGTAGGTATGCTACTGATGGAAATATTGACTATTAACGCGACCGGGAATGTGTATCATTGGATTGCCGTCATAAATATGCCGAAATTCCTGCCGTGCGCACTTCACACTTTTGATTTATCCGCTTTCGCGTTCGAAAATACGAAAACACGCATTCACCACATATACGTGTTTGTATGTGTACGTAGGGGGCGAGGGGGGCAGGTGGGGGTGTCGTTTGCTGGTTCGCACCAAGTGCGCGGACGTGTCATCAACGAAGGCTCGATTGGTTCACGTCGAATGCATGCGTTTTCGATAAATCAACGGCGAGTGCCAAAAATTCGGTTTCCATTGGACAACGCACTGGGATGGGTCTTTGAGGAACTGGAAACGGCGGAGCGACGGGAGTGGGAAAAAAGTTTGAGATGGGATTGAGAAAAGAGAATAAGAATGGTAGATTATGAACGGGGATGGACCTCGTGGTCCAGAAACAAGGTCGATTTTCAGTTTTTTTTTGCTGGTGAGAGTATGGAGATGATGGGGTCAGAATTTTAGACGCAATTAATGCATCGTCTTGACAAGTTTGAGGTTTTTTCTTATGGGAGAATATGGATAAACAAAGAAGTTATGAAAATGGCAAGCTGTAGAAAAAAAGTTTGGTCTTCAACCAGGGACAACTTTGATAATTCGTTAGTAACAAATGCATAAATATATTAAAAAAGCATTCCGTCATACGATAGAAAATGTTATAGACTTGGATCCGTCCGACTTGCAGGGGTTATTCTACTGTTACGGTTAAAAAAATCAGCTATTTTTAATTATTTTATTTTTTAACTGTTTCATGTGTCGGCACAAACGTTTTTTTTCGCTTAAAGGTACTCTGACTGAATGGAAAATAATTTTTTTGTTTCATATAAATGTATATTTATTTAACAATTTATAATCGTGTAAAGGCATGGAAAAAAGTATGTTGCTGGCGTTGGGGATTTGCGCTTTCCAGGTAATCGGAAACATGTTTTTCTTAAAGATTCCTAATGGGTATGGGTGTCGCTATCGCCCGAACTAGGATTATTATTTTATATTGCAAAATAACAGAGTGGAAGGGTTTATTTGCAAAAGTGTTCGGAAAACACGTTTTTTTCTTTATAACTCGGGCGAAAGGATTAGTTAAAATTAATATTTTTTAATAATCGTAGTTCGGGCGGCAGCCGTACATATGCTGAAAATGCAGTAAAATTGGTCCCGATTGGATAATCCGTTTTTCCGAAATCACCAACGTCAGGTGAATAAAAGTCGTTTCGAGAAAAACGCTTTTAAAGTTTACTATACTACTAAAGTAGACCACTACTAAAGAGTAAAGAGACTACTACTAAACAGTAAATGTACAGAAGTATACGTGCATATGTGTAAACTCAGGACTCAGGTATAAAATCAAACAGCTGTTCCCAACTGCTGCGAGGGACGCGCAGCGGGTAGCCGTACTAGAGCGCGCGCACCGAGCGCTTCTACTGAGTCGACAAAGCGCAAATCGACTTTACCAGCAGTTGGATATCAATTCTATAATGGAATAGAGTTGGAAAATACAAAAAATAATTTTTTTTTTTTTTTTTTAAATTCTGTCACAGTACTAACGGCCCCTCAAAGTGAATCGGACGAATAGATTTGGAGCTACGACTTACACTGTCTCATAAGAAGACATATTTTCGATAAAAATGCCAAAATAGGGGTGAATCACAGCGGACGATCTGACCTTTCACAAACATTGTCATAGCTCGGTGAATTTTTGGAAATTTTACGAAATCCTTGCCGCAAATTGAAGTCAAAACCCAACGCTATCTAAAACGATCCAATGAGAAATCGCATTTTTGAAACTTCATGCTTACGCAGACTCCTCGATTCGTGAAAATGAATCCGGTGACGGTATTTTTTGAATAAAGGCTCCTCGAAATCGACGAATAAAATATCTGCAAGCAAGTATATATACACACATATCGTCGTACGGATTGCGGATTGAAATCAGAGCAAGCCCAGCAAGTTGAAAAAAGTCTACCCTATCCTGCTACTTCTACTGCGCCCTCAATTTACGAACAAATGATTCGACGGAGCATTTATCATATTCATACAAGTATATACATGTATATACGTACATATGAATGCGTGTATGCATATTCATACGATAAATAGAGGCTTCCACAGGTATAAATTATCGCGCTCTGTATTCTGAAGAAATTAGTCGGTGCGTCTGCAATTAGGCGATAACTGGAGTGTCCTGTATATCGCCTCGACGCAACAAAAAAGAAGAAGAAATCCTCACGTTGAATGAAGGTGTATGGAGATGCTCGCCCCCTTGACGGCCACGCAACGGCAGGGGGGGGGGGGGGGGTCACGTCTCATGCACGCCGCAGTTTGACTCCGTGCAATATTTTTACATCTGCGTCTATGGGGCTTTCGGTGTCAATCGGATCATGACCCCTCAAGTTCTCACCCCGTTATTCTCTCATCACTGCTTATACCCCGTCTTCTCTTATCGCTATAATCATCGGGCTCGAATGGGGGGCGGGGGGGGGGGGGGGGCATGATCGATCGTACGTGACGCGAGCAGGCGCGCGTTCGTGTTTTGCATGAAGCACTTTGCACATTGGTGTGAATCCAAGTGCACCAAGTTGCAATACCGCTGCGGGCGTGTCGTTGAAGTGGCTATAAAAAAAAAGAGTAATTTATATATGCGTCCATAAATATATAAATTGTACGGTATATTCGGCCGCGTGTATCACCCGTAACCGTTGAATCGCGCCAGAGTGCATTACTAATTCACCGGGGTCCTCGCGTTTTCCATATAAATACGTGTACATGTAAATGATACGTTCAATCCTGTGCCTGAATTAATAAACGCAAATAAAGAGCCGGTTGAAAAAGGAGAGCCGGGAGGGAGGCCCACCCACACCCTACCAACACAACCCCTTTTGCAATACTGACTAATGACGTATTTAACGCTTCGCGCTGAAACTGCCGGAGAGAGGGAGAGAGAGAGAGAGAGAGAGAGAGAGAGAGAGAGAGAGAGAGAGAGAGAGAGAGAGAGAGAGAGAGAGAGGATTCCTGCTGCTCAATTCGTCCCTGCTTGATTCTCACATATTCTCACCCCCGTACACCCCTCAATCTCCGTTGCCCGTACCTTACACACACTCTCTCTCTCTCTCTCACTCTCTCTTTCTCTTTTGCATACCCTGCACTGTGCGTATAAACAGCCCGGATCATTAAAATTTGCCTTATAAGCCGTGGTCGGTGAGCGTCGAGGCATTCAGTACGGACATAATGAAGCAATGTTTCAATAGAAATATATCGCGAAATCCTTCCTCTTCCATCATTTCCACCACCGATCTCTGTTTCTGTCTTATATATATATCTAGATATTTATATGGATGTCACCGCCGAGAGTTCTGGCCTTCTGTCACATGAGAAGAACATTTTGCTGCATGTCCCCAGCCCACGATCTCCTGCTCTCCTTCTCTCTCTCTCTCTCTCTCTCTCTCTCTCTCTCTCTCTCTCTCGCTTGCTCTTTCTTTCGTATTTGCAATCCGGCTTCTCCCATCATCCATCTCTCAATAACGACTGATTGCACTTGCGCCAAAGAAAAGCCGTGATATACCAAGCGGGGAGCGCACTCCTTATGGGCTACTCCATATGACATCGCAGCCACGCTCCCTTCTACACTGAGAAAAAAAAATCATTGATCCAATGTCATTGGTGTTATTGAATGAAATTTCGTTTATTCAATTGTAAAATTGTTGGTGTAAATAATCGGATTTATCAGTCCAAACAAAACGCTATTGACTTAAATAACATGATAAAATTGAAAGTTTTTTTTTTCATTTAAAAGATATATTGTTAGCCGAGAACAATATATTATTGAAACTATCTAAAAAATTATCGCAAACAAATGATTTAGATTTGAATGCAATTTCTGCAACGAACGAAAAAAGCGTTTCAATTCGTAACATGAATGTTGTTGATTCGAGTACACAAGAAAAATTGAATTTCGCTCGGTTGATTCAAATAAAATTTCTATTCAGTAAATATGTTATTTTATTGTTTTCACCATATCCGATATTGATTTTAAGTACATTATTCGTTCAAATATTAATATTTTATTTTTATTGAGAAATATTAAGCAAATGTCTGAATGGGTTAAAAAAATTATGCGAATACAAAATTTGTTTCTAGTGCATTTGGTTGAAAAAATTCAATCAAATCATGGCCGAGCGCCACCGAAATTATAGGTGTGAGGAAACCCGTAGTTCTTGGAGTAACCGCTAGAGGTCGCACGCGCGCTCGTTTCTCGTAAGCGTAGCGCGAACCGAAAATCTACTCAAACGCTGGAGAAACTCTATAGAGTATCGCTTCTTGGCCTGTGGCTAAGATCAAAGTGTAGTGTCTGTTCTAATCAGTTGAATATCTGATATTCTCTCCCCTATTATCGTGGATGATCATTCTAATGCTCACTTTTTATTTAAGATTGAAATCAAATTGAAAAACTTGCGTCCCATAGCATATTCGTTTCAATGTAGTAAAAAAATAATTAATTCTATTGATTATATTTTTGTACGAAATACAAAATGTTTGTAGCAACCGGTTAATTATTTCATTCAATACATCTACGGATTGTATATAGAATGATTTCAATAGAAGATAATTCTATTCGAAAGATAATGTAGATATTCAGAGAAGCTTTTTAAATAAAATAATGCTATTTAAATCAATCACATTTTCCAATATTTTATAGTATTGGAACAATCTCATATATCGGTGGCACTCCGCAGCAGCACATTTATTTGGATCAACCAATGTGTGTTTTTATTCAATCGGTTTTTTTTTTCAGTGTATTCGGCGTCTTCTTTCTGTCTTTTTCCTCGACGTTTTGAACTTTATCGATACCAAAAAGGACGGAGGTATGGAAAAAATCAATTTATAAAAAGTATCGCTATTGTGATAAGAAGCATTGATAGGAATGGGCATGTAGGACGGGGAGCTCTGGTGCAATCTTTTCGGTGCTGGGCCTGCTGTTGTGATCGGGAAAGTTCGTGTGGTTTGAAGGTGGATTAAAATTGAGGGAGAATGATCGCCATGGAATTTCGTCTACACATGTTTATATATATATATATATATATATATATATATATATATATATATATATATATATATATGTATGTATGTATGTATTGCAAAACTCTTGTAATCGCGTTGCTCCTCATCCCCAGCCCCCATTGCTCCCTGTCTGTCTCTTGGCATCAATGCCGGAGAAAAAAAGAACTCTCGAGTACATTCGCGATCTCGGTCGACCCGTCGAACAGTCATGCAAACGATTTCTCAGATATACGTGTGACAGTACTATATATATGGTTGATTCGAGGCAAGATTTGAAGCGAAAAAAAAACATGATCCATGCTCCCTGGGTCGAAATAGGCATGTCCGAAGGATCCTCCGACTCTTCTCCGAAGGAGCATCACTTTGGTGTCCGCCTTCGATCTTGTTGGAACTCCTGTATATGGTGGAGCATTAACGAGTTACGGCTAGAACAGTCGAAAACAGCTAAATTTTGTAATTTTTCAAATAGAAAATCGTGATAATACATTTATACAAAAATTTGGTATTTGCAAAAGTATCATCTGAAGTAATTATTTTGTGTACCAATATTCAATTATAATCGTTTACAGAGGATGTCCGAAAAGCACCTCTCGAAAACGCTTTTTGCAGTGAGTAATGCCCTTCCGAACCAGATTATCTAAATTAATCAAACTGATTTCGTTAGTATATTTGTTTATTCCATGATTAGTGAGAGGAATTTTCGACATATCAAAATAAAACAAGATGGCGCGTGTACAAAGGGAGAATCTTGTTCCCTGCGTAAAAAATGGGCATTTTTGGTTCTTTAAATCGAAAGTATACATCGGAAAAAGTTCTCCGACCAAATATTATATTTTTACATGTCGAAAATTCCTGAAAAAATTCAGAAAGATCGAAGAAGTCGTTTTTGAGATATTTAGCTCGCCGACTTTGAAAACATACGTTCGAAAAAAAGCGTTTGTTGTTTCGAACGAAGCTCCGAGTGTTCCGAGGGGTGTCAACATGACAGCCTATAAATCTGTCAATTTTGATCCGATCACCTTAAAATTTCTACGGAACATTTATAAGATAATATGCTGTCGAAATATATTGGTTTTGAGATACGTGATTATTCGGCTTTCACAAGTAGGCGAAACCCCTTAAAGAAATAATAAATACGTTTTTTTATAGGCGGAAAAACGGTTCAAGGAGTGGAGCCACCTCTTAGTGGGTTGTTTGGGTCAAGGGTTGATTGTGCAGTTTCGAATGCACATGCACAAACATGTCAAGGGTTGATTTGTCAGTATCGAATCGCAACAGAAAATGAATGAGCAGCGATTTAGTGTAGATAATTATTTTTGGACGGGATTTGAAAAAAAAATTGACTTTTCAATATTCTTTGAAGTTCCTATCGATCTATTTTTAACCCCTAAACACGAATTCGCCATTTTGTCGAAAAACTTAAATTTTCATTAAAAATCGTCGAAAATATATGAAACGTGGTTTGAATTTTGTGCGGCAAGCCTCCAATGACAGTACCATCCGTTATAAATCTCATTCCAATCAAATGAATCGTTTCGTCGTCGATCGATGGAGCTCGAGTCGAATATCATTCGAATCAAGCACGATCAACCCCGTTGTGCTCTCGAACAGTAGCAATTCATCGAGAAAATGGATGCAATTTGGAACCTCGATATAAGCCAGCCCGTGCGTACGGGTGTTGAAAAATATATTTTTGAACGAATCGTCGGGTCGAGCTAGCACTCGCCGAATTATCGTGCACGCACCGTCGCCTCTCTGACTCGTTACGTTATTACTTATCGTCGTTATTAATCGTTAGCAGCGGCGTTAAATCCGTACACGTGACGCGCAACGTACAGGCATGCTTCGTTGCAACGGCGCTGCATCGATACACTCGTTGTAATTCATGCATAAATTATTGGTACGAGCGCGACGACGGGGGCGCGCACCAAGCCTGTGGACCGGTGCACGAAAACGCGACTGACAATCGCTCGAATATTGATGCGATTATCAATAATTCGCACTATGCCCACTGCGACAACAATTATTTCGCATATGCTTCCATACGTCTGGTGACACGACATAATATTGCATTTCGAAATGTCACACCTCTGAATATTATGGCAAAACGATCGGAAAAGAAAAAAAAATATTGCAGGGGCGATGTATCACAACGACGAACTACGATCACGATTGAATATCACAGCAGACATTTTTTTTCGGCGGTCATACATACGGTTATGGTTCTAAACACACACCCCCCCCCCCCTCACCAATCGAGTTAAAATTTTGCGCAAACCTTCCTTTTTATTTTTTAAGACAACCCCTAAAGGGATTTTTGGCGACTCCCAATAGTTTTCAAGATATTGAATTGTTAGATTTTATTCTAAGGGTAAGGTTCTGAACCCCCCCCCCCCCCCCCCGCGATCGAGCTTAAATTTCTAACAAGCTTTCCTTTCAACATTTTAAGGGGTTACCCCCACTCGCTATTTTGAAAGAATCGATTTTTTCATTGCATTTTTTTGAAGTACAAGTATCTGAGAATATGTCCTGAAAATTTCAAGTCGATCCGAACAAAATTGACTGAGATATGAGCGTTGAAAGAGAAGAATCCGCGTTGAAAGAGCGTTGAAAGAGAAACTTTAAACGCGTTTTTCTCAAAATGGCATTTCTGAAGTCGGTGACCAAGATTACTCGAACACTAATAAACCGATCTTCTTGAAATTTTGCAGGCTTATTTAATACATAAAAATGTAGTCTTTGATCGTTCGATTTTTTTTTCGAAAAAAATGGCCGTTTTATAGCCAAAAAACGGCCGTTTTTTTTCGTTAAAATCGAACCATTAACTTTGACTGTCCGCCATTTTGTGAAAAATGAATATTTTTTAAAATCCTTCGACTAAAGACTAGTTTATACTTATATTTGACTAAATCCATCCGCATTTTTTTTTTCAGATGATCCACTTCGCCGCAATGTTGGTCACCGCAAACCGTGTGTATAAAAACATTATTTCATTGACGGCCATTTGCCACTAAACAATGTAATATTTTTCAATAAAAAAATTACTGAAAGTTCTTCAAGATGTGTTCTTTAAGATGGTATATTGATCGATTAAAAAAGTTTTGTAGTTTTCTTTAAAAAAATTCATGAAAAAGGCCTTTTTTTGCGCTACAAGTGGGGGTAACGCCTTAAGATAACAACTAAAGGGATTTTTGGCTACTCGCAATAGTTTTCGAGATATTGAATTTGAAAGTTTTTTTTACGCGTACCGACTATATCCGCTAATACCGCGTATGTTATCTCGCTCATCGTTTTATCCAAACAAAAATACCCAAACAAACCCAAACTCAAAAACTATTGCGCGTCGCCAAAAATCTTTTTAGGGGTTATCTTAAAATATTAAAAGGAAGGTTTGTGCAAATGTTAACCTCGATCGGAGGGGGAGGGAGGTTTCGGAACCTTACTCATACATTTCAATGATCTATTTGATGGAAACATTTCCTCTGGTTACGAATATCTCGGCATTTTTGTGGAAATATCAAAATTTTGTCGAAGAAACGCACAAAAGCGTTTCCATACATTTTTCAGTGTACGTCTTTTAAATTATTATTATTATCATTGTTCTTGTTGTTGTTGTTGTTCTTGTTATTGATGCGGTGGTCATTAATATTATTACTGTAATTGTCATCGTTATCTTCATCATCATCATCATTATTATTATTATATTTATTATTATTATACATATCCATGTCCGATTGTTATATATTTTATGTAGTTATATTAAGTATGTCATATATAATTTATGATGATTGGTATTATTGTTGTTGTTATCATTATTATTATCGTCATCATCATCATTATTATCATATTTATTATTATTTTATATATTTGTATTATACATTTTCATTGCTATTTCTGATGATTACATATTTCACATAATCATATTAATTAAATCATATATAATTTATTATTACTATTATTGATGCTATAGACGAGATATTTGGTGTAACTTTAAGGGGTTATATACAGTAAAAAAATTTCGAAATATCGATGTAAAAAAAATCGTATTGTACATATATTCAAGTACACACACAGAAAATTTCTTATCAATCCGGCGAATATTCTCGAAGTTACGAGCACGTTTGTTATGATGTGTCAGAGCGTTCGAAAGTGATTTTGAAACCTTAAACACGTTTTTCTCAAAACTGAGTTTTTAAAGTCGATGAGCAAGATTTCTCGGAAACGGCTGATCCGATCAGTCTCAAATTTCAACACAATCTTTTCAAGTATATTTTTTAAGTAGTGAATCGAAGGGTTTTTCTCACCGATAAATATTTTCCATTTTATAAACAATTTAAGGCCTATATTTTTGGCACAAATTGATTTTTTTTTTAAGCCGCCATTTTGTCAAACTCATTATTTTGCTTATTCCTTGGATCAATTACAACATAATGCATTATATTAACAAAATATTTTTGGTTTTTTTATTTTAGATGATCCAGTCCAGAGATATCGTGCTCACCGCAAGACGCCTTTTTCAGAGGTGCTCCCGGAGATCAGCTTTCAAAATAATTGTTTTTACAAATGAAGAATGTTAAATTATAGTTCAAAGTGTCCACATTTTTACGTTAAGACGTTACCCCCACTTTTAACGCAAAAAAGGCCTTTTTCATGAATTTTTTAAAGAAAACTACAAAACTTTTTTAATCGATCAATATACCATCTTAAAGAACACATCTTGAAGAACTTTCAGTAATTTTTTTATTGAAAAATATTACGTTGTTTAGTGGCAAATGGCCGTCAATGAAATAATGTTTTTATATACACGGTTTGCGGTGACCAACATTGCGGCGAAGTGGATCATCTAAAAAAAAAATGCGGATGGATTTAGTCAAATATAAGTATAAACTAGTCTTTAATCGAAGGATTTTAAAAAATATTCATTTTTCACAAAATGGCGGACAGTCAAAGTTAATGGTTCGATTTTAACGGAAAAAAACGGCCGTTTTTTGGCTATAAAACGGCCATTTTTTTCGAAAAAAAATCGAACGATTAAAGACTACATTTTTATGTATTAAATAAGCCTGCAAAATTTCAAGAAGATCGGTTCATTAGTGTTCGAGTAATCTTGGTCACCGACTTCAGAAATGTCATTTTGAGAAAAACGCGTTTAAAGTTTCTCTTTCAACGCTCTTTCAACGCGGATTCTTCTCTTTCAACGCTCATATCTCAGTCAATTTTGTTCGGATCGACTTGAAATTTTCAGGACATATTCTCAGATACTTATACTTCAAAAAAATGCAATAAAAAAAATCGATTTTTTCAAAATCGCAAGTGGGGGTAACCCCTTAATATATTTAAAGGTTTTCTCAAGAAAAATTCTTGGAAAATCGATCTTTTTGGCCTCCTGACCGTATATAACCCCTTAAGCGCCGTTTAACAATCTTTTAGAGTGGATTTCACGTATTCCAAAATCCCAACAACGAGATTTAGTAAAGAAAACGGATAGTTTGTAACCGAAATGATGAAGCGCAGAACATTGACATTAACTCTTTGACTCCGGGCTTTTTTTTCTTATAACTTTCATAAACTTTTTTCCCAAAATAATACAATTTCCGTTGAATCAAAAAAATATTAGTAATGTTGCTAATTGGTTATTACTAATTGCTAGATTAAAATACAACAAAAAAATGTTATTAGTATTGTCGCTAATTCATATTTGCTAATCACTACATTACTAATAACGAAATGTCATCAGTGATGTAAGTCCTTGGAAACGAAGATCTACGCAAAGCGCGACGTTGCATACTTTACACTCATATATTGTGCCCAGATTCAAGAGAGAAATATTTTGAACAAATATTACTAACAATTTCTGGCAACAAAATTATTGTTTATTGCCTTCCGGACAATTCTGCCTAAAACATTACAAATGGTTTAAAAATTCACAAGGTGACCGCTAGTTCACATTGTTTTAGGCCAAACTCATATACGCGTGTCCCGGAGCGAAAGGGTTATAAAAAAAGCCAGTTGGCACACGAAAACGATTTCACGTTAGTAAAGTAATTTCGGTTCGTCGCTTATCGTCATTTCCGCAACAACATTAGGAGTTTTCTTTGGCATCGCTCTCTCCCCGTTGGCCCTTTATGTCTACCCATGTGTATTTTTTTTTTCCATTTTGCAAAAATGTTTCATATATTCCGCGAAGGGTTTCCCGAATTATATTCATTAACGAGGGAAAACGAGATCGCGACGGGCACGAGGGTTTTTCCTTTATTTACACGGATACGCTGTCACCGGCCGGCACGGCCCTTGGGTCCTCGAATGCGGAGCTCTATGCGTGATGACGGCGGTGGTGGTGGTGGTGACGGTCATGGTGGAGCAATAATTATTATCAAGGACCCGGGGCGCAGTCGCGTTGACCCGCGGAAATAAACTCGGATGCTCAGTTCGCTATGCTAAATATGTAGATAATGCGCGATGATGTACAGGACGTTGAAAAAGAGGGCGATTAAAATTGCCTCTTCGTGCCTACTTATATCCCAGTGATTCGTTCGCAGTTTTTCTGAAATAGAAACGTCAAGATGTTGGAATCGTTACTTTTTGTTTTCTAAATTTAAAACGTTTTTTGTTTTGTTTTCTGAAATGAAAACGTCGATTTCTTATCAACTAGGAAGTATTGACTTTTCATTCATCCAATTATTAGTAATCAAAGTCAATTATTTCAATGATGGGCCAATCAAAATCATTTTTTGTTCGGAAGTTCCCGAAGTCATCGACTATTTTTCACCGTTCTGAACTTGTATCCCAGTGATTCGTTCGCCGTTTTTTTAAATTGGAAACGTGATGATGTTGGAATCGGGTTTTTTGTTTTCTGAATTGGAAATGTCGGTTTCTTATCAATTACGCAGTATTGACTTTTCATTCATCCGTATTTTTATTCAATTTACCAACGCATGGGCCAATCAAAATCATTTTTTTTTTCGGAAGTTCCCGAAGACATCGACTTTTTTTACCCTTCTAAACTTGTATCCCAGTGATTCGATCGCCGTTTTTCTGAATTGAAAACCTCAGGGTGTTGGAATCGTTTTTTTTTAATTCTCTGAATTGGAAACGTTTTTATTTCTGTTTTCTGAATTGGAAGCGTCGATTTCTTATCAATTAGGCAGTATTGACTTTTCATTCATCCGTATTTTTGTTCAATTTACAACGCATGGGCCAATCAAAATAATTTTTTTTCGGAAGTTCCCGAAGACATCGACTTTTTTTTACCGTTCTAAACTTGTATCCCAGTTATTCGTTCGCTGTTTTTCTGAATTGGAAACGTCAGGGCGTTGGAATCGTATTTTTTTTATTTTCTGAATTGGAAACTTTTTTTTCTCTTTTCTGAAGTGGAAACGTTTTCTGAATTGGAACCGTTTTTTGAGTTGGAACCTGTTTTCTGAATTAGAAATTGTTTCCTGAATTGGAAACGTCGGTTTGTTTGTTTAATTTACCAACGCATTTACCATCGACTTTTCTTTTTCTGAATTGGAATTCTGAATCTGAATTTTTCTGAATATTTTTCTGAATTTTTTTCTGAATTTTCCATCGACCATTTATTTTCTGAATGGGAAACGTTTTCTGAATTGGAACCGTTTTTTGAGTTGGAACCTGTTTTCTGAATTAGAAATTGTTTCCTGAATTGGAAACGTCGGTTTGTTTGTTTAATTTACCAACGCATTTACCATCGACTTTTTTACCATTCTGAACTTGTATCCCAGTGATTCGTTCGCCGTTTTTCTAAATTGGGAACGTTAGGATGTTGGGATCGTTTTTTTTTTATTGTCGGAATTGGAAACATTTTCACCGTTTTCTAAATTGCAACCTGTTTTCTGAATTGGAACCTGTTTTCTGAATTGGAAACTGTTTTCTGAATTGGAAACGTCAGGATGTTGGAAACGTTTTGTTTCTCCTGTTTTCTAAATCGGAAACGTTTTCTGAATTGGAACCTGCTTTCTGCATTGGAAACTACTTTGTCACTTGGAAACGTCGGTTTCTCATAAAATAGGCAGTATTGACTTTTCATTAATCCGTATTTTTGTTCAATTCCCCAGCGCATGGGCCAATCAAAATATTTTTTTTCTTCATTTCTTCGCGAAACATCGACTTTTTCATCATTCGGAACTTGCAATTTATTCCCAAGCGTTGGAATTCCGTAGAATTGCGATTTTTTTAACGAAGGATATTAACATTTTGAGGGGTTTACGAGAGGCGTCGGGGGGATATTTTGCGGCATTATTGTATCAGCCTGTATGACGGTACGCATTGAAATTGGTGGCAGCATGCACGCATTTGGAATAGCGCGAGGCTGGGATGGTTTCTGCACGCGGGTGGAGAGATACAGGTCGCCAGATTGCTGGAGAACGAGAGAGAGAGAGAGAGAGAGAGGCTACCAGTACCTATATAGGACAATCGTATACGTGTGCGAGGTGATGGTCCCTGGTGGTGGCGAAATTTATACCGGATGCTGGCCACCTAATAACGTTATTGCGTTGTATAAACTCGCCTAGTGTACACCGTAGCGCATTAAAACCGCTCAACGCTCATACGCAGTATATAAATAATACTCGGTGCGGTCATTTCCGATTCCGTATTTAGTTTATTAGCGGGAAGAGCGAGAGAGACCGTGAAGAGGGGTTATGGGAGGGTTGTTGGGGTGTTGTAGAATTTTTCAGCCAGCGTTGAGCGCACTATAATCCCTGCGAATTACAGGATACAGTTTAGTGCGATCCGGGCCAAACGAGCTGGCGACCGACATATATATGCACACGTACGCTCGTGTGCACTTCCTCAACGGAAGTGTGACTTTTATGTCGACGCGGAGACGTCATCAAAGAAAAAAGAAAACGCCGAGGAACCAACTGGTCGAATTACTTCCGCAGCCTCGTATATCATTCGTCGTGTTTCGATTAATTTCTCAATGAAGCCATGCGCTAAATTCCACGTGAAATCATGAGGAAGTTCCGTTACCGCGAGGATAAAGTCCAGTGAAAAATCGAAGCAGTTGCTAACCTCTGCGAGGAAACGCTTCGGGAGGACTTACACATTGGATGATGTCATTGATGAATGGATCGTTGAGACATGTGGACTAGCATCATGGGAGCACGAGCTACCGAACTCTTCACAGCTATGTTATTCCATTTTATCCTATTCCTAAATAAACAAGCGCCGTCCTCGCGGTGCTGGACACCCTCGTGAACACGAGGGTAGAATACGCTTTGGGTACAAGGGAGATCTTGTCTCCGGGAAACAAGGATGAACGCCTAGCATCAAAGTAGGTGCCACTTGAACTACCAGAGACTGGTATACGTCATACACTCACTGACTGTATGTCTGTCTTTCTCTCGTTCCCGCCAGAGGAATATGTATAGATACAGGGTGTCCCGGAACTGAATGCGTTCCTTGATATAGGGGGGTTGGGGGTGAAATTCTGAGTCGATTGATATAAGCATGTGTGGGGCTCAGATCAACCCCTGAATTATTATCAATTTTTAAAGGCGGGCCAATCAGGTGCGCCAGATGAGCCGGCGTAGGTGCGGTTCTCCCTCCAAGCACCACTGCACGCGCGTATCGCTCACCGACGTACTCATCGGACACACCTGATTGGCCCGCCTTAAAAAATTAATAATAATTCAGGGGTTGATCTGAGACCCACACATGCTTATATCAATCAACTCAGAATTTTATCCCCAACCCCCCATTTCAGAGAACGCATTCAGTTCTGAGACACCCTGTATATATCAGAGGAAGATAAATATATATATATATATATATAAAGAGAGAGGGGGGAGAGCTGGACTTCTGTTTATCCCAGGTCAAGACGGGGGGACTGCCACTCGACATTGGTGCCGAGACGATCCTGACAAGTTGCCATTCCCTCGTCGCTTCCCACCGATCTAAACATTTTTTTTCTTCATAATACGAGAAAATATTAAAATCTTAATTTTCTTGAAAGTATACTCTGCCGTTCGAGTCCCTTGCCACGGGTTCTCTGAACAAATAAATCTCGCGCTGATAATTTATTTTTAAGATTCATTTTAATAGATTAGAAACCACAATTTTTCTTTCTCAATCAAAGACTATCTTCGGAATACTTGGCCGCGGGTTCTTTAAACAAATAAAGCTGGCGTATTGAAAGATCAATTTTCAAGATTTATCATCATAGATAAAAAATTGCAATTCTAATGTTCGTCGTGACTCTTTGAAAACATACGTTTGGCATTTTTCTTCGGGAATATTTTGTTTTTCCATCTCATGTATTTGAATCAATATATTAGGTTGTGCCGAAAGTTTCTTTCGCCACCAGCACGGAGCTGCTTAATCTGACAGTGTATAATTTTATTTTCGAGTGTATAAAATAGTTTGTATAATTTTATTTCTCAGATTAAAGACTATCATTCATATTCTTGGCAACTGTTTTTTTTTTCATTCCGTATAAATATAGACGAATTGAAATGAATTTTCAAAAATGATTGGCGAGAAATAATGATGAGAATGATTTGATTTAATATATTTATTTAATTTTATTCATTCAAGATTTAAATAAATCTTGTTTAAACTGGTTTTCAATGTATATTTTTAAAAATTAGTTAAAAAAAATAAAATTCCAATAACAATTTTAGATTTCTCATCACACGTATATATATATATTAGCTTGTCCCAAAAGTATATTGCATATGGTGTTGAGTTCGACAGACAGGAATATTTTTTTTATCATCAAACAACAACTGTGATTTAATTTTACAGATGAAAGATTATGAATTAAACGTTCGTGACTTTTTCCTTGTAGAGAAAAATCATTTTTATTTGGAAAAATTGAGTTTTTTTTCATTTCACGTATATCGGTGTATAAACATACGAGGGCAGCTGGTTTCTGGATGAAGACGGGAATCTGGCAAGGCGGGGTTACAGGTTGAAGCACAAGGGTGGTCTAGTGGCCCAGTGGCCTTGGTGTCTCGTGGAGTAAAGCCCCTAATCCCAATTTGCCAGACTCCACAGCGGCGTCTCGTCGACGACTTGGTCATCATCGTCGCCAAGATGCCTCTCCCGAGGTGCTGCACGTCAGTCGCACGTTTCCGAGGGACTTTGGCCCCGACCGTTTTGTCTCGCAGGCGACTCGCGCTCGGCAACGACCGAGGCGACAAAGGGGGCTTTTACAGGATGGTAGTCGTTTCCTGACTTGTTACAGTACAGACTAGAAGATGGTATGTGTTTCAAGTACTACAGAAGCTTCTGATATATCTCAAGTATACGTATACAACTACATGTAGTTAAATGCAAATGCGTCTCGAACGCTATCGAGTGTGTGGCCCGATTTCTCACGAACTTTGTGACGTCGAGATTTGTTTTTGAGAAATACTTGAAACGCTCGAGAGCACAGCATGGATGTCGGTTTTTCGATAATAACGAAAAACCGAAATATCGCACTGAGAGAAATGTATAGTTTTTTCAATCATATTTTAACTTCATTTTTTTCCTGAGGGGACAATAATATTTTATAGCCTTAGTTACTGCCAAAAGTGCAGTGCTGCTTATTGATATTTTAGCAGGTGCATTAATTATGCACTTATGTTAACCGCAACCACTAGTCTTACAAACACAAGTTTATTCTTTAATGCTATATAATATAGCAGGTTTTCATAAAATGGATGTTCTCTGATACTATCAAAAATTGACTTCCCCAAGATTCTTATAGTGAAGTGAATTATACAGGGTGGACCATTTAAGGGGGAGTAAACATTTCTACATTTTTTGCATTTTTTACATTACAGTTTTTACTTCATCTTCCAGAAAATAAGAAGAGCAAGAGAATGTTGAAATAGAAGGACAATTGTACGGTCCAGGCATCGCCGATTAAGGGGTTAGGCCACAGTAACGGGTATAAAATGATGTGCGGATTTAACAATTTTTTTTTTCATATGAAAAAGTGATTGACTGATAAAATTAATTACACATATATGTAGTATGAATATCAAGCTGTTAGAAAAAATATATATATATTTTTTATGTACAAAATGGCCGACTATTAATATTTTCTTGTTTTTAGGCGCTCCGCGACGTTACATTTAGCGTCCGCAATTTTTTACCTCGATCAAAAAAACAAAAATTCTCGTCAATCTACATTAGAATACCTAGAGAAGTACGTATAGAATTTAAAAGATATTGTTTTATTCACAAATGGTAGGTATTTGAAGTTATGAAATGAATTTTCAGTGAAAAATGTCGTTATAACTGCTCATAAAATAAAAAGTTTTCGATTAATGAGAAATTCCGTACGTACTTCTCTGCGAAATACAATTAGGAACATAACTTTTAAATTTTGAGTGAATTGAGTGAAAATTGTTGAAGTTATTTGTCACGCGAATTGGAAAAAAGCTGTTTCGAGAAGTTTCGAGTAGTCGGCCACTCTGTACATCGAAAAAAATTCTAACAGCTTGATATTCATACTAAATAGATGTGTAATTAATTTTATGAGTGAATCACTTTTTGATTCGAAAAAAATGGTCAAATTCGCACATGATTTTATACCCATTACTGTGGCCTGACCCCTTAAAGGTGAACACGAAATTTCCATGATTTTAGAGTACTTAAAACTTTAAACGCGTTTTTCTCGAAACTATATTTTTAGACACGGGCGTATGTGTAGCGCCTCGAGTTTTCAATCGTTTGACTTGAAATTTTAACTGTAGCTTCTTGACAACATTTTTCAGTCCAGTACGTAAGAATTTTTCGATAAGTTGAAATTTAAAATATTTATAATCGATATTCGACCGATTATTTGCGATTTTTTTCCATATTAACGCCGTTTTTTTAAATCAATATTTTGAAAACCCCCTACGTACTGGACTAGATTTTTATATCCACTTTCAAAATATTTTTCGTTTTTTGTTCTAGCTTTAAATTATGATCTGTGCGAATACGTCCATAGAAGACTATGAAAAAAAGGAGTTTTCTTTCATCGACTACTGCGACGCCATTTTGTTTAAAAGTCATTTTAAAAAATTCTTTTACTGTAAGACTTGTACTAACGTGTATAAAAAACCGAATTTAAAAACATTGTTTTGTTTTTCATAAATAAATTGTCAAAAATGACCCTTCATTTTGCCCTCACTAAGGTATATTCTCCCCTAACGTGACTACCCCAATATCTCCGTTGCCTGTAGAGTGACGAAAAAAATGCCAGGAGGTCATTTGATTGATTTCGAAGGGCTGATACAGTGGTGAAAATTTCACTTTTGTCAAGGTCATAGTTTTTGCGTTCTCAACGTCATCAACCTATTTTTCAAATGGGAACATACACGGGAGATAACTCTAATAATTTGTTATTAACAATTGGATAAACATATGGAAAAAATCATTCGGTCGTACGATAGAAAATGGTATAAGCTATGCTCTGTCCGAATTTAGTGTGAATCGTACGAATAGATTTTGAGACACGACTTACTTCGTTTCATAAAACAGTTTCGAGAGAAACGCAAGATAAGAAAGAGTAAATCTCAGCAGGGTGGTTCGATCTGACCACGAAAATCGTTAAAACTCCGTGACATTTCGCAATTCCTCCAAAATGTGTGTCGCAAATTGAAGTTAAGATCCTAGGCTCCAAATCTATGTAATAAAAAATGTTATTATTTTTTACATTTCAAGCATATGCCGGCCCCTTAATAGTCCCTTTATGTCAGACGTTCGAGGATACTCGCGCAGTTCTCACTCTGAGTCTGTAAAATGACGGACGTTTATATATATACACAGGGTGTCCAATTATAAATGGATAATCCTGCAACTGTCGATAGGTCAGATCATGTCCTACTGTATGCTGGAATTTCAGTTCAGCAAAAGTTCCACGGTTTTCGAGATAAAAATCGTCTGCTTTTGGTTTTTCGCATGCCGTGTCTACAAATGATAACTTTTTTGACCCGGTTTAAAAAAATACCCTCGGTTATTTGTTTCATCTAGAAAAGTCTTATTTTTAACCTTAAATGTTAAGGAAACTTTATGAGAAAAAGATCTTATGCAGAATTTTCATACAAACCAATTCGAACATCTGACTTTGATAGCCTGCGGTGTAAAAAAATGTACTACGCATATCGGGCCAATTACTTTAAAAAGTTGCTTGGTTATTGTCGATTCATATTATTTGTAGTAATGGCATGCGAAAACCAAAAGCAGATGATTTTTTTTAATCACATAAAACCAACGGTAAGAGAAAAGAGCGAATGTTTTGCGAAATGATATTTTCACGCTTCTCGTTTTTTACCGTTGGCGTACGACCTTAAATATTGATTCCAGGAAAAAAAAAGGTAGATACCAAAATTGTCGAGAATTTCATTCTCTACAGGTTTGTCCGTGTTCGTTTATGCCCTAAAGTTAAAAATGAAAGAGATAATGCTATAGTCGCTTTTTTCCAGTTTAATTCGAAAAATATTGCTGGTAGAGAAAAACTGTAATGACCAAAGTTGTTAAGCACTCGATTTCCTACAAGTTTAGTCATTACCATTTTTACTTAAAAATTGTAAATCTTCGAGCTATTCAACAAAAACCATTTCCCATTAAATTTGAGACGACGATATTAACTGAACGCAAGCCCGGCCCAGAATGGAACTTATACATGTTGTTTTACACCAATAAAAGAAAATTCAGTGTAAATTTCAGCAGGATCAACCTAGTCATTGGGGTTTAAAAATTAAAAAATGAAATATTTTTCTTTTTTTTTAGTGTTGCAGTCCTTGGAAAACTTTGAATTTTTTTTTCGAAATAGTTAATAGAAAAACGCATCTTTTTTGTAGAGGACATTTTTTCGTACGACGAGAAGATCACTACGATACGATCACTTGACATTTTATCACATGTAAAATATTATCTCCGAGTTAGCTGAGTTAGCGAGCCGATAAAAATCTGAAAAAAAAATGCCACGTACTCAAAATGCATGATACAAAAACATCACCAACTTTGAAAAAGATTGAAGGAGGTCAGGCTTTTAGGCCGTTCGAAAACACTCGGAATACCTCATATATACACACGGACATAGACAAGTGGCAGAGCAGAATGCACCGGGAATGAAGCGAGCGTGCATCAGCAGCCGATATAATCCCAAAACACGTGAATAATAATCTGCACGTGTGGGTGTGTGTGTGACTGTCTGTCTGTCTCTTTCGTGCGTTTAATTTTCGCGCACGCGGCACGAGAGACAATGTGAACAGGCTCGTCGACGCGGCAGAGATACAATAGCAGTCAATAATGCGTGTGATTCGTGCGATAGACGAGTCTTGCTCGTGCAGGAAACAGAAGGAGAGAGAAAGCGAGCGAGCGAGAGAGAGAGAGAGAGAGACAGAGAGAGAGAGAGAGAGAGAGAGAGAGAGAGAGGGCGGACAGACAGAGTCAGAGAAACGAGGGTTGCAATGCATTCTGCATCTACTGCAAGTGCAGCCGGCGCCGTGCAGTCACACCCGCGCGCATTCCGGACACGAATATACCTATGTACAATCCTAATACATACAGCCTTCGATGCATTGAAATCGTTTCGCCTGGAAACACGCGGCGGCTTGTTTCCCTTCCGTCTCTTCAATTTCGGCACACCTCGGCAATGACGACGGTTTACGGCAAAATGTTAAATAATGCGACGGGATAAACCCCTTACTTTAATTCTTGATATTAAGGGGGCTGCACAAGCTTAAAATGAAAAAAAACATTCTTTCATTGCGTCGATTTGTAGCCTGGGATTAAAATTTGTATTGGTTCGATTTATAGCCTAAAATTAAAATTTGCAACAAAGATTGCGTAAGTATTCCAAGATTTGACCGAGTTATAACGATTTTCGGGGAGGGCCAGATCGAACCGCCTCACTGCGATGTACCCTTTTATTTGCGTTTTTCTCGAAACTGCATTTTATGAAACGGTGCGACTCGTATCTCGAAATCTATTCGTCCGATTCACTTCAAATTCGGACAGAGAATAATTTTTTACATTTTCTATGCCCTGACCAGATGATTTTTCGATGTGTTTATCCACTTTTTAATAACAAATTATTAAAGTTGTTTGTTTCGTGGAAAATTGCCTTTTTTTGCACAGCTTGTCATTTTGCGTAATTTCCAAATATTTCGGGAGCTAATAAAGGGGTGCTTGAAACGCACGAAAAATAAAAGTAAAAAAAATTGTACGTAGTGTGGACAAGGCCGTTTTTGTTCGCTGGCTCTTCAAATATTTTCTCACTTACCTAAACCTGATTTTCAACATTGGAAAACCCTAACATTGAGTATGGGGTGAGACTATGAGCGGTCCTCGAAGTCCAATGTCTCCAAACTCTTGTCCCATATGTATTTATATATAAGGGTGGCACAAATTTCAGCTCTATTTTTTTCCTTTTTCTCACCATCCAATTATCTTCTTTAAAGAAAAAAAAATGTCGCCGAAGCTGCGGGCGGTCGACGAATATTTAGAGGTCGACTCCAAAAAATTCGAATTTCCATTTAAAAACCCATTTTCATTCGTCGACTTCTCACCCATGAATTTTTCGCTTTATAATTTTTAAATTAACCTCCCAAAGGCTCTAGCCGGCCAATGAATATTTAGTAGTCGCTCAAGGTTTTCAAAATTTACGATTTCCACCAAAAAATAAGAAAATTTACAAAGCGTCAAATTTATGAGTGCGAAGGGCAAACAAAATTGGCGAAAATTGGAAATTTAGAAGCTCTTGAGCGATCACTACATATTCATTCGCCGGCTAGAACTTTCGCAAGGTTAATTAAAAAATTATGAAGCGTAAAATTCATCAGTGAGAAGTGGACGAAAAAAAAAACGATTTTTTAATGAAAATTTGAATTTTTGGGAGGCTTGAGCGACCTCTGAATATTTTTTTACTGCTCGCAGTTTTCGCGACATTTTTTTTTGGAGAAGATAATTGAATGGTGAGAAAAAGGAAAAAAATGGAGCTCAAATTTGTCACACTGTGACAAAGAAAAAAAACAAGTCGCGAAAGCTGCGGGCGGTAAAAAAATATTTGGAGGTATATATATATTTAGATATATATATATATATATATATATATATATATATATATATATATATATATATATATATATATATATATATATATATCAACGTGCACGGGTGTAACCATATACCTTATCTGTATAGGGTGGATCATGGATCGGAACGGGGTGCGAGCAAGGCACATGCACGTGGTGTCCATCGGGGTTGATTTCTCGATGTGCGAAACGCTGTTATACGCTGTTTTCGCCAACATACTGATTTGATCAGCGTTCTCTCTCTCTCTCTCTCTCTCTCTCTCTCTCTCTCTCTCTCTCCCTCTCTCCCTCGGCTTCTGTTACTATATGACTGTGTTCCAAAATCTGTTGTTGCACTATTGCATCGGTCCACACATGTACAGGAGAAGCACAGTGCAGTAAGCTTCAGCAGTCTCGCGTCCCTATGCATAGGAGGTCGTCCATATACACACACACACGCACATACATACACATACATATATATATATATGCAGTTGAGAAATAGCGATAGGGGATATAGAGGAGATACATATAATTACTGGCTACCGTGCTCCATTTCACACATCACACACCGTGTGATCACGTCACATGCCCGAACTACGATCTTCGTGCCTCTCTCCCACTCTCTCTCTCTCTCTCTCTCTTTCTCTCGCTTACTCCCATTGCACATCGATTTCTCACACCGCATCGGCCGCAATGCATACATACCCACCTATTATCTCTCACTCTCTCTGTCACTCTCTTACTCTCTCCGCTGGGCTCGCACTGTATCGCGACAGTTTGCCCCATGCACAACCGCGATGGGCATTCTCTATAACGCGTGGAACGATTCGATTTTCAAGCTGAACGGTTCCTGAAGCATTCGTCGCTGCCGTTCAAACCTGATGTTGCATGTATACATCTATAAATATATATATATATATATGCATATATATGTATATATGTACGTACATACTCGTGGATACGTATCAGATAAATCCTCGTCGAATGTGTCGCGATATATCTGCCGGTACGTCGATTCGCGTTTAACGTTTCGGCGATTCTTCACGGAACAGCGCGATGTATACGTCAAAATATTGCGCATTATAAGACAATTTTTCATCACCCAACAATCCATCGATCTCGCATAGAAAAAACGAAGAGTTTGTTGTACGAATGAATTCTGCGGTCACGAAGCTGGAAGTTTTTTTTTTTTAATGTAATCGCGCTTTTGTATTTGTGGAAAAATATTGATACGCAGTGGAGAATTTATTTAAGGGGGCTACTGTAAAGAACTGAAAATCCGGGTTAGTTAAAAAAATTGATTTTGAAGATATGTGAGATTATTGAAAAATCATTTGTACATTCATTTGTATGTATATTAACAAAGTTGTGTACCTAATTTCATGGAAAAATATTATTAGTTGAAGAAGTTATAGGCAATCTCGTAAAGGACATTTGAATGGAGGGGCTCAACGGTGTACTTGATTTTCGCCACTCGGTTGAACTGGAACAAAAAAAAACGAGTTTTTTTTCTGGAAATAGATAATGTTGGCTAAAAATCGACCGAGCTTTTTTGTGTTGTCATATCATTAAAAAAATGTTGGGTCTTTTTCCAATTTTTCGGGGGAAAATGGAATCATTATTGTTAATAACTATTATTATCATTGTTAATAGCTAGCGAAAAAAAATGTTGAGATTGAAAAATCGGTGAAGACTGAACTACTATTACACTGGATATTACACGGTTTTGAAAAACATAGTTTTGAAAAAAACATGTTGAAAGTTTTAGTAGCAGTTCTATCATTGTTATCACAAGTTTACCTTCAATCTGCGATTTCTGCATATGTTGAGCCTTTTTATTCTATTTCAGTAGCCCCAAGTGACGAACGAGTGTTCGTCATTTTCACAGTAGCCTAACCCCTCAATGAAAGTGCTTTATGGCCAATGGGTGTAGGTGTGGCAACTAGGGTGATCTAAAATGAAAAATAAACAAAAGTGCATCTATTACAATAATAAAACTTTCGTATGACCGGATGTTCTCTCAACATTTTGAAAGCTGCGAAAATCGCAAATCGTAGAAAAAAAACTTCGATTTTTAACAACAACAAAAAAACAGCTTCAATCATTCGTTATTCACAAATGGATACATATATTCAAAAATCATCGGTCATCCGATAGAAAACGTTATAAACAATACTCTGTCCGGATTCAAAGTGAATCGATCGAATAGATTTTGAGATTCGACTCACACCGATTCATAAATCCTAGTTTCGAGAAAATGCAAAAAAACGGTAGCCGAGTGGGCGCATCTGATCGTCCACAAAAATGGTCATAACTCGGCCCATCGCTGGAATGTTTACAAAATCTTTGTTGCAAATTGAAGCTAAGATTCTAGGCTACATGTGAAGATGAAGAAATATTTTTATACAATGGAAAATATTTATCGGTGAGAGAAAACCTTCCATAAATTATTAAAAAAATATACTTGAAAAGATTGTGTTGAAATTTGAGACTAATCGGTTCAGGCGTTTCCGAGAAATCTTTCTCACCAACTTCAAAAACACAGTTTTGAGAAAAACGCGTTTAAAGTTTCAAAAGCACTTTCGAACGCTCGAACACGTCATTACAAATGTGCGTGTAACTTCGAGAATAGTCGCCGGATTGACAAGAAATATTCTGTCTGTAGTAAGGGGCCAGTACAATTTGAAAATTTCAAAAAATCGATTTTTTTAAATTGTCAAAATTCTATGAAAATCCGAGCTCTCTGAGTATTTTTTTTTACCTGAACGTCAGGACCTCATTTCGTCTACCTGAGCGTATAGCGCGCTCGGCCGACCCATCGTATAAACTTCAAACGCGTTTTTCTCGAAACAACGTTTTCAAAATCTAGCTCCATCGTATCTCCAGAACAAATAAACCAATTCTCTTGAAATTTGAACCACATATTGTAAACATGATTCGCAACAAGATGACTCTCGATGGTTGTAAAATTTTTATTTTTTCTCTGTTTTTTGCGAAAAAACGCGTTTTTCAAAACTTTTTTTGTTTTTCATCTGCCATTTTTTATTTTTTGATAAAACTTTATATCCGAGGGTCATTTTGTAGCTGGTGTCATACTGAATCGAATGGCCTTTGATTTTTTTGTTTCGGACGAGCCGTTTCCGAGTTGTGATGGAGCTACCTAGCCCACCTATTTTTGAGGAGTTACGTTAAGGCGATGTGCCACATGCCTCGGACCGCTTCGAAATTTTGAAAAAAGAATTCTCCCAAACGGAACAACCGATTGGAATGAAATTTGTTGTGTGCATGCAGGACACTTGCTCCGAGAGGATGATGCCCTCCGTTATCCAAAATTTCCAAAAAAAAATTACAGTTTGTGGTTACCCTGCGAAAAATGGTGAATTATTAACCATTGCATCGCATTTTCGGTGATTTTCTGAGCGTCATCCTCTGGACCGTAAAAAAGCACACATTTTAAGCTTTGTTTAATCTGTTTTCATGAACAAATGGCGGAGAAAAGGCATTTTGAAATTTTTACATAAATGTAGCAAAAATGTATCGACTAAGCTCAAAATATCAGTTACCGGAGCGAGCGTTCAGTTCATCCGTTTTCTCACTAGCGGCGCGCAGCTCGCTTCGCCCTTTTTACCGACCTCGCTCGCCTCCTTCCGGAACAATTTATTTTTGACAGGTCGAAAGCCTGAGCCATAACCTCGCACATTCGTTCGAAATATATTTCAAACGATGTGTAATAGTGTGTGATAGAGTGAAGTTTGTTTTCGTCGCGTTTTGGTGAGTTTTCTTTTGACGTGAAAAACGAAACGAGCCCGGTAGTCGAGGACGTCGCCTCAGCTTGCCGGCACACCACCGACGACAAATCCCGACAAAGAAGTAATCGACGAGAAAACCGCAGCGGCCGATTTCACGAAGAAGATCGAAGAACATAGTAACAGCGAGAAGCCGAAGGAGAAAACACCGGAAGTCAAGGTACGTACGTGCTATAACCTCATAACTTCAATTTACGTGCTTTGTTATTTGCCACGATCTTCCCTCGCATGGTTTTCCCGCTCGCCGATGTGTCAAACAGGCAAGGGCTCCGATGCAAGAAAACTTTCATCTCCGATGAAAGAGATAGTACCCTACGGTGTACCTGTACGGTAGTACATGCTACACGCAAATGTACGTGTTACTAGTATGGTACCGGTACACTGTGCAATAATAAGATATACCGGTTCCGTATCCTCACCATACTAATGCTAGTACCGATACGGTACGCACACACGTGGTAGGTACGGTACCTGGGCTATCATGTAGGAACCAGAACTCAAATAGCATCGGATTTACCATCTAGATGGACCATCGGATTTATCCAGTGCAGCAAGTACGTACTGCCGAGGATAAGAAACCGCGTCAATCGTCGCAGCTACAATATATAGTCCCAGTGTCGAGAGGATATCACCGCTGTCTCCAATGTCTCTGAGAGCACGAGCGAGCTGACCTCAAGGAACAATATCTCGCCATGGATCACACCACCAATCTGTGCAAGGCCTTTCGCTTACGTATGTACGTGTCAAAACAAAGGGCGAGGATGCTAGGGCCTTCTTGCGTTGCAATGGTTACGGCTACCATCATCTCATACTCAGAGTCGATGGGTCCAAACCTTCAGCCCATCAGAATTGAATGCCCAACGGTTGAACGTGTTAAGGTAGAACAAGCATGCGCTCTTGATTTTTATAGATTTTGTTCGAATTTTAACCAGACATTGTTCGTATAATTATGCATGTTTCAGTGAAATTTCAGAACAGTCGACTATGTAGATTCGGAGATAATGGGTTTTGAAATTGCAACTTTTAACACTGCAGGGTCGGCATTGAAATTTAGACAGAGTAATTTTTTGTAACATATATTTGTCCTCTATAAAAAGACACAAGGCAATAACATAATCAATATAAAATATTAATGTTTATAACGCAAATATTTCTTTTTACGTTAAAAGTTTTCAACTTTAGGAACACGATAATTATCTTTTTTCTCGACATATTGAACAATACTGATCTACGGTGTTGCATAATGTCTTCTTATCATAGGGGACAAATATTTTTTACCGAGAGTTATTCTGTCGTTACTGAACGTCTTTAGCAAAACTGAATAGCAAAGACAATCCAAACTTTTTTCACTCGTTCCCTAACTAGTTTGCTATCTAATCATAATTTTTTTTAGAAATGAATAACCCAATAGAATGGTACGCCGAATTATGTGACCTGACTTTCGGCCAATGCAGACCCTGCAGTATTAAAAGTTGCTATTGAAAAATCCATTATCTCCTAATCTAAATAGTCAACTGTTCTGAAATTTCACTCAAAGTTGCATAATAATATCAATAATGTCTGGTTAAAATTTGAACAAAATCGATAGAAATCAAGAGCGCACGCTCGTTTTACCATAAGGGCTTACACTACTGGAAACGGCCAAAATTGAGTGATATTTCGCGATTTTTTTAGGACAAATGAGAGACTATTAATATTCAACGATGTCATTAGTCAAATCTTCGAGTGACCGAAATGAAATTTATATTAAAAAATTATGCCAAAAGGTGACGCTGGAGCCATTCTGGTGAGGCATGTTGAATTTGAGACGCTTTGTGGCACGCAGTATAGCTGACGCAAATTTTATTTTAGAATAAAATAAAAAATTTCTATCAATTGACACAAGTATAGCTAGAGAAATACGTAGAGGATTGTGAAAATAATAATTTTTGTGTAATTGGGGAGCATTAAACCAAAAACTTGATTTTCGACAGAAAAAAAGGATTATCATTTCGTAAATTACTAATGTTATAACTAACTCATAGAAAGTCCCGTACGTATTTCTCTTTGGAATATTATTTTAAACGTGTACTCAAAATTTGAAGTGAGAATAATGAAAATTTTTGGTGTCATGCGGCGTGCCGTTTTGAAAAATTGTGTTTCGAGATAAACCAGCGTAACGCAGAGTTTCTTCTCCGTTCCCTGGTAGACTATGGACAAAATATTTCCGATGAAACTTTTCGAGGAGAATAAGGCACTGTCCGGGCTGAATCTCCGTCGTCTGATGACATCAGCACCCTACCCCTACCTTCGTGAGGCGAGCGGTGGACGAAGTGTATGTGAATCGTGGTCGAGGTATTTGTTTAAATTTATCACAACGGACGGTGAGATGTCACAACCTTTCCACAGGGCAAGTCGTTAGCAACTCGGAAAGCCTAAAGTTGAATTGTTGTAAAAAATTATTGAAAACTTTCTATTTTGGGAAAGTCAGCATTTTATTTCAAATTCGTTCAGGTAAAAATGACGCAGTATGTCAAGGAAGAAGAACACCACCGTCACTGCCCATTTTCGACCGTTTTTTTAGATTAACAAAAACAGAAACCAATAAAATACATGTTCAAAAGAACTTTTAGGCTTTATCAGGTATATATTGAAGTATGTAAAAATAGTTTATTTGTCACAAGAATAGAAAATCGCGGTGTACGAGTTGCTATAGCACTACTGGTTTTCAGTCAACCCTCTCCATAGTGTTGAAGTTTGCATCGTTGGAACGCAACGAAAGCTCTTGCTTACATTTTATTTTTTATATTTTTATTGTTATTTTTGTGAGCAAGATTTGCAAAAATAAATTAAAGGAATTCACGAATATTAATTTTCGTTGCGTTCCAACGATACAAACTTCAACCTCATACTCTCTCCGCGGAACGCAGCAGAACTATCGTAAATTTAATCCTGGAACTAAGAGCGAAATATTTTTGTTAATTATGTTAGTTTTAGAAGTCAAATACAAGAAATTTCAAAATAATCATAAAAAAATCGTAACGAGTTTGAAAAAAAGTTCGTGTTTTCGACCATAATTTTTATATACTACTCCAAATAATTAAAGGAACAGAAAATTTCTTCATTTTTTGGAGTGTTTTTTGAAGCGCTGTATTTATGTGAAAAATGGTCGCATCGAGATAAAAAAAACTTCGACGCTTCAAGTTTCTAGTTTCGCGATTTTTTGGCAATTTTTTTTTGTGAGCTGCGGTTTTCTCTCTATCATAAGAATAGCGGAGGAAAAAAATTGCTAAATTTATTTGTTTTTTTTTCAAGGTTTCAGGGGCTGGTTAATTTTTTTCCACGTAACTCAATGTATAGGTCCGTTAGCTTGTTGATTCAGCTTTAATTTGGATTTTTGTCTCTCTACGTCAATTTTTTGCTGAGATATCCTACTTTAAATGAAAAAAGATCCTTTTGTCTTTGTTCATCGATATCTCAGCAACCAATGATTGCAACGGAAATTAAAGGGCAACTTTGAAAACTTGAATAAATTTCCTACCAGCCCCTTTCGTTGACCTTTCAGAAAAACATTTTTTCACCCTTAACATTAATTTGAAAAAAGGACAAAAAGTGACTTTTTATAGTTTGTCAGTAAATCTACTATTACCTTACAAATATTGATGGAAACACTAATGTTGCCGCGTTTTTTTTCAAGCGTAATATAGCCCCCTGTTAATTTTCAAATTGATCCATCGAACCGTTTTTCCGAACTCATTGATCAATGTTTTACAGAACAATCGAAGGCACAAGTGTATTGTTTCTAAACACCGTGTTATCATCATCAAAATGGAAAGACCAATTTTCTTCGACTCTTTTCACAAATTTGCACTAGTAAGAAAAAAAAATTCAAAAAATCTCAATTCTTAAAAAATATTGCTTTTAACTTTGTAAAACATTTCAGGAAACAATACTGACTCATTTTTTACCCGATTCGGCCTTTCCGCACTATAATTTCACTCATGTTTAATAGCATTAATTAAAAGTTGATAACCCCAAACTGTATTCAATAGTCGATCTGAGAACATTTATGCGATTAACTCTTGATATTTTTTACGAAGGTTATTAGGGTTCCAGAAAAGTTTTTTTTTCAAACTAGGCATGAACAAAAATTGAAAAAAGTTAAAGTTAACAAAAACTTTAGACTAATTTTTTTACCAAAACGTAGAAAAAATTTACCAAAAAAAGAGTAGTTTAAAAAAATGTTAATTGGTTTTTTCTTTGAAAAAAGATCAGTTTTAAAAGAAAGTTTTTTTTGTAACCCTAATAACCTTCGCAGAAAATATCGAGAATTCATCTCATACAAGTTCTCAGATCGACTAGTGAATACAACTTGGGTGTATCAACTTTTAATTAATGCAATTAAAGATGAGTGGCATTATTGTGCGCAAAGGTCGCATCGTGTAAAAATGAGTCAGTATTGTTTCCTAAAATGTTTGACAAATATGAAGAAAAAAAAATTGATATTTTTCGATTTTTTTTTTCTTGACCTTAACAACCGGGCAACGCTATTCTTTTCATCAATACTTAAAGTATTATACATTTACTATAATATATAAAGTAGTAGTACATTTACTGAAAAACCATAAAAAGTCATTTTTTGTCTTTTTTCAAATTAATATTAATGGTGAAAAAATGTTTTTTTTTTTCTAAAAAATCAACGAAAGGGTCGGGTAAGAAATTTATTTAAGTTTTCAAAGCTTCCCGTGCAATCATTGGTTGCCGAGAAATCGGTGATCGAAGACAAAAGGATCTTTTTACATTCAAAGTCGGATATCTTAGCAAAATATTGACGTAGAGAGACAAAAAAACCAAATTGAAACTGAATAAACAAGCTAACTGACCTATACATGTATTTAACTGAAATAACATTCTCGAGCGCGTGGACCCTTGAAAAAAAAAACACCAAAAATTTGGAATCAAATTTTCTCTCGCTATTTTTTATTATTGCGCGATTACAGTAGCTCAAAAATTTGTTTTGACGACAGATCTCGCAACTAGAAACTTGAAGCTTCATGATGCTTTTTTTCATCTCGATGCGACCATTTTTCACATTGATACAGTGCTTCAAAAAACACTTTGAAAAATTGAAGAAATTGGATTAGTCGATTGGACGAAAATTGTTCGAGTTCTGCTACGTCCCGATTTCGAAAGCGTGGTTTGGAGAAAAAAACGTGTGTGAAGTCAACGGTTAAACGACAGAGCTGAAGAACTTTTGTTTCCATAATCTAATCCCACCTTTTGGTCGAAAATAAAACTATTTTTAGTCGGTGAATTTCTCCCCTTAGATAATAGGCGTACAAGAGTTGAGAATTGCGACTACCGGCATGGCATCGCGAAAGACGCGTTTCAGCGCCGGAGACCCTATAAAAATAGCTCGAAAACCACGTTGAAACTGTTTTTTCTCGGCTATAAACGAATTTTCATCATATTTTTGGAGGTTATAAGGATTTTTTAAATGTTAAAAAAAAATGTTTTTTCGAAAGTTTTCCACTGGTGTCCTCCTTTAAACATATCGCGATCGTAAAACTTCACCGCTGTTCTGTAGGGCGAGACTCCTGCGATCGTCATTGCTAGAAAATTCGATCCTTGGAGGAACTTGCCGAAGATAAATCCCGACAGAGAGAAAAAATTCTAAATGTATTTATTTTAGCAATAATTATAAAATTTCACCACTTTTCGCAAAGTGAGACTCGGTCGATCGCGTTCGCTCGCTTGCGAATTTGGTCGGCCGCAGCCAACCTGCCGAAGATAAGCCATGGCAGAGAAAAAAATGGCGAACGCAATTGTTTAAACAAAGAGCATTGTAAAATTTTTTAAGTTTCCAAGGATTTTTTAAAAGTGCTTCCAACAAACCGATTTTTCGAAAATTTTACACCGATGATCTCTAAACAATTCGCGATAGTAAAATTTTACCACTCTTCTGTAGAGCGAGACTTCTCCGATCGTCATTGCGAGAAAATTCGATCTTTGGAGAAACCTGCCGAAGATGAACTCCGGCAGAACTCATGCCAAACGAATTTTTTTTAGCATAATTAGTAATAATTTAGTAATAATAAAATTTTACCACTCTTTCGTAGAGTGAGACCCGGTCGATCTCGTTCGCTCGCGAATTTGGTCAGCCGCAGACAACCTGCCGAAGATAAGCCATGGCAGAGAAAAAGTGCCAATCGCAATTGTTTAAACAAAGAGCATTGTGACATTTTTTAAGTTTCCAAGGATTTTTGAAAAGTGCTTTTAACAAAACGATTTTTCGAAAAATTTTCACCGATGACCGCTAAACAATTCGCGATAGTCAAATTTTACCGCTCTTCTGTAGAGCGAGACTTCTCCGATCGCCATTGCTAGAAAATTCGATCCTTGGAGAAACCTGCCGAAGATGAATTCCGGCAGAGAGAAAAAATGCTAAACGAATTTTTTTTTTTAGCATAGTTAGTAATAATTTAGTAATAATAAAATTTTACCACTCTTTCGCAGAGTGAGACCCGGTCGATCTCGTTCGCTCGCGAATTTGGTCGGCCGCAGACAACCTGCCGAAGATAAGCCATGGCAGAGAAAAAAATGCCGATCGCAATTGTTTAAACAAAGAGCATTGTAAAATTTTACAACTCTTTTATAGAGTGAGTCTCGAGCGATCTCGCTCGTCACTCGAGATTTTAGCAGGGATCGAATTCGTCGTCGATGAGCGACATCGAGATGCCAAATAGTCTTCAAGCTTATTTGTTTAAATTACTTAAAAAAGAATGGGAAATGCTACCACCCTTCCAGCATACGAGTCTCTAGCAAACCCCGTTTGCTAGAAAATTCAACCATAAAGAAATTTCCACCGATGACCGCCGAAAAAATGCTGTCAAATATGAACCCGGCAGAGATAAAAATTCTGAACGCATTGGTTTAAATAATGAGCATTGTAAAATTTTACCACTCTTTTGTACAGTGAGTTTCGAGCAATTTCGGTCGCTCGAAATTTTGGCAGGGATCGATATCGTTAATGATAAGCAGCATCGATGTTACAAATTGTGCTCGAGCTTATTTGTTTAAATGAATTAAAAAAGTATGGGAAAATGCCTGAGTCTTTTAGTTGTGGCCGTCGTCGAAAAAAAATCGATTCGATGGCTGCATATACAATGTAAAATGCAACAAAGTTTCACCGCTCTCCTGCCGAGCGAGCGCATGCTTCCAATACAAGCGTACCATGGTCGATACGCATAGTTGTGTGAATTGTGTGATACACACATAGATGTAAGGTGCTTGCGTACGACCGAACGGCGCGCGAGAATGGATTCGTTCTTTTTGCACGCGGTCGGTGTAGCAAACATACACACACACACACACGCGCGCGTGCCAGCGATCGCCGTCTATTTGGCTTCGACGCTTCGTCCCAGTGCGAAGCATCGATACCTAATTCGCGATCGCTGCGCTGTCCGTCGGTAGCGACTCGTAGCTAAAAACTACGAGATCTGCGCTACCGACGTAACGAGAGGCCGCGTCGAAATTTTCTGGCGTGTGGCACATGGCCTTAAACTATAGTTTTTGTACTTGAAAATGAATAAAAATGAACTACATTTTCTTTATGTATTTCAAGACTTTATTTATCAAGCCCAACAACTTTTATATTCATATCTTTTATAAAACCCTAAAAAAAACGCGAAAATAGCCTTTTTTCGTGAGTTCAGAGTGGACTGGCCCCTTAAACATACGTATATTACGAAAATAAAATAAAAAAATCCATTTTTCGCAAATTTTAACTGTATATAGCCCCTTAAAAGAAGTCCTGAAAATCAGCAAATTTCGTTCTCGCCTGGGGTATGTCCCCCCTTAAGTTTGTCGCGGAGAGCGCGTATTGTAATCGTGACACAATATAGATAGAGCAAAAGTTGGCAGAGTGATTGGGGGACGATGGAGCAAGAGACGAGATGAGTACGTGGACGAGAAGGGATGAAGAAGGGTGTTTCGTGACACAACGTGGATTCGATGTGCAACGCGGCCCGGTAGCTCCCGGTGTGTTCGCCTCGTCGTACAGCATATATTCATCGATATAGCGTGTACACAATAGTGGGAGGAAGGCGGAGAGGGAGCAGAGTGGCAAATAACGGATAGAGCAGATTCGACGCGTATATCCGTACGAAGCAATTGAACGGCGAATGATTCAATTTGTCAGACCAATGAGTTTGTCAGGTGCCACTCCATGCCGAGGCAGCCAGGCGCTCAACGCTGCACCGCGCGCATAAGCTTTAATCCTGTATATACGCGGGTGTCTATAGATATAGGTCTCGGTACATTATTATATATTGATAGTACCGCTAACAATGAGACGATCGTAACCCACCGTAATTCACGAATCGAATTACTTCGGTTACGTCCTTTAGGTTTTCAATGAATGTGACTTTGCATTGCATTCAATTGAACGGCTTATGCCTAGTTTTAACAGTCGAAAAAGGCTCATTTTTTGAAGTTTTTTTCAGAAAATCGTGATGATAAATTTGCACGAAAATTACGTATTTGAAAAAGTATCATCTGAAGTACACTCTGTATTTTTTTGGTGTGAAAATATTTAATTCTAATCGATTTACAGACTATGTTTGGGAAACACCTGTCTCGAAAAAAAAATCAGATTTTGTTAGTATATTAGTTTATCCGATGATTAGGCGACGGAATTTCCGAAATGTCGAGGTAAAAAAAATGCTGGGCGTTCAAAGTTAGTTTTGATTTTTGCGAAAAAAATTGGAGATTTCTCGTACGTCAAGTCGAAAGCACCGTAAAATGGGGTTACTTTGAATATGTTTTCGATGTTTTTTGTGGGTAACTTTTTTTGACATTTTAAATTCCAACTATTTTTGCTCCAATATAACAACGTGTCCTTTGGCTATCAAATGTATAAAAAGTCAAGCCCCACCACCTCCCCGGAATTGTATAATATATATATATTTTTTGAAGTGTCAAAGTAACTTCGAGTGTTGAGTTTATTTGACAAGGCATTGAAATGCAATTTATGTAGAAGATTGAGGGTGACTTTGACATAATTTTAATTAAGAAAATTCAATTTTTAATGCATTATACATGGAATGAAATGAAAAACAATTATTTTTTACAATCATATTGTTATCTTTATTAAGAAAACATTTTACGTAAACATATCAAGTACCTAGGGTACTATTGTAGGCACTTAATCAGTCTTATAATTATCATTGAGATCAAAATTAACTCGAGCAACATTATAATAATCTTGAACAACAAATTTAAGCAGAAGGTTAAAGTGGCCCCAAAAACTGTCAAAGTTACTCCGTTCTACGGTATACATAGAAAAAAAATCCTTCGATTGAATACTATATTTTTACATCTAGAAGAAGCACCAAACATTGCAGAAAAATCGAGGCAGTTGTTTTTGGAATATGCCCACCGATTTTGAAAACGTACTTCCGAAAAAAAGCGTTTAAAGTTTGGAACGACGCCCGGAGGGATTCGACGTGCGTCAACATGACAGCCAGTGAATCTGTCAATATTTATCCGATCACCTTGAACATTTTAGGGAATATTTATAAGATGAAAAAATATATATATATATAAATAGAAAACATAGAATATAGAAAATAGAAAATATATAAATATAGAAAATATATAAATATAGAAAATATAGAAATATAGAAATATAGAAATATAAAAACTGTCAAAATATATTGGTTTTGAGAAAAGTGATTTATCGACTTTTACAAGTAGGCACAACCCCTTAACGATTGCTCGCATTACCACACATTGTGCACTGGTTCTCTCTCTCTCTCTCTCTCTGTCTCTCTCTTTTTCGTCCTCTCTGGGAGATTTATCCCGAAATTGTGACCGACAAAGGAAGAAAAAAAACAAACGAGAAACGGAAATAAAAGGCAAAGATTTTCTTTTAGAGGCGGCAATGGCCGACATCGGACTGAGGTACAAATGATTGTAAACTTTGGCCGGTGATAAAGAAAATTTTACAACCTCCTGTCTTGCCCTACACAGCCACTATCGTCCTAGCCTACGGGCCCCCTCGGAATCATACGTTTGAAAAAATATACGTATATGTATTTTATTTTTTTTCCGGCCCAAAAGAATTTTTCTCTTTGAGGCCACCACTTCGATGAGGGTTGCAGATGTGGAAGATCACGAAACGAACAGGCCATGTGGCCTTTTTCTTCCTTGTATTTTCAGGATATCTTGAGCTGACACAATCTCCACCCACTCGGAGACGACCTAAGACTCGGGTGAATGTTTCCAATTTGTTCTGCCGCCAGAAAAAAGGGTATTGATTAAACTACTCGGGCCCGAAAGATTGCGAAAGAACAAAGGAAAATTTGTAATGCCCGGAGTGATAAAAATAATGGCCGATATCTCTTACGATGTAGGGACCAATAGTCTTGTTGACTTAAGGGGTATTCTCACTTTAGACGCTTAAAAAAGGCAATTCTTCTGATAGATTTATATTATATTTAGATATTGATGTAAAAGTTATTACACTTAATAAATACACTTTCGAAATACATGCAATTTTTTTATTTAATTTTTTAAGTCACGATTTATAGACTAAAACGGTAGTTAGAAAAATGTCCTCAAAAATTGTAGATCTGCGCTGTTGATGAAATCTCGGAGATGGATCATCCGAAACAAAAACATCAAACGGTTTTAGATTCAGTATGTTAATGGCTATAGCGCATATCGTACGATTTTTGATATATGCAAAAATAACAAAATGTGCGGACATTTTTCGAAAAACGAACAGAACGTGTTTTTCACCGTTTTTGGCAAAAAATAGTAAATATCGAAGTTTTAAAAAATCCTTGATATGCGCTATTGCTATAGTTGTAAAGAATATGTGGTTGAAAATTCATAAGGATCGGTTCAGTAGTTTCGAAAATGTTATCAACAAACCGTCGATAAACGTTGTTTCGAGAAAAACGCGTTTAAAGTTTGTTTGGGTTACATAAATACATTGAAAAAACATTTTTTATTGTATTTCAAAAGTGCATTTATTAAGTGTAACGACTTTCATATCAATATCTATAACTTAAGTCTGTCAAAAAAATCATGAAAATAGCCTTTTTAGTTTCTAAAGTGAGAAGACCCCTTAAGCGGGGAAATCCCTTTAGACGCCCAAAAATGAGTCATTCTTAATGAATTTTTTTAAAGGCGATAAAAAATCGCATAATTTTAAAATATTGACTTTATCTTATAACAACTTTCAAGTGTCCAAAAAAATGTTTTCTTCTTTAAACAAAACAAAATGGCGGCGTTATAAGGTATTCCTTTGGGCGTCTTTTGAAAAACTGATCATGTGAAATGTGGGCTCGAAATGTGGGCTCGTAAAGCCCAAAATCTCGAACACCCCAATTTTCGAGGCTGCGTTTCAACCCTTAAAAATCGGGTTCCGCGGATATAAAAAAATACGTATCGCCTATTTTTACCCATTCTACAAGCATGCCAAATTTCATCGAAATTGGAGAGATCGACCTCGCCACCCCCCCTTGTTAGTTGCCTATCGTTCCCATACTCAACTTTACGTGAAACCCAGTGTCTTCGAAATCCCCTTCGGATCAACGTAAGCATCTTACAAAAAGGTTATCTCGAGGAGCGTCTGCTACCCGAAATCCACGATTTATTTGAAAATACTTTAAGATCCGACCTCAAAAGAGCCAGATGGGTCGATAGCCAACATTGCATGGATACAACGGTTTCGAAAAGTCCCTTTCTTATGGATATATGTGCAAATATATATTTATACACCAGACGGATTAAGGACGTAAGCTTCGAAAAAGGTTACGAAGGAGAAGTCGAGAAGGGGCGGTGGTTCAGGATCCGGAATAAATTCTAATGTGGCGGCATTATAATTGCGCGGTTTACGTTCACCAGCGTGGACACGGGCTGGGTGCGTTAGGGCCCGGTCGAGCCAAATTAGCGACGATCATTATTTACGTCTCCGGAGGAAAAGGGGTTAAAATGGCCAGCGCCAGTCCTTCCGCTTTCCACCCTTTCCAAATCTACCCTTACGTGTGCAACTGCTTTCTTTCTCGCGGACTCGACCGAGAGCCACTCTCCACCGCGCTTGCCTACCCGCGAAGACAAAGGGTAGTTAACGTTCGTTAGGAGGGAACGCAATACGAGGGGGTGGGGGGGGGGGGTGTATATGTATGGGGAAAGTAACTCGGAGAAATAATTCAGGTGTCGATAATGGGGTCAAGGAATTAAGGGGCTACACTACTGTGGCTCTTTAAAAAAATCGATCTTTTTTGCCTTTTTCGACAGTTTATACTTTTAAGAATATCCTATAAAAAATTCGAGGCCGTATCTCTAATAATTTTATCTTGCAAAAATCGATAGGTAAATATTTAAAAGCGTTTTTCTCGAAATGAGATTTTTCAAATTTACTGACATTGTAACTCAAAGAGCAATTATCCGATTGACTGGAAATTTGAACTGAGTACTCTTGAATATATTTACTCTACAGTGACGTAGGATATTTTTGATCGGAAGAAAATTGACGATATGGCATTGAAAAAAACGAGCATTTTATAGGCAAGAAAACAGACTTTTTTTCATAACTACGCCATTTTGTTAGATTTTGATATTTTTCGAAAATCCTACGTCATTGTACTGGAATACCTTCCAGTTCAATGACATTTTTTTCTTTTTCGGTTTCAGGTACTCAATCGGCCGGAATCATGTCAGCGGTGGAGGAACTTTTTTATTTGGCGCCTCCGAAGGCAGCGCATAAGTCGCTTGGATCTCAATATTTTTCTATGAATAAATTATGTAATATAGGTCAAATATAGCCGAATATATTCTTAATTTTCCAAAACATTCGATTGAGTAATTTTCTTCAAAAAAATTCCCGAAAACGACCCAAATTTTCAGCGTCCATACTGGTATAGCCCCTTAAAAGGGGATCGTTGAGGTGCGAATGGAAAATATGCGGTTGAGAAGTATGGCCCTCCAGACTTCTTTTTGTTTTGGAAAAAAAAAATTCAAAGAAAAAAATTCATCGATGATAAAAATGTTTGTGATTGTCCAGGATCTGGGGGTTCTGGAGGAGAAGCTGCAGGATTTGGATCATCAAGATGATGAAAATAATCCTTTCGATGCTCTGGGTTCTTAGCTGGAAGCGTTGACTTGTCATTTTTTACTCATTCGTGAGTGACTTTTTCCAAATAACTCTGCTTTTTTTTCTCTTCTGCCCTACGTCTGCTATGATAAATTTGAAATAAATAAAAAAGTGGAATATGGTGGGGAATGTAATAAGAGGATGGACCCTGTAAAAATGAAAGCTACAATAAAAAATAAAATAAAAAAAAGTAATACTAAGTAATGAGCAATAATATTAGAAGGCACTCCCGAGTCATTAATCCTTTTATTTAAGGGCCCAGTCCAGGTGACTGCCGTCAACATTGCTGGTTTTCATGATTAAAAAAAAATTCCATAAGTCCGATTTTTCTTTCGTTTATTCAAATGACTTATGCTGTACATAAATATATTTTCTAATATTTTAGTTTTATTTTTCATATAACTTTTTTGGCCATTGCAAAGTGATGCCTAAAAAAATAGCTCCTGACGGTGGAAAGTCCTACTGTTCCGATAATTGTCTGAAAGAAAATAACCGAAAATTTTATTAGTCAGTATGAAAAACTGTAGAGGCGTGCGGAGGATTTTTTTTCGGTTAAAATTAACAAAATGGTGGCCATTTCAAAATTAAGGGTCAAAATTGAGCCTTTTACGTCAGTTTTTCGTTTATAAAATGTGAAATATTCAAATAAAAAAAAAACGCTTCCGTACATCGTCAAAGAATGGCGTCCGCCCCAGGTCTCACGCAGCTGATCGAATCCCTTTTTCAAATAAACTCTGCAGCGACCGGAATAATACGAATTTCGCGACCAAAATTTAACAGCATGTTTAGAAAAGCCCATATTTTTGGATACTGCCAAAAAAAACGATTTTCAAAAAATGTTCCACTGAATTAGTCCTCTCAAATCGCTGTCTATTATTTCAAATTTCACAGAACATTTCCCTTGTGGAACGCCACTTGACGTTTCCCCCGAATCATCGTCACTCCGGTCCTTGCCCTTGGTCCCTTCCAGTGTCCCGACGACTCCGAACGAATCGTCGCAGTTCGACGGCCCTGAAAAAGAGCAAAAAAATATGCAAGATTATTTTTCTAAAACAAATATGTTTTCCGAGTTGGCGACGAAATACAACGTTGTACGATGCGCGCGAGACTCGATGAAATACGACGTGTGCGCTCGAAGAGTCACGCGCTACGATAAGGGAACGCAATTTTTTTTTTCCCTCTTTTCTCAAATTACTCTTTCGGTTGTTCAACACTGTCCGATAAGCGTCTGCGATGCACCAACGTGGTAGGTGCATGTTTTATTTTTCATTTTTTTTTTTAAATAAGTGGGTTATAATTCACAGGCGCCGTTGAAAACGCCATATGACGCGCACTCCCCATCGCTTCCTCTAATCTACGAATTTTATAACCCCGCGTGGATTTTACGGTGCAACGCAAACCTGCAATGTCCTGATAAGTAGCTCTCGCGCTGTGTCCGCTCTCGTTTTTTCTTCCGCCACTCCCCCCCCCCCCTTTTCGTTCCCCAATGCAGTGTGTGCACTTTTGACACTTTTGACGTGCGGTGACAACGCGCAAGGGGCAAAAAAGAAAAATGCGAAAGACCGAGCGGAGCGATAAGAGGTCGCTTATGAATCTCTTATTAGTTTTTTTTTTCATCACCTTGGGGTGCTTGATCTTTCTGGCAGAATTTTTCTCTCATTTTCGGGATTTTCAATCATCGAACATTTTCACACAAAACGTTTTCCAGATTGGCAAAAATGGCAAATACCAAACTATCCAATGTGACAAAGACAAATAAAGTACGGGATTTTCCTGCCACTTTTCAATGCTCCCTGCCTGGAAATATGCGCTCTTCCTTTCCCTTTGACCCCACCCCCCTGGCGTAAAAATGGCAAAAAATGGCACAAAGAAAAAATTCACGGTCGTTACCGATGATAAAATGAGATTGACGAGAGAAAGATGCAGATGTACAGGGTGTCTCGAAATTAAGTGACGTTTTTATTTATTAATAAAACGTATTATTTATTTGTAAAGTACGAGTATTTTTATTTTAATATAAGATACAAACATGGAGGTTATGAGTAAACTTTCAATAACATTTTGGGATAATTGCGGACTAATTTCATCTCACTTCAGACGCTAAAAAGGCTATTTTCATGATTTTTTTTGATAGGTTTTTATCATAGATATTGATATAAAAGTTGTTATACTTAATCAATACACTTTCGCAATACATTTTTAAAAAAATCTATTTATTTATTTTTAGTCACGATTTATAGACGCAAATGGTTGTTGAAGAAATATCCTAAAAAAATTGTAGGTCTGCGCTGTTGATGAAATCTCGGAGATGGATCATCCGAAACGAAAAAATCAAACGATTTTTTATTCAGTATGGTAATGGCTATAGAGCATATATCATACGATTTTTCATGTATGCAAAAATAACACAATGGCGGACGTTTTTCGTAAAAACAAAAACAAACGTTTTTTTAAAATCGTTTTTGGCAAAGAAAATAGTAAACATCAAAATTCAACAAAATCCTTGATATGCGCTATAGCTTTAGTTGTACAGAATATGTGGTTACAATTTTACAAGGATCGGTTCAGTAGTTTCGACGATTTTATCAACAAGCCGTCGAAAAACGCGTTCAAGGCGGGACATACATTTAGGCAGGAAAAATATAACCAATATTGAGGGATTTTTTAAATTAAGAAATTATTATTCTATAATTATCAAACTTTAGGTACACTTTAATAGTATATTTGAGTATACAAAACAATTATTTAAAATTGATTCATCATCAAAATAAAGGGGCTGTGGCAGAATGTTGCAGCAAGGTCGTCGCGAGAGTTGCGAATCGGCGTGCAGTCTCCCCGTAGACTTTGATTTGCAAAAAAGTTCAAACATTTTTTCAGTTAGAACCTGTATAGTTTCTATGTGACGGTAATCAAAATGAAGAAAATGCAAATTAAAGAATATGCCACGCATTTACAAAAAAAAACAACATTTCTGTAAAATGTGGATTAAAAAAGTAGTTTTTTTTCCAATGTTTCCAAAACAATTCTCGTCAAGTAGAAGGTACCAATACTATCGATATTTCTACCAAGTTTCAACTCAATCGGCTTAATAGTTTTTAAGGGGTTACCCCCACTTGCGATTTTGAAAAAATCGATTTTTTTTATTGCATTTTTTTGAAGTATAAGTATCTGAGAATATGTCCTGAAAATTTCAAGTCGATCCGAACAAAATTGACTGAGATATGAGCGTTGAAAGAGAAGAATCCGCGTTGAAAGAGCGTTGAAAGAGAAACTTTAAACGCGTTTTTCTCAAAATGGCATTTTTGAAGTCGGTGACCAAGATTACTCGAACACTAATGAACCGATCTTCTTGAAATTTTGCAGGCTTATTTAATACATAAAAACGTAGTCTTTAATCGCTCGATTTTTTTTTCGAAAAAAATGGCCGTTTTATAGCCAAAAAAGGCCGTTTTTTTTCGTTAAAATCCAACCACTAACTTTGACTGTCCGCCATTTTGTAAAAAATGAATATTTTTTAAAATCCTTCGATTAAAGACTAGTTTATACTTATATTTGACTAAATCCATCCGCACTTTTTTCTTCAGATGATCCACTTCGCCGCAATGTTGGTCACCGCAAACCGTGTATATAAAAACATTATTTCATTGACGGCCATTTGCCACTGAACAATGTAATATTTTTCAATAAAAAAATTACTGAAAGTTCTTCAAGATGTGTTCTTTAAGATGGTATATTGATCGATTAAAAAAGTTTTGTAGTTTTCTTTTAAAAAATTCATGAAAAAGGCCTTTTTTGCGCTACAAGTGGGGGTAACGCCTCAAGCAGTCCTGCACGCAAATCTCGATAATGCAGTTTTGAAAAAAACGCGTTTGGAGTTCACGCCCGCTCGGAATCCGAGCTATATATTCTACATATATAGTTCTATAATTGAAGAAAAAAAAATCGATTTTTTGATCGTTGTAAATGTATGTCCCGCCTTAGAGTATGTTTAAGTGACCTGAATACATAAAAAATATTTTTTTAAATGTGTTTCGAAAGTGTCTTCATTAAGTGTAACAACTTTTACATCAATATCTATAATATGAACCTATCCAAAAACTCATGAAAATAGCCTTTTTTAGCATCTAAAGTGAGAAGACCCCTTAATGGTGCGTCCAATTGGTTCCATGAGCTCCGGAATGGTCTGTGGATCATTGGCATACACTTTTCCTTTAAAAAAATCCCAAAGAAAGAAGTCCAATGGCGCGAGATAACACGACCATGAAACCTCGTCTCAATAACTGCATTGTCTCGCCTGCAGATGGCGCAATCTGGCAGGTTCCGCCATCTTGTTGTACGAATATGTCTTCCATGTCCATGCCGTTTACGCCATTTATCGGATATTGTGTTCCACACATAACCTCCACGTTTGTACATGATATTGAAATAAAAACATTCGCACTTTTCAAATAAACAGTACGTTTCATCAATAAATTGAAACGTCAGGTCATTTCGAGACACCCTTAAGAGCCGAGTAGATGCGGCCGAGAATCCCCAGAAAGAAATGATTCCTAGCTGCTCTTCTTCTTATTAGGCCTCTGCGTCATCGTGTGTATCGGTTGTAACGGAGATGAGAAATGAGACGAACGCGCGTTCGCGATGAGAAAAGTCACGCATAGCCTTCGCATATAAGCGCCTTTCGCTCTGATACCCGAGGAAGAAAAGAAACGTTATAGGAGAGCGTCAATGATCCGAGGGAATGAAGAATAAGGCGCTGGGTATACGGTATATTTCATAGAAATGGCCGATGAAGTATCCTTATGGTGCGGCAAATATAATAAACTCGAGATCCATGTCTCGGCGATTATGGTCGGTAACGGCTGCTTCTGGGTGGCGGTCCGTGCAGAGCCACCCCCGCAAGAAAAACGATGACCGATACATACACACACACTGGAATACACTATAGATAGCTGGAACTTGGGCTACAATGAATATGACTATACGTGAATGTCCGAGCGCTATGTGAAAGAAGGAAAAGGGGGATTCCCCGTTCGCTCGTATCCTCATATCTTCTGATTTTCCGCCAATAAAACCCATTACTATTTATCAGGCTAATGCATCCTTATAACTACCATTAACAACGATCCATACAACTACTGCGCTTTAACGCATTAACCGAAAATGAGAGAAGGGGAAAGGAAAAGAATAAATCGGAGCTGAAGCTCTCGGCCGTGAACTAATTTATCACACATATATATATATATATATATATATATATATGGGGGGCATTCCATACCAATTCGACCTGGGTCTGACCCTCGATGCATTTTTGAGGCCTACATTTTTGTCAAAAATCGATTTTTTTTTGGAGAAGCCACCATTTTGCCAAAAAATATATATGTATTTTAAGTTTCTTGAAACCAATTGTATCAAATAATGATTTATTTATAATAAACATACCCTGCAGAATACAACAAAAGTTATTTCGTACTATTACAACCACAAACAAAAAAGTTATGACGATTCAAAGGCGAAATTTCGGGTAATCACAAAAAATCATATCTCAATTATCGTGACATTTAGGACATAGAGTCTAGGGGTGAAAAAATTATCAAATGCCGGCCGCCAATCTCCCAAAAAATTGTGTCGGTCCATACGCCAAACACCCTGTATATCTGTATATATCTGTAAATGGGGCATTCCATACCAATTCGACCTAGGTCTGACCCTCGACCCCTCAAATCTGGTTCCCGATTTTTCCTATTCATTACTCTCACTCTATCAAGCAATTACAATTTTTTGCACATTTTTCAAAATAAATTTGAGTGCGTCATGAATTTTTGAATTTTTTTTTGAACACCTCGATGACCGTAATCGAAAAATCTGAAAAAAATCCCAAAAATACAGTGTCAGATATAAAAAAAGTTGGTGTAAAATTCATAATGTCCGGGCTTTTTCTTCAACCACTAATTAGGGTTTTGTCAACCGTGATAAAAAAAAATCGAAAATTACAAAATACACTTTAGAAAAATCGGAGAAATTTTTTTTAAATCTGGTATTATGCATACAAAATTTCGAGAAACAGGCTACAGTAAATTGACCTCTGCTTCTTATTTTTTTCATTTCTTTTTGCTCAGAAAGCTAAAAAACGGGTTGAAGCAAAAGCCGAGACATTATAAATTTTACACCAACATTTTTTATATCTGACACTGTATTTTTGGGAATTTTTTCAGATTTTTCCATTACGGCGATCGAGGTGTTCGAAAAAAAAATTCAAAAATTCATGACGCGCTCAAATTTATTTTGAAAAATCTGAAAAAAATTGTAATTGGTGATAGAGTGAGAGTAATGAATAGGAAAAATCGGGAACCAGATTGGAGGGGTCGAGGGTCAGACCCAGGTCGAATTGGTATGGAATGCCCCATATACACATATATACAGATATACACGGTGTTTGGCGTGTGGACCGATGGAATTTTGGGGGAGATTGGGGGCCGTAATTTGATAATTTTTTTACCCCTAGACTCTATGTCCTAAATGTCACGATAATTGAGATATGTTTTTTTTTATCACCCGAAATTTCGGTTTGAAATCGTCATCACATTTTTGTTTGTAGTTGTAATAGCACGAAATAACTTTTGTTGTATTCTGCAATGTACGTTTATTATAAATAAATCATTATTTGATACAATTGGTTTCAAGAAAATTACTCTCGAACTTCTAAACTCTTGCAAATGTGTAAATGTATGAAAAATGTTTACTTCTAAATTCATTATAAAAAAAAATTATTCTCTTTCTTTTGACCACATAACAAATGATTTCTATGACATGCAGCATACTGTTGAAAAGGGTATAAACTAGAGAACTTTTTCAAACGAAGCTAAGTTCAAAATAACTTTAATTTTGTTTATAGTGAATCTTGAAACCAATTATATGAAATAATGATTTATTTATAATAAACATACATTGCAGAATGAAACGAAAGTTATTTTGTCCTATTACAACTACGAACAGAAAAGTTATGACGATTTGAAGGCGAAATCATGGGTAATTAAAAAAAAAACAACTAAAAATCATGTCTCAATTACCGTGACATTCAGGACATAGGGTCTCAGGGTGAAAAAATAGCAAATTACCCCCCCCCCCCCCCCCAATGCCCTAAAAAATTGTGTCGGTCCATCCGACAAATTTATTCGGACCTTTTTCGAACTGTGTATACATAGCACGACGATTTTGTGTAAGGAAGATAGATATTTTGCAATAAAAACACATTTCTGTATGTACACAATTTCTTTCGATCGCCAGAGAAATTTGTTGTTTTAAGGGGAGATATACACCTAGATGGTCGAGGTCGAGGATTTAGAAGCTACGAACATTCCGTCGACCGTAGAAGACCTACACTATGGGCCTGGTATCGATGATTCCATGTAAGTTGACAAATTTCATGATTTATTCATCCCCAAATTTTCAATCGCGTTTTTCTCAAAACCACGTTTTTCAAATCGGTACCCAAAATTTCTCGAAAACCAATGAACCGATTGCCTTGAGGTGTTTTGTGGTTATTCTATACACCATTATCTAGTACTTGTCATAGGATTTTTTTTCCGTTACTTAGTTTTTGTTTTAGAGGCACAATAATAACTAATTTTTGGCCAAAAAATCATTATTCATGTTCGAACGTCCGCCATCTTGTCATAAATCGATATTTTCAAAATTGGCTATGACAAGTGCTAGATTATAGTATCTAATTTAATAATCTTTTTGGTTTTTTTGTAGATGATTTTTGAAGAAACGCCAGTGGGTGCCGTATACGCAGATTTTTGTACGACGCTCCGAGGACCATACAATATCCTCGTATATTTTGATATTTTTAAATAAAGAAATTTAAACACATTTTTGAATGTATATACTTTTAGATAATTGAAACCCTAATCCGAAATTTCAAATAGTTTTCCTTGAAAAAATTCACAAAAATGACCTTTTTCCGGCTCCTAGGTATATATCTCCCCTTAAGGAGTTATATACAGTTAAAATTTTCGAAAAATAGATGCATTTTTTTTCGTAATGTACAAATGTTTAACTACACACACAGAAAATTTCTTGTCAATTCGGCGAATATTCTCGAAGTTACACGCACATTTGTAATGACGTGTCAGAGCGTTCTCAAAACTTTTTCTCAAAACTGTATTTTTAAAGTCCGTGAGCAAGATTTCTCGGAAACGGCTGAACCAATCAGTCTCAAATTTTGACACAATATTTTCAAGTACATTTTTTAGTAATCAATCGAAGGTTTTTTCTCACCGATTAATATTTTCCATTTTATACACCATTTAAGGCCTACATTTTTGTCAAAAATCGATTTTTTTTTTGGAGAAGCCACCATTTTGCCAAAAAAATATTATTTTGCTTATTCCGTCGATCAATTACAAGATAATCAATTATATTAACGAAATATTATTGGTTTTTTTCATTTTAAATTATCCAGTCCAGAGATATCGTGCTCATCGCAAGACGCCTTTTTTTAGAGGTGCTCCCGAAGATCATCTATAGCAGCTTTCGAAATAATTTTCTGTGCAAATAAAAAATGTTAAAATACAGTTAAAAGTTACCATAATGTGTACAAATTTTTACGTTGAAAGATTTAAAGGTCTTCTCAAGAAAAATTCTTTAAAAATCGATCTTTTTGGGCCTCCTGACTGTATATAACCCCTTAAGAGAAAAGCCGCCGAAAGAGGGTCTCCCTTCCGTACAGCAGTCTAATGCAATGACGTTAGCTCCCAACGTAGCGAGTATTAATCCGAGAACCCCGGGAGGGACGTCGCTGCAAAAAAACTTTTCTCTCGTGACACCCCGACGTTTTTAATTCTCCGGGTGTGCGCTACGGCGTAGGACCTGCACCGTTACGATTACTCTTATTTCGTTTTCTCAGAGTTAAAGAACATAAAAAAAAGGAAAGCAAAAAAGAGAGGAAAAAGAGTACACGGTAGAGGCTGCCGGCACTGACTACAGTTTTAATTTAAGGGCTTCCATGCGATTCTTTGCGCGGATACAAGGAACGCAGGGGGCGCTTTTCCACCTTGTCCCAACATGGTGTCGAGAGAGAGAGAGAAAGGGGAATAGAAAAGCTGAGGGCATAGATTTTCTTTTTGTTCTCGATTTTTTTTAGCCAGCGCTATTTCTTTTTTTCTTTATTCCTCTTCCGCTCGCAGCCAACGCGGGGACCGCAAGAAAATCAATTACCGTCCCAGCTGGAACTTCGCTTCATTTGGCGACGTCGCGCTCGCGCGGGCGCCTTTGCGCAACGAGAATGGGGCAAGCGCCGTTGCCAAAATTGAATTAAAAAGAAAACGCATTTTGCCCGCGATTGAGGCGAAATATGCATTTTGCAATGATTAAAAAATTGATTTTTTTTGGTTAAATGATATACCTGTATATGTGGAATATTTTCCCGAAGTTTCAAAGCGAAATTCGAAAAACTTCAAACGTTACAGCCCCCTACGCTTTGCCTCACCGCTCGGATTAGAAAAGGGCGTAATCTTCAAACCCGTTTTGGTCATAACTGCATTTTCGAAATTGGCCTGCAGGATTACTCAAAAACTACTAAGCCGATTGAGTTGAAACTTGTTGCAATATTGATAATATTGCTGCCTTCTGCTTGACGAGAATGGTTTTTGAAATTTTTTATAAAAACCATTTTTTGTAATCAAAATTTTAAAGAAATTTTGCGTGAAATGTTGATTTTTTTGTAAATGCGTGCTATTCTTTCGAATTTGGATTTTCTTCATTTTAATTACTGTCAAATAGAAACTATACATGTTCTAACGAAAACATTTATAAAATTATTTTGCAAACTTTAGTTCTTCTTAGTTTAAAAATCCCTCAAAATCGCTTAATTTCCCGTCTCAATGTACATGCCGCATTGAGCGCGTCAAAGAAATAAAACGGATATTGGAGTACCTTTTTTTCGAAAATTCGGCTCACGTATCGCCGAAAATCATATATGTATTTTTTTTATTCGAATGTGTACGTTCGATTGGATGTTATTTTATTTATCGAAGAAAATACATTGATAGGAAGAATATCGTCGAGGAGAGGCACCGCCATTCAAGCAACAAATGCGCGGGAAAATTAAATACGTTTCACCCGCGCTTATAAATGATGAGCTGGCTAACAAAGCGCCCCAATCGATTTTTTTCGTTCCTCAAAACTGCTTTTTCACTTGAAAAGGCAGTTTTTAGACACGACAACAAATTTGGAGGTATTTAGAGCCGGATTTGATTCAATATATTTCGGTAGTTAATGAAAGTGTGCCTGAAAAACGAGAGAAATGAAATGAAAAATTGCTTTTGGTCGCCTGCTTCTCAAATCGCAGTATCTCACAAATTTATATTTGAATCAAAATGTTTTTCAAACAAGCCTTTATTTAATGTACTAAAAAGAAGAAGATAATTTTGTTGACCAAGTCGCGTATATGTGAGGATAAATAAAAGCTTGGGGTGCTCAACTTTTTGAATGTTTAATCAATTTAATCAATTCACTTTCATTAACCGTATTTAATGTGACACAATAGTAATTAGAGACAAATTATTGATGGACGTTTGTACTCAGTTTCAGGATTTTTATTTAAGAAATCTAAGGTTGTTTTACGGTAAATTAAATACAGTTGATATGTTAAAGGATTTATCTAAATTCAAGATTATATGTCTAAATTCAAGCGCCCCAAGCTTTTGCTCAATAAATACAAATTTACAGCATATAGGTGATTTGGTAAAAAAACATTATTTTCTACTTTTTAATACGGCTGATAAAAGCTTGTTTTTTTTATAAATATTGATTTCACATACAATTTTTTTTTACTTTTTAGTCTTTAATTGATTTAGCCAGTTAGTTGTTACTAGTAATCTACAAGTTTACCACTTCGTACGTTAGGAACACGGGATGCTCTTAAAAAAATAACAAAGACTGTAATTGGGATTGAAGTTATGACTGATTGCTGCATATAAACGTTTCACATATAAACACAGTCGGCTACGGATTTGTTTGTGTGTTAGTGAGATTTTAAATAAATGATTAGATATCGCGAATTTTACATGAAACGTTGGAAATGTTATGGACATTTTTTAACTTTAATCATGCATTGTCACATTATAGATGCATGTTTGCAAATTTTCAGAGCTCTAAGTAGTCGCGAAGTGGGTGAAATATTGATTTTCGTCTTGCATCTCACATAAAGTGAGATGCAAAACGTTCCATCAAATTGATTCGAGGCCTTTTTCCCGATGCACTTACGACGAGAGATCTCCGTAATTTTCCCAGCGATACGCGCACGCACACACGTATATATTTTTCCAAGCTCCAGAGTTCCTCGAAGCCGGATCGTTCGGTAATGATCTGGGAGTTTCCCCTTTACAAACAAACCGAAATGCGGGCCTTACACGGAGCCCTCTTTCATAACCCAAACATACGGCATTCGCTACTGTGGGCATTTCACTGCCGAGATATCTATATGTACATGTATATATACACAGATTTTTCCACTTTTGACAGCCAGATGAGTCTGTATATAGGCGTGACACGAGCCTCTCGGGAGACTCGTGTTTTAACGTGTGTGGCAGCTGTCGAAGATTTGTCCCGCCCTCCCCTCGCTCCCGGGGGAGTTTAATTTTTCGGAAAAATAAATATCCGAAATTGTTTTTTCGTCCGGTAATTTTTTTTTCTTTCTTTCCTTCGGTCTTAGGAGACGCGAAACGGACGATGCGCAACATGAAGTGTAATAGGAAAATGTGGTCGCCGGGAGAGACAGAGAGAGAGAGAGAGAGAGAGAGACGAGACGAGAAAAAGTATACTTAGAAGGGCCAAAGCCAAAAAAGACAAAGATACGAGTGAGGAAAAAAGACAGTTTTTTTTTCGGGGACCAGCCTCTCGTGTAATATAAACGTCGTAAAATAGGAACCAGGTGAATCATATAAATTCGTTGTACCGAGTTCGGAGTAATTTTTGTCCCTTCGTAGTACATACGCGAAATCCACCTACGCTTCATTCGCCTCACACCCACGCACACGTAACCTCGGTAGACCGTCTTGTGTTACGTGTCGCGAGAATGACGAGGAGAGGTCCAGCAGCAAGGTCCGCGGGTAAGCACGTGCTGCTCGTAGCGTGAAGGTAAAGGGTAACCCAGTGGACCGCCCCGGTCTTCCAGCGTGATATAATAGTCCGTAAAGAAGTGGAAAAAAGAACCAGGAGAGTGGAGCAAAAATATTATTCCCTCACCTTTATGATGAAAAAAGAGGAACGAATGAGAAAAATTTCTCATTAAAAATCGTGAGATTATATTTGTTATAATAAACTCGTCTGATAATATTTATTGTAATACACTGGTAAATAAGTATTGTGTGATAACTATTCTATTACCATATGACATTTTATCTAGAGTTTTAAGAAAAATAAAAATATAGTAATATCAAATTAATGGTCTATCAATTAGTTTTTTATGAAAGTTATTCGTGAGTTTAGTGTAATAAATATTATGTCGGGGTTTTAAATGAGACGTTACTTACTCATTTGTTTTTTGATAGACCATTGATAGATAATTAATTTGATAACCATCGATAGACTATTAATTTAATACTTTTGTATTTTTCAATAATTTTATACAAATCATTACATTTTTATCTATCAATAACGTTATTAATAAACTTATCAATGAATTTATCATAATAAATACCGTTTCATGTTTCAATAATGAGATTCAGAAAAGGGAGCGAATTTAGGGGATAGTTAGTTTATCTCTGCGCTTCAAATAAGACATTCTTTTCATTCGCTTCTATTTTGATAGACCATTGATTGATTATCAATTTGAGAGTTGTCGACAAGCCATTAAATTGATACTGTTATAATATATATATATATATATATATATATATATATATATATATATATATATATATATATATATATATATATATATATATATACATTATAACAGTATCAATTTAATGGTTTGTCGACTACTCTCAATTGATAATCAAAATCTCAAAAAATAAAAGAAGAAAAGAACCATAAGAAAGAAAGAAAGAAAGAAAGAAAGAAACATAAAACAATATTCATTATAATAAATTCATTGATAAGTTTTATGATAACTAGGAAGATACATTTTTATTAATATATATATAATTGTATCTTCCTAGTTATCATAAAACTTATCAATGAATTTATTATAATGAATATTGTTCTATGTTTCTTTCTTTCTTTCTTTCTTATGGTTCTTTTATTCTTTTATTTTTCATTAGAAATATAAGGGAATGTGGTTGGTTGGGTTGTTTGGGAAATTACTTTATAATTCAACTTATTCACGAGTTCGTTGGAACAAATAAAATTATTGTAGTATTAATAAATACCTATATATTTACACTTTCCTGAAGAAAAAAGTAAAAAAATCGCATTAATACATGTTGATATGGTATTTATTTCAATAAATTCATGAATAAGCATCCAATAAAATAATCGTTACACGATGACTTATACATTTTTACTAAATTATGGTCCCAAGATAATTAACAAATGTCCAATAAAATAATCAGCATACGATGACGTATATATATTCACCTCAAGTTTTCAGATTTACTCGAATACACGGCAGAATGACTACTTTTTGTTGACATAAAAATAGTGTATTGACTTACGAGTGTTTTTTTCACACTCGGGAGTGCCTCGCGGAATAATTTCGTTTTGAATTTATGTCACGACGGTCGGTGGAGTGAGAGGGCGGCGAGGAGGGGAAAGAAATATCGCTGACACAACGAGACCAGTTATTTCATTATAAATAAATTCATAAATAAATAATCGATACACGACGACTTATATATTTTTACAAAATTATGGTCCTAAATAATTAACACGAATACACGATCCGATATTTCTTATAATAAATTCATCAATAAATGTTCAATCAAATAATCGGTATACGATTTCTTATATGTTTTCATCTCAAGTTCTCAAATAATTAACTCGAATGCACTGCAGAATTACTTTTTTTTTGTTGATATCAAAATAGTGTATTGATTTACGAGTGTTTTTTTTCACATTCGAGAGTGTCTCGCGGAATAATTTGATTTCGAATATGTGTCACGACGATAGGTCGAGCGAGAGGGAGGCGAGGAGGAGCAAAATAAATCGCTGACACAACGAGACCAGTTATTTCATTACAAATAAATTCGTAAATAAATCATCAATAAAATAATCGATACACGATGACATATATTTTTACCAAATTATGGTCTTAAAGTAATTAACACTAATACAAGACACGATATTTCTCATAATTAGGTCACAAACAAATGTTTAATAAAATAATCAATATACGATGACTTAGAGTGGGTAAAAAAAAGCATTCATATATCTCACGCAACTGTTGTTAATTTGGCTTTATTTTTTTGTTCGTGTTTCCCCAAGATTTTTGTAGACACCATGTGTATTTAGATTAAGCTTTTGAACACAGAAACTTAAGGGGTTAGGCCATTGTAGCGGGGGGAAAAATAAGTATATTTTGGGAATTTTTTTCAGACGGACAATGGAATAAATAATAATTCTGAAAAATTTCCTTTGTTGTACATATCATAAACTGTATAAACTATTTTTTTCAAAGTAATATAAAACAAAATGGCGGCTGCACAGCTTTTCTTCGACGAAGCCTTTTTTTCACAGGCGCGTGGCCGGACAAACGGCACCTACAATTTTTAATTTACAGTGAATGGAATTTTCGATTATACATGTGAATACCTACAGAAGGACGTGGGATTTCTTTGATATATCAATTTTTGCAAAAACAGCGCGTTTTTTAAATAAAAGTTCAAAATTCTCAAAAAAACGTCGTCCGAAAATTGCTTATAAAAAAACACTATGTAATATATCGAGAAAATCCTACGTACTTCTATGCAGAATGTAATTTTGAATATGCACGTAAAATTTGAAGTCAATCAGTCAAGATTTGTTCGAGTCATGAGTCCGGCCGACTTGAAAAATGTAGTTTCGAGAAAAACGCGTTCACAGTTTTCGGTACGGAAAAATCATTGATAAATTTTATATACCCTCAGTCAGCGATGACTGCGCCATACAATTGGCCTTCGAAATTAACATCCAGCTTCAGCATCGACTTTTTGAACCGTCTACAGTGGCCTTACCCCTTAATAAAGCATTCAATTTTTTTCGAACGATAATTTCCCAAATACGACGTGTACAGATACTTTTTTTACCCACTCTATATATTTTCACTTCAAATTCTCGAATAATTAACACCAACACATGCAAAAATGACTATTTTTTTTTGTTGACATCAAAATAGTCTATTGACTTTCGAGTGCTTTTTTCACAGTGAGGTGTGTCTCGCAGAATAATTTATTTTCGAATATATGCCACGACGATAGGACGAGCGAGAGGGAGGCGAGAAGGGGCAAAAAAATCGCTGACACAACGAGACCAGTTATTTCGTTATCGTTCACCTACGTACGCGTATACATATTTATAACTTGTGCCATATGTATATTTCGTATCTACACGATATACACAGTGTTTGTATATTAAGTATCGCTCTCTTCTCTCTCTCTCTCTCTCTCTCTCTCTCTCTCTCTCTCTCTCTCTCTCTCTCTCTCCACCCCCCCCTCTCTCTCGCGTCCCTTTTCTCTAATATGTCGCCCAGCACACCGGCATTCGTGAATGTCGGATATCCTTCGGCAAACAATGAAACAGGTTGTTCAGATTTTGTTTGTCGAGCCTGCTGCACACGGCGCCCGGCAATCCCTTATCGCTTATAATGTATATATTACCGTAACACCGAACGGTTCACCATACATCGTGGCTGGCCACGTTTCTTCTCTTTTTTCCTCCCTCTTCTTCCCGAATCACATCCTCGAGAGATTTGTATAAAGAAAAACGCACTAGAGAGAGGGGGGGGAGAAAATAGTAGAAGGAAAAAATCAAATATTATTATGGCACATTCCCCTTGTTGGCTGTAAAAGATTTCTGACGGTCCTGGCACACAGGTCTCTCGGCTTTTCTCGTACGCACTAAAGCACCGATAACGGGATTTCGGCTTCGGTGATAGCATCTTCGTTTCTCGTGGCTCCATAAACTTTTACAATCGTCCGTGTGCGCATATGCCTCGGGCTTTACTTTTTATTGTCGAACGGGACGAGTGTTTGCACGACACACCAAGAGCAACCCTTTTTCTCTCTTTCTCTCGCTATTTCAACGCGTCCGATACATTTTTCGCGTCAAGCTCTATATTCGGCTAAAAGTGGTTTCAATTTCGAATGTTTTGAAAATAACTCTCTTCTCGTATATATATATATATTCCAAAGACGGTTTTATTTTTTTAATTGGAGCACACCACCGCGATGCGATTAAAAACGTCGTTTATTCCGATTTTTTTTTGTCCACTAGATTATTTATTTGGGATTTGGAAAAAATAGTAAATAGTACACATGATCATTGAAAAATATGTTTCTTTTTTCGCAAAATAGCATAATTTTGAATAAATTTAGATTTTTTCGCTGAAAATCTCTCAATTTGTTTATACAAACGAGAATCGTAAGAGTTGTAAGGGTCGAGTGATGGGAAAGCGTTTAATTGGGAAGGCTAATGCTTAAAAACCCGCAAGGATATACAGTGGAACTCAGAAAAAAAATATATATATATAGTATTATGTATGTATGTATGTATATATATATATATATATATATATATATATATATATATATATATATATATATATATATATATATATATATATATATATATATATATATATATTAGGGTGGCACAAATTTGAGCTCTATTTTTTCCTTTTTCTCATCATCCAATTATCTTTTTTAAAGGAAATGATCGCGAAATCTGCGAGCAGTCAAAAAATATTTAGAGGTCGCTCACGCCTCCCGAAACATCGAATTTTCATTAAAAAAATCGATTTTTTGTTCGTCCACTTCTCACCCATGAATTATACGCTTTATAATTTTGAAGTTCACCTCGCGAAAGCTCTAGCCGGTCAGTGAATATTTAGTGCTCGCTCAAGAACTTCGAAATTTCCAATTTTCGCCAATTTTTTTTACTCTTCTCACTCATAAATTTGACGCTTTGTAAAACTTTCAAAACAATTAATCGTTTTCCTTTAAAAACAGATTTTTCAAATTCACCCCACACTACTGACCCAAGAATTATAATCTTTGTTCTCATAAAATGATTCTTTAACGCCCTTGTCCGTAAACAAAATTATAGGTCCCCCGTATTATCGAGTTAGAAGTGTGAGGTCAATTTGAAAAATGGGTTTCGAAAGAAAAGAAGGATTAATTATTTTGAAAATTTTACAAAGTGTTCAATTTATGCGTGAGGAGAGAAAAAAAATTCGCGACAATTGGAAATTTCGAAGCTCTTGAGCGACCACTAAAAATCTATTGGCCGACTAGAGCTTTCGCGAGCTTAATTTTTAAATTATAAAGGGTAAAATTCATGGGTGAGAAGTGAACGAAAAAAAATCGATTTTTTTATGAAAATTGAATTTTGGGGAGGCTTGAGCGACCTCCAAATATTTTTTGACCGGTCCCAGCTTTTGCAACATTATTTTCTCTTTAAAGTAGATATTTGGATGGTGGGAAAAAGGAAAAAAAATAGAACTCCAATCTGTGCCATCCTAATATGTATGTGTATATATATATATATATGGGCAATTCCACCAATTCTGTGTCAAAGTTGTACCGGGTGGTCTGAATTTAGCAAAACTAAGAAGGTCATCTGAAAGGTCATGGTAAAACAAGCATCCATGTTTTTTTTTCGAATTTTTTTATCCAATAGTTTTTGAGTAATGGCAGCTCACAGTTTTCAAATTTTGTAAAACACCAAATTTTCAATTGCCCATAACTTCTTTCCAATTATAGGTAGAAGATTTTTTAAAAAACAATTTTTTAGAAAAAAAAACATGAACTTTTTGAAAAAAATATGCTGAAATTCTGGGTTGTTTGAAAAATTACAAAAATCACGTTTAAAGTATAAAAATCGGTTTTTCGGGCCTTGCCCTATTCTCCCGGTTTTGAAAGTATTTTTTTCGGAAAGTTCAGAATTTCTTATATCGAAATAGATTTTAAACGAGATGGGATCTCTAAAACATCAGCCTCAGAAAAATTAAATAAACATTTTTCCCAATGTTTTTTATTTTATTCGATAATAAAAATTATTGTTATTATTATTATTATTTTATAAATTTGTAAGTGAGAGATTTTATAACCTCAAAACCAACAGTAGCTATTAAAATTAAATGATATTTTTTTTAATTTGCTAATGTGATATGACATTACCTTATAAAAACTCTGAATGTTTATTTACGCAATAAAAATGCCATTAAAGATTTGAGGTGGATTAAAATAAATGTGGGAAATGAACATCTTTATTCAATTTTTCTGAGACTGGTGTTTTAGAGATCCCATCTCGTTTGAAATCTACTTCGATGTAAAAAATTCCGAACTTTTCGAAAAAAATACTTTCAAAACCGGGAAAAGTGGGGCAAGGCCCGAAAAATCGATTTTTATATTTAAACGTGATTTTTGTAATTTTTTCACACAACCCAGAATTTCAGCATATTTTTTTTCAAATAGTTCATGTTTTTCTCTAAAAAATCGTTTAAAAAAAAAAATTCTAGCTAAGTTGGAGAGAAGTTATGGGCATTGGAAAATTTGGTGATTTACAAAATTAGAAAACTGCGAGCCGCCATTACTAAAAAATCTATTGGATAAAAAAATTCGAAAAAAAATATGGATGCTTCTTTTAATATGACCTTTCAGATGATCTTCTTAGTTTTCCTAAATTCAGACCACCCGGTACAACTTTGACACAGAATTGGTCGAATTACCCATATATATATATACATATTATGGTGGCACAAATTGGAGCTCTCTGTGTGTGTCCTTTTCAAATGACAGCACTTTGATCCTCGCATCAGAACAAAAGCAGTTTAGATCAGTTCGAAAGTGGCCATTGGGGCATGAAAAGACTGTCTATTGGATGCCCTGTAGGCAAGAGGTATTAAACAACAGGTTATTCAACATCGACAAAGTTATTTGCAACTGAGAAAGACAATAGAGAAGGATAATGTACTTAAGATATGTACATTTGTATATTCTGCATGTGTTCACGTAAATTCCACGTTCTCTCTCACTGACTGGCTTTCTCTCTTTCCCTTGCTAACGACAGAGAACAAACAAGTTAGCGCGACTCCTGATTCTGCGGAGTGGCAGTCGCATAATTGTTACGACATAACCCCCTCAGATAATAGCGTCCAAAGTTTTGGTAGACTGTTTCTAATCGTCGTACAGTGTATGTCCTCTTGTTGCGCTGAGCAGTCGGTTTCCCCAAGCAAGAGAGAGAAAGAGAGAGAGAGAGAGAGAGAGAGAGAGAGAGAGAGAGAGAGAAAGAGAGAGAGAGACCATGGACATTGCCAGGACGTCTCAGTCCTCCGGACATTTAAGCCCGTATTGTCGTTGCGTACACGCTGCTGAATGCAAACACGCTCGGATGAGAAGATCTTTTGAGCTGAGCGACGAGCATTGGGATAATTTGCCGCTGGCCTCCGCCTGTAAAGCGGACATCTTAAGCTGCGTGTACCCAATTGATTCCACCCCGTCATCAAACACCCTCTCATCAAAACACCATTGGCCCTACTCCATTGACCATCAAGAAATCCACTTCCTCGTCTTCCTCGTCTTCCAAAAAGTTGCCAAACTTGTCTTCCTTCTACCCAAGCTACCCCAACGCGACAACTTTCCCCCAGCGGCAAAACTGATCGTCCATTTCCCCCAATTCCCATTTCGTCGATCGATCGACATCGATCGAATCCCCGGAAGTCTCGTATTCGTCAGCAGCAAAGCCCAAGTCAGCATGGAAGACTGCCATTCCTGCGGAGTCTCCGCCGTCACACGTGTGGACGACAAGACGGATGTGCGCGGAAGGTACGCGGTAGCGACTTCCGGCGCGTGTCAGCGAATACGCAGGAGGGTGGATATTGCACGAGAAAGCAGAGATGGCGAGACAGCCAGATATAGAGAAAAGGATAAGCTCGCAGATTCTCGAATTAACGCTAGCAGTTACGCCAAAAGCCACCCCCCCACTAACGTGGCCGCGACAATTCTTGAGTGCTGTCTGGTGCAGCCCGAGCGAGAGGCGCTTTCGTTACAACGTGCACCCTGGAGAAGCCATCCAGCCGGCACCACCAAGAGAGAGAGAGAGGGAGAGCAAAATTGGGATGGAGACAGGGTGAGGACACGGAGAAAAAGGGAGAGGCATCAGAGAGAGAAAGACAGACAGACGAGTAGAAGAGAGCAGACAACAGACTCTCACGGCCTCTGCTCGTTCACCCCTTTCTCTCATCTGACCCCGGTAGCTCGAGCAACCACGTTAAACGTTGGTAATGTTAACGTAAATAGATTATAACACTCTGTTAAACAGGCAGGCATGCCAGAGGAGTAGGAGGAGGTGGTTTTGCCAAGCATGAGGCAGCCAAGCCAACCTCGACTCCTCTCTCTCTCTCTCTCTCTCTCTCTTGCTCTCTCAGCTCGCGCGCGAATTACTCACGGATCGCGTGACACGTTCCCCTGTCCTGCCAACCACCGTTTTCGGTTATCATCGTCGGTACACCAACGCTAATGTCTACGTACTTCTGCATGGACGTATGTATGCACATGTGTATGTGCAAAAATAAATAAATATATATATATATATATATATATATATATATATATATATATATATATATATATATATATATATATATATATATATATATATATATATATATATATATATATATATATATGGGTGTCCATGTGTGTAAAAGTATACATGCATGTGTTGGAGACGACGACGCAACGACGACGACAGGACGATTGTCCCACCTAGTCGTTTCACCTACACCCACATGCAATCAAAGTACACGTAGGCGCATACGCGCGTAACGCTTTTGCTTCTGGTTGTTTCTATTGCTCGGGAACATATGCAACGTTTGCGAAGCTGAAACGTGCCCGCGGCTCGTCACAACAACCCGGGGAACCGGAAGTTACACAGAACGGTGCGCGGGGGGCTGTCCCGTAAACGCTCTTCATCCCCCGTTGGATATACACCCACGCACACAGATTTGCATACGGGCACACTCCAACGGTGGGTAATTGAAAATGTTCTTTTTCTTCCGGCTATGAGAGCCCCCGACAATGCAGGACACAGAGCAAAAGCTCCTCCGCGAAGCTCCTCCTGTTTCACGTGTTTGCTTTTTTTGTTTTTTTTTTTGGCTTTTTCTTTTCTCTTCTGCTTTTTCGATTCCCGGCCCGCGCGATCGCGGACAGAATTTTCCCGCTGGGAGGTTGGTCTTGGTGGGCTTTTTCGGACGAGCGGATGTCGAGGCCAGAAATTGCGGGTACGACATCGCGTGCTTCGGCTTCGATGGGTTTTGGGATCGAACGGGGGAGTAGGTGCGAGCGGGGAGGAAACGGGGAAGGGAGTCTTACACTGAGAAAAAAACCAATTGAATAAAAAATATACATTGGCTGGTTCAAATAAATGTGCTGCTGCGGAGTGCCACCGATATATGAGATTGTTACAATACTATAAAATATTGGTAAATGTGAGTGAATTAAATAACATATTATTGTATTTGAAAAAAAAACTCTTCTGTTCTCTGAATATCTACATTATTCTTCAAATAATATTATATTCTATTGAAATCATTCTATATACAATCCGTAGATGTATGGATGAAATAATTAAGGCGTTACCCCCACTTGTAGCGCAAAAAAAGGCCTTTTTCATGAATTTTTTTAAAGAAAACTACAAAACTTTTTTAATCGATCGATATACCATCTTAAAGAACACATCTTGAAGAACTTTCAGTAATTTTTTTATTGAAAAATATTACATTGTTTAGTGGCAAATGGCCGTCAATGAAATAATGTTTTTATATACACGGTTTGCGGTGACCAACATTGCGGCGAAGTGGATCATCTGAAAAAAAAATGCGGATGGATTTAGTCAAATATAAGTATAAACTAGTCTTTAATCGAAGGATTTTAAAAAATATTCATTTTTCACAAAATGGCGGACAGTCAAAGTTAATGGTTCGATTTTAACGAAAAAAAACGGCCGTTTTTGGGCTATAAAACGGCCATTTTTTTCGAAAAAAAAAATCGAATGATTAAAGACTACATTTTTATGTATTAAATAAGCCTGCAAAATTTCAAGAAGATCGGTTCATTAGTATTCGAGTAATCTTAGTCACCGACTTCAGAAATGCCATTTTGAGAAAAACGCGTTTAAAGTTTCTCTTTCAACGCTCTTTCGACGCGGATTCTTCTCTTTCAACGCTCATATCTCAGTCAATTTTGTTCGGATCGACTTGAAATTTTCAGGACATATTCTCAGATACTTATACTTCAAAAAAATGCAATAAAAAAATCGATTTTTTTCAATCGCAAGTGGGGGTAACCCCTTAAGCGGTTGCTACAACGTTTTTTTTATTTCGTACGACAATATAATCAAAATAATTAATTGTTTCTTTACTGCATCGAAACGAATATGCCTTGGGACGTGAGTTTTTCATTTTGTTTTAAATCTTAAATAAAAAGTGAGCATTAGAATGATCATCCGCGATAATAGTGGAGAAAATATCAGATATGCAATGGAATATCCATGGAGAGAATATCAGATATTCAACTGATAAGAACAGATACTACACTTTGATCTTAGCCACAGGCCAAGAAGCGATACTCTTTAGAGTTTCTCCCGCGTTTAAGGGGGGATTGTCTTTTTTTTCGCAAAATTTAGCGCTTTTTGGGAATTTTTTTGTGAAGAAAGTATACAACGGAAAACTTGTGAAACTTGGCATATAGTTTTATTGATCTGTTTACTACATACAAAAAAATTTTTAAACAATTTCATCAAAAAATCCGCCTCCCACCCCCCTCGACGCGCGATGGTCCTTTTTTGATGGTGTGTACGATTTCTCAAAAACTATTCAACCGATTGCCTTCAAATTTGGACAGAATGCTCAGCTGACATTCTTTTATCGTTTGATGAAGCAAAAAAGCAATACGTTTAATAGTTTTTTATTTACAACAAAAAATCGATCAATTTTTTTCGAAAAATCGATACTTCAAGTTCAAAACGTCACCAAATCATCAATTTTTTTTTCCCTTCATCGAACGATAGCTATATGTGTCTAAAGTAAAATGCTTTTTGGGTTTTTGTTGCAGGATGAACGTGAAGGCTGTAATCGTGCACACCATCAAAAAAGGACCATCGCGCGTCGAGGGGGGTGGGAGGCGGATTTTTTGATGAAATTGTTTAAAAAATTTTTTGTATGTAGTAAACAGATCAATAAAACTATATTCCAAGTTTCACAAGTTTTCGGTTGTATACTTTCTTCACAAAAAAATTCCCAAAAAGCGGTAAATTTTGCGAAAAAAAAGACAATCCCCCCTTAAGTAGATTTTCGGTTCGCGCTACGCACACGAGAAACGAGCGTGCGTGCGGCTTCTAGCGGTTACTCCGAGAACTACGGGTTTCCTCACACATATAATTTCGGTGGCGCTCGGCCATGATTTGGTTGCATTTTTTCAACCAAATGCGCAAGAAACAAACTTTATTTTCGAATAATTTTTTGACCAATTCAGACATTTGCTCAATATTTTGCAATCAATATAAAATATTAATATTTTAACGAATAATGTACTTGGAAATCAATATCGGATATGGTGAAAAAAATAAAATAACATATTTACTCAATAGAAATGTTATCTGAATCAAACGAGCGAAATTCTATTTTTCTTGTGTACTCGAATCAACAGTATTCATGTTATGAATTGAAACGCTTTTCATGTTCGTTGCAAAACATGCATCCAAAACTATACAAATTGTTCGCGATAGTTTTTTTTAGATAGTTTTAATTATATATTGTTCTCGGCTAACAATGTATCTTTGGAATGAAAAAAAAAACTTTTAATTTTATCATGTTATTGAAGTCAATAGCGGTTTGTTTGAACTAATAAATACGATTATTCACACCAGCAATTTTACAATTGAATCAACGAAAGTTCATCCAATAACACCAATGATATTGGATCAATGATTTTTTTTCTCAGTGTAGACTTTCGCCAATCCTCAAGGAGATCCCCATCAATGAATAAATAAATCATCAATAATTTATCTCCGCGCCTAAACGCCGAATTTGGCCAATTATCAGATTTTTCGGCGCGTCGTACAAAGTGATAACGAATTCGGTGCTCGCGATTGAAAAAGAAGCGCGCGATAAATTTCGTGGGTAACGAACGAATGTTTCCCAACCGAATTTCGAGCGTTATCGTTTTCTTTGCTCAGCCCCGGGCTCGATAACATTAATTGCCGTTCTTCCGGTCAAGGTATACCACGTCGTCCCGCAGACGGAACGCCAACAAATCACGGAGCGTGTATTTTCGCGTGTGTGTGTGTGGGTGTGTGTGCATTTCGGTTATAACCTGGGCCCAGCCGCACGAATATCATTCATTTTACCGCAGGAAATTGTTCGTTCGTTCGCGATAAGATTTTATGGAGAATTTCCTTCCCGTTGTAATGCTATCCTCAGAATATATACATACGTTACGTGCACCCTCGTAACCAATACATACATACACATAGATATATAAAAATTGAGTGCATGTCGACAAACTATATAGTACGTAGTCGCTAAGAGGCTGAGACTCTTAGGTGCATCGTCAACATGGCTGTCGGATCGCTAAATGCACTCTTTGTTAGCGGTACGAAAGTCCCACCGTGCAGCTCTTTTAGTGGAAAGAGTACCTAGAAGAGAAAAAATGAAGGAAAAAGGGAACAATCCCTGGCGCGTCACGAGGGAATTTACGGTAAACCGAGAATTGTCATAAATGAAATGTATTCCAATGAAAATGTCTATGATTAACCGCAAACCGGGTATGGAATTGCACTTTAATTGCAACAACGATGGGCCCACCTGCAATTAAGCCCCGATCGAACGGTGGTGTATGTAGAATGCCGCTGTTGCAACGTCGTGCACACGATAGATGCGCATATGTGTATATACAGGGTGTCCTGCTATGAATGGATAATCCTGCAACTATCGATAGGTCAGATCATGCCCTACCATATGCTGGAATTTCAGTTTAGTAAAAGTCTAGTAAAAGTTCAGTTTAGTAAAAGTTTTCGAGATAAATTCATCTGCTTTTGGTTTCTCGCATGCCATTTCTACAAATGGCAACTTTTTTTTTATCCGGTTTGAAAAAAATACTCTTGGTTATTTGTTTTATCTGGAAAAGTCTTCTTTTGAAGGGGTTATATACCGTTTAAGAGGTAAAAATTCAGGGCTCAAAGTGTTTATAAAATGGAAAATATTTATCGGTGAGAAGAATCCTTCGATTGATTATTAAAAAATATACTTGAAAAGATTGTGTTAAAATTTGAGCCGAGAAATCTTGCTCACCGACTTTAAAATTAGTTTTAAAAAACGCGTTTAAGGGTCTATACCAGTATGACACTTTTAAAAAATCGATTTTTTTCTTTTGCCTTTTTCGACAGTTTATACTTTCAAGAATATCATCATTTATATCATTTATATCAATATAATTTTATCTTGCAAAAATCGATAGTTCAATCTTTAAACGCGTTTTCCTTGAAATGAGATTTTAAAAATTTGCTGACATTGTAACTGAAAGAGCAATTATTCAATTGACTTAAAATTTGAACTGAGTATTCTTAAATACATTTACTCTACAATGACGTAGGATATTTTTGGTTGGATGCAAATTGACGATTTGGCATTGAAAAACACGACCATTTTATAGGCAAGAAAACAAACTTTTTTTTTCATAACAACCCCATTTTGTTAGATTTTGATATTTTTCGAAAATCCTACGTCATTGTACAGGAAATACCTTCCAGTTTAACGACATTTTTTCCTTTTTCGGTTTCAGCTACTCAATCGGCCGGAATCATGTCAGCAGTGGAGGAACTTTTTTTTGGCGCCTCCGAAGACAGCGCACAACTCGCTTGGATCTCAATATTTTTCTATGAAAAAATTACGTAATATAGGTCAAACATAGCCAAATATATTCTTAATTTTCCGAAACATTTAGTTGAGTACTTTTCTTCCAGAACATTCCCGAAAATCACCAAAATTTTCAGCGGTGCCCCTTAAAGTTTCAAAAGCACGAACGCTCCGACATGTCATTACAAATGTGCGTGTAACTTCGAGAATATTCGTCGGATTGACAAGACATTTTCTGTATGTGTACTTGAATATATGTATATTACGAAAAAATAAAAATAAATAAATCCAATTCGACTTCAAACCAATTCGAACATCTGACTTTGATAGCCTGCGGTGTAAAAAATAATGTACTACGCATATCGTGCCAATTACTTAAAAAAAGTTGCTTAGTTCTTTTCGATTCGCATCATTTGTAGAAATGGCATGCGAGAAACCTAAAGCAAATGATTTTTGTTAAAAAATCACATACAGTCCAAAATCGCGAAAACCGTGGGACTTAAACGAAATTGAATTTTCAGCATATAGTAGGACATGATCTGACCTATCGATAGTTGCAGGATTATCCATTCATAACAGAACACCCTGTATATATATATATATATATATATATATATATATATATATATATATATATATATATATATATATATATATATATATATATATATATATATATATATATATATATATATATATATATATATATATATATATATATATATATATATATATATATATATATATACATATGCGTGCGCGTATGAAGAAAAGACGTTGAACAATTGAATAATGGTCTCGTTCCCTCGGAGTGCATAAAACTGGAAGAGAGTGAGAGAGAGAGGGAAAAAGGAGGCTATATGGTACCCGCCCGTGGCCACTTCCGCAGACCGCTATTTCCGGTTCTTACCATTCTCACGCGCTCTCGCAACACCCGGGAAAGATTGCCCCGTCTTCCGTCTCACTTTTGCCCGCTTATTCGCCCATTTCTAGGATCTCCTATGGGCGCGCGCGAAATAAGGCGCTCGTAACATTTTTACGATCGAAGAGCGCCCCCCGTCTTTATGACGTCGAGTACGTAACAGCTACGATTCCGTTGGGCCACCGCGCGGTGCTGATGCACTCTTTACACCGCACATAGCCGTAAGTACTTCAGCCGCGGCTCGGGACCCGCGAACATTGAATTATCATCGTTGTTATTGTTACTGCGGTTATCAATGGAGGCGTGTGCCACCGCGGCGCGATAATCATCGGCACCTCGTCGCGTCCATCGATGAGGAGACTTGAGCCTATTTTGTCGAATTTTGGCACCGCAGCCTCGCGAAAATCGGCCGTTTTTGTCACTAAGTTGTGAAAGTACCGATAGTCGCGCGCTTTTTGCCGTACGTTTTTTTTAATCAACATCGTAAGATGTTGATAAATTACTATTTTGATTTTTGTGTTTAAGGGGGAGATACCTTTGGGCGAGGGGATGATTTGCTGGTTTTCATGATTTATTTTTTAAAGCACAAATTTCTTTACCATTTGTGAGAGTTAGGGTATGTTTTTTTATTGACTCATAAATTTGACGTTTTGTAAAATATTGAAAACAATTAATCGTTTTTCTTCAAAAACAGATTTTTCAACGTTACCTCACACTACTAACCCAACGATTATAATCTTTGTTCTCATAAAATAATTATTCAAAGCTCTTGTCCGTAAACAAAATGATTCGTCCCCCGTTTTATCGGGTTAGGAGTGTGAGGTAAATTAAAAAAAATCCGTTTCTATAGAAAAAAGGACTAATTGTTATGAAAATTTTACCAAGTGTTAAATTTATGAGGGAGAAGAGAAAAAAAATCGCGACAATTGGAAATTTCAAAGCTCTTGAGCGACCACTACATATTCAGTGGCCGGCTTTCGCGAGCTTGATTTAAAAATTATAAAGCGTAAAATTCATGGTTGAGAAGGACACGAAGAAAAATATCGATTTTTTAATGAAAACTTAAATTTTTGGGAGGCTTGCGCTATTTTTGAGGGTTGAGAATATTTTTCGCTCGCAGATTTCGCGACAATTTTTTTTTCGGCGAAGAAGATAATTGGACGGTGAGAAAAAGGAAAAGAAAATAGAGTTCAAATTTGGGCCATCCTAACACTTACATTATATTAATCGGCCATTCCTGCCTCATAAAGTGCGCCTTCTTCGGCTTTGAAATGATGATTTTCTGAAGCTTGTTCTTTCCTGCGAGCAGTTCTAGTTTCCTTGGAAGCTTCTGAAGTTCGTGGCTCCGACTGGTCGATCCTATTCAGGTCTCGTTTCTTCGTGTAAATATTGGAATTTTCGTAATTCCCTTCTGAGGACATACTCCTCAGAGTCTATACTTAAAAAAAGCGCAAAAAATCGATTTTGCCAAATTTCTGAACTATACTACTCCCTTGAAAAGAATAATGATTATCATTCTCAAAATCTGATGTAAAAATCTCAAAAAATGTTTGTCCTCTTTTTAAGTATATTTCGAGAAACCAATGACAAATTTTCAATCAATTTTTTCTTTCCTTCAACATAAACTTCAACATTCCCATATCATTTTTTGGTCCAACACGGTGGTTGTAACTCTCAGAAAAATGATTACAAATTGCAAGAATCGTAACAGGGCAGTCCAAAAAACCTGAATCACCACAATGAAACTAGACAAGAAATCAGGAGATCATATTCCTATTGATTCTCACAATTTCATCGATTCCAACTCAAATGCCCGAAACATCACTCCGGCAGCTCCCACCGAAAATCCTTCAGACAACACCCGCATCACGAATTTTCTCTGCACACCCACACACCCAGGCAGACCTCGAACATTCGAGGACTCTCAGCTAATGCATTTTTACGGGGGTTAAAATCATTTATAAGCTATAAATGAGGGTGGAGGGTACCGGGGGAGGATTATTGAGCCACGAAGTCAGCCGTCAACGCGGTCCCTCTTACGTCCCCAATAAAACCACACTTTGTTCCGGCTAGACACGACCAGTCACTTCGTCCCATTTCTTCCCTTTCTCTCTTCCTCCCGATTTTCCTCTGCGCGAAAACATCACTTCGTCCTCTTTCGCCGACTCTTACCTTCACTCGACTCGTATAGCCATTGCCACCCGCGCGTATATTCTTACTAGCTTCTTTTTTTATCTCTTATTTACAACTCTTTTATTCGCCGATTCCATCTCAATCAGACACGTGCCCCCTTCAGGGGTTGCGTACTTCTCGTTTATATATATGTATATATATATATATATATATATATATATATATATATATATATATATATATATATATATATATATATATATCATTACGAGGGACTGCTCCATATTCTCGGACCACCCAAAGAGCCATTCCCAATCCCCCTCCCGGAAATCGTCAGCTCGAAGTGCGGAAAAGAATCGTAATTCTCGCGCAACTTTCGTCCTCGCGAAACGCAACATCGTAAGTTCGACTAAACGAATGGAATTTATTAAAAACGGTATCGACTTTATCTTCAACGTTCATTCTCATTAGGATGATTTGTCATTAGCATCAATTCAGCAGACGTCTATGGCACTGAAATTCCAACGACGTCTGTGCTACTTCGCCGAAGCTTTTCCAGGCCATTATCGAATATATCCGTGACCTCGTGAGCAAGAAGCAATGAAATTGTTCTCCCATAAAGCTTACGTCATAAATCTAATGGATACTCGCAGTGCCGGAGAGCGAGCGGAAAATCGAATGCACAAGAGCGTCTTCCTTTAGCTTGCCAAACGTTGATGGACACTAAACCGAAGATAAGGTGCATTAGGGACAAGGCTCTCATTTTATTCCCACCGTACGTTCCTCGGGCCGCGATCTGATGTCGAATAAATAAAAGCACTAAACTAAAATTCCCAAAAATCGAAATAAACCGAAATACAGCCATACAAAAAATGGAACCGGATTGTTTCGCGAGGGCATGCGTCCTTCTGATAATCGGTAATCATCGTTTTGGGAGACGTTTAAGGGGTTAGGCCACTCTAGAGGCCGAAAAATAGGCTTTTTGGGGATTTTTTCTTCAGAAAAACTACAAAATAAATGGAGATTACAAAAAAGGGTGTTTATCATACATATCAGTGACTGTATGCAATAATTTTTTTGAAGCGATTAATTTCAAAATGGCGGCTGTGCAGCGTTTACCGCAAAACTGCATTCTTTAAGTTGGCCGGAAACACAACTCAGACAATTTTCAACCGATTCACTTGAAATGTTGAATATGTCTTAAAAAAAACATTGCCTATGGAAGCACGTAGGATTTTTTTTTATATTGCTAAACACAAAAAACAAAAATTTGCCTAAAAAATCGTCAGACAATTGTTAATAACAAATTAACTATGCAATTAAAAAAAAAATCCTACGTACTTCCATAGACAATGTATTTTTCAAGATATATTCAACATTTCAAGTGAATCGGTTGAACATTGTCTGAGTTATGTTTCCGGCCAACTTTGAAATGATACGCTTCAAAAAAATTATTGTATACAGTCACTGATATGTATGATAAACACCCTTTTTTGTAATCTCGATTGATTTTTTAGTTTTTCTGGAAAAAATCCCCAGAAAGCCTATTTTTTGGCTACCAGAGTGGCCTAAGGCCTTAATTGGAGACACAAATATTTTGCTAATTAGTATCATCGTCCAATAATATCAAGTTTGGCTCGACGAGCATTGGCCCTTTCGTCTTTGATCCTACAATCATTGTAGGATCCTGCACTTTGAGTGGAAAGACCACTATGTATTTTCTCCTCGTTCACTTCCACTCTCGTGTACGACTGTGGTAATACGTAGATATTGTTATATAGATACGACTAATACGTCTTCGAGTTCAGCATCTGTATAGACGGATCCATTCGTGCATATTTACGGATACAGATATTCCGGATGGAAATGTGTTGCTCGGGTTTCAACGATGCGAGCGTAACTATTAGAGCCTGAAGGGATATTGCTACCGCAATATTCAAATCCATGCATCCGCGCGGAGCTCGATGGAGTAATGCCTGCGCGTCTCTTCTTGCTATAGATTGCTCGCCCTGAGGCATCCAACTCTTCCTACTACTCTAATACTTATATATATATATATATATATATATATATATATATATATATATATATATATATATATATATATATATATATATATATATATATACATACACACACACACATATATATATATACACATGTTTGTTTGTTGGTATGCATGTGTATTGCCGAGAGCAGTAACAGAAGCTGAACGAGCAGCAGGAATCACAATAATTCCGATATTGCCCTCTGTTCTCTCGCTGATCATTTCGCTAAGTGCGAGAGACCCGATATGACGCTCGAGCTGCCATGCTCCGAACATCGTATCCGTCTGTCGTGTATGCACTCTATCAATAATAATGAAAACAATGAAAAGAAGAGAACAAAAAGACGAGAGGAACACGTATCAAATCCATCGCGAAAATGAGAATGAACAAAAAAAAACTACCCCTGGACTAGGCTGGTACACATTTGGATCGGCGTTTTGACATCACTGCGATCTGTATGTATCTTGAGAAAGTAAGCAAACGTATCGATGGTTCCTGCCATACAAGCGATAGACGAGAAATGTGCTGTGTTGGGCGAAAAAAACTACGACCAAGCCGGAATCTTTTGGAATATGCATCGTAAGTGAAACATCTATCGGCTACTTTGAGTGTGTTGGGATCGAAGAAAAAAATAGTGAACGAGGCCGGAAACTTTTGGAACTAGCATCGTAAATGAAACATTTACGGGCTACTTTGATCGTGAGAAGTTTGCCAACTGGTTTGCGATCAAACCAATTACGAGAATCGATGAAATTGGAGCAGGCCTCTTTTTAATTTCTTCGTTGGCTTTTTATCTCTCTCTTTGTCTCTTTTTCATTCCGCCGGTGATGAATAGGTCGAGCGTATAAAGTTCCACCTTCATTCGCAACCGCGACAGAGGCCTCTGGATCGCGTATACCCATGAGAGCGTGCATAAAATGGGCTTCGCGTTATTCCCGTAAGGGCAAAAGTGATATAGTTATAGAAAGTGAGGGAGAGAGCGAGGCGAAAAGCACTCACTCGCGATAAAACTTTTCGATATCCGATAGCTCCTGGTGTGCACCGTTGCTCGATGGCTGCTCCGCTGGTTTCGCCTGTCTATCTCCGTTAAAAGGAGCAACGGAACAGAAACCGAGTTTTTAATTTGGCGCGTGTCTCGTGACAAGTTGGCGGAGCTGCGGGGCAGGGAGGGTCGGAAAAGGCTGGGGGTGACCGGAACACCACATCCCGTCGGAGCTGGCAAGAGGTAAAGAGTCAGAGTGAGTGAGAAGGAGAAAAAATGGGGTTTGCAGGAATGCTGTACTAACACACCCTACACACTCGCACACACACACCCTACACACACACACCCTACTCACTCACACATACTCTACACACTCACACACACCCTACACACTCACACACACACCCTACACCCCCCCACACACACACACACACACACACACACACACACACCCACACACACACTCACACACACACACACACACTCACTCACATCCGCACACACACACACGCACACGCACGCACGCCGATACACACACACTCTACGCACCCACACACACTCTACGCACCCACACACACTCTACGCACCCACACACACACCCCACACACTCACACACACCCTACACACTCACACACACACACACACACACCCTACACACTCACACACACACACACACACACACACACACACACACACACACACACACACACACACACACACACCCTATACACACGCGCGCACACACTCACACACACACACACACACACACATTTCCTCGAGGTTTCCTCGAGCCCGAGAGGAACGAGCGGCGAACCAGTCAGTATAGAACACGAGCCAGATGAATCTCTCTCGCATTGTCTGCGTTTGAATGGATATATCCCATCCTTCCTTTCGTTGCAGCAGAGCGAAGAGTGAGAAAAAGCGAAAGAGAACGAGAGTATCCGTGTACCGAACCTGCCGCAAACCGCAGCGCATCACACGCCGCCTCTCAACCTCTCTATTCCTTATTCGCGGTTTTTGAGCGTTATTTTCGGTGACAAATATTATTGTGTCGAACAATGATCGTTCTCAATGCACGGGCGCTTTTCACTCTCCCACCGCAAGCTATATGCATGTCCTAACAATCTTTTCCTTCTTTTTTATGTGTTAGCTGCCTTTTTGCTCTTCATCCACTTTTTCCTACTCGCACCCTCTTTCGCCCCTATCCTCTCCGTGTACGTCATCCTTGCTATTTTTTCTATCCTCGTTTTTTTCTTTCTTTCATGATCCTCCCGCTGTTCTACGGAGTTTGTTCCGGATTTGGTCCGTTATAGGTGTATAGCTGTATATATGCCCACCTCCAACCGGGACCAGTAATCTTCGACATTGTTTCACGGGAAAGTCGCCTCCGGCCATATTGGAATTGCTAATGCTTCGTCCGGGTTGTACATCTCTGCATATATATATATATATATATATATATATATATATATATGTATATATGGAGGATTTTTATCTCGAATCCTGAAGAACCCACAGGACAATCTCTGGCGAATGTCGAATCCTGCTCCCTTCGACTAGAAGCTTTTTCCCTGACGCGTCACTCTTTGCGGCGTATACAAGGAGAGGAAAAGTTTATTTTTCTTTTGTAGATTCGTCTCCAATGGTAATTCCTCGGAGGCAACGGAGTAAGGGGAGAAACGGTAAGTGCTATCCGGTGATTATTCGTACATCGATATGATCGAGAGATATTTCGGATGAACGAAGACCGGACGGGACATCAATGATGTAGCAGGCGAGCAAGACGTAAGGGTGGAAAAAGACGGTGAGGGATAAATGTCAGAGTGGGAGTCAGAGAGGAGTAGGGGATGAAATCCATCCAACTCGAGTCTTCGTTTCAGCCTGGGGCAAAATCGTAACTATGGGAGGACGGCGCATACGCCGTGCGGAGCTGAACTGTCTGATTGTCATTGTTGTCATTTGTGTACGAGAAAGCATTACGAGAGTGACAAATCGGACCTTCGAGCATTCCATTTCATTTCCGCACATTTTCCAACCCCGCCTTACTCGCGGTTCAATTCGCTCGAGGGCTCAAACCGTTTCAGTTGTCTTCTGTCTTTTCTCGTTACGTTGATTTTGCCCTTTTCCGTCTTCTCGGCGTCGCAAGCGCGTCATCAGTGATGAAGTTTTTACGGCCCCGCGCCTGCATTTCGAAACGTCGCCAGGTGAGCCGAGTGGATCAAGAAGTCTCGCAGACACGACGCCAAAGTACGAAAAGTCCCATATTCACACGGTCCCCACCCATTTGTCCATTTTGCGGATGTCTTTCGCTTTGGACATTTTCGTGATGGATCAGGAATAAGGTGGTGCCTAATGAAGGAGCTGTAGGTTTACATTCACCCGACGATGTCGAAACGTATAAACTTTTCATCAGCGAAGCCGCTGATGTCTCCATGAATCCATTGTCAGGGAGCACACGCGATAGACGCGTCTTCGAATTGACAAGTTCGCACAGTGGGATGTTCACGGGGGTTTGGGGGTTGTCGCGATGGGGGTGAATTTTGCGGTCCGATTCGGCAGTATCCTCGGTACCGCCCAGGGCACGAGCTCTCATCCGCGAGAGAAAGAGAGAGAGAAAGAGAGAGAGAAGGGGATGGAAAATTGCAGGGAGTGAGCTAGGGGATACATCATACCCGATATAGAGGCAGAGTGAGTAGAGAGAGAGATCGCCAATTCATTCGCAGACTGCCGATATCTCGGTCCTCCCATACCCTACTATTCCAAAATATCTCATTCCCGAACGCCTCGAGCTCTCGATGGATTACAAACCTATCTATTACTTCCCTGTCCTACGTCTGGTGTGGAGAGCCAACGAGAGGCGAAGTCCCCGAACTCGTCTAGAGAGGAGCGAAGCAGCTGTCTCTTTCTCTCTTCCCTGTAAATCCTCTTCTCTCGTTCCAAGTTTGATCCTCCTGCATCTCTTCCTCCGCCTCCTCGGCGTCGTATCTCTTGTCACTTCGTGTTCGGTGCCCGATGTACCGTCTCGTTTTCCCGTAGCCATTTTAGCCTTCACCCATCTGCTTTCGAACGAGCCGACACTGCCGAGTCCGAAATTCCAATGATCCGAGGATTCACCAGCTCATCGAGTACCAACACGTTGGATGAACTTCCCGAGTGGTATGCTTCTCCAAGACGCATCAGCTTTCCAGGACACTCAGGGATCGCCAATGTTGAGTCCTGGCAGTCACGTGTCTCCAAAGTCACCATACCACGTGTATAACTTCATCTATCGCACACCACGACCTCGTACCGCTGGAGCTTCTGGGCACTAGGCAGGGTGGGCTGAATGAAGGAGCACGAGAGACTCCTGGAGCTGAAGATTTAACCGGAGTGACATCGACGTGGAGGAGTCTGGCACGTAGCTGCGATCTCTCTCTCTCTTTCTTTTCCTCCTTGCTCCGGCATCGTCGATGCGAGAAGAAACCCGAGAATCTTCCGGAAAGACAAGAGCGCGCGATGTCGCTTCAATTCGAGATATCGCACTCTGGCGGGACTCCTCGGGATGGAGCCAGGCGAACATCCCCTCGGCCACCCCCAACCCCCCTCGCTCTGTCTGCCTCTGTCATTCCTGCAGGCTGGAAGACGAAGAGGGATGGAATCAGTCCAACTGCGCGATACTCGGGAAAAAGGTGCGGGGGTGTTGGAAATGTGGAACGGGGTGGAAGTCCGCGACGCTTTCGTGAGAAGAAGAAGAAGCCTGCCGACACTATTGGGCTTTCGTTCGTCTCCTCTTCCGCCTCTATCATCCTCTCTCTCTCTCTCTCTCTCTGTCTCTTTCTCTCTCCCTCTCAATGTGCATACAAGCGCGCACCCATCCATATATATGAATGCACCTATATACGTCATTCATACCACCCTACATCCGTGTACACCCGGTATAAGAGGTATTCGTAATAGAAGATTCGCGCCAGGCGCAGCATCAAGAGCTCTCGCTCCGCACCAAGCAGCACCTCTTAGTCTAATTGAAAAGTCGGCAGAAATTGAAAATTGCGATCGCAAATTGCAAGCTGCTTTGGAGGAGAGGCGCGAGATACAAGCGCGCTGCAACACGCGGCCGAGACGAATACGCGACGAGTGAAATACGAGCGAAACGAGAGTGAGTGACGAAGAAAGCGTGGAGGGTAAAAAGAAGAGAAAAAAAAAACAAGCAGAAGCTCAAACAAAAATGGAGTAAGAGCCGTACCCCAAATACAGAGAAAGAGAGAGACAGAGTGAGAGGGAGAGAGTGCAGAGTAGCGTGTCGCGAGACACACGGTGGAATGAAGATTCAGTGTTTTTTGTCTCGTGTTGGTGGGACAGGGGTGCAAGAGGGTGTCGGGCGAAAAAAAGGGTTTTCGAAGGGGGTGGCGGAGGGAATATCCCACTCGCAGGGGTATTCTTCTAAAGAGTCCTCAATTGTAAACTTCTGTGCACCGTTTTCTGAGGGTTGGACAGCGAGTTTACGTTCATACATACGTAATACAGTTTATGTGTCTACATACGTGTACGTAGGCATGTATGTTTCAAAGGCTAACATACTCATCGTGGATCGTTTTTCCTTGTCTCGGCTGAGTGCAAAACGAAGAGGGTTGCACGACGTGTGCATCGCTCGTGTGAGGCTCCGTATCGTGTACGACTTGTTTTATTAAACATCAGCCCACACGTCCATTTCCGCATTGCTCTATGATAACTACACCGCCACCCCCGCATCTCCTTTTTTTCTCTCTCGGGCTCGCTCATTCTTCCTCGCCACTCTAAATGTTTATTGTCGTGCGAATGACGATGCAACGATGCGCTCTCGAACAAAACTTCATTGCTAAATTCCGGTATGCACGTGTACACTATCGTCCCCGTGACAAAGAGAGAGGGGGGTGGCGAGAGAGGGTGAAACTTATAGTCTACTCTACTGCCTAATGGAAAGAAGCTCGGCTATCCAGGGTGGATTAATAAAAACAGAAAAACCCAAACCCCTACCTTGCTCTTCCCCTCTTCGCTTCTCTTGCACGTCCTGCGTATTCATTTATATATCTGCCGTATACAATACTTTTCTTCTTGGTACAATGTGCCTTCGTGCAACGACTAAAGCGTCGCGATGGGACACGTCCCTGGTATCTCGCGAACGAACATTAATAATTCTGAAATGATTTTAGTGCCCCCCGTGTTCCCTCCCTTCGTCGTTCGCCTTGGTAGCTCTTGCTTTCGCTTTGGTACTCCCGTATGTGCTGATGCAAGCATGCTGCTCTTCGCGGCTATGGGGCACCCCCGCCCTGAAACTTTGTACGTTTGCAATTTTTCTTTTTTTGTATCGTCCGTGGAAAAATTGATCGGCGATTAACGTTGCAGCGATCTTGGTAATTTGTGGTTGGGGCTTTTGGACTTAGGGTGCTGGGCAGCTGGGGAGTGGAGGCGGTTGAGGGAACCTTGCGGCGGAAGGTCCCGTACATAATGACGTGTACGTTATGTACCCTTGGCGAAATACAAAAAATCTTGTGTGGTTCCGCAGTCGCTTCCTGTTGGCTCTCTTTCGAGATAGGTACAAAGAGAGAGAGAGAGAGAGAGAGAGAGAGAGAGAGAGAGAGAGAGAGAGAGAGAGAGAGAGAGAGAGAGAGAGAGAGAGAGAGAGAGAGAGAGAGAGAGAATTTCGAAATAGCCAGGAGGTTCGAAGATCCAGCTCGATTTCTCGAGGGTGTCTTTACTTCAGCTGCACATAGACCCTCCCCGTAAAATAGCGCTTGCAACTGACCCGATATCAGCTTCATACACGTGCAGCAACGAGAGCGCGAGAGAACGAATCGCTGGAAATTCCTAGACGCTCCTTAATATTTCAAAGATCTCGTGTGCTCGATGGCTCACGAAATTTTTCCGGTTCGCAGTTCAATCGCCGAGTGGAACGAGTTCAATCTCAAAATGAATTGATCTATTTCTCAAATCAACTTTTTTTTTTAAGGGCAGAAATATCTTTAGGCGAGGAAAAAGTTTGCTGATTTTCATGATTTTTTTTAAAGCACAGATTTCTTCACTAGATTTCTGGTTCAAAATTTGCTGATTTCCATAATTTTTTTTCATCAAACATTTCTTCACGAGATTTCTGGTTAAAAATGACATGAATTTCATGATTTTTTTTTTAATAAAAAATTTCGTTACCAAGACTTTTTTTTGACACTTAGGGAATATTTCATTACGACTTTCGGTGGTTACATGGTACTTTTATTTATTTATTAATGTTTCAAAATGGTGGAGGTATGGCATGGTCTTCTAACTGGCGTGACGTGTAGCTAAAAAACTAATCGACTGATTCTGATGAAATTTGTTAGAAATCTAGGCCGAGTGAAACGAGTTCAATCTCAAAATGGATTGATCTATTTCCCAAATCAACTTTCTTTTTTGAGGGCAGGAATGCCTTTAGGCGAGGAAAAAGTTTGCTGATTTTCATGATTTTTTTTTAAAGCACAGATTTCTTCACCAGATTTCTGGTTCAAAATTTGCTGATTTCCATAATTTTTTTTAATCAAAGATTTCTTCGCCAGATTTTTGGTTGAAAATTACACGAATTTCATGATTTTTTTTAATACACCATTTCTTTACCAAGACTTTTTTTGAGACTTAGGGTAGATTTTATTACGACTTTCGGCGGTGACATGGTATTTTTATTTATTCATTAATCTTTCAAAATGGTGGAGGTATGGCATGGTCTTCTAACTGGCGTGACATATAGCTAAAAAACTAATCGACTGATTCTGATGAAATTTGGTAGAAATCTTTCTAACCTTATTGTCTAAAATATGATCCTAAATGTTTTTGAAAATAAAGAAAACAAATTTTGTATAGCCAAATGCAGCCATTTTTTTCGGAAAATTCAACACTCTGTTTCAAAGCCTACCGTTTTATCGATTTTGAACACTTCTCACTTTTTCTTGGTTCATATTCTGCATATGGGTGTTAATGAAGGAAAAATCTTCGTTGCTTTTTTTTCAGATCAATCCCGCCGACGCTATGTGTCACGCCGTCTGACAACATCCGCAGCAGCCCGTTCAGAAGACCGTGCCATACTACCGCTATTTTTAAAGACCGATAAAAAAATACCATGTAACCACCAAAAGTAGTAATAAAACTGAGTTTCAAAAATGGCGAAAAACCGTTTGCTTCTAAACGAAATTATGAAAATTAGCAATTTTTTCCCCCAAAGGTATCTCACCCTCAACGGTCCTTTGAAAAGACAAAATAGCAATCTCTCAGCTTCGACTGTGGGGCTGCAGACGAAGCAGATATTCCGAAAAAAAACGTCAGTCATTTTCTCGCAAACTTCACTCGAACCAACATTTCCCAAAATCATAGATATCGTCTCAGCATCGGACTCAAACCCCGCGAGCTTAATTTCAGTAGGAAAAAAAGGGACACTACAATTTCACATTACGAGCAAGATACAGAAAAAACGCGAGTAGTGCAGCGAACATACTTGTCGCATGCTTCTTTCACTTTTACGTCTACTTCGAAGCTCCTTGCCAAGAGCCTCGAGCGATGCACGTTCTGTATATACCCAGCAAATATACTCACCCCTCAGTTACGATAGTCCGCTTAATTCTCGCTCCTCTCCGTCCCGCCGCCGTTCGGTCTGGTTCGAACGCACAGAAAATTGCACGGGAGAGCCTCTGATAGCTAAAGGAAAATGTGCACCGGTTGATTATCATTATGATTATGATATCACCGAGCTCGAGAGTCGTATCATTATGTCAAAGAAGTAACGGCCTCTCTCTCTCTCTCTCTCTCTCTCTCTCTCTCGATTTCTGTCTCCCTCTTGCAACATATAGCCCCGTATAATGGCAACGGTTGCGGAGGGAGAGCTCCGAAGGTGAAGCCAGCGAGCATTGCCAGAGCGCAGCTTCCAAATTAAAGTGTAATTTTCCTCCGCCGTTTTCCCCGCTGCGTGTGCCCAAAGACTCGATCTCACTTTTCTCCATCTCGGCGGTATGTCCTGCGAGCGCATATCTATATAAAATAATATCGGTATATATACGTATAGGTAGGGAAAAGGGAAAGAAAAAGGAATAGTGAAAGTGCACATCAAAGCCAAGCAAAGATGTCATCCGAGTCTGCTTCTTATACCCCGACCGCTTTTATTTTACTCTACTCTATCTGTTTTTCCATCTCTTTTGCATAATAAAGAAAAATCAACAGGACGCAGAGGCGAGGCGATGGTACGGGAAAAAAGTGAAGCTGCTCCTAAGCTCGTGGCATCTGCAGAAGCAGCGAAAAGAATCAAGATGATACGAAGGGGATGCAGGTTTTTGCCCCGGACCAGTTTATCTGCCGCTTGTTCGTTACTCGCAGCTTGGTCAGTGACGAAATGATCGATCGCTATCGATCGCTCGAAAAATGAATTTTCTTTCCAGCTGGTGAAGGATGGAGGTGGTCCAGTTGAGTCAAATGACGGTTTATGGAATTGTTTGTCAATGAACCACAAAATAATGCATACGAGGTGTAGATTTATTCTGTACATGCTAATTTTTCATAAAATATGTAATTAACTCTTCGACTGCACAATTCCGCCACGAACCTTTGACTGCATGTGGGGTCGATCGGACCCCAGGCGTTTTTCAAAGCGTTGTACTTCGGTGAATATGCATATTTGTTTGTGGAGATGTTTTTTTTGTAGTCAGTAATCCTTATTTTATGGCCTAAAATTTATTTTTTAAAGAACACAAAAATTATGTGCCCAAACATTCGTTTGAAGTGGAAGATGCGTTGAAAAAAACGTACTTGCACGAAAAAGATCATGGGTTTTTTTTAAATATAAAAAAAAAATCCTTCGAGGTTTTTAAAGAGGAAGGTTTGTAGATGGGGAAAAGACAGTGTCGACCGTTTTTCTAAAAGGTATATTTATTCGGCGGTTTGAATTGGGGGATTTTCGCGATAGTGAAAGATGAAAAAAATACTCCTCCGGAATAATTGTTGAAAACGTACATTTTCCGCATTTTCTTTACTTCAATGACATATTATTATTCAAATTTACCGCTGTTGACGCATAAGTACATTTGGTGCTCGTTGCACAGGGCTCATCTCATAACGGCCACTTGCCTTTAGTTTTATAATCGGCATTCTAAACACATAATTTTTTATAGTAGCGCAAAATAAAAAATATCTATGAGCATTTTCTATCGTAACTCACTTACATGTAGTAATAAAACACCAAATTTCACAAAAAAAATGTTTTCACTTTCACCGCATTGCTGCATAAACGGGGTCGACAAGACCCCAGGTCCTTTTTCGACAGCTGTCCTCAGTATCCGGGCGAGATGTAGGATGGGGGCCAAGTTTCCACCTATAGAGTAGGAGTGGAGGAACATTCTAGCGCCTCACTGCGGCCAAATAGATTACCCCGTTTTTCCATACAGTCAGTTGACAAAAAAATGGGGTCAAAACGACCCAGTGTGCAGTCGTAGGGTTAAAGGGCAAGAATTATCCACTTTTATATTTTTATAACGTGAATAACAAAAATATTTCTGTTCTATCACTTATAGTTATTCCTACTTATATTTAAGTCACGACATTTTTTAGTATTACTATCAATTAATATTAAGTGTTAATATTAACTCACTTTAGATGCTAAAAGAGACTATATTCATGATTTCTTTTGATAGATTTACATTATAGATATTGATATAAAAGTTGATACACTTAATAAATACACTTTCGAAATACATACAAAAAAATTCTTTATATATTTATGTAATGCAAACAAACTTTAAACGCGTTTTTTTTTAAACAACGTTTCTCGACGGCTTGTTGATAAAATTTTCGATACTGCTGAACCGATCCTTATGAAATTTTAACCACACATTCTTTATAACTATAGCTACAGCGCATATCAACAATTTTTAAAATTTTTGCTACTTACTATTTATTTTGCCAAATACGGTGAAAAAACACGATTTCATCGTTTCTTCAAAAAATGTCCGCCATTTTGGTATTTTTGTATATATAAGAAAACGGTAGTATATGCACTATAGCCATTAACGTACTGAAACTAAAACCGTTCGATTTTTTTGTTTCCGATGATCCATCTCCGAGATTTCATCAACAGCGCAGACCTACAATTTCTTCAGGACATTTTTTTAACTACCATTTTCGTCTATAAATAGTGACTTAAATAAGTGCTTTTTTTAAAATGTATTTCGAAACTGTAATTATTTAGTGCACCAACTTTTATATTAATATCTACAATAGAAACCTATCAAACAAATTCATGAAAATATCCTTTTTTTAGTGTTTCAAGTGAGAAGACCACTTAAGATTCGTTATCTTTTATCAAACCTTGATGATTCAATATTGAATACATATGATTTACGATAGGCATCACGTGTTTTTTTCTAAATGTGTACAAAGCTTTGATTAGCGTTAATCCGTTGTTAGAAATGTCGTCTCTTGGTGCCAAATTGTAAAAAATCGTAAAGACTCAGTATTACTCAGTATTACGACAATAGAACATGTTTTTTGTTTAATCGTGGATTTTGGTCAACTTAAGAACCTTCCCCCGTACAGTTTGCAGAACTGCAACTCATTGATCTTCGGAAGATCAAGGTGTCCGAATACTTGGTGGATGGTGGACCAGAGTGCCCAATAAGTGCCATTCTTCTCAGAGTCTTCTGGGCATGAGCTCCTGCAGTTCATGTGTTCTCGCGTTCCTGAAGCGTTGTAAATCGACAGCGGCGACATCAGTGTACACTCCTAATTGGAGATTCCCGAAGTTGGGTCTCGACCGGCGAATGAATTCCGAGCGACTCTGCTCTTCAATTCCGGCCCGAGGGCAAAATGTGTCGCGACGTACAGGGGAAGAGAAAGACGAAGAGAGAATGAGAGTTTGCCAGGGTCTTTGCTGCCGTCACGACTAACTGCCCCCGGCCAACGTGTGTCGGAGCAATAATTATATTGGCGTGTCGTGGACGTTACCAGGAGAGGGTTGGTACAAGATATATAGACCGACGTTTACTCTCAGAAAAGGGGGTGAATACGTGTATGTATTCCGGTAGTTTCTCTCTCCTCTCGGTCGATGGATTTTAGCGACCAAGTGGCGGTTCTGCGGGATGCAGTATCAGGGCGGTGTGGAGGGGCTGTTTTAATCACAAGAGACCCAGGCTTGCCTGTAGGCCTCTCGTCTCTCGACACTCATGGGTCCCATCTCCGTGTCTCTTCTTTACCTCTCACTTTCGGGCTCCATCGCCTCTCCCTCGATACGTGTTTGTGTGCAAGCCATACCCGACGTAGCTTAAACGTTCGTCGACTCTGCTGGAATGCGAATTGAGAGATAAAACGGTACAAAGTTGTGCATCTCGCACCTTGCCGCCCGCGCGAAAACCTTCCTCCCGTACGTCTCTCACACTCGCCGCCTTCCTCAACTCGATCTGCATGCAATCGCCCTCTCACTCACTAATTCACCCGAGAAGTCCGCAGTTACGAAACCTACATTATGATGAAATAATTGTCGAGAGCACGGCGTTTTCGCATTTCCGCGATTATTATTCGCGGTCTACGTAAATCAACTTGATAAACCTATCTGCGATGTTTCCGCGCCTAACTGACGGGGCTATACCAGTGTGAACGCTGAACATTTTGGTGTTATTCGGGATTTTTTTGGAAGAAAAGTACTCAGTTAAATGTTTCGGTAAGTTAGGAATATATTTGGCTATATTTGACCTATATTAGATAATTTTTTTTATAGAAAAATATTGAGATCCAAGCGACTTATGCCTTCGGAGGCGCCAAAAAAAAGTTCCTCCACTGTTGACATGATTCCGGCCGATTGAGTAGCAGAAACCGAAAAAGGAAAACATTTCGGTAAACTGGAAGGTATTTCCTGTACAATGACGTAGGATTTTCTGAAAATATCAAAATATAACAAAATGGCGTGGTTATGAAAAAAGTATGTTTTCTTGCCTATAAAATGGTCGTTTTTTTCAATGCCAAATCGTCAATTTTCATCCAACCAAATCGTCAATACTTAGTTCAATTTTTAAGTCAATCGGATAATAACCCTTTGAGTTACAATGTCAGCAAATTTGAAAAATATCATTTCGAGAAAAACGTGTTTAAAGATTTAATTATCGATTTTTGCAAGATAAAATGATATTGATATAAATGATAATGATATTCTTGAAAGTATATACTGTCGAAAAAGGAAAAAAAATCGATTTTTCGCAAGTGTCACACTTGTATTAAGAGGTGAACCTCCTCCAGACAACAGGGTTTTCAATAATTTGTTACAAAAAATTGAGAGCATTTATTGCAATTAATCAAATAACTTAATAATATTGACGTTCAAAGGAATACAAAAAAAAATCATGAGTGAAAAAAAACAAAATGGCGGTGCTCGAACTTGGCTCCTAGAGTTTGCGCCGTGGGACGTCCAGGTCCTTGTAGTTAACTAAAATCAACAAAACAATTTTTTTTTCATTAAAATAAGTCATGCTGCTTTGCATGAACCTAAATTTAGCAAAAAAATTATAAAAACTTGAGGACAAAAAGAAAAAAAAAAACACTTTTGTCACAAACAAATCGTTAAAAACAATATTTATTATATCAATTTATACGAAATTTTAGGTTTGTGCAAGGGCCGATTAGTGAAAGAATATCTGTACAAAATTTCAAGTTCATTGATTCATTACTTTTTCAGTTACATTCCACGGCACGGAAAAAAAAACACGTTTCGAGAAACACTTGTTTGAAGTTTTCGTTCTTGAAAAGTAGAGTTTAGAGTGATTTATAATTACCCAAGCTTAATCTGCGATATCAGGGCCATAAAGCAAGCCTTCTCTAGGAAATCACTAATCTGAACTGCATTTTTCTCTTTTTGTGTGAACTGTTTGTGTGAGAACGAAAAACGACGGTTACACAGGCCGAAATTTTCTTGACATTTGTCGGAAGTGCCCCCTATTATTCAAATATCTCGTTTACCTACTCTCGGTACTTTTGGAGGGCATCACTTCGGCGACTTCCTACGGACCTTTAGGACTTTCTGTTGGGCTTCAAATTTCGGAAATATATTCTTCAAATACTAAATGAATTTTTAAGACAATACAAAAAGATTGACACCCGGAGGACGTTTCCCCCTTAATGCCAGACCGCGGCACGCAGCGGAGCATTTTTCTTCACTCTGGAGAGCACTCGAGTGAGCTGCGCGAGGAAACTCAAAGGTATCTCCATACGAGGACGAATTGCGAAACTGTGCCAAGCGAGCAGCGAAGAATCTTATTCGAAATGCCCACTTGAAGACATGGCATTGTCGAATTTTTCGATCAGACCGGCGCCTGATGAAATCCACTGGATTCGAATGAGAAACATTCCTGGCAAGTTGAGAATGAAATAAGAGACCGGCTGGCATTCGTTGGCAGCAGGGGTAAACTCAACCTGAACGGCGGAAGTAACCGGGAAACGCTACTTTAAACGCGCGGCAATTGCATTACCAGGAATCAGACCCATTCCTCTCGAGTTCTCGCGAATGAAGAGAAAGAGACGGTGATAGAGAGAAAGAGGGAAAGAGAGAGAGAGAGAGAGAGGGAGAGAAAGAGAATATCCAGCAGCAACGAACCTCGCCACCATGGCACCATCGCCACCACCCACGCCACCCTCCCCCAAACAACCCTTCGAGATTGCTGAGCTATTCTCCCGACTGAATGTTTCATTAAGGCCACCCGGTATTGCTCTTAGATAACTCTACGAGGGGTAAATGAAATTTCCGCCATCTCCGATATCGCCCACCCTGTTGTACACTTGCTACATACACCGATCCTCCGGCAGAGACCTTATCAGCGAGCGGTCTCGCCTCGCGTCGTCCGACCCCGTGAGAATCTCGGGAGCATCAAGGGCCACAGGGCTTGTCTTTGATGAAACATCATTGACGACAGTACGCATGAGGAAACATCGCAGGCGCAATGGTGATCCCAAAGTTCCATTTTTCACGAATAGCCCATACACCGGGATGATTGCCCAAGGGCGAATGACGTTAATCGAATTCTTCGAGCACGTAATCCCAGCTGGAACCGAGGCAACGCGGTACCAGCGCTGCTACGTAGGTTTTGGCTTTTACGAAGCGAGAAATCAGCGATGCGATTTTCACGGCGGATATTCGCGGGCAAAAAAAGAAGATCGAGAGGAGATACGAGAGCCGTAGGAATGACGGGCTAGAAGTGGAAGGTTCCAGCCGTGCGAGAAGGTGTGGTGAAGACCGAACGAGGAGGAACGTCCAAAGGTAGACGGAGGGAGCAGCGGGAAGAGAAATGGAGAAAGCGAGCAATCTGCTCAAGGTGAGTGAAAAAAGAAATCAACATGGCGTATGGAAACGCGTGTACATCAGCAGGGAGAAACAGAGAGAAAGAAAAATTGAAGAGATGAGCCTATCCACTGGCACTCGTAACGATCTCGCGTCAGCCGTCAAGCGTTAAATTCATCCGGAGAGGACACGATCCCTATGGAAAGAAAGCTCGAAGCTTTCGTGGGCTGGAAGAATCCGGATATAGCTGGCAGTAACGACGGCATCGGTATATAACGATAGCTGCCTCCAAAGTAATGTACTATATATACTTCGTCGGTTCTCTCCGCCTCCGAAATTCTATACGGACGAGAGGAAAGGGCTACAGAGGGGTTTGCGTGGCCTAGATCGAGACGAACTTGAATGCTCGAATGTCAGAAATGGCGAATCCTCATTTGCCGTCTCTGCGGAACGCGTACACACACATACGTACCTCAGCAAGATGCTTGTGCAGGGAGAAAGAGACAGAAGTGCCGGAAGACCGCATCGTATTCGCGGATAGTGTGTGTGTCTGCCTGGTTACCGGTGCTATGTTACGGCTGCCGCTGCTGCTCGGGTGCTCTCTGTCTGCCGTGCTCATTCCCGCGATCTTCAATTAATGAAACTCGGGTGCAGTCGCGTCGCATGTCAAATAAATATGTCTCCCACTCTCTTCGTACCGGGGTATCCCTATTTCCCGCATGTGGATGGGATACGATGCCTGCTCTCGTCTCGACTCTTGCTCCTTTCGCCTATTCACCCTCCTTCCCAACCCACCCCCTCGCGCACCCTCTGTCGTCGCCGTCGTCGTCATCGCGCACCCTTGCAAAGTCTTCCTCTGCCGCACGCCTTCATGCCGCCTGCTCAGACTTCTGCTTTAGCCCCGTCGCGTGTACCGAAGCCATGTGCTTCGCTGTCATTCCCGTTATCCACACCAGCATCGGCGCCTGCGTCTCCTACCGTTCGACAGCCGGATGATGTCCGTGCGTTCCTCTCGAAGGTCCTTCGCGAACTTCACTTGGATGTTCTCAAGCTTGGACTGGTAGAGCGGAACTCCCCGAGTCGAAATTTTCAGCCTATTTTAAAGGCCTTTGATCCTATGTCAGCCTCACTTGAGTCTGTTTACTGGTAGAATTCCTACTGTGGGCCGCCTCCTACCTTACCTCGCTGAAGTCGTTGCAGCTCCTCTTTTGATTGCATTTGGACCTATCGTGCATTTGGCTGTTTCGACGAAGCGAGGGTGGGGATGGTCGCATTCGGAAGAGCGGGTCTGATAGTTTTCAGTAACCGTCATGCGTTGGACTAGGTAGGACCGCGCGTTTGCCGTAGAGGCCTACTTTTCCAATGGCCTTTCCATTATCTCCACCCCGCGAACCTTTCGCATTCGCTTCAAACTTGCCCCTGCAGCTCCAGCAACTCTCCAAAGTGGAAGAAATGGATCTTGGGCAAACAGTTACAATATTTTTAATAGGAATTGCCCTCATGTATGCATGTATACGCGGATCCCTATAGCAGTCACGCATGCATACGTATAGGTACTAGTATACGTGTGTTGGTGTATGCTTAGGCATGTATGTGTGCGGGTATATACGTGTGTCTACGCATGCGCGTATTCAGGCATATGTATCTCTATATGCGTAATAGAGTGTATGCGTGCACGTGTATACGTGTGCCATTCGACGTCCTCCTTAGCGCCTGCAAGTGGAGAAAAGGGACATTTATTCCCGTTCTAGGCGTTAAGTAGGAGCTCATTTTATATTGAATGCGAAGCTCCTTTACTGCCTTTATCTCCTATCACTGTGAGGATCTGGAGGGGCAAAATAGGCTGAACATTTCGACTCGGGTCAAGCTTGAACTGGTAGAGCAGAAGTTTGATCCGGCGTGGTGGCGCGATTTTTGGCGATCGCGGATGGAGGCTCTTCGCTCTCAAAAATTGGGAAAGGCGGAATAGTAGAACGCCGGAGGTGATGTAGTCGAAGAATGGCGTGGGTTGATTAATAATTATGCCCGTCGCAAACGGATGAAGGGGCTTGCCACGGTAAAGAAAGGAATCAAAAGTAGGTAAAGGGAGAGGGATGGAGACTTCTAAAAGATGGGAAACAGAAGGCGTTTGAGGAAGGTGCAGATTGGAGAACAAGAACAATGAGTAGGCGGAAAGAAAAGGTGACTGAGCGATAACACTCGCGGATCTACGGCTTCACTGTATAAAGCTACATCGTTACGTCTGTGTATATTTCATATTTTTACACACGCGCGTACACACGTATAGAATAAAAAAGACAAGGCGGAGTGACGGATCGGTGTATCCTTCAGAGAAGCTAGTGGGGAAGCTCGGTGAGGAAGAAAGTCGCAATGTCGCTGGTGGCTGCTGCCAGCAGTGTTGTCCTGTTGTAAAGTGCCGCGCCGGTATATTTCACTGTCGCTGTGCGGCTATTCTCGCGCGATCTCTTCATTCTTATTAGGCCAACGGTGATTTCTGCAAAATTAAAATTGCCTAAGGAGGTATCATTTGCTGCTTCCAGCCATACCGCCTCATCTCCATCTATCCCCTGCCTTGCCTTATTTCGCGCTTCCCCTTTTCTTCATTATTCCGTTTCGAGTCCGTCTCGTCCTTCTCCGATCCTCCCCGTGCTTCCCGTCTAGCCTCGCGCATTCCCAATCTCGTTCAGCGTCCCTCTCGCGCCAGCCACTTCTTTGCTGAAGATATGACGAGAGGGCATATTACGTAGGAACGACCGCTAACCATCGGCAACGAGCCGACCGACGAACTAACTCGGCGAACCAACCAGCCGAGGAACGAAGAAGAACTCTGTGATGTTGCTGGTACAGATAAGTGGTCGACTCTTGGCTTGCCTCTGGGCAATATTGGCCGATGCGTTCTTTCGTCCTCTTCCTCTCACTCTTCCCTTATCATTTTTTTCCCTCCTCTGCACCTTCTGCCGCCTCCCCTTCACTATCCTGATCATTCGCAATCTCTTGATTCTCATTGCTGTTTATTTACCCCGCACTCCCGCACATCCAGTATTTTCTTATTCCGTTCGTAACTCACTCATTCTTTGTTATTGCAGCTCCCGAGGCTACTTGCCTTCGAGATGTGCACGTCCATTCGTTGTCATGCGTGATCGTTCGTACTTCCATCTTCTCAAGGGAATGACGACGAAAAGACATCAGGCTCGCACCAGGCCCGATGAATCGGTAAGACCAGATAAATTGGATTGGTTTTTTCAGCGGGCTTTCAATGAGCCGAGATTCATTGACTACCTGTATAGGGTCACCTGGCATAACAAAAATGCCAGCATCCAGCCATTAAACGGTTTGCTGATAATTGGCCAATAATTTGTCGACCAGCATTGGGGTACTGTAGGTGGATGAACGGCTTGCCCGCTCTATGCCAGCCATTGGTGGGTCAATGCCATCACACCGATAATATGGCGATCAGCATTGGGGTATCTAGGCGGATGAGCGGCTTGCCAGATCTATTCCAGCCATTGATGGTTGGTTTTTGGGCGTTTTGCAAATGCAGGTCGTTAAACTGTAATAATAATAGTAAAAAGGAGGGATAAGGTTTCGAAAAGCATGACCCACTGATGAAGCTGCAATTCTACACAGACCTTCTTTTTAATATTCTAAGAGAACCTTTAACAGGATATTGGCGACTAGCAATAGTTTTCGATACATCGTATATTGAAAGTTATTTATTGTATTGCGCTCCTACTATACTAAATAAACCCAAACAAACCCATCCCACATGGCAAGTGTACGTACGGGCGAGCATTGTTTGCCAAGAAGCACCGAGGCCGGAGGAGTGGGGGTATCTATCGGTTATATCGATATACTCGTATGGCGTGAAATAATAAACTTCACAATGCGATATATCGAAAACTATTGCTAGTCGTCAAAAATTCGTTAAGAGTTTCTCTTAGGATAATGAGAGGTAGTTCGGTGCAAAATTTCAGCTCGATCAGAGGAGTATGCTTATCGGAACTTCACCCAAAACGAGGGAGTTATTTTTACAGCCTAAATGGACCAAAAAAATTGTCGGTAAACTTTAATGTCACGAATAAAATTATCGGCATAAAAGTAAGGAACGAACAAACAAAGGATTCTGTAAGTGTTAGGATGGCTAAGTGGGTAGGGCGCTCAACACTAGAACGAAAGACGTAGGTTCGATCCCGGTGATAGTTAAAAACTTGAACAATGCAGAAAGCGTTTTTAATGCAATTATTCTATGTACATGGACATAAGTAAAGCATAAGAAAACAAAAAGGATACTACTAAGATTTTTATATTCATCATTTGTGAATTTTTGGTTTTTCATTTCCGGCAGAAGATCCGGCAGCTGTTGCTGGGCCAATATGGGCGTATGATATTTGGCCAAGTCTTAGCAGCCATTCATGGTTTACCATTAACAACCATGCATGGTTCGGATCTGGCCCGCTTACTGGTTGCCATTATCGCGCTATCGTTTTTTCTCTCGCAACCAGTCGTGGACCGTTATTGTGCCGATTGTAAAACCCTATTGGGGTAGCTCTTCCGCAACCTCGAAATCCCCTGCGATCTGCGTTCCAAACCCCCATTGAAGGACTATTCCTCCCGACCGTATGAGCATCAGGCTTCGACGTCGTCCAGCTCCCTGTCACTTTCACGCCATCACATGCGAGCATCCTTAAAGGAGGGTGTTCCCTATCAAACGATCGGCTTGCCGCGGAATTCGCACCGCTACAGAATCAACTCATCAGCTCATCCTCTGCTCCCTACTCTGATAGCCTCATCCGTACACGAGGAGAAAAGGGTCTTTGGCAGGGTTCCTGCTGCGATAGAGACGAATTGATTCGAAAATTCTGCGGTAAAGCAGGCGGCTACCTCAATCGGGCTCTTTCACGTAGACGCGGATATCCCATCCAGTGTACATGACTTTATCTCCTTACCCAAAGCAGCTCCGTGTATCCGTACATTCGTGCGGGGATAGAAACACGAGGATACGATGAAAGCTCCGGATGGAAATTCGACACCGCGATGCTCGGACACACTTTCAAAAGGTTGTACAGGGAAACATCCCCAAATACCAAAAACCCACAAAGGTGGATAACCGAGAGAAGGCTTCGGGTCGGGCAACCGCACGGATCGTTCGGTGCGTGGTTGGCCCGAACAATCGAGCCGCGTAACTGTTGTACCAGAGACCACAGAGAAAGTTGATAGAGAAAACACTAAAAAGGATGTGCAAAAGTGAACGGGCGCCTCGTGTCGGCACGTATTACTACTACTCCCGCGAGGCGAAGGACCGAAAGATAAAACATATGCTCACCCGTCACTCGATAGCCTCGGGGCAATTAAGCGTTCCAGCAATTATTCATTGCATATTCATTGGACTTTTCAAGGCCCTTGAAGGCGTGGAAAGAGCCACCCGTTCGCCTCTCATCGCGCCAGAGTCACATACCTCGATATCATCTCGTCCAGCTGCATCCGAACATCACCTCCGAAGGATGCTCATCCCGAATGGAACTCGCGTATGCTCTTCTTCGCCGTGGCATCAGCAGCAGCAGCTATCACTGGCAATTTCCACTCGACTTTTCATAGAAAATGCGGATGGAGAGAGAGAGAGAAAGAGGCAGTACGGTGGCCCATTCCACGTTACCATTATCATACGTAAATTGATGTCGGTACGTGGAGCCACCAACCTCAGGCTTCTGCAATTATTTATCCCGTCCCTGCTATATTTCATGACATACTCGGCTCAGCACAAACCAGATATCCGCAGTTGGTAGTAGTGATGTTATATTATATATATATTACACTTTGTTTAGGTATAGACATCAGACCGGCGCGGTTGTCTGGGTCGCCGGGTGAATCTGCAGTCGTCGCGAGATCCATCGCTCGATTCACCTTGTTCACGAGCTATACCGCTGCACTACTAAAACGACATGTACACCTTGATTCATGCATATATCGCAGGCCCCCGATGAGCCAGCCTCGTCTCGGCATAACGGGGCTTGAAACCGTTCCCATTAACCCGCCAGCTGAAGAATGGTATTGTACGCACATGCGCGACGCTTTTGCGCTCCTCTGGGCTTTTTTATCGAAGCGATACTCTGCCAGGCACTGTATGTGGATACACTTGGGTACTACGTACATCGCAATAATACGTAGTCAGCGAAACATGGTGTCCATTTTGATCCATCAGTGTGTAAAGTTACTGGATTGCTGTACACCCATCAGGTCCAATGAAGATGACGTCCAACATTCACCGCAACTTCCGCAGATGGATGGTCATCATTGAAAGGGACCATTGATCACCTATAAACTCGATCATTTTGTACAGCGTTGACGTAACATTTTTCGTGCTATACCAAATATGTGGATACGTTGAAAGCGTTATTTCGCGGCTTCCTTCGAGATCTCTTGGTCGTCGCGACGGTCTCTTAAATCGCCCGAGGCAACGCTACGTACACGGGATACGGCGATACTCGAGCTCGCACTTCCCGCTCTCGTTACCGTTAAATTTATTGTAATTAATTTACCTATCTGCGGTAGGCATCGGTGCTGCTAGGTGAGAATGAGAGAGAGAGAGAGAGAGAGAGAGAGAGAGAGAGAGAGAGAGAGAGAGAGATCGACAGGCAGAGGGGAAAAGGGTAGACCGGATGAAGGCGCCGTCGTTCTTAAGGGGCTCTCTCCTACATAAACGACGTTCAATCTTCTTTGTATAGTTATACAATGCTACATACCACACTATACCTCGAAAAAAAAAACAACCAGAACTCGCCGAATACTATGTATGTTACCAACGGCCATGCATATAGATTGCCGAGTACGTATACGCGTTCTCAGCAAGCTCGTGATTCAATGTCCGTCGTAAGACGTCCGTAGCCCAGATAATATGAAATATATGTATATACCTAGTACGCTGAGTGGGAAAAGCAGCACAGAAGGCTACACACGTCGCCGGCCGTAATCTGTAATTAGCGATCCTGATTAAACTTATTTATGAGTCAAGCTCGCTCGCACTGTGCCAGCCATTGTATTTTAATGACTCAGGCCCCCTCCCCCTCCTGTCGTTTCGTACTCTCGAACCTAAAATATCACCAGTCTAGTAAAATTCGTACGGAAATTTATGGCTCCCCTTCTTCCACTTGTCAGGCTGTTCGTCCTAGGTAACTTTGTCACTTCAAGCACGCCACCAAATGTATAGGAACATATAAATTAATATATCTTCTTGATTCCTTAAGGATCGTAAGTTTTTTTTTCCAACTCTCGCTTGATTCTCGATCTCTTATCACGTACACTTCCTCGTTCGAATCGTTCCGCTGATTCTTGTTCGCGGAGCAACGAGGAAATCCCTCCCCTCTCACCTGCGATTCAACATTGCGATAAACGCGCGGAATTTAACGAACGTTGTTCCGCTCGAGGTGGTCGCGAACGCTCGAACATTTTCGCGTTCTATATATATATATATATATATATATATATATATATATATATATATATAGTGTGATGTATACATGTGCACATATATGTGTGTGTGTTAGGAAGCGCTCCGCACTTTGCACAAAAGTGTGTGGGTGGCAGGAAATTCCAGCCGGTAGCATTTTGATGTATTACTCGTTCCTTTTACCTTTGCTGGAACAGTGGGATTCTTTTTTTTGTCTTGATCGAAATCGAGCACCGACAATTGTAAGAGTTCCTCGTTCCTGTGCACAGAGTACGAGAATCTCTGACTTCTTTTCCCTTCGTCTGAGTCACACTGATCAGTGTCGAGCAGGGATCAACTGCAGATTTTGACCCTGCTCCAAATCAACACCAAGACTATGCGTTCACGCATCAAGCAAGGGATATAGGCTGCGTACGCACGAAAATTTTACTCACACACACACACACACACAGGGTGTGCTGTTATGAATGGATAATCCTGCAACTATCGATAGGTCAGATCACGTCCTACCATATGCTGGAATTTCAGTTTAGTAAAGGTTCCACGCTTTCCGAGATAAAAATCATCTGCTTTTGGTTTTTCGCATGACATTTCTACAAATGCTAACTTTTTTTGACCCGGTTTTTAAAAAAGTACTTTTGGGTATTTGTTGTATCTAGAAAAATCTTGTTTTTAAGCTTAAATGTTGAGGGGGGATATACATTTGCAACGATGAAAAAATCGATTGCTTTTTTTTTCTTTAAACGATAGAACTATATATGTAGAATATTTTCCCAGGGTTTCAAAGTGAAATTCGAAAAATTTAAAACGTTACAGCCTGTCAACGCTGTGCCTCACCGCTCGGATTCGGCGCGAGCGTGAACTTCAGACGCGTTTTTCTCAAAACTGCATTATCGAAATTGTCGTGCAGGATTACTCAAAAACTATTAAGCCGATTGAGTTGAAACTTGGCAGAAATATTAATAATATTGGTACCTTCTACTTGACGAGAATTGTTTTTGGAAAAATGAGAAAAAAAAACTACTTTTTTCATCCACCCTTTACAGAAATGTTTTGCGTAAAAAGTTAATTTTTTTCTGTGAATGCGTGCCATTTTCTTAAATTGTCATTTTCTTCATTTTAATTAGCTTCACATAGAAATTACACATGTTAAAACAGAAAAAATATTTGACCTTTTTTTGCAATTCAAAGTCTACGGGAAGCTAGACTGCACGCCGATTCGCAACTCCCGCGGCGACCTTGCTGTAACACCCTGCCACAGCTCCGCTTTGATGATGAATTAATTTAAAAAAATTGTTTTGTGTACTTGAATATACTATTAACGTATACCTAAAGTTTGATAATTTTAGAATAATTATTTATTAGCTTTTAAAATTCCTTAATATTGCTTATTTTTTTGCCCTGTTCAATTGTGTATCCCGCCTTAAGGGGCTATACCAGTGTGAACGCTGAAAATTTGGGTGATTTTCGGAATTTTTTTGGAACAAAAGTACTCAATTAAATGTTTCGGAAAATTAAGAATATATTTGGGTATATTTGACCGATATTACATAATTTTTTCATCGAAACATATTGAGATCCAAGCGACTTATGCGCTGCCTTCAGAGGCGCCAAAAAAAGGTTCCTCCACTGCTAACATGATTCCGGCCGATCGAGAAGCTGAAACCGAAAAAGGAAAAATGTCGTTAAACTGGAAGGTATTTTCTGTACAATGACGTAGGATTTTCGAAAAATATAAAAATCTAACAAAAATCTAACAAATTCCAAATCGTCAATTTTCATCCAATCGAAAATATCCTACGTCATTGTAGAGTAAATATATTCAAGAGTACTTAGTTCAAATTTCAAGTCAATCGGATAATTGCTCTTTGAGTTACAATGTCAGCAAATTTGAAAAATCTCATTTCGAGAAAAACGCTTTTAAAGATTCAACTATCGATTTTTGCAAGATAAAATGATATTGATATAAATGATAATGATATTCTTGAACGTATAAACTGTCGTAAAAGGCAAAGAAAGCAATTTTTTGAAAATGTCACAATGGTATAGCCCCTTAAGGAAACTTTATGGAAAAAGATCTTATGCAGAATTTCCATACCAATTCGAACATCTGACTTTGATAGCCTGCGGTGTAAAAAAAAATGTCCTGCGCATATCGTGCCAATTACTTTAAAAAGTTGCTTAGTTATTGTCGATTGATATCATTTGTGGAAATGGCTTGCGCGATAACCAAAAGCAGATGATTTAAATAAAAATAACCCAAACCAACCCAAAATCTCGAAAACCGTGGGACTTTTACTAAACTGAAATTCCAGATATAGTTGGGCATGATCTGGCCTATCGACAGTTGCAGGATTATCCATTCCTAACAGGACACTCTGTGTACATAAGAGTGTACGTCTCTAGTTTGGCACAAAAACACGACGTTTTTCCCCGCGTGTTCTTACGAGTCTACGCGAATCGTCGGCTCGTAAGAAATTGTAGTACGGCTTAATGACCTTCTTAGTATGGTTAACCAGCCACTTATAACAGCGTTAAGGCAATAATTACGACGGTATGGCGATAGAGGATAGACACGATTTTACATACTCCGTTGCGGTAATATATGTGCGTGTATACATATGTACAAACATCCATAGATGTATATACAGGGATAGAGATGAGGGCTCTGCGTGTACGCACAAATGCGTGCTCATGCGTCAACCTTCTGAAGATAATAGCCCTTGGCTGGTCCCTCCGATGTACCCCTTGATACGGGGGCTGTTCGCGGTCAAGTTCCTACGTCTTTTCTCGCCACTTTCCTACACGGCCGCACAACACCGAGCCTCCCATCCGTGTCCACTGATTCTCAGCCCTATCGCATGCCTTTGCAATTCTTCGAGGAGAGCTGCAAGACCTCCCCGTGACTCCCCTCGCCCCTCTGCGGATCGTAACTCGTTGCTACTGTATATCCATCTAGATGCGTTAATTAATGTTCAACATGGTTTTATGGGTGCGTGTTCGCTTGTAGATAGGGCGATCTTATTCATTGAAAAGCGCGCTCTCCTTCGCATTGATGGACAGTGTACATAGATGCTCAGGTGCTGGATATCGCTGGATATCGCCAAGAGAACACACGAATACACGTACCCATCAAACGTACAGTCGTCAGACTGAAAAAAAAAAGCAACTGAATAAAAAAAATATATTGGTTGATCCAAATAAATGTGCTGCTGCGGAGTGCCACCGATATTATGAGATTGTTACAATACTATAAAATATTGGAAAATGTCATTGATTTAAATAACATATTATTTTATTTGAAAAAAGCTCCTCTGTTCTCTGAATATCTACACTATCCTTCAAATAAAATTGTATTCTGTTGAAATCATTCTATGTACAATCCGTAGATGTATGGATGAAATAATTAAGGGGTTAGCCCCACTTGCGATTTTGAAAAAATTGCAAAAAGGAAAAATGGAAAATTTTTATTGCATTTTTTTGAAGTATAAGTATCGGAGAATATGTCCTGAAAATTTCAAGTCGATCCGAACAAAATTGACTGAGATATGAGCGTTGAAAGAGAAGAATCCGCGTTGAAAGAGCGTTTAAAGAGAAACTTTAAACGCGTTTTTCTCAAAATGGCATTTCTGAAGTCGGTGACCAAGATTACTCGAACACTAATAAACCGATCTTTTTGTAATTTTGCAGGCTTATTTAATACATAAAAATGTAGTCTTTAATCGTTCGATTTTTTTTTTCGAAAAAATCGCCGTTTTATAGCCAAAAAACGGCCGTTTTTTTTCGTTAAAATCGAACCATTAACTTTGACTGTCCGCCATTTTGTGAAAAATGAATATTTTTTAAAATCCTTCGATTAAATACTAGTTTATACTTATATTTGACTAAATCCATCCGCATTATTTTTTTCAGATGATCCACTTCGCCGCAATGTTGGTCACCGCAAACCGCGTATATAAAAACATTATTTCACTGACGGCCATTTGCCACTAAACAATGTAATATTTTTCAATAAAAAAATTACTGAAAGTTCTTCAAGATGTGTTCTTTAAGATGGTATATTGATCGATTAAAAAAGTTTTGTAGTTTTCTTTAAAAAAATTCATGAAAAAGGCCTTTTTTGCGCTACAAGTGGGGGTAACGCCTTAAGCGGTTGCTACAACATTTTTTATTTCGTACAAAAATATAATCAATAGAATTAATTATTTCTTTACTGCATCGAATATGCCATGGGACATAAGTTTTTCAATTTGTTTTAAATCTTAAATAAAAAGTGAGCATTGAAATGATCATGTACGACGATAGTGGAGAGAATATCAGATATCCAATGGAATATCCATGGAGAGAATATCAGATATTCAACTGATAAGAACATATACTACACTTTGATCTTAGCCACAGGCCAATAAGCGATCCGCTTTAGAGTTTCTCCAGCGCTTAAGTAGATTTTCGGTTCGCGCAACGCTCACGAGAAACGAGCGCGCGTGCGGCTTCCAGCGGTTACTCCGAGAACTACGGGTTTCCTCAGACCTATGATTTCGGTGGCGCTCGGCCATGATTTGGTTGAATTTTTTCAACCGAATTCGCAAGAAACAAATTTTATTTTCGCATAATTTTTTAACCAATTCAGACATTACTCAATATTTTTCCATCATGATAAAATTTTAATATTTTAACGAATAATGTACTTGAAAATCAATATTGGATATGGTGAAAAAAATAAAATAACATATTTGCTCAATACAAATTTTATCTGAATCAAACGAGCGAAATTCAATTTTTCTTGTGTAGTCGAATCAACAATATTCATGTTATGAATTGAAACGCTTTTTTTGTTCGTTGCAGAAAATGCATTTAAAACTATATAATTTGTTCGCGATAATTTTTTAGATAGTTTGAATAATATATTGTTCTCGGCTGAGAATATATCTTTTGAATGAAAAAAAAAACTTTTGACCTTACCATGTTATTAAAGTAATAGCGTTTTGTTTGGACTAATAAATGGGATTATTGACACCAACAATTTTACAATTGAATCAACGAAATGTCATTCAATAACACCAATGTCATTGGATCAATGATTTTTTTTCTCAGTGCAGGTGACTTTGAAGACTCACGGCTGTTAGCCAACATTGGACAGATACAACGAGCCCAAAGTGGCCGTCGTGTATGCGCTGGAACGCGAGCATCGTTTTGCTCGATGATCAGGTCTGAGTGTAACGGCACCCTCTTGAGTTTTCCTCGCTCGTATATCGGCGCAAAGCATCTCTCGAAGTCACCACACGTGTGTAATTATTCAATATGGGGGTAAGACGGTTGGACGGAGAACGGCTGCGGTCTCGGTGTGACGCTGAACGCAACGATTGATATCGCTGATTACGCGGGGCAATTATCATTAACATACGTATGTACCCGATGGCTTTTAACGGAGGGTAACGCGCAGATGGCGATGTTAGTCGGGCATCCTGGTGTACATTACGCGGACGACGCTTTCCCGGACGCTTCTTGTTCTCAGGGGATACCTGAATTGTTGGAAGACGTCTCATCGGGGTTTTGAAGACTTTGAAAAGACGGGGATATGAGCTTCCTGGGCGAGGGAAGATGATACTGGAGAAGGAATCACCAGAATAGGAAACAACATTGTAGGGGTGGTGAGCATTTTGGCAGGTAGGTGCAAAAATTATCTAAACTTTGGTACGGTGATCGACCCAGTGGTTGTCATCGTCTTAGGCGTCGTCATGCTTACACATTGAGGCCTTATGTACACTTGCAGCGGGCGAAGGGACCTGATTTTCTTGATTTTTTTTTCGACGGAACAATAAATGTTTATTGAAAAACTGTGAAGAACATCGATTAGTACATATTTTCATGTACTTGTACAATTTTTTTTATTAAAAAATATTTGAAAATGGCGGCGTTCCAGCTGTCTTTCAGGAGCGCCTTCTTTTGAGCATCAGTTGCGGTGGACATGATAACTCGAGAACGGTTCTCTGAAATCAGCATTTGAAAAAGATTTCATTAGTATATTGGACAGCTTGGAAAAAGGATTTGTATAGCTTGGACAAAGGATTTGTAAAAATTGTGATAAAAAAAGAATGACGATAATTTTAAGGGGCTATACCAGTGTGAACGCTGAACATTTGGGTGATTTTCGGGAATTTCTTTGAAGAAAAGTACTCAATTAAATGTTTCGGAAAATTAAGAATATATTTGGCTATATTTGACCTATATTACACAATTTTTCATAGAAAAATATTGAGGTCCAATCGACTTCTGCGCTGCCTTCGGAGGCGCAAAAAAAAGTTCCCCCACTGCTGACATGATTCCGGCCGATTGAGTAGCTGAAACCGAACAAGGAAAAAATGTCGTTAAACTGGAAGGTATTTCCTGTACAATGACGTAGGATTTTCGAAAAATATCAAAATCTAACGAAATGGCGTAGTTATGGAAAAAAGTCTGTTTTCTTGCCTATAAAATGGTCGTTTTTTTCAATGCCAAATCGTCAATTTTCATCCAATCAAAAATATCCTACGTCATTGTAGAGTAAATATATTCAAGAGTACTCAGTTCAAATTTCAAGTCAATCGGATAATTGCTCTTTAAGTTACAATGTCAGCAGATCTGAAAAATCTCATTTCGAGAAAAACGCGTTCAAAGATTTAACTATCGATTTTTGCAATATAAAATGATATTGATATAAATGATATAAATGATAATGATATTCTTGAAAGTATAAACTGTCGAACAAGGCAAAAAAAATGGATTTTTTAAAAGTGTCACACTGGTATTGCCCCGTAACAAAAAAATCATTTTTTTAAGTGCTAAATTTTCGATTTTTTGTTACAAATTTTTCTTTCATCGAAATTCAAAATCCTTCGTCCAGGCCCTACCTATTATCATGACAAATAAGTGGTACAAATTTGGTATGGACCGGACTAATAGTTTTTTAGTAATCGTGTCCACCGCAAAGGTGTTCCTCAAAAAAGACGATTCGAATCGCGTTTAAGATTCAAGTATGTTTCTCTTACATTTAAAGTTAACTTATTCATACTAACATGGAGTCGTCGATTTCAGCGCCATATAGTAATCCTCCTGCATCCTCTGCAGCCTTTAAAACATTGATGCCAACGAGCCATTCTTGCTTCTCTTGTGGCTGCTTGCGCTTGCTGCTCGGCAAGCATAACACGCGACTCGTCCTCTTGACTGACATAGGCATGAATAACTGCGAATCTAATGCTCCGATCTTTATGAAATTGGATGAGAATATTCTTGAGATATTGTACTCAAAGAATATGCAATCAAAAAAATGTTCCATTTTTCCGACCATCACAAAAAAAGGCCGAATTCCGATTTTTTTCTGGGAAACGCTTTGTGAAAAAGGAAAGCTTTTTTCAACACAAAAGTACATATATTGAGAGCCTTAAAAAAATACAGAAAAGCAACATAAACATGTCCGCCGGCAGACGACGAAATTATTTTCGCAGCGTTTGGCGGTGGACACTCTACAGCGTAAACGGGTTATCTGAAATCTGAAAACCAAACGGGTAACCAGAGTTAACAATAAATCCGAGTCTTTGACGATCGTCGATTTCTGAATTAATTTTTTTTTAACAACCTGGCGACCAATTGAAACTCGAGCATACGAATTAATATTTCAAAGAAGCGAAACAAAGCTGAATTTGTTCCCTTCAAAAGGCCGTTGGCTCAGTTTGGTTATCTTTCTTTTAGCTCATCTATGTAGCTTTTATTGTGGCAAGAAATATCGACTGGTGTATCCAAAGTTTTGAGCAGCAGTGTAGTTCACCCGTTGAGAACAAATCGATTTTTTTATCGTTGCAAATGTTCATCCCACCTTAAAGTGACGATTGCTGAATATTGTCAGAATCTTTGTTTGCAGATATGTTCAATCAGCTGTTTTCGAAGGTGTACAATAGGGGAAAGGGAAATGTTTCGCAAGAGCACGATTCGGATCGATTATCCGATGTGAAGGACAAAGGGCAAGGGGAAGAGCGCGTACGTGCGTCTGTGTGCGGCGTTATGCATAATTAAAAACGTGACGTTCGAGTGGTGGGCGAACCCTTTCGTTACTACTTTTTTTTTCCTCTTTTTTTCCGTTTTGCCGCGCCACCAACCCCTTCCTCGTTCGCTTATCGCCTCGTCCGGCCCGTCGAAGGTAAACATCGTGAAAAAGCCAAAGAGGGAGGGAGAGAGAGAGAGAGGGAGAGAGAGAGAGAGAGAAAGAGAGAGAGAGAGAGAGTGAGCACGAAGGGAGGAGACGAACGCGCGTTCGCACGGTGCTGCTCCGTATCCGTTATCAATCTCTCCACCGTTATTGCAAGGGTGCCGAGGACGCGGAGGTGACGTTGCTGCTGCCCCGTTCTCCTCACTCTTCACAACCGGCAACAACCCTTTTTCCGCTGCTGCTACTCGCTTTTGGCTGCTGTCGCCCATTGCCTTTTGCCTCCGCTTGCTCCTCTACCCCAACCCCATCGCTCTCCAACACCCCCTGCCGCCTCTTGCCGCCCTTCGTCGCTCTTCACGACGCAAGGGTTGCGCGACGAAAACCGAGCCTTTTCGTCTAAGGAAGGGGGATGAATATTCATGCTTTTGCAACACCGCCGCGACCGGGAGCTCGCCATTGGACGTCAGTGGCAATCAACCGTGAGCCCACTCGCCGCCTGAATCAGAAATTCAGAGACACGCCGGCCCGATTATAATTCTGAATTAAACTGGATATATATACGGAGAAAGGTAATTTTCGTGATATTTTACTTCAGGGACCATCCCCATAGTCTATTCTCATATACGCTACTACGAAAAAAATATCATTTTTCATTTATAAAAAGTACTATTGAAAAAGTCCTCGTAGCCAAAGTTGCGTAGCAGGTTCGAAATATTCTTCCTCGAGCCTACACATCTACATTGGAGAAGAATCGAAAATTGGATCCATTGGAGGAAAATATTCTCCATTTCTCCCGGCTGTGTTAAAGGATTTCAAAAAAGAAAGCGTTTTGCAATAAAATCGTCATACCGTCGAACATATCGCGGTGAAGATTAGCCAATGAGAACCCCGGCTTGTCAAACAGCGTAAGACAACATTCATAATGATCCTCGATGTATGTATGTGGGTGTTCGTGAGGGTACGTACATATACGTTTGAGCAACCTCCGAAATATCTGTCATCTTAACGGGTTTGCTGTGGGCTCGCGTTAAAGCCTCCGATAGGACGATAGAGCATGCTAATAAGGGGACCGTATTAATGATTATTTTGTTAATCTCATGATATCGTACCGAAGACGACAACGGGTGCACTCCTGCCCTTAAGATACGGTCGCTTTTATTTTACTTTATAGTAAAGTAAGTTGAGGTGGCGGTCGATATCAACTTTTTGTTTGATTTCTATCGCTCTTTTTAGATATGTATGCATACACGCATATATATATGTAAATAAAAATGTGCGTGCGTGCGTGTGTGTGTGTGTGTGTGTGTGTGTGTGTGTGTGTGTGTAAAGTGAGAGTAAGAAAGAAAGAGAGCTCTGGAGCATCAGCACCCTAAGAGCACCGTGCATAGAAATTCAGTACAACGCTCAAAAACCATATGTTCATACACATTTTCATACAACCGTTGTCTTAAAACTATGACTAGTAATATTAATGATAATAATATTAAGTTAGAAAAAGAATGAAAAGAAGCAAGACTTAATCTATACAATAGCAAAAACAATAATAGTCAAGGATTTGCTTATTCCTATTATAATACTATTTATTCGATATGCCACGCAGTCATTCACGCCTCATAACATGCTTGAACTTTCTTTTTTGAGATATATATATATATATATATATATATATATATATATATATATATATATATATATATATATATATATATATATATATATATTAGGGTGATTCGTTTCAGGGTAACTTTTTTTTTTACCCATCGTGCCCGAAAACCTTTTGTTGGTACCCAAAAACGAAGTTTAGTGAAAGGGGGGTGTTGTCAAAAAATATTTAGAGGTCGCGAATCAAAATTGAAGGTTTCCCATTTGATTAACATTTCAAAAAATGCTTTTCTCATTATTAGTGTTACCATTCCGCGAATTTTGATATCGCGATATTTTCCAAGTGGGTTCTCATAGGAAATATGATACTTTACAATAAAGTTCATTGAGCCATGTCCGTAAATTCAACCGTTTCAGCGGTATCATTATTCCGAGGTAATATTGTATGAAAATATCTATTCAAACGGCTGTAACGCCTAAGCTATTAGATATATCGAAAAAAATTCAAATGAGAACTATGTGGAGGAAGTAATTTTCTACAAAAAAGTCTTATAAGCCGAGCCCGTAAATTCAACTCTTTCTCAGCTATAGGTGGATAAAGTAAAATAAATAGATTTTTTTTGTTTAAAAAAAATTCATTTATTTTACTATATTTCTATTATATATATTTACTATATTTCTATTACTATGTTATATATTTATGAATAGATTTTTTTTAAACAAAAAAAATCAATTTATTTTACTTCATCCACCAATAGCTGAGAAAGGTTGAATTTACGGGCTCGGCTTATAAGACTTTTTTTGTAGAAAATTACTTTCTCTACAAAGTTCTCATCTGAATTTTTTCCGATATATCTAATAGCTTAGGCGTTACAGCCGTTAGAATAGATATTTTCGCACAACATTCACTTGAAATAATGATACCGGTGTAACGGTTAAATTTACGGCCGTGGCTCAAGGAACTTTATTGTGGAGTATCATATTTCCTATGAGAACCCACTTGGAAAATATCGCGATATCAAAATTCGCGGAATGGTAACACTAATAATGAGAAAAACATTTTTTTCGATGTTAATCAAATGGGAAACCTTCAATTTTGATTCGCGACCTATAAATATTTTTTGACAACACCCCGCTTTCACGAAAGTTCGTTTTTGGGTACCAACTAAAGGTTTTCGGGCACGATGGGTCAAAATAAAGTTGCCCTGAAACGAATCACTCTAATATATATATATATATATATATATATATATATATATATATATATATATTAGTGCGCTAGGGCCAAGCAGTGTCCTCCGGCACGCAATCCTCATATTTCATACACCTTACAAGTAGAAATACAAAAATGAAAAAAAAACTCCGTACAAAAACAAAAATAGGTTACTATATAATGCAAAACTACATAAAAATAATAAAAATAATACGTAGTAAAATAAAATAAAACAAAAAATAAGATACAAAAGTAAGATACAAAAGTAAGAAAGATAATAAAAGGAAAGAAAAAGAGAGAAGAGCGAGAGCGAGAGAGAGAGAGGGCGAGAGAGAGAGAGAGAGAGAGAGAGAGAGAGAGAGAGAGAGAGAGAGAGAGGACGAGATGGAAGGACAGATAAATCTTCCAATTCCAACCACTTAATGAACGCGGCAATTATATTTTACTTTTCACTCCCACGATCTCACAATTACTCGAACAGACGAAAAAACCTCGTACGAAAGTTTTCCAAGGGGGATCGTATTGGTGTTCACCTTCGGGGAGTGGAAGAAAAACGCATAGGGTATCCTAATACGAAGCCGGAAGTGGCATTATATACGATGGTACTCCGGCGAACGATAGAGCGAGAGAGAAGCGGGAGCTGAGAGAGAGAGAGAGAGAGAGAGAGAGAGAGAGAGAGAGAGAGAGAGAGAGGGGTAAAGACTACTCTCCTCTAATTGTCCGGACTAGATAATACAGGCCTCCCGCGATTTGCATACGTTTCCTTGCGTCCGTTAGTTGCGGTGCGTCAGCCGGGCAATTAGCGATTACTGATTAAGTCAAACGGCCGGACGGTTGGCTACGGGGGAGGTGGCGCGCGAGAGAGAGAGAGAGTGAGAGGGGTGGTGGGTTGCGGGAGGCGGAAAAGGAGGCAGCGAGGATGGTATAGGCGGCTTCAGACGATAAGGATGGATGATAGAGGTAGGGAGAGCTACGTAAAGGTGAGAGCGGATGATCGCTGGGAGTGGATCGCCATCAAGAAGTCAAGCCGTTCTGCGCGCACCCCGAGGACTCTGATGTTGATCGTGGCGATTGATACCAACGGGCGAATGAAAGAGGAGAACGAGTGATGGGTGTTCCGTTCCTGCTTGATGCTTTCGTTATAGCCTTCTCTCTTACAAGTTCCTACCGCCATGATAAACCCGGCAAAGCTCTGCCTCCAGATTTCCGTTGCTCCCGCACACAATGGATATTCGTGCGGAGGCGTACGAACTCTCGACAATGCGCGTTCGTAAAATCGCCTATATGCAATGTGTGTGTACACACACACACACACACACACACACACACACACACACACACACACACACGCACGCACGCACACGCAGACACCTAGTCGCGTCGTTACTCGCTCACCGCGCATTGTATGCTAATTGCTGATTAATCAGAATTCGCGCGGTCGGACGCACGGAATATCACGCGCTGCTCGTCGCTTATCCGAGCACATACATGTATAGAGACACACACGCAGGACACAAAATCAGTTTTACCAAGCCGGGAATGACGCAAGGCCCGCGAAGTCGAGACTCCGGTTAACCCGATGATTAATTAAGATCGATTTCACCCTCGATTCCAAACACGAATTGTACTCAACAGCTGAGAATTCCGTTTCGCGCAAGAACTAGGAGGCATCTTCTCACGCTCCTACGTCTAGGCATTGTCTTACGATTTTGTAGCGCACAATCGTTTTTTTTTTTGTACTCTTCTTCGCCGTCTCTGTTTCTCCATTCGTTAGCCTCGATCTATCTTGCTGATCATTAGATTGCACACGGGGCGGTTGCATCTCGGGATTCGGTACAGTGCCAGAAGAAAGCAGTTTTATGGGTAGAAGCGAAGGCGAAAAGTGTAGGCGCGAGGTGCTTGAAATCCCATTGCCTTGGGTGGTACTGCAATTGGTCTGATTGGATCGTGAGATTTGGGCGAGTTGATCCGAAGTGCAGTTATCGGTAGGACTTGTGGTCCGTGCGAATCTGCAGCCTGGCAGTTGGTCTTCCTGAATCGGCAGGATTTGCAATTGACGGTAGCCATCAGGGTTGCGAGATTTGTAATGAAAAAGTAATGCATTATTCATTACCTTTTTAATCGGTAATGAAAAAAAATATTTCTCTACCCATTACATTACATTCAGTAATGTAAAAAAATTCCATTACTCATTACATTATATTTTGTAATGTGAACAATTTCCGCTACTCATTACATTGGATTTTGTGATGTAAAGAATGTCCATTACGCATTACGTTATATTTTGTGTTGTAAAAAATGTCCATTACTCTTTACATTGGAATTTGTAATGTAAAAAAATGTCCACTACTCATTACATTACATTTTGTAATGTGAAACATCTTCAGTGCAAAATGCAATGTAATGTGTAATGACAAAAAATTCATTACACATTACATTGTAATGCGTAATGGAATTGTTTTACGTTACAAAGTGTAATGTAACGAGTAATGGAAATTGTTTACATTAAAAGATTTAATGTAATGGGTAATGGGATTTTTTTACATTACATAATATAAGGTTGTGAGTATTGGAATTTGTTCACATTACTAATGTAATGTAAAAAATCTCCATTACTCATTACAAGGTAGAATGGATTATTATCCGTTTGTCATCGAGTCAGATCGAACCACTGCAAAAATCGCAGCCCCTAATGGGAAACGAATAATAATCCTCATTACGTTGTAATGAGTAATGGAGATTTTGGAAAGAAAATCCATTGCTCATTACATTACATTTTGGAATGTAAAGAAAATCTATTACTCATTACATTGCATTTTGTAATGTAAAATATTTCTATTACTCATTACATTGGACTTTGTGATGTAAAAAAAATCCATTACCCATTATATTGTAATGGGTAATGAAAATATTTCACATTACAAAGTGTAATTTGATGAGAAATGGACATTTTTTACATTGCAAATTCCAATGTAACGAGTAATGAAAATTGTTTACATTAAAAAATTCAATGTAATGAATAATGACAATTGTTTGCATCACAAAATGTAGTGTAATGAGTAATGGAATTTTTTTACATCACTGAATGTAATTCAATGGGTAACGATATTTTTTTCATTACAAAATGCAATGTAATGAGTAATGAAAACGCTAATGCATTACCAAAAGTAATGCATTCTTTGCAACTCTGGTAGCCATCGATCGGAACTGCGGCCAGGTTGCAAAAGATCAGATTCATCTGCCAGTTGGAAATTTGGTTGCCTGTTCACGGTTGGCGTTTGATGGAGGTCGTTGGTCGGAAAGGTCGCTATGTTGCAAAGCATCAGATATTCCAACCTGCAAGTTGCCAGTTGGTCTTACTGGATCATGACAATTGGGGGAGTTGATGGCAACTGTGACTACCGATTGGAATCGTGATCTGTGTGAATCTGTAACATGGCAATTCTTCCCGTGTCATCACATTTGCTGATTGAGGGAAACATCGATCAGAACTATGGCCACGTTGCTCAAGGCTCTCGCGACCAGCGTGTCAATTCTACTATTTATCCATTTTCCGTCGCGCATTCTTCTCCGATCGGAAATTCATCCCGTATATGTAATTCGTAACAAGCCGGAGGCACTTCCGACAGCACCGTGATTGAGGTTAAACGTATAATTCTTCTCAATTACGATACCTTGAACGGCGAATCCTACATATCTGATTCCTACACCCTATTAATTCAATTGTTTACTACCTCAATTAATTCAGCTGTCCGTGAAGTATACAGCAGACTTACCGCCTAGACGGTGTATAATACGCGCGGCTGAAGTATTACGGAGGCTTCATGGAAGCCGCGTCCGAGGGAAAGTTTCTCATCGAGGGGGCATCGGCATCATCATCATCATCATTGCGCGCGCCTCGGCAGCAGACGTTCGATTCTTCGAACTGGAAAATGCGTGCACGAGGATGCGTGAAGAAACACCGCTAATGGTTTCGCTATGTGTTTATGGCCGAACTCGTTCGGGAATCGGCCGGAGAATCATTGTGCTCTTCCACTGCTGGATAGTTATTTCCTTTTTATTCTCCTTCTTCGTTTCTTCCATAATTAGACGATGAACACGCGGTTGAATTATAACAATGACGCCGGCGAAGGAAGAATAAGGAAGTCAGCCGGGGGGGGGGGGTGGAGATCGTGTTCGAGCCGCGTTGTCGGCCATTAACGATTCGAACGGATTGCTCGAACGGACTCTCAGGACTGCAGTGTTCCAGAAAGATAAATAAATTATCACTCGGTATAACTAACGAGTGGTTTAGTTGCTCGGCTTATTGCCCGCAAACTTCATGAATATGGATAGTTCGGCTCCCATACGGGTACGCGTACCGTGGCCCCGATTTGACGTTCGCCTTTCGTAGATACCAATAAAAACAACATGTATATCCATATGTAAGGTGAGCATCGTGCTTCCGATAAATATTGCGCACGATGCCGTCCTGGATGTTCGAGCGGCTCGTGTGCGAATTGTCATTTCGTGACAGGCCTATTGTGAAATATATCGCCGAGCATCGTGCAGAATTCAAAACAATTTTCGGTAAATATTTACATGTGGGGCTCCAGCTAGAAAAGGGGTTGAGAATTTTTGTGCCGAGTCGATGTATTTCAGGGCACTTTGTTTATAATATTTAATTCGGGGAATGACAATTTCAACCCTCATTTCAACCCCCAAACGCTTTTTTTACCGTTTCAAAGGGATGGAGGAAGCGGGTTTGGTGACATCAAGTGGGTCAAATGACATGGGTTTGGGTTTGTTTGGGTACAAGTCAAATTAGAGTAAGCATACAGAAAACGTATTTCAAAAATCGAATATTCTTCGGAAATATATTTTCTTTTAAAATAAAATACCCCTCCCCCATAATAAAAAACATATTTCCATACTGCAGAATAGCCCCGAATACGTGAGAAATTTTTTGGAGCCGCTTAGGGCTGGAGTCCCACTCGTAAATATTTACCCAATTTTCCGTTCGTGAACGAACATTCGTGAAAGAAATGAGGCGCTTTCGACTATTCCATGAAACTCGATGAATATTCGAATATTCGAAACTATGGGCTGAGAACAAATCCAAACGTGAGAAACGGAAACGGTTTTCGTCGAACTGCCAATGTTCGAACAGTACGTCGACCGTGAGAAATATTTCAACCGTGAATAGATAGACTTTGAGGAGAAAAATCTTGTTTTTAATTCTTATGATATAACGTTGCAAAAAATATCGTCTGAAAATTTCAAGTCGGCCTGTTGAAAATTGGGGGAGTTATGAGCGTTTACAGGTAGGTCCGCTTAGGGGCCGTCCATATATTACGTCATCGATTTTGGCTGATGTTTACCCCCCCCCCCCCCCCCGAAATCATCCTATCCTTCCTATCGTCATAATCCAATTATCGTTACCGTCATCCAACGACCAGACCCCCCCCCCCCCCCTATTTTAAAATGACGTAATTTATGGACGGCCCCTTACCGCTTTACCGTTACAGGTAAAAACTGTAAACGCGTTTTTCTCGGAATTCCTTTTTCAGAATCGGTGACAAAAATATCTCAAAAACAACCAAATCGATGTGCTTCAAATTTCACAGACTTTTTTTGTATTTCAAAAGGCAGTTCTTAATCGAAGGATCTTTTTTGACAATGCATACTTTTTTTATATTAAGGAAAATAGAGTGTGATTTTTCACCGAAATTTCGACGATCACTTTCGATCGGCGACCATTCTTTCAGAAACCATTTTTTTTAATCCTCCGATTAAGGGCCTATACCAGTGTGACACTTTTTAAAAATCCATTTTTTGTTGCCGCTTTCGACAGTTTATATTTTTAAGAATATCAGATGAGATTTTTATACTTTCAAGAATATGAAATGAGATTTTTCAAGTTTGCTGACATTGTAACTCAAAGAGCAATTATCCGATTGACTTGAAATTTGAACTGAGTACTCTAGAATATATTTGCTCTACAATGACGTAGGATATTTTCGATTGGATGAAAATTGACAATTTGGCATTGAAAAAAACGATCATTTTATAGGCAAGTAAACAGACTTTTGTACAGACATTGTACAGGAAATACTTTTCGCAACATTTGTGCACAGTTTCACAACATTTTTTCCTTCTTCGGTTTCAGCTACTCAATCTGCCGGAATCATGTCAGCAGTGGAGGAACTTTTTTTTTGCGCCTTCAAAGGCGGCGCATAAGTCGCTTGGATCTCAATATTTTTCTATGGAAAAATGATGTAATATAGGTCAAATATAGCCAAATATATTCTAAATTTTCCGAAACATTTAATTGAGTACTTTTCTTCCAAAAAATTCCCGAAAATCAGCCAAATTTTCAGCTTTCACACTGGTATATCCCCTTAAAGCCTAGATAATACGGTAGAAAAACTAAATTCATTTGGTTTTTTTAATTTCAGATTATTTGTTCCCGAGCAGGAGTGGTCACCGCGAAGGACCTTTTTTTGCACAGCGGTCTGTGCAATTTTCTGTACCTCCGTCGTTTGTATATATTTCCCAATAAAAAAATTGTCAAAGATACTTGCAATGATCCCCTTCACTATAAAAGAAAAGTTAAAAACCCGCACCCATTTCCCAAAAAAATGCACGGAAACACCTCTTTTTTCCGGCCGCGAACCAAGTGTAACCCGTTGAGGAACCAGTCCACTTTGGAGCCAGAAAAAAGACTATTTTCACGATTTTTTTTTTGAGGATTTTATAAAAGATATGAATATAAAAGTTGTTGGGCTTGATAAAAAAAGTCTTGAAATACATTTAAAAAAAATTTATTCATTTTCAGTACAAAAACTAGAGTTCACAAAAAATCAAAGTCCTTTAGATTCAGTATGACACCAGCTACAAAATGACCCTTGGATATAAAGTTTTATCAAAAAAAAAAAAATGGCGGATGAAAAACGAAAAAAGTTTAAAAAAACGCGTTTTTTCGCAGTTTTACGCAAAAAAGAGTAAAAATCAACATTTTTAAACCATCGAGGGTCATCTTGTTGCGAATCATGTTTACAATATGTGGTTCAAATTCCAAGAGAATCGGTTTATTAGTTTTAGAGTTACGCTGGAGCACATTTTGAAAACGTTGTTTCGAGAAAAACGCGTTTGAACTTTATACTATGAAAAACTCTTACCTAAACTCAATCGGCAATTCCTGCACCGCACAAAATCCCTTCCGATTGCTCATCATCGATTTCTTCAAGTCTCGCTTGCTTCCGATTTTTCGAAATTTTCAAAGTGGACTGGCCCCTTGAGTCGCATGTCCTTTCTGATTTGACAGTCGCGGAGTCCCGGCTCTGGTCCCGGCACACTGTATCGCAATCGTATCCTGTTCTGCTCGTTACACCGTGAGCCGATGACTATCTCGCCTATTCTCCTCTCAGGCCGACTGTGAAATATTTGAGTCAGTGATTAGGAAAGATTCGGATAAGCGGGGCGCGCTCGCGGGGAACCGACGAGATTCGTACGAGATTCAACGCTTCCCGTCATCGCAGTTAGTCGTGTAGCTCGACTCGGTTTCATACTTACGATACTTTTGCACAAAAGTGCCTCTCTCTCGAGGGCATGCGTTCATCGCCGTACACAGCCATTCGTAGGCAGGAGTACTGTAGTAAATTCGCGCAAATGTATTCCCGGCTCGTCTAATTAGTAGGGAGACTCGCGGTGTTTATGGAAAAGTGGGTTTCCGCCTATCTGAAATCCACCATTATCGGACAATCATTGAGCAATCTTCTCCTCGCTCGACGAGTCGCACACCCGTACACGTACGCGTATCCGAAAAGAACGGTGAAACGAATCGCTTTCAAATCCTCCCACAGCCCTCCCGTGCTCTTCACTTGTCAAATCAAGTACGAAAGCCTTCAGCTCGAGAAACTCCGATTATCGCATCAGCTATTGGCGTGTCGAATTCGCGGTTGACTCCCGTTTTCTTTTTATCGACGCCTGGAAGTTGAGGAAATTCTGGAGGTCGAATCGTCGTATCCGAAGTGTTTCATCCCCCCAGGCCCATGTACAATCGATAATTCAAACGCGCTCGAGCGATTACACTCCTCGGTGGCTCTGCTCTTCCTGCTCTTTCACTTTCTCCCCGAGGCAATTTAATTTGTCGCCTCATTGGTCCTTGACGTCGAGAACGAGAAAGGAAAAGGGCGGAGGACTCCGGGAGACGCGTTACAACGTCGCGGGGGAGGTCTGGCTAAACGTCTTGGTGGTTCTCCACCGAAAACAGATTTTACTCCGAGGCAAGTCTCCCGGCAAGCTTCCGCGTCTTTCTCCGTTTCTCCGGTGGAAAAGCTCTCAGTAGGTATAACGCGTTCAAGGTGCACCATATCTATATACGTGTTTATCACGGATAGGCAAGTACGAAGCGAAGGATTCGCTTTCAGGGGTGAAGGAGAAGGCTCCGTCGAGATCTAGCGGAGCACGAGAAAACCAAGGGGGAAGTGGAGGAGACGCGTCGTTTCCAATAACGGATGGCCGGACGGTCGCGTATAATCAACAGATTAGCCGAGGAATAGATCAGAGACGGGCGAACGAGACTCGGTTAGCTAAAAGCTTTCCCAGTGGCCATTAACGGGGAGGGTTCCTCGCTTTATCCGTCTCACTTTCTCGCAGCTTTTCTCTCGCCATCTCTCTCAGCCATGTGTATGTGTTCAATAGTACGTATGCTTGCATACGCCTCTCTCTCTCTCTCTCTCTCTCTCTCTCTCTCTCTTCGTATCTCTCTTTGTCTTCCATATCGGGTACGAAGCCGAGTGGGTGAGAAAATGTGATTATAAGTCACGAGGTGTTGGCTTTGGTGTCGCTTGCCTCGTACCACCGACGGCTCTCTGTCTGTCGGCCCTCTGTGTTACTGGGATCGATTGAATATTAGGGGAAATAGCCGCGCACACCCAGGCCACTCGGCGACGTCCAGAGATGAAAGACAAAAGGCGACGCTCTTGGTCACCGTCGCGCAACCTCATCCAAGGGGTAATAACGAAAATGTGCTGCTCTTATACGGACGAGAGCCGGAGAAACGAGCAAGAGACAGAAAGAGGGAGAGTTATTTGTATCATGGGAAAATGGGGACCGCGGTGCGAGAGCCTTTTTTTTCAAGCCGATAGATCATACACCATGGTGTGGAGCACATTGTGATATGTTCTCCAGCCTGGATTCGACCAAATTACATCGCCAAAGTCGTCATTGCTGATATTCACCCTAATGAATCGAATAATTCACTGCAAAACACATGTATCTGAAAACCAAAATGACAAGTCGTGATCATTGGCAGCATCGGAAGACCTGGCGCTGATGTTCAGCCTTCAAAAGATCGTCTTTACCAATGAGGTGCCTTTGTAGAAATGATACGAACGGCCCGATATCGGCCAACAGAGCCAGCAATTATTGAGCCAATGATCTAATTCATTGTAGCGCCAATGTTGGTGATTGCACTTGGCCCTATGTGGGCCCTCTTAAAGGGCCTATGTAGAAATTGACCACTGGCTCTATGATGGGCCTTCACAGTTGGTCTATCTAGAAGTTAGTCTATCTAGAATATTGGGCCATGAGTTTGTTTGGGTGCGTGATAAATATTCAACCTATATCGGGCCAAGATGGGCCCGAGATTGGTCCTTATGGATAGATATTTCATGGAATAAACTTGAAATAAATTGTGATTTGCGTATATGACACGTTTCGAAATTGCCATATTTTACTTACTGTTGGTTATTCACAAATGCCAATAATAGGCCAAGACTTGATTACAAAAACTGAACTACAAAATATAGACGATTAATATATGACGTGCCGGTTATTTGCCTATTCTGGCACAACATTCAGATAATGAATAACCTAAGGCTTGAATAAAATAAAAGCAGGTATGGTCTGACCCACTTAGCCAATAAAGGGCTTAGATTAATTTAATGTAATTTCCAGTATTTTAGCATTGCCAGTTTTAAAATTGGCAAATTTCGATGAACTATCATGGTTGTTTATTGGTATGAAAGATGGGCCAGGATAATCTTTAGTAATGGGCCGATATTGTGCCGGTTTTCAATTTATAACGGAACAATATTGGGCCAATGGAATTGTCAGTATTTTAGTATCCCCAGTTTTTAAGGTGACAAATTTAGTTTAACTATGACGGCTGTTTATTAGTTTTTAGAAATGGGCCAGGACAGGCTTTTGGGATGGGCTGACATTGTGCCAGTTTTCAGTTTGGAGCGGAACAGTAATGGGCCAATATTATTTCTCTTTTGTTGGCTTATACGATGGTCCCGAAATTGGCCTGATCGTAACATTGGGCAACTCATGGCTACATGGGCATTTAAATATGACAATCTGTATAAAATTGCCTGAAGCATTAGCAATATCCATGGATCTTGAATCGAGAGATTAGCATGCAGCATTCCCACTCTTCTCCCATCCTTAGCTTTTTCGAAAGGATTATCCGTTAATCCTTGAATGAGAGAGGGATAGAGCGTCAGGACGGTGGGAGTTAAATCGTGCAGGGGAGGATGTATCAGCGAGTCCCGGGTATAAATAGAGTGGCTGCTTTTCGTTATGAAAACGATGAAGAAACATAGAAGATGATGGAGGAGAACGAGGATGAGAGCACCCGTTTTTCTCCAGGTGCCTATATCAGGTATTATTTCAGCTCCGTGTGCTTTCCCGTGATCTCGTACGTTTTGTGCAACATCCCCGGGCGCGAGCACAGATGTATATTCGTCTAGGTGATGCGGTATAAAGGTTCGAGATAGGAGGAACGAAGCTCAGTGCACCAGGATATGCGTATACGGTGCGCGTTGTTAACGAGCATAGAGTGGTTCGACCGTCAAAGATTGCCGGCAAAGAGGATGACCAGGCTCGCGCTGAGCTCCGAACTGTTTCAAACGTATGGATCAGCCTTTTTCTAGCAAAATCCGTGTATCTCTCGTAGAACGCGGCTGTTACTGTGCAGCCCGCTTCCATACGCAGTCGAAGAGTCTTCCAACCATACTGGTCGTCCATCGTCGTACGAAGAAGTCTCTATACCACGAGCGTTTCTGCCTCGTACACACACGTGTACATCGATGACGTATGGGTACGTATAGGGGGTGCGGTTGAGCTTCGCGCGGCCGACTGCCCGTATGTATAATGAAAGCACACCGCGAGTGAGCTCCACTCTTTGGAAGATATGGTCGAAGCTTTCACCGCTTTCTATCTTCCGACAGTCTCTCGTTTTCTCTTTCCCATCGCTCGCGAGAGGTGGGGCGGTCTCTTCCCACCGTGGCAAAGAGAGCCTCGCGGCACTCTTTTCCCCGCATGGCGCATCCCGAACGCCTGGCAAAAGCCCTCGGCTCTCGCCCTTTACAAATCAAAGCCGCGACTGTAATAAGCACCCGGCGGTCCGAGCCCGGCCAACGCAAGAAAGCACTCGGTGTAGCAGATGCGAGGGACCGCGACAGGAATAGAGAGACCCAGCTCCGACGATGTGGTGCATACGGGGGATGAGGAATCGAGTGGAAAGAAGAAATACGCGGGTCTCGCTGTCAAAGTGAGAAAGGCAAGTTCTGCACACCAGGTGGAGGCAGTTGAAGGAAGGGGATTTGGGTATGAGAGTACTGCAGGCCCTGCATGTGTGGCTAGCCGGAGCTTTGGGCTGACCGGTGAATCGGCCGCTAGCGGATGATGATGGTTGCTCATGGAGACGCCAAGAGATGCACGGGCTGCTGATGCATTATTGACCAGCCTGTCCGGGGATCTGTAATGTCAGATACCAGTAAAAACTGCTAGTGGGCTCATCAAGATGGTATTCCGTAACCACCCAAGTCTAAATTGTTAGCCTAGTTTGAAGGCCTTTGATCGTATGTCAGCCTCACTTGAGTATGTTTACTGCTAGAAGTCCTACTATGGGCCGCCAGATGCTCTTCCTCTGCTGATTACCTCCCGCATAGGCCCTTATACTCCTACCTAACCTAGCTAAAGTCGTTGCAGCTCCTTTTTTGATTGCGTTTGGACCTATCGCGCATTTGGCTGTTTCGACGAAATGAAGGTGGGAAGACCATCTTGATGGTCGCATTCGAAAGAGCGGGTCTGATAGTTTTCAGTAACCGTCATGCGTTGCACTAGGTAGGACCGCGCGTTCGCCGTAGAGGCCTACTTTTCCAATGGCCTTTCCATTATCTCCACCCAGCGAACCTTTCGCATTCGCTTCAAACTTGCCCCTGCAGCTCCAGCAACTCTCCAAAGTGGAAGAAATGTATCTTGGACAAACAGTTACAATATTTTTTATAGGATTGCCCTCACGTATGCATGTATACGCGGATCCTGATAGCAGGCACGCATGCATACGTATAGGTACTAGTATACGTGTGTTGGTGTATGCTTAGGCATGTATGTGAGCGGGTATATACGTGTATCTACGCATGCGCGTATTCAGGCATATGTATCTAAATGCGTAATAGAGTGTATGCGTGTACGTGCATACGTGCGCAAATCGACGTCCTCCTTAGCGCCTGCGGGTGGAGAAAAGGGAAATTTGTTCCTATTCTAGGGGTTAAGTAGGAGCTCATTTGATACTGAATACGAAGCTACTTTACTGCCTTTATCTCCTACCACTGTGAGGATCTGGAGGGGCAACATAGGCTGAAAATTTCGACTCGGGCAGGCTCGATGTCTGTCCTTTTGGCCTGATTTCTCCTGGACTCAACACACCAACTTGGTCCTCGGCAACATCCAGTGAGGTAATTCCACCCCAGCATCCTTCGGAACGATGACTCTCTTGTTCCGGAGAACCGGACGTCGTCATATTTTCTTCCACCTCAGGAACTATGCGGCACATACAGCCTGTGAACTGTAGGTTCGGAGAGGATCGGCTGGCGCGATGGTTATCCCGGATGAAGGAGGAGCGGTTTTCGCGAACGCGCAACCGGATACATAACGGTGTACGCAATTGTATATGTACAGCCGGCACAAGGTTATACGTCGGTGGTACTCCATCCCCGTATACAGCAACCCCTAGGACGGAGCTGTACGTACGCCGGAAAATCCTTCCGGCTCTTTTATATGTATAGCCTGATACATATCTTTGCTGTAGTTTCGTGTATTACGGCAAAGATATCTGTGTGTTGGTGTGCGTGTGTAGACCGGACTCATCTATGCATGTAGTTATACCTTGGCTGCACGTTCTCGCGGACACCAGAGACGCGTTATTATTGGATTACATTTTTAATTCACCCTCTCTACACTCCAACAGGAGTACCGGCGGCCATGGAGGCAGCATCACCAACATCACGTATACGACGACCTAGCCTGAGCTTCCTCTCCGGTGCCTTCCCCACCCCAGGCGAACGTTCGTATACCGTTACGAAATGTCTACTATATTTATTTATGTGTGTATATATATATATGCGAATATATGGGGAGGACTCGACTCCGAGTAAAACCTACCACCGTCTCCTACACGCCCAAAGCTCACGTCGCAGCCTCCACTTTCGTATTCCAGATGAAATTACTATGCAGGAGATTTTATTTGTTGTATATATGCTCGTGCGAATCCCTCTAGCTCGCACAAGCCTGGACTCTACAAACGAGCACATTCTCGCTTAGGCTAATCGAGTTACCCCCGCGATGGGTCTACGGACATCGACTCGGATTATCATTCGCGCCGTACGCGCGTTTTCACGTAGAAACGGACGCCCTCGTCCTCCTAAGTGTGCGCTTGTAGATCGAAAGTGCAGAAGTTGTCATCGTCGATGCTTTTGCTACTCGGAAATACTCGGTGATGAGGGGTGGAATAGCGGAGAAAACGAAGGATTGTTCAGGAAGAGTTGGTGAAAATGAACTCCAAAGACGATGACAGTGTTCGAGATGATCCTTTTTCTTTTGGTACAACGGCAAATCCTTCGTACTGGTGTGAAATCACGCTCGTTACAGTGACTGGTGAATTTCAGATGAATACTAATCGCCGAGTGCACGACTGACAATGTTGACCTGACGTTTCACATTCAAGATTAGCGGGTCCTCCAGGCTTGAGCTCCAGGATGATCGCACGATGCCAGCTGACTGGCATCTCGATACAAAGATAACGCGAACATCGTTACGATCGAAGTCACGTATTCCTGAAGCCTTTGGGGTCTGAAAGCCACCTAGTCATCCGGCAAAGCGACCGAACGAATGATCGGACACGCGACGGCCTCCGTAGACTCGCATAATTATGCGACAAGGGCGATCGCAATTGTGCCGATCGATTAAATAACACTTTATGTTAATTCATCGGGCGTTTCGTAATCTTGATTGATACTGTTCACGTTTCTGTACGGTTTATTGAGATTTCTCTTACGAGTGTACTGGGATGACGAAGTCGGAATTTTGTACACGATTCAGGCGAGACTGTGACGGGTAAAAAAATGTTTTTTTTTGGCATTTTCTCGAAGTATACATATTTTAAAAAATGTGAAAAATGTTAAGTTAAAATATTGAAAATTGACCAAGTTACGGATGATTTAGTGACAGAAGGTACCGGAACGATTTACGTATACTAAAAATTTTTATTGCGTGTTTCTCGAAACGACTTTTATCGACCTGGTCGGAGTTATAACTCCAGCTATGATTGTCGGGTATTCAATGAAAAAAAGGTTTCGGCAAAAATACACTTTCTAAAGTTTCGGCAAAATTACACTTTCTTCTGAAAACCCACCTTTTGGTGACATTATTTTTTTTCGAACAAATGGCTACGTACAATTCGAAGTACGTTTCTACAGATTATAAAGCTTTTCAATTTTTATTCTTCAGACCAACCATTGTCAAGTTATCGATCCGGCCGTTGGACCAACATTTTTTAAACAGAGATTTTTATTATACCTCAATAACGTTGTTAATTTTCAGTTTTTTGAAATAAAAATTTACACGAAATAAATTCAATGTATGCTTAATAACACACCTTTTTCTATATACCAAGTAGATAATCTAGTAGGAAAAAAAATCTTGTCCTAAAATAAGATTGCTCCCTTAATACATAGTCTTGCCAAATTTGATTTTTTTCTTATTGAAAAATACTGATAAACAATGAAGTTACTATTGTTCAACTATCGTTGTGACAACTATGGTGATCTGAAATGAAAAATAAATGTATTTCTAGTATAATCAAACTTTCGTACGATCGGATACTTTTTTGAAATTTCAAAAATTACGAAAATGGTCGGCTGTTGGAAAAAAAACGTTTTTGATTTTAAAAAACTACTTTAATTATCTGTTACGAACAAATAGATAAACGGATTTAAGGGATCTTCTCACTTTAGATGCTAACAAAGGCTGTTTTTATGAATTTTTATGATAGGGTTATATTTTAGACATTGACATAAAAGTTGTTACACTTAATAAATGCACTTTCGAAATACATTGAAAAAAAAAATTTATTCAAATCACTATTTATAGACGAAAATGGTAGTTAAAAAAATTGTAGGTCTGCGCTGTTGATGAAATCCCGGACATGGATAATGCGAAATCAAAAAATCAAACGGTTTTAAATCCAGTACGTTAATGGCTATAGCGCATATCATACGATTTTTGATATATGCAAAAATAACAAAATGGTGGACATTTTTCGAAAAAAAAAACAAAAAAACGTGATTTTTCATCGTTTTTGGCAAAGAAAGGTAAATATCAAAATTCAAAAAGATCTTTGATTTGTGCTATAGCTATAGTTGTAAAGAATATGTGGTTTAAATTTCATAAGGATCGGTTGAGTAGTTTCGAAGATTTTATCAACAAGCCGTCGAAAAACGTTGTTTCGAGAAAAACGCGTTTAAAGTTTGTTTACGTTACATAAATACATACAATTTTGTTAATTTTTTTTTCGAAAGTGTATTTATTAAGTGTAACAACTCTTAGATCAATATCTATAATATAAACCTATCAAAAAAATTCATGCAAATAGCTTTTTTAACGGGGCTTGGATTTTTTAAGGGGACAGAAAATGTTATAAGCCCTGCCCGGTCTAAATTTAAAGAGAATTGGACGACTTTGGGCTACGATTTACAGCCTTTCATGAAACATAGTTTTGAAAAAAAACGGGTAAATCGGAGAGGAGGGTTCGCCGACCCTTCACAAAAATCGTCACGATTCGGTTAAATTTCCGAATTTCTACAAAATCTTTAATGCAAATAAAAGTTAATACCCGAGGCTATCAGACTCTGAATAAAAAAATCTCACTTTTCAAATTCAAATCGAATATACACCCCTCGAACGTGTTATATTTGTTCAACGGTTTAGTGGATGAATCCCAAACGTCGCAAACCGATTCAACCCTTCAAGTACACACCTCCGCCGTCAACCTATAAGTGCATCTTGGGTCAATCCGACCCAAGGCGTTTGTCAAATCGTTGTATTCCGGTGAATATGCATTTTTTTGTGGAGACGTTTTTTTGTAGTAAATTATCCATATTTTATGGCCCTAAATTTATTTTTTGACGAAAACGAAATTTAAATGCCAAGACATTCGTTCAAAGTGGGGCATGCGTTGAAAAATACGTACCTACACGAAAAAAATCACTGGGTCAATACGACCCAGTGTGCACTCGAAGGCTTTAAGTAACGTTGCATCCCATTTCCATTGCCATGATAACCTTCCTCAAGACGCCCATCCATTGAATTACGTATGAGTATTTTCCTTCATCAAAGTCCAGTGTGTTGCAACGCAGCATTTCGAAACCCACTGTCCTGTGTCCCAGCGCAGAAAGAGAATCCCTTTCCCTCTATCTATCCCCCCTTCATCCAGCATACCATCCAGTATGCGTGAATTCATGCGTTGGTGATTGCAGAGTCAACGACGTTGTATACGCGGACGTTGAACAAGCACGACATTTTGCGTGGCTCCTTCAGAAAATTGCTTTACGAGTAGCTTAATGCGCGAACGGTCAGGGGGCAACTACTGTGGGCGCCATGGAGAAGCAGCTATTGCGGACAGGATATGACCTCCGAGAGGAACAGAAAGGGCTGCCCGGCTGCTCTTTCTCCACACACACATACCCCCCCTTCATCTCTCTTGTGTACCGAAATGAGCCCACTTTGACTGTTCAACCACTATTGCAAGTCGGGACTGTCCCGGCTGGTCGCTCATCTCGGAAATTACTTCCGTTGTGCCAGGCGCGTTGTAGCGTTCACGGCCCCCCGAGAAACTGGCCGAGCAGGGTCGAGTGGTCTGCCGAACTGCGCGAAAAGCTCAACGGAAAACCTACGTCTTCCGGATGCCCGTGGGAGAGCGAAGAAAAAGCGCGGGACAAAAAGCTCCCCCTCCTGCCCCCCGTAACTCTTTTTTTTCGCTTTAAGGGCGCATCGCGACCCCTTCGATATTAAATACCCATACTGTCCCACCGGCGTTTCCTTTTTTGGAATTTCCACGAAAATGGGGGACAAAGGGAGAGAAGAAATAATACCGGCGAAATAAGCTCCGGTGCGTTTACCTTGTGTGCACAAAGTTGTATATGCATGGTCCCTTTTTGTACCGAAATTGCTCCACTCGGAAATTACATCCGCTGTGGGCGCTCTGCAGCATCGCAGAGACTCTCTCTCTCCCTCCCTCCCTCCCTCTCTCTCTCTCTCTCTCTCTCTCTCTCTCTCTCTCTCTCTCTCTCTCTCCCCAGCGGAAGGACAGTCTTTTCCGGATGCCCGTGTCGCTCTTTCTCCTCTCAAGTTTACGATCCTCGGTAGCCTCTTGGACATACGAGTGGTCGCCATGGCCGTGAGCACCGTAGCTCCCCGTGAACCGGAAATAAACATTTCGTTTTTTCTTACGCTCCTCCGTATTGTTTATTGTCCAGAGTCGGGTACTCCAGAATGGCGGAGATTTCCACGCCGAATAACGTTGCGACAGTCTTGGACGGCTGGTCATGTTCGCCATACGAATGAGGAGCCCAAGTGAGCAGGCCTTGTTCCGGTTCTCACGGATCTGCTCGGAGAAATAGCTCGGTGTTAACGACGGGCCAATCAATAACCGCGGATAACGACCGGTCTCGCTAAAATACCAAAGCCCCCGGAGAGACGATCGAAAAGTGCGCGTGTACTCTTGGCAGCTCCGCCCTCGACTCGGCCAATGATGAGTGTGTATTTCGAGCTCTCGCGAGGCTATGCGCGCCTCGTGTATGGCGCATACGTGCGCCAGCGGGTCTTGGAAATAGCGCTGATTGCGTTTCGCGTGCCGATCTTTCGGAGCCACGCTAACGACTCGCCGCTCAAGCCTGACCAGTGAGATTATTGTCCGAAGGCGTTTCAGCTGCGGCAAGAGCTTTGTGCAAATGATCACCGGACGAGAGTATCGAAATGGGCGTAAATGACCGGAGCGATGGGCCGATGGTAATTGCCGTTGCGTTTGTATCACGTGAGCGTCGCGTCAGGAGTGATCCGCTCGAAGAATGGCAAAGATTGAACCATTGTTCCAATGATGCCGCGAGAGTCGAAATGTTCAGTCTATTTTAAAGGCCTTTGATCCTATGTCAGCCTCACTTGAGTCTGTTCACTGCTAGAAGTCCTACTATGGGCCGCCACATGCTCTTCCTCTGCTGCTTACCTCCTGCATAGGCCCTTATACTCCTACCTAACCTAGCTGAAGTCGTTGCAGCTCCTTTTTTTATTGCGTTTGGACCTATCGTGCATTTGGCTCCTCCTTAGCGCCTGCAAGTGGAGAAAAGGGGCATTTGTTGCCGTTCTAGGCGTTAAGTAGGAGCTCATTTTATATTGATTGCGAAGGTACTTTACTGCCTTTATCTCCTACCACTGTGAGGATCTGGAGGGCCAAAATAGGCTGAAAATTTCGACTTGCGATGTTCATCGAGTCCTCAAGTTCCATCGTGTCTGCTGGCGCATGATGAGCGCGGGTGTTCGCAGGGACAATGAAGAAACGTGATAGTTGAACGACCTTGGTGGATCTTGGAGGAAATGATTCGCAGGGGGCAACGGGCATGACTGCGATAACAATGGCGCTCGCGTCTGGACGCCTCCCGTTTGATGGAAAGAACGAGAGAGCTACACAGGATCTGTCAATCCGCGTACAACGTCGTCCATGAAGTTTCCTCCTTCTCGACTCGTACATGCGCGCTTGTGTTTGTCCGCTTATGAGAAAAGGCATCCGGACTTCCATCACGGCTAATGACATGCACCGCGAGTTCTCCTTCTCGAGGTTCGTCCAACAACGGATCCCCAAACACCCGCGGCTACCTCCAATACCCGCAAGACTAAAATTCCTCTTATCCACCTTGGCCACCCTTCGACCCACAACGCTCACTTCGACATGGTCCGACTACCCTGCCGCTCGAGCATGATTAATATTAAATGAATGATTGCTCGGCGCACATCCGGTCGCACAGAGACAGCGAATACGAACTCGCCGGAATCCTACGATTTTATATCGTAAGGTACCTGCGGATAATAAGGCCTAGCTAAGGGATATTTGAAATAAAATGAAAAATATTCAATTTAATCAACATATTTTAATTGTCATTATTTGAGCTCAGTTTCTATAAAATATAAACGAAAAATGGTAACTTGCATCGTAAACATAAACAAAATTAAACATTTTTAAAAACCTTGATAGCAGGCCTTATTTTACTATGGTAGGATAGCAAGGACTGCGGCTTTAACATACTTGAATAATCAAACTGTACGCAATATTTTTGGTATTTGAGATCAATAATCCTCTGCAGCTTTGTAGGAACTCAAAGTTCCTCTTTGCACTTCTCGGACAGCTGGCACCAGGTCGTTTTCCCACCACAACACTCGTTTTGGAGGCATCGGGATTGAGGCACTAAAAATAACGATCAATTGATTAGTCATAAATATGCGTACTACTTATTTACATTCGTAACATTTTAAAAGTAATGTAAAATACAGTAGAAAACAAAGTTTGCTACAAGAAGTAGGAGGATAATAAGGCCTATGGTTAAATTCAGTAGGCCCCAGTAACGGATATAAAATCATATACGAATTTAACCATTTTTTCGTATGAAAAAGTGATCCACTCATGAAATTAATTACACATCTATTTAGTATGAATATCAAGCTGTTAGAAAATATAGATTTTTTTCGATGCACAAAATGGCCGACTACTCGAAACTTCTCGAAACAGTTTTTTTCCAATTGGCGTGACGAATAACTTCAACAATTTTCACTCGATTTACTTCAAATTTAATAGTTATGTTCCTAACTGCATTTCGCAGAGAAGTACGTACGGAATTTTTGATTAATCGAAAACTTTTCATTTTATGAGCAGTTTATGAGCAGTTATAACGAAATTTTTCACTGAAAATTCCTTTTTTATTTTCAAATACCTACAACTTTTCGATAAAACAATATTTTTTAAATTCCGTACGTACTTCTCTCGGTATTCTAATGTAGATTGACGAGAATTTTTGTTTTTTTGTTCTAGGCAAAAAATTGTGGATGCTAAAGGTCACGCCACGGAACGCCTAAAAAAGATAACAAAAGAAAATATTAGTAGTCGGCTATTTTGTACATCGAAAAAAATTTTCTAACAGCTTGATATTCATACTAAATAGATGTGTAATTAATTTTATGAGTGAATCACTTTTTCATACGAAAAAAATGTGTTAAATTCGCACATGATTTTATACCCGTTACTGTGGCCTAAGCCCTTAAATACGATTTTCGTGACTTAGGTTTTATCAGCCGACAGGCCTTATTTCCTGCATGTACCTTATTCCGTTTTCCCTTCATCCTCTCCGTCATTTTATTCTGCTATTTTTGTTCGAGATCACTCCGCGGTAATTCGTCCGGTCGAGCCATCACGGTTAGTTTGATGTGATTTCACGGTCATTGTCCACGCGAATTGTGCGGTGCAGGAGCAACGCAGAAGCGTCGAGACGCATTGGCTGGGGACGTGTGGACGATGGAGCTTCGAGGCGACTCTGACAGGTGGAATCGTACGAGTTTGTGTCCGTTTATCAATAATCCATTGAATAACGCATTTCCGGTGCTGGCTTTGTTCGAGACATGCAAGTCACTCGAGGTCTCCTTCGCTCGATCCACGATCGTTGTGACTGTCCTGGATCAAAAGACTGGGGAAGGGGAGAGATCGAGCCTTGTCTCGTACTCCCCTTGGCCTCTCGAGCGCTCGCTCCGACAGCAGGAAATCCTTTTTCCCGTCGCCGAGTCGCGCGTCGATTACCTACTCGCCGAGCGGGAAGCCACGACGGCGAAAATGTCGCTCGTGGGACGCAAAAGCCCTTTTTTCCCGGCCCTTTTTATAGATGGAGAGCGAGAATGGCGGCGCGATCGGAAAACGCCGGAAAGTTTCGTAGGATCGTGTCGCTAGGCGAGGCTGCCAAGGAGAGTCGGTCCAAGTGAGCGAGAAAACTTTGGATGCGCGAGTAGCGCGCGTTGAAAAGCGACAGGGTGGTTAGGACTCTCGTCCCGAAGGAGCTCTATACCCTCGACCTCAAACCAAAGGAGGGCGCGACCTGGATCCTCGGCTGCCTCGATCCCTCGAAGAAAACGGATTTACAACCTGTTGCTGAGGATGAGGAAATCTGAGAGACCCGGCAAGCCTGTAGGATGGTTACCCAGTCACTTAAAGATTCCCCTCGATATTGAAAGAATATCCGAATAAAAAAAGGAGGGCGACGGAACTCCCTCCTTCCCGGCAAACCGGGGAGGGCGTACGAAATTCCCGAGCAACCCTCCTGCCCGGACCCTCGCGATTCCTCAATGCCTTGCAAACAAGCCGAACCTCCGGATGACGAGTGGAAGAACGCGACGTTGCGATAGGGCAGCTGAAGGAAAATTATTGATGAAAAAATTCCTCACCAAAGTGGAAATAAATTTGTGCAAGCTCAACCGACGCTCCGATTACTTTTCGAGCCTCTGCTTGGAAGTCGTGCCAATGGGATCGTCGTTATTCATTGATGACACCCGAAAAGACGACGAAAAAGTTTGGGTAATTGACCAAATAGGTGGATGTTTACAGATGCGTTGATGAGGAACTCGTACATCGGTATCGCAGTGTGGATAAGTGATTAAAGCTCGAAAGCTCCGCGTAACACCGCTACAGCCACCATTATCTTTTTCCAATCTGTCTTCTCATTCCCTCGGCATATATGCACGGCATGTGTGGGGAGAGTGAACGCAAATTTCCTCCATCCCTCTGGCTCTCACCGTTCTCCCTTTCTCGTCGTTCCTCTCTGTGCTCACCCGTGTTTCGGAATCCCGACGCATCCACCCGCACGGGCAGGAATTTCCGTCGACGCACCGGCGAATCGCTATACCCGCGTTCGGATAATAATGGTCATCGATTCGATGGATCCAGCGGAGAAATCCTCCCTACGGGCCAGCGATGGAGAGAAACCGTTCACGAGGCCTATTTGCACGATTCGTTCTATCCGGCGATCCAAAATGAATATTGAAATGTTTTATGGAACATACGTGACCGCGACAGTTTTCTTGTTATTCGTCGCTTTTCGCATAGCTCTGATCTAACCGGGAACTTTTATTATTTCCGTTCCAAAGTTTGATCCGCACGGATTCCCTATTTGGTGCGGGTGGAAGGATTTTCCTAGTGATGAAGCTCCCAATGATTGATGTCATCGTACTATGATTTTGTGGTGGTTGTAGAGTAGGCCCCCAATAAAAGCAAATTCGGCAATCGAAGGAAAAATCGTCGCTGGCGATCAAGCTCGACGTAAACGTAGTCATCTCGCCGAGATTGTGTGGAGGAATGATCGAATGCAGAGCAGCAAGAAGAGTGAATCGAAGATCTGGCAAAATGTGACAGCTGTCACACCGAGATATTGTCGCATCTAGAGATTGATTTTATTGTTGATTAAGAGTACGAGGGACATAGAAGCCAGATGAACCCAAACAAAGTTGGATCCATCGTTATTGGAATATGTGGACCACACCAAAGTTTCCAGATGAAGGTGTTTTCCTCTTTTTAAATAACTGCTTCACTTGTATTTGTTGGTGTTGCATTTGTTCAGGGTAACACTCTTCAGAGTGAAGATATCATGCCTCAGAACTGCTGGAATTCCCGAGTCGCCTAACTATTTGCACCATCGCTATACAGTTTGGTGAGACACGTTGGAGAGCTGAACCAGAACATGAGCAGAATGTCAGTACGTTGCTATTAATTGTACTACAACTATGTAGTAAACGATTGTGACATTTTCCAAAAAGTATCTATAGCACATATATTACCCACACAAAAAATCTACGACATTCAGTATCATTTTATCATTGTGCTTCTTTTCATCCTATCTAAGAGTGAAATGACGTCTCATAACAATGCAAGCTACTGCAAATTAGGATTCTTATAATTGTTGAACATATTAATGGATCAACTCGAAATTTTGTATACATCCTCGGAACATACCAAGTAACAACTCATCCGAATGAAAGCAGCACCAAGCTGCACAGAAAAAAGTGCCTTGAGCCGACTAAATACGTCATTGGGGGGTCAATGACTTGCCTACCGAAAAAATGAAACATGTTATGCCAGAAATGATTTGTCCAATCGATTATGGTGCTCCTTCTCAATAATTCAATGGCCAGCTGCGAGTGATCGTCTTTGATCCATTTTGAGACCTCGTTGATCGTCATCATCAGTCAAAGAGCCGCTTCAGAGAAAAGTCTCAACCAAGAAGTAAGTCAACCCGAAAACCGTCACGTTTTATCACAACAAAAGTATCATCCTCGTTATTGGCAAGCTTGTTCGGGGGTGGGCTGGAGAAGCTCGCGAACGGGGTTTGTTCGTAGCCATCGGTTGGTACAGCGGGATCCCGTGATATATACACGGGACTCGGGTTGCTGGAAGCTATCGGCTCGCGTTATCGAGAGGAGGGTGAAACCGTTCAGGGCTGTTCGGTCGTGGATCGAGAGGGTGAGCGTGCAACAAGTAGTTCGGTTTTCAAAGCCCATTGAAATTGATGGCTTTCCCATACCATGACGGAGCTCCCTCGAACCTCGGTATATATGCCGAACGGTTTATACGCGGTGTTGGTGTCGGTGTGATGCTGCTCGTTGGGCGCGTCACGGTCCCGCGCGGTGTGGTCGCGATCGTGCCTCCGTGCCGCTTTACCCGTGAGCTTACAATACAGCGAAGCTTTTATCGATATTGCGGAATGGGAATGCGGGCGGGAAAGAGTGCGGATCATCGGTAGGATGAGAGAGAGAGTAAAAGCGGAGGGAAATGAGATGTATATATGTGTATGTGTAAAGCCGGTGTGAAACGAGAAACCGATGCCTGGAGCGAGTGCGAACAGGACTCTGGAATGGGGCAGGATATCGAGGAGGAAGAGAGATTGCAGCAGCTTTTATTACTGCATTTTCACCTTGTCCCAGCTTCGTGATTCTCTTTACACTCTATCGAACGTCAAACCATCCAGGCGTTCCCGTCACGTTTCATCCTTGCTGATGTACGTGCCTACACACTGGTGCACAATATCCATACACGTGTTTGTGCATACACGAGGGCCCTGCACGGTAAAAAGGTGTTTGTACGTCAACTCGCGTTTCATGGGAAATGCACAACGAGGTGGTAATTCCCCGATGAATTTTCACAGCCAAGCTCTCTCGTTTCACAAGTTCCCGGATATAATCGCTATCGATGCCTCGATGGCTTGGAGCACCAAGGGGACCAATTAGAAACCCACTTCTCGGCTCCCTTTTTCCATGTACTTCCTGCTCCTACGGTATTCGCTGCACACGTTCGAGCAGCTACGTACGTTTGCTCGGGTACGTTCAAAGGTGATGGAAAAGTCGCGTGTCGACAGGTGTTTTGATGTTCCAGTGAAATGCACTGGCGCCAATCGCTTCTACACATCGAACACTCCACATAGTCCTCGGCGTTGTCTGCTTCCGGGTGAGTCGGTTTTTTCCCTCGAAGTACCCATTGATCTACCGAGTAAATATTGGTTTTCTTTGCAATGGTACCATGGATGATCGGGCTTTTGCGATAACTGCTTTTCCACTTTTAACTTGACACTTGGCTGTTTACAGTTCCCCAGAGATCCTGGGCTGTTGGCCGCAGCTGCTCTTAAGGCGGATGCCTGAATTGGAAGGTCCGAAAAATCGTTTTTTTATTGCTTAAATCGATAGATAAAGTATCCAAGGATATATTTACAGTTACAGAGGCCAGTTGTAAATATTTTCGAAGTTACAAGATCAAAAGTAGAAAAACGATTGATATTTGATATTAATATGTTCTCCTATTGATAACTTTGAAGCGCGTTTTCTCCAGTTTGCATTTTCACGATTTTTCCAAATTGGAGGGCGTGATAGTAAAAATACTGAACGACCTATTGAAACAAACCGAAGTTTATTTTCAGCTTTTTCTTAATTCACCCCGAAGAAAAATATATACCAATGAAAATTTGTATTCGTTTATTTGGTTCAGTCGAGAATTACGAGCTGCATCTTTCCCGCCGATTGAGGACTGCAGTGGCAAGACGCACATGCCTGATAAATCTGCAGTCATTTATTGTTTCATGTTGAAATTTTTTTTCATACATTTCAAATATAAATGAAAAGATACCTCAATGTTTACCGATCTTACTCGTATCTTTCCCTTCTGAAAAAATTCCCGAAAAAAACGCTTTTTTGGACCTTCTAATTCAGGCTCCTCAATGCGTGGAAATCCAGCAGTGATGTCATCACTGGGCTCAGCCGAGCAGTCACCCATCCAAGTATTGGCCAACGCTGCCGGTACAAATTCGGCCCGTCGGTTTATCGAGCATTATACCCGTGCTCTCATCCGAGAAAACCTCCTGACGGCACGTGAAATTGCACAAACGTGCCAGACCAAATAACAGCGTTCGCTTCGATATCCCAAAAGAAGAAACATCAAAAAATAGGGAACGGCATTTCTGTTCGTTGCTTCTAAATTCCCGCGCATCATCTCGAATACGTTTATAATGATAAGTTGTCATTACGCGAATGGCGTGCGGAGGTGGTGCGGGCGTTTGCAGCCAAGAAGTTGCAGGGAAAAACGAGGGCACGGCTTGAGCGCGTCGGTTGCAAACGAGAGAAGAGAAATGATGATCTCGCCTGCTTCGGGGTGCGTAATAGCTGCAGGTCCAACACGAGAGAGAGAGAGAGAGAGAGAGAGAGAAGGGGGCAAAGAGAGAGAAAGAAGTACGCAGAGTCCGCGATTATTGATTAGTTCGGATGAGGCTCGATCGGTCCCGGCAATCCATCAAGACCCAAGACTCAAAGTGTATTTGGGTATGTGCATGCTATATCCACACTGCCAGCAGCATTTCTCTCACGTGCGCTTTTGTTTCGACGAAACACACTGTATATCCCGCCCCCTCTAGTCATCTTGCACCACCACCAAAAGCCTCCCTCTCCTATACATACATCCGTTGATGCTGCTCCTTCGTTCGGGCTGTTGTTCCTTCTGTTGCCTCGTTGATGCTCGCGCACCGGACCTCTCGTATCGGCGCCGAGCGAGGACGGTCTTTAAAAACGCATTACCGAACCAAAATAATATTGCTCTGGGACTTTTTTACTGCGCTGTTCTGCAGGAGGAGCAGACAGCAGACACCAATAAGGCCGATCGGCACGAGGGACGCGGCCGATTCGGGTCGATCGTCGTCGCGGTCGTCCCTCGTCGTCATCTCGCTCTCTTTCTCCGTCTACCTCTTCGTCTCGCCGAACCATTCAATTATTTTGCAATCAACGAGAAAAGACAGAGGAAGAGAGAAACAAGAGAGACAGAGAGGCATATGGTTCGGTCGATTCAAGACTCTCGATTCTCTCTCACGGTCGCTTGATGTTCCAGCCGAAGTGAAGAAACAAAATCTTTCATGCACGTTAAAATCTTTCCTCGCGAGAGCTCGTCGTTGATTGTACGACGAAAACGTGCAAGAATCGCATCGATTTCTCGACAACGGCAGTCTTCTCACTCCGTCGACGTCTGGACGTCGTTTTTGATGTCTCTCGAGGTTGATATTTTTTGGGTTCGTAATAATCGACGCCGGAGGGTTCGAGAGGGGAAAAAAATGATGAAAATATTCATGCTGGCGGGGCACAGGGCTCCTGATTAGCGCGAATCTCGGGCTCCTAATCAAGCTTTCGTGATTGATATTGCACGGGGATCTCTCACGCTCTATTAAAGTTTCACGTTGGGATCATCAGACTGGAGCGATTAATTAAGTATCCCGGTCGAAGGATATTTCGTGTATATAGGTATACGGGTATCCGGGTTTTTTTTTTTATAGAAAACAAGAGCGAGGAAGAGAGGGGAGGAGGAAGAGGAGGAGTAGAAGGAAAGAACGTGAACGACGTAGCTCGAGATTCATCAAATTTTGTTGGACCCTCTGGAGCTCGAATGCGTCGACCGTACCATCCATCGCCGACGCCATACTCATCCCCGTGCCCCCCACACCCCCCTATTCACCTTCTCCCTCAGCCGTTGTGGAACGATATAAAAATGGCATTCTTTAACTGATTGTCCCCGGGAGCTACGTCTCGTGAATAGCCTTAGGAGGCGAGAGGGGTGGGGGGTGAGGTCTCCCTCATCCCACGACGAAATCCTTCTCGAACTTTTACGATAACCAACTGGAAATAACTTTGTAACTTTATTATAGAAGCGGCTCTCTATACCGCCACCACCGACCTGCCTCTCGCGGATAGCGGGCCAGAGCGTTAATAAAAAAGACAGCGAGAGGGTCGGAAGAAGGAAGCACGAGGAAGAAGAGGGGAAAGAAGAACCGGAAAGAAAGAGCGCGGAGGCGAGATGGAAAATCGTACTTATCGGAAATTTTACGGTTCCGCGATCTTATCTCCATTTGCGGGTGAACGAAATCCTCGAATGGATATACACAGGTACCGGGGACCAAGATTAAACGTAACGAAATATACGTTTGCGAGGAGACAAATTTAAAAGCGGACATTTTCTTGCGTCCGTTTGAAAATCAGCTATATTTTGCTCATACCTACGGGGTGCTTTTTTCGTGCCATTTTCGGCTTTTTTTGTCGGCTGGCGGAGAAGGGGGTTGGAGCAAGTTCGAGGAATTATCCCATTATATTGACATCAGCGTTGATCGGTCGCGTATATTTTGCGCGCAGTGCTATAATGTTTCTTAACCTAAAAATTATACGGACGAAGCGAGAAAGACGCATTCGAGCGGCGGGAACAATCAGGCACACCGCGAATTTTCCTAATGTCCACCATTTGGCGGACTATGAGAATTCCTTGCGGAATATGACCTTACTCTCGCGTTCCCCAAAATTATAATTTCATCAGACTCATTCGGCTCGCGGGTCTGACGACGTCGTCTCTTCTCGACAGAGGAGCAGAGTCGAATTCGTAAGGACGTATTAAACGCGTGCATCGGTTGCTCGCCTCACAGTGTCGCAGTCGAAGGGCCTCCAGCCCTTCGTCCTTTCGTCCTCACGTACTCGCCTGGAGTGGGCCCCAACCCGTGCGAAAATAATCGTAGCCAGTTCGATTCCCTACTGAACTTGTTCCTACCGATCAGTACTTGTCTCTACTGATCAGGACTTGTCTCTACTGATCAATACTTGTCCCTACTGATCAGTACTTGTCCCTCATGATCAGCGTTGTCCCCACTGATCAATACTTGCCCGTACTGATTAGCACTTGTTCCTACTGATCAGTCCTTGTCTCTACTGATCAGCACTTTTCCCTACTGATCAGTACTTGTCCCCACTGATCAGTACTTGTCCCTACTAATCGGTACTTGTCCCTACTGATCAGCACTGGTCCTTACTGATCAGTACATGTCCCTATTGATCATTACTCGGCCCTACTGATCAGTACTTGCCCCTACTGATCAGCACTGGTCCTTACTGATCAGTACATGTCCCTATTGATCATTACTCGGCCCTACTGATCAGTACTTGTCCCAACTGATCATTACTTGTCCCTACTGATCAGTACTTGTCCCTACGGTTCGGTACTTGTCCATACTGATCACTACTCATCTCTACTGATCAGTAGTTGTCCCTACTGATCATTACTTGTCGCTACTGATCAGTACTTGTCCCTACTGATCAGCACTTTTTCCTACTGATCAGTACTTGTCTCTACTGATCAGTACTTGTCCCTACTGATCAGTACTTGCCCCTACTGATCAGTACTTGCTCCTACTGATCAGTACTTGTCCCTACTAATCGGTACTTGTCCCTACTGATCAGCGCTGGTCCTTACTGATCAGTACATGTCCCTATTGATCATTACTCGGCCCTACTGATCAGTACTTGTCCCTACTGATCATTACTTGTCCCTACGGTTCAGTACTTGTCCCTACGGTTCAGTACTTGTCCATACTGATCACGACTCATCCCTACTGATCAGTAGTTGTCCCTACTGATCATTACTTGTCGCTACTGATCAGTACTTGCCCTACTGATCATTACTTGTTTGGGCGTTTAATAAAAATAATTCACACCCAACGATAAACTGAAATAAAAAATGTCGCGCAAATTTAGTAGATTTAGACATTTTTACATTTTCTCTGAAAGTCGCAGTTACGAAAATTCTTCTGCTAGTCACACGTTTCTAAGGTTTATCATTAATATCACCCCTGTTATCATTGTCGTTACGGAATCTTTTGAATTTTTTTACACGCGTCGAGCAGTTCATATCAGGCATTGAGAATTATTTAGTGCATAAATGATTGGATAGAAATGTGGCCAGCGTGTCATGTCCATAAAGTGCCGTATAAATAAGACGATTTATGGAGTCGTAATTTGTCGCTAAAAGTTCGGTGACCTGGCATGAAATTTTACGAGTATACTGCGATGTATTTTTACTTGGAAGGAATACCTCAAGAAAAATAAATCTTATCTTAAAAATGTCTAAATTGCTTTAAAAAGTATATCTTAAAAATCAGTTTAAATCACATAACAGACAATCTATTTTAATTATCGTTAGTTATTGATTTTACTGCAGTTCAACTGCAGGGCACACTCACAAAACGTGCAGGTTATGTTCCAACACGCCGAGTTTTTCCTCGTGACTTTTTACGTATTTTCGATTCGAACGTAGTGAGAATTCTCAAACGCCGTTCATCGGAGAACAGTACAAAATCCAATTGGATCCAACAAATTCCTTTTGAGAATGTCAAATAATAAATTATCCAACGACGTCAATCGGAAAAAAGCGCAGAATTCACTTGGATTCCAATGTGGACTCCCTGGGTGCACCGTTCCTATGAAATTCCTATAAGTAGTTATGTGGGGACTGCCCAACAAATTTCTTCCCGGGGAACGCCCAAATTTCCAAAGCTCCAACGATGTCCGAGAGCAAGTCCTTCGAGCCTCCCGACGCGGTCACCCATCCCATTATCGTCCCAGCCCAACGTTGCTTCGGGGAGATCGCGGCGGCCCCGCACCGATCGCTCGTCCGCTACTCCCGCTTGATAAAAAGTACATCTACCCTCCTTATAATTTCTCCCAGCCTCGACAGACAAGGGTAACGCAGGAGGGATGAGTAGCACCCGCGGTAATTCGAAAAGTTATATGATAAATAAGCTCGCGATCGCTCATCGCGTACAAAGCCCCCTCGGCTCACGAGGAATACACGCGCGGGACAAATTTTAATTCCACACGCCGCGAGACTCTCTCCTCGCGTTTGCGACTCTCGCTTGGTCAAGACAGGGCCGCCTAGGGGGCCAGAGGGGCGCGCGAGACGCTCGAAGGGTGAACGAGCTAGCGACAGAAGGCACGATGGAAAAAAAAGTATATAAATATATGTCGCATCGGTCGGAGCACGCGCGCGACTCGACGATTAATTGTGTAATCGATAATTGGGGTGCTCGCAAAGTACTCCTTTGCCCTCGTAATATTATATACCTACATGCAGCAAATACGAAGCATCGTCGCGGCTGGATATCGCGATACGCTTTAAAGCGTGAGTCACTCGCGTGCAACGCCGAGCAATCGTTCTCGTATACTGCATTTATTATAATATATATATATATATATATATATATATATATATATACAGGGTGTCCTGTTGTGAATGGATAATCCTGCAACTGTCGATAGGTCAGATCACGTCCTACTATATGTTGGAATTTCAGTTTAGTAAAAGTCCCACGGTTTTCGAAATAAAAATCATCCGCTTTTGGTTTTTCGTATGCCATTTCTACAAATGATAATTTTTTGGACCCGGTTTTTTTAAAAATACTCTTGATTATTTGTTTTATCTAGAAAAGTCTTCTTTTTAACCTTAAATGTTAAGGCCTCAGGCCACAGTAACGGGTATAAAATCATGTGCGAATTTAACAATTTGTTTCGTATGAAAAAGTGATTTACTCATAAAATTAATTATACATCTATTTAGTATGAATATCAAGCTGTTAGAAAATATTTTTTTTTTTTCGATGTACAAAATCGCCGATTACCAATATTTTCTTTTGTTATCTTTCTTTTAGGCGCTCCGCGGCGTGACATTTAGCATCCACAATTTTTTACCTAGAAAAAAAAACAAAAATTCTCGTCAATCTACATTAGAATACCTAGAGAAGTACGTAGGGAATTTAAAAAATATTGTTTTATTGAAAACTTGTAGGTATTTGAACTTAAGGAATGAATTTTCAGTGAAAAATTTCGTTATAACTGCTCATAACCCGCTCATAAAATGAAAAGTTTTCGATCAATCAGAAATTCCGTTCGTACTTCTCTGCGAAATGCAATTAGGCACATAACTTTTAAATTTTAAATAAATCGAGTGAAAATTGTTGAAGTTGTTTGTCACGCCAATTGCGAAAGAGCTGTTTCGAGAAGTTTTGATTAGTCGGCCACTTTGTACATCGAAAAAAAAAATATATATATATTTTCTAACAGCTTGAGATTCATACTAAATAGATGTGTAATTAATTTTATGAGTGAAACACTTTTTTATACGAAAAAAAAAAATTGTTAAATTCGCACATGATTTTATACCCGTTACTGTGGCCTAAGGCCTTAAGGGAACTTTATGAAAAATAGATCTTATGCAGAATTTTCATACAAACCAGTTCGAACATCTGATTTTGATAGCCTGCGGTGTAAAAAAAATGTCCTACGCATATCGTGCCAGTTACTTTAAGAAGTTGCCTAGTTATTGTCGATTCATATCATTTATAGAAATGGCATGCGAAAAACCAAAAGCAGATGATTTTTTTCAAAAAATAACATAAAGCCCTGGATCTCGAAAACCGTGGGACTTTTACGAAACTGAAATTCCATCATATGGTAGGACATGATCTGACCTATCGACAGTGTCAGGATTATTCATTCATAACAGGACACCCTGTATATATATATATATATATATATATATATATATATATATATGTGTGTGTGTGTGTGTGTGTGTGTGTGTGTGTGTATATATATATGTGTGTGTGTATATATATATATATATATATATATATATATATATATATATATATATATATATATATATATATATATGTCTCCTGAGCCAGGCAACCGCGATACGTCGTTGTCGCTCGATGCTGATAATCAAGTTCGTCGAGGGATGACGAATCGACCAATTAAAGTTCGATATAACGGTGAGATAAGGGTGGTAGCATGGACGACCGGCCGATGAACTTACGCGGGGGATGTTTTTAGGGCTTGACTTTGTTTCTCTCTTGTTTTCGCTGCCGCGGGCTTTTTATACGGGCGTTTTTTTTCCGCTCGTTACGCCAAAATCGATGAACCGCAGAGGAGATGCAGAGGATTGGGGTAGTCAGCCCCGTTCCACCCGTGGTCGAATGGCAAATTACTTTATTTTTTTTTTTTTGTTACTTGGTCCTATGCGGATCGTGGGATAATCCGCGAAGGAGGGGCAATTGCAGATAACTGTGTGGAGCACAGATGAGATATTCTTGATTTTTAGGGTTCTTAATGACATCATAATTCACGAGGCAGTAGCGATTATGGCATTATTCGAAAAATGCGTGAGGCCCTCCCGAATTAAGATTGTTCTTGGATAAGCGGGCTTTGTGTTTGTTTTTTAAGTAGTCACGATCGGATAAGGCATATAGATCGTATATATTTATACATACATTGGCGTAGCCGGCATTTTTTTCTAAAGGGCATTTGGAGGGGAGGGGGTCCGACAAAAAATGGTTTCAGTCACAATCATCTTTTATTTTTAAATGAAGTTCACATATTAGTCGATGATAACGTAGCACACATAAAATATGAAGCTTTGATCACACGTTCGTGTTAACATGAATATCAATACTCTTGCAATAACTCAAAATATAATGAACGCATCTTTCATTATTCTTTAATCCAGTTAACAGTTTTTGAACTGTACTTTCCGTAGGTACTCAATAAATTAAGTCCCAGCTTTCTATTTCTTTTCTGCATTTCGGGCCAACACTGCTTTAGTTGGATTTTTTTTAACGATGTCAATATCTATGTACAGCGGTGACCTATCAAAGAATATTCCCTGAAGCATTGTGCGTCTAAGCCACGTTTTTATCCGCCTCATGGCAGAAAAAATCCTCTCACAGCCGGCGGAGCTCACTCGGAGTACTATTGGTGCTTGGAAAGGTTTATATAAGTCAAGGCAGTATTTATTTATTTATATTTTGTTGTAGCTTCCATTTGTACAGGGTCCTTCCCCTTATTACATTCTCCACCACATTCCACTTCACATTCCCATAAGTCAGGGCAGTACTGCTTTTTTACATGATTTCTTCGATTTCCAGCATTTATTTCGTGATTCTTAAATGAAAGTGAGTTTTTCATGACCATCGCTTCAGCCTCCGAAGCTGTATCAATTATCATGATTTTTAAAATAATTATTAAATTAATATTCGCCGTTCTTAATTTTCAATTTGAACAATGCGCCAACTGCTTGAGGTAGCGGCAAATTCTCAAATCAATGTTTTCGACCTACAATTATATTATCTATTACTTGGTAGTTAATGTTGATCTTCCAGTATTCTTCTGCTTGTGCATCGGCTGGCAAATGTAGCGTATTTCTTCTGCCCACAGTTAACGTAATTGCGAAATTTGAATATCTGTTTAATTTCCGTAAAAAATTGCTGCTTTTTATTGAAGTTAGGTAATTACAACGAAGAAAATAGTTCGCGCTTTATTAAATTGTTTCTTTATGCTTGCTTGGGCAAAATAAATAATATTAATCGATTATTTGAATTTTGTTATTTTGGAACGTTTTTTTCTTGGGGGGCACCGGTATTTCGGGGGGGGGGGGGGGGGGGGGGCTGCCCCCTCCTGCCTAGACCGATGTATATATAAACATCTTTGATCAGGAAACATTCTTATTATAAATTGCAGACGTGGAATAAGCTACAGTGGTTACAAAAAAAATTAAATTAATTGATTGCAATTCTCAAGTACAGAGGAATGTAAAAAAATCTATTTGTTTTCTTAAAAGATGCCTTAATATGTTAAAAATAACATACTCAAAGGATTAAAGTGGGAAAAGTGTCTAAATACTTATATTTTGAATTTTGGAGCAGCCCCTCTCAGTCCGATGCAATCCGTACCGAAACTACATTTTTCAACTCGGCCGGACGCATAACTCGAACAAATCTTGACCGATTGACTTGAAATTTCAACTGTATATTCACAATTACATTCTGCATAGAAGTACGTAGGATTTTACCGACATATTACTTTTTTTTTATTATAAACAATTTTGGGACGATGTTTTTTTTGAGAATTTTGAACTTTTATTTAAAAAACGCGCTGTTTTTGCAAAATCGATATATCAAAAGAATCCTACGTACTTCTGTAGCTATTCACATGTATAATAGAAAAAAAATTTCATTCACTGTGAATTAAAAATTGCAAGTGCCGTTGGTCCGGCCGCGCGCCTATGAAAAAAAAAGCTTCGTCGAAGAAAAGCTGTGCAGCCGCCATTTTGTTTTCTATTACTTAAAAAAAAATAGTTCATACAGTTTATGATATGTACAATAAAGGACCTTTTTCAGAATTTTGATTTATTCCATTGTCCCGCTAAAAAAATTCCCAAAATATACTTGTTTTTCCCCCGCTACAGTGGCCTTACCCCTTAATGATACCAATCTCCCAGAAACTTCCGGTTCGTCGATACAAAGGAATTGCTATTCAAAAAAGCGACATTTCCAAACTGAACTCCTGTCAGGCATTTGACACCATCGTCGAGCAATATCATTACTTTCTCGTCGATATAGTAGGCGCAATCATTAGTCACATGGTCGGAGGCATTGCTGGCCAGAAAGAAGCCGCTTCACACTGTTCTTTATTTATACTTTTTCGGTGGCAAGGAAATAGCCGTGCGATCGATTCATTACTTTACCTGTCATCCGCAAAGCCAACGACTTTCGCGCTCGTTAATTCGAGGCTCACTTTACACGTACAGTATCGTGAGGCAGTCAATGAATTAATTAAAATTCATCGGTGGGCGGGAAGAAAAAAGGGGAGAATGAAACGGAAAGAAATGGGAGTCTCCGGTGCGCTTACCGACAAGTGGCGCCCCCGACTTGCTGGCTACGGATCTGGTGGCAACTACCGGCGCCGGGGCAATATCGAATATGTATGTGTATATACATGGATACCGGCCTTTTCATGAGAAAGGTAGGATCGGGTGCAGATTTATATACATATATATACGTCTCGAGTACGTGAAGATTGTATTATTGGGTCATAATAACGAGTTTGATTCAATATTTTTTAACAAAATAAAAACTGTACAAATGTTATTGGAAATACGTGTTTTATAGGTTTAGTTTTCTTACGAAAAAAATAAGCGAGTAACATATCTGATAAATGACAGGACGCTTTTATTTTGAAGACCTTTGCAAGAGTGTAGGTTATAATTATTGCTTAAAGGAGGTCACCACTGTGACGGGCCAAAAAAGATCGTTTCTATCAGAATTTTTTGTCTACTACATTATTTATTTGCGATTTGGCAAAAACGGTATGTCATTAAGTATACATTCAACTAATTGCGTGGAATTTTTTTATTAAAAAAATTCAAAATTAACAACGTTTCGAGGTGTAATAAATCCTCTGCATAAAAAATGTCGTCCAACGGCCGGATCGATAACTCGACAATGGTTGGTTCGAGAAATAAAAATAAAAAGTTCTTTTTTTGCACAAATGGAGTTCTCGTTGTACACAGGCGTTTTTTTTCGAAAAAAAAAAAACAATAATTTTTACGAATTTGGGGCTGTTTACAAAAGTGTATTTTTTGCAAAAATATTCACTTATATTCGGGAGCTTAAAAAATACCTAATAAAAAAACGGTTGCGTACATCGATAGCTACTGCAATAACGGAAATTTCGTTTTTTTCAATAAAGAATCGGAGAATTATAGCAAGAGGCATGATTCCAGCCAGGTGGAGAAAAGTCGTTTCGAGAACCACGCGCTCAAAAGTTTTAGTACACGTAACTTGGTCAATTTTCGGAATTTCAACTTCAAAATTCATTCACATATTCTTGAATGTGTATACTTTGCGAAAATGCAAAAAAAAATCGATTTTTTTAATGGTCCGTGTGTTGTCCCGCGTCAAAAACCTAATGGAAGCACGGAGTCCTGAATATGTACAGCCAAAATCATGAAGAATTCAATACCCAACTCTGCGAAATATTTCATGAACGTCGCTCGATTTTTCAATTGTTTATTTTCGTTCCAGCGCAGATCCGATATTGCAAGGATGCCTGATAAATAAATTTAAAAAACACAATTGCGATTGCGACGTATTTATTTTCTTTTTAATGAGATGGTAATGCGTTTACGGGGCGGAGAGGAAAAATAAATTTGTATTAAGGCTGTTGCACTGAAAGGAGGACAGGCAATGCTGAGCGTCGCGTTTATCGGTGAGAGATGGGTGCACCGGTGAGAGAGAAAGAGAGAGAGAGAGAAAGAGAGAGAGAGAGAGAGAGAGAGAGAGAGAGAGAGAGAGAGAGAGAGAGAGAGAGAGAGAGAGAGAGAGAGAGAGAGAGAGAGAGAGAAGAGAGAGAGAGAGAGAGAGAGAGAGAGAGGGGGGGGGGGGGAAGTATTCGCGCGGAACGCGCTGCTGAGGAGATAATGTTTTGCGGCAACAGGTGAGGCAGGTGTTCGACCTGAATGTTGGAATAGGTGCATCTGTGTGTTTCTATGCACGCGTGTGTGTGTGCGCGAGCGTCTTGTCGCTACTGGTGCAAACGTCTATTAACGCGGATCTATGGATCAGGTGTACCGATTCGTTTGTACCTCTCGCTCTAAGCGGGAACGATAATTGCCGCTTTAGCGGCTCGTGCGATCGCGGCATAAAATGCGTCTCTCCTTTGCCGTTCTGTGCCGACGATGGGACTCGGCTGCAATCGACTGCTCCCCAAGGGATTGACGAGTGTCGCGCATTTACGCGATACGTCCATACCCCCGTCCATCCCGGCCTGCCTCGCGATCATTGATACTTTTTCAATCAACCACGACTCCGCTCGTTACAATTAGAGAATGCGGAACAAAAAACTGCGCGCAGTCGCAGCAAACGGAGAAAACTCGGCGATTTCACGTTTTCGCGTACGGAGATCGGGGAACGCGCTATCCCGTTGGTTTACCATTAGAAATTAATCGACTGGTCGAACGAGGACGACTTGCAGGTGGAAATTATTCGGGCAGCTCACTTTACCAGAATCGAAAGTTTTCTATAATTTTTTGCAACAATTCAATTTTATACTTTCCGAATTTCAATCATATAAATATATTAAGTAATGTTTGAAGTGTATACCGGGCTTTTTTCAATAAAAAAAACTGACTGAGGGGTTCTTAATAGGTGGATAAAAAACTATCCGGGTCAAATTGACCCAGTGTGTCAAACTCGTGACCAAATTCAACTATAAGTGTGTCAAAGAACGGTTAACATTTACAATTGGTTCCTTGGAATATGCATGAAACAAGTACGTTTTTTTTAGAGATTTGTCTTGATACTGAATTGGAGCTGGCTGGAAATATTTCCGAGGCCGAATTTTCGCTGCAGCCGTACTGAAATTTTCCTAATTATTGGGATCGAAGCTGGAGCTAAGCATCAAAGTGTTCTTCGAGGCCTCGGGCAGGTAAAAAAAGTCGATGTACTTTTAATTTTCATTAAGTATACAGATTCTAGAATTTTTGAGAAAAAAATTCAAGTGAAAATAATGAAAATTGATCAAGGTACAGAAGATTTAGTGAGAGCAGGTCGCGCAACGATCTACGTATTCCATGACTTCGAATCGCGTTTCTCTCGAAATGACTTTTCTCGACGTGGCCGGAATTATAATTCTATCTATAGTTCTCCGATTTGTACTTTCAAAAACCAATATTTCCGTAATTGCAGTACCTATCGTTCTACGTAGTCGCATATTTTTCCCATAGAAATTTTGTCTTTTTAAGCCCCCGAATGTAAGCAAAAATTTCGTCGAAATAAAACCGTTTTAAACCCAGCATTTTGGGATATTTTTTTTCTCGCGAAAAAACTGATACGTCACAACGTGAACATTTCTATAGATCATCAAACTTATTTTTTTTTCAGACCAACCATTGTCAAGTTATCGATCCGGCTGTTGGACCACATTTTTTATACAGACACTCTATTATACGTCAATGACGTTGTTAATTTTCTTTTTTCGCAAAAGTGTACACGGATTGAGTCCACCGTATGCTTAATACTTACCTTTTTCCGAAATGCTAAATACAAAAGCTAGAAGACAAGAGAAATCGGAAAAAACCTTTCGTCGACCCGTCACTGTAAGGTGCTCCCTTGTAGGACATAAAACACTAAAGAAATACCAACGATTTTTGCAAAATAGTGGAATAATCTTTTTTAATCTAGCATTTTCATAAGCATTTTTTTAAATCCTATTTCTTTTTATAGAAAAAACTTTCCATAATAAAAAAATTGTATAGAAAACGATGTCCTATAAAGAAAATATACTTGCGAATGTTTTCGTACTCCGTCTGGTTAGTACATTGAGAAAACAATTTTGAATTTCCAATAATGTTCATTAATTAAGTAAGAAATCAATTTCAAAGTTCCCATATTCGTTTTTGGCCTGATATGACAATGTCACCGCTAATTGACTATTTTATGCTATTTTCTTCGCAATACAAAACCACAGTTCCGAACGTTGTAAAGAATGATGGCCTCATGATGGTGGCTTTTCGGATAGTTGGTTGAGTTGTTAAGAATAAGCTCGTACCTACTTATCACCAGAAAAAATCATAAGATCATCGGGAGAGGGGCAGGAGAGGGGCAGGAGAGAGAGAGAGAGAGAGAGAGAGAGAGAGAGAGAGAGAGAGAGAGAGAGAGAGAGAGAGAGAGAGAGAGAGAGAGAGAGAGAGAGAGAGAGAGAGAGAGACAGACAGACAGACAGACAGAGACAGAGAAAGAGAGCGAGAGAGAGAGAGAGAGAGAGAGAGAGTTCCCAAAATCTCAATATCTCAGTAAAAAACCACGCTGTCATCACAATTCCTAAACACACGTACAGGGGCACCCAAAGAAAAAAGCACCAATACTCGCGAGCACACATAAAAAGTAATTTCCGTAATAACTTGTAAGTCACTTGTCCGATGGCGAAGCAGTCTCGATTGGACAAGTGATCACGCTCGCTGAGCTTTTGCAGGCGATCTCGCGTAGAAGGGAGTCCGCGTTCAAGTAAAAGTGGTTTCGGTGTGCGGAGGTCCGCGATGGGGACATCGTATAATCCAGTGTAGCAAGAGGGATGGGGAAGGGGACAGTGCCCTCGTAGAACAGGCTCGCCTTGTTCGGTTCGGGTAATCAAGAGCCTATAATTTAGCCTGATCGAAACGTACGAGACTAACGAACAAGAACGATCGTGATTTTTCGTGTTGAACATCATCGCCCCGTCCTTCTCTGCTCTCCTCTAACCCTCTTCCTTCACTGACCAACGAAACTTTTGCCGATCACAAATTCCGCATATATACACATGTATATACGTGATACGATATAGACAAAGTATCTCGGCCGTACTGCGATTCCTCGTGGCATTTAACGATTACGTAGAAAAACAATTTATAAAGCATAAACGTTCTCAATCACTCGCATTCGCATCGTCATTATACGATCAAATAGAGCCCCCCCCTCTCGCCCTCTCGGGTAAAGCTAACGATTCGCAAAAGTATCTTTCTCCGTATAGAGAACGGACAAGCGAGACGGATACGAGCTGTGTACCTTCGAGTATATTTCATCGACTGAGCTCAGTCTCGTAAGGGCGTATCGAGTACTTCATGGCGCGGATATGACGATTTTTCGTCGTCAACCCAACAGTATGGACATACACATATGGCGAGCAGGCAGATCGTCTTCGTTATCATCATCATCATTATCATGATCATCATCATCATCATCATCATCACCATCATCATCATCATCATCACAATCGGCTCTTTCCGAATTTGTATCCCTCGACGACGCGTGTGCTATAAACCGAGATTTCGTTGTACCAATTGACCCACCGATCCTAATGTCGAATCAGGACTAATTTTGCTTTTTATTGCGATACTCCAAGAACGAAAAAAGAAAAATCAAAACGTACAGCTCCAATCACTAAAGGCGCCCCGAGGGAAGTGCCGTCTTTCTCGCTAACGCATATTACCCCGCGGCAAACCATGTTTGCCAATTAGACGGAACAATCAAATTCAATGTGGAGACGGAATTCCGAGAAGATTGCGACTCATCGCGATAATCTTTACTACGATTCGGTTAAGGTAGTCCTATCGCTTCACACTAGTCACACTGATCATACTTGAGACTTGTACAATTTATATTTTTAACATATGCAAAAAAATTGTAATAACTAAATTTCCCATGTATAAACTGTTTAATGAATGTTTACATTTAATAATAAAAATGAAAAATAGTTATTCCATCGATTCTCGCAGTATTTCTAGGTTTGATATTTGGCAATATTGGTTCTGTCTCCGTCTCTTTTTACTCAACCAGGCGAGTTTAACCTCCATGCTTTTCAACGTCGATCTATCGAAACAATGTCAGGTGAGGGAAATATAAAGCATTGTATTCGGGCCTTGAGTGGTAAAAAGCGTGGGAAATTTGTGTCGGCGAAATATGTCGGTTAAAAATGAAATATGTGTGGAAATTCGAATGAGTGAGATGAGGTTAGGACTACAGTCAGCTGTTGCCTTGCTGTCACGTCTCCTTATCGTAGCAAGTGGTAATAAATCCAATACCGAAAGTTCAAAATAAACTTGATATTACATAAAAATTAGGTCAATAAGCGTAATTTTTCTGAGAGCACTGGATTACTACAAGTGTTAAGTATGTAAATTGCTTTACAAAAATACGCAATTTTAATAATTCTCTGTAATTAGGTCGATAAACGACCCTGAGATTTTACAGAGATGATTATTATAAATATATGTAGTGAAGCTCAAAAATTATGAAAATCCTATGGCTTGAAGCCTGGCGATAGGACCACCATAAAACAATTTTTACGATAACGATGACAAAAAATATGTAGAGGTGTTTTCATCGTCTTAAAAAAAATCTTAGAAAATTAACGTAAAACTTTACAGATTTCACGAAAGTGAGCATTCGAATTAAAAAAAACTTCAGTTCGTGATCTCTTAGCTCCTTTTTTCCCATCGAATAAATATTTATTGCCAACAGAATTTGCAATTTTTTGTAACCAATAAATCTCGTAATGGAAATATTTCACGAAACAAATTTGTTAAATATTCTGTTGCAAAAGATCACGAATTACAATCCTTTTTGTCATCTCCAAAATGTCAAATGTTGAAAAAATGAATTTTCGTTCGGATAAAAAATGAACAAAGTACGAAGTGAGGCGTACGCGAGGTTTTTCCTCGAAGGATATCACGACTCCAACGAGCTTATATTTCCCAATGAACACACGTCACCCACGTTGTACCGTTCTCGGGTTCGTCGAGGGCGGGGGAAGTTCGAAATTTTTTCCCGCCCTGCCACGGTGAATCGGTAGGAGGCGAGGAGCGGTATTTTGCATTTGGGCGTGAGCGACGACCCACAGAGCCCGTCGACGCAGCATCTATCTCGTCACAGGCTCACACACACACACACACACACACACACACACACTCACACACACACACACACACACGCACACACACACACACGCACACGCACACACACACACACACACACACACACACACACACACACACACACACACACACACACACACACACACACACACACACACACACGCACACACTAAAATACGTATGTGCTGTACATCTGCATATACGTATGTATTATGCAACCCTTCGCCCGCGTTGTAAAGAGAAAAGACAGATACGGAGTATATTCACCCCCAAAAGCCGGGGGTTGAGGATCCCCGGAGCCTCGCACTATCCCAGCAGAGCTCATCTCGAGCTTTGACGTCCCGACACTCAAAAGTCGAACACCATCACGGAGAATCAGCCATAGACAAAGACAGAGATGGTGTGCGTGAGGGAGAAAATGAGTGATGGAGAGAGATACCGAGGGTTGTTTAAGGGAAAAAGCAAGATAGCCTGGTAACTCCGCTCTCCGAGAAAATATACAAATTTACCAGAAACTCTCGTACATTCCCCATCCTTCCACGATGCAAAGTTAATTTTTCCCCGTGCAACGATCGTACCATCCGAAACGTGGCCCACACGTCTCAACCCCCTTGGGAAACCCAATCTCGTCGATGGTGCAGGGCTTGTTATAAATATTGCCCAACATATACGACGATCATTTCAGCTGTAACTGAAAAATTCTCGTACCCATGGGTACGTATAAAATAAAATAAAATAAAATACATCGATAATAATAATAATTGATACTACTTCGCACGTGGTTTTATTATTGTACCTAGACTGAGATCAGCAGTGTGGTGGTTTGCTGCTATCGGTATATTTATACCAATGGATTTCACATAGAGTGAATGGTAATGGTGGTTTTCTGCCATTGGTATATTTATATTGTATATTATTGATGAATAAATATATAAGTATATTTATATGTAAACATACCAATGGCAGAAAGCCACCGTTACTCTCCGTGAAATTAATATAAAGAGTTGTATATACCAGGTGGAGAAGTATGAAACCGGAATTTCCCTATAGATGGTGCTAGCCATCAGTTTAGGAACCGTCAGACCGCTTCTGCAGCGCCATCATCTCCCTCTAACAGCTGACGAAGATTTTCAACACACAACAACCCAAGTTCCCTACACCGGTATATTTTTCCATAACCTTAAACATGTCGAATTTTGTGCCTACGAACTACGATTTGCGGACAGCATTGGTTTTCTGTTATCATTTGACGAAAACTGCTGCAGAATCGCATCGAATGCTTGTCGAAGCTTACGGTGAACATGCTCCAGGTAAAACACCGTGTTTCGAGTGGTTCGAAAAATGCAAAAGTGGTGATTTTGACGTGAAAAACGAAGAGCGTGGGAAACTACCGAAAAAGTTTTTTTTGGCGTGGCATTCATAAACTGCCGGAGAGGTAGGAAAAATGTATAAATAGCAATGGAAATTATTTTGAATAAAATATTTTTTATCATTTTCAAACAACAGACGTGTAATTTTGACAAAAAAAAATCCGGTTTCATACTTCTGCACCTGGTATTTATGAATAGAAAAAATGATATGTATCATTTTTTCTGTTTATGAATATATACAATTCTTTATAAGAATATAGATAATATAGAATCTCTGAAGATTTCATATTGCCATTTCAGTATAACATCTTTACAGATTTATCAATATATTAACATGAAGACATAGAATTTTATTTTATATACTAGGTGCACAACTTAGTTCCCGGGTTTCACACACGGATGGCGCTAGCGACACATGTAGTCGGCATACATGTGTGAAATTGGGTGTCTTTATAGCTTGGACACCTGTTAAGAATACCCAGTCGTAATGTAAACAAATATCGCAACACAACGACTTTTTTTCTAACCTCGAAAATGTCAAAGTTTGTGACAAATAAACAGCATTTGCGGGAAGCATTGCTTTTCTGCTTCAATCTTAAAAAAAACAGCAACTGAAGCACGTCGATTACTTGAGGAGGCCTACGGCGAACATATACCATCAAAAACAACGTGTGAAGCTTGGTTCAAGCGGTTCAGAAGTGGCGATTTTGAGACTGGGGACAAGGAGCGCTCGGAAAGACCGCAAACATTTGCGGACGCCGATCTGCAAGCGTTATTGGATGACGATGACACTCAAACAGAAGATCAACTTGCCGGGGCATTGAATGTGACTCGGCAATGTATTTCGAAACGTTTGCACGCCATGGGAAAAATTCATAAGGAAGGAAAGTGGGTGCCGCATGAGTTGACTGAGAGACAAATGGAAAATCGAAGAGCCACTTCCGAAATGTTGCTTTTGCGGCAGAACAGAAAGAGTTTCCTGCATCGAATTGTTACCGGCGATGAAAAATGGATATATTTCGAGAATCCCAAAGGCAGAAAATCGTGACTTTCACTTGGCGAAGCGTCAACATCGACGGCACGGCCAAATCGCTTCGGAAAAAAGACAATGCTCTGCGTTTGGTGGGACCAGAAAGGAATCGTGTACTACGAGCCGCTGAAACCGGGCAAAACTGTCAATGGGCATCGCTACCGACAACAACTAATCAATTTGAACCACGCATTGCTCGAAAAACGGCCAGAATGGGACACGAGACACGAACGTGTGATATTGCCGCACGACAACGCTCCGTGCCATCGCAGTTCCATCGTCCAGGACACCATAAAAACACTGAAATGGGATCTGCTACCGCACCCGGCGTATTCGCCAGACCTGGCCCCTTCAGACTATCACTTGTTCCGGTCGATGGCGCATGGCTTGGGTGGGCTACACGTGGCCAATGATGATGGAGAACTAAATTGGTTGGACGAATGGTTTCAGTCCAAAGACGGATCTTTTTATCGTCGCGGTATTTATATATTGCCAGAGAGATGGCAAAAATGTGTAAATAGCGAGGGACAATACTTCGAATGAACCATTTTTTGTATTCGTCTTGAGATTTTCGATTTTTTATTGGTCCAAAAAACCCGGAAACTTAGTTGCGCACCTAGTAATTTGTCGATTCCTGTACGCAGTCACATAAGGTTCTCAAGGATTATACAAAATGTATGAAGATTTTACACGTCCATTTCCGTATAACATCTTTGTAGATTCATTTCTGTACAATTTTTATAAAAACCATATAAAAATTTCACCCGGGCAAACCTCTCTCCCTCCCCTCGTATCACTGCGACATTCCGCGAGTAGCCTGGTGCAGAAACGGATTGGCCACACATAACACACGCGGTGATGACGTTTTCCGGATCTTCGCGTATATCCGCACGTATACACGTATATCCATTTAAATGCGGAGCCACATATATCCGAGGATAAATAGATAAATGCATACACGCGGGGTGCCGGGTGAGTGTGCGCTACGAGACTCCGGAGCGCATCCACGTACCTACATTGGTGAAGGAGCAAAGCCGAGCTGCAAGCTTGGCAATGGGGACGAAGGGGATCTGTTGTATCAGCGCTGAATTTATTCGCGTTCGCGCGCGTACGCACACACATACACCCACACACATACACCCACACAAGAAGACGTCAGTCTATCTTACTTTATCCCTGGGACGCGGCGTATGACAGTCGAGCTAGCTGATCTATCGTATAAAACATAAAGTGGGATATTCCATTTCTAAGGCTACGCGCACCCCCCCCCCCCCCGCCATCATCCCAGCGCGCAATACCACCAGGAGGAATCGCAACTATATGGCGCCATGCACCAACACCCGCATACACACCTAACTCTTCTGCATTTCGCTTGAAATATTGTGAAACGAGCCATGGGGATATACGTGCGAACTTACCACCCTTTGCATCCCTATTTGCGCGTATGCACACCGCGGCCTCGTATATTTTTCCCGGTTACGCCGGAGCCCGGGACTTTCGCCTATCAGAACGGGCGATCCATCGTGTCATGGCTGCCGAAATTTTAAGGACGTTCGACTTCGGGGACCGTCCTCGTGGTAGCCCAATGTCCCATATTCAACATTATCCAAAGCCAAATTCTTCAACATCAACTGTGGTTAAATGTGATCATATTTGCATGAAGGTCACTTTATGAAACCAATCCGTTAGGCCCAATGTCCCTATACTCAACATTATACAAAGCCAAATTCTTCAACATCAACTTTGCTTCAATGAAATCATATTTGCATGAAGGTCATTTTAGAAACCGATCCGTCACCAAAATCGAGGCTTCGCTTGGAAAAGATTGAGGACCGTGGCCAAGATTGTATCCTTTCTCCATATTGAGTGAACTCCTTTTAACAAACCCCCCAAGAAGGGTCGTTGACCTTCTCGGGACCACCCCTGAAACTGCACGTTCAATCTACCATTCTTGAGTTTCAAGGATCAACGTACTCTTCGCGACGCGTATATTATTTTTCGTACGATTTTTCGCGCTCGAGCGAAACACCGGAAGAGCGCAGTGGAATATCCGCAGGGTTTTATCGGTACTGCGCCCGCGAAAGCTCCGATGGGATGCTGTCCCTATTCGTTGTGTGTGTGTGTGTGTGTGTGTGTGTGTGTGTGTGTGTGTGTGTGTGTGTGTGTGTGTGTGTGTGTGTGTGTGTGTGTGTGTGTGTGTGTGTGTGTGTGTGTGTGTGTGTGTGTGTGTGTGTGTGTGTGTGTGTGTGAGAGAGAGAGTGTGAGTGTGGGTGTGTGTGTGTGTGCATGTCAGAGCAGTCTTGCTGCAATACAGTATTTCATCCCGAGAAGGTTAGAGATCGCCGCGAGATCTATGAAAAATTCATTCAATTTCGTTTGCCGCGCGGAGGAGAAAAGAGAAAGGGTGAGATGAGAAAGGTCCGGGTGAAATGAAAAATCGTAAAATTCCGGGCATATGTACGTGGCGCGATAAGAATAGGATAGCGCGAGGTCAATAAGCTGCGAGAGATCGATCGTTGGATTATATAAACTGTGCGTCTGCGAACCTTATTTGGATAAATTGGAGAGAAGGTTGATGCAACTTGTGAGAGAATGGTAAGTGTGCGACAAGCGATAATGAAGATCCCTAGGGTTAAGGATCTCGATCGATCGCCGGATCAATATCAAAGATCGCGACTTCGAATAGGGTGTACGCAAGCGCGATCTTAACGAGTCCATCTCTCGATCCCCTGCCCCCTTTATCGTGAAGCTCGAGGAGCTATACGTGAAATCGTCCTCTTTCGCTCTGGGGACGTCAAGCAGAGTAGTCGGCTCCGAGTTCGAATCACCGAGAACGAACGAGTCAAGGTCCTCATCGTCACGCAATACAAATCCTATCTGGATTGGGATTCGTCCGCACGAGCCCTCGAATTGTCGATCGAAGATCTGCGAGCCCCAGAGCAACATGAAAGAGCCTACGAGGACGGCGATCAAACAAAGCTAAGTTCCGAACTGTTCCGGAAATTGGGAAATATTTGTAGAACTAAATGTCCAGATATTGTCTCCTCCGCCGAATAACAAATTGTATGTATGGGAATGTATATCGAGTGGAGAGAGAAACGAGTGATTTATTGTCGCGGTAAAGTAAATGTATAGATGTACAGTCGTGGTCAATTGATGTACACCACGAAACTCGATGTGCTAAAAATTAAATAACAGCAGCTAAACAAAATACGTGTTTATATTTTACAAACTCATTGATGCTGGGTGATACGTTTGTGAAAATGTATCCATATTCCATGGTGCCAAATTGACAGGTCTGCATAAACTTGAAGCCCTGAAATCAGGTCGATTTTCAATATTTTTTTGTGATGGGAGTATTGGGATGATGGGGTCGGTATTTTACATACTATTCATCCATATCATACACCGATTTCGGCGAAACACAAGAGGAGCGTTCTTCTCATTCACAACGATCGAAATTCCATTATGGGTGCATTGCAAAAACATTAATAAATGAAGGAATGAACCCACCCTACGTTTAAATGGGGTGCATTAAGTCGAATGAAACAGGCAACACTTTGAAGGGACAATGAAAATGAGGTTTCGAATTTTTGCATTTTTGCCGGATAGCAGAGAATCCGCCCAAAGCTGTGTTTAAATGGAAAAAGAAAAGAAATGAACAGCGAGTTGAAACTTTTTTTTTTATAAGTCCCGAAAGATGAACTTCTCACCCCTGAATACGAATTCACCATTCATTTTCCCCAAATCCCTTCATTTCTATTAAAAATCACCGAATATGGATGGGAATGCGTTTTATGCGTTGAGCCGGCGTAATTTTGAGCTTTCGACAAAACTACGTGATATTTGTATTCGGCGAAAAATTTCCCATCGGTTGGACCCTTGCAATAGTGTGAAGGTAAAAAAAATGTCGATTCTTTTGGCCACGTGTGACATAAACTCATTGGGGGGGGGGGGGGGGGGCAAAGGGTTGTATGGGATAATTCGCAAAAATCAATGGTCCGTCTTTAAGGGGTTACCCCACTTGCGATTTTGAAAAAATCGATTTTTTTTTGCATTTTTTTGAAGTATAAGTATCTGAGAATATGTCCTGAAAATTTCAAGTCGATCCGAACAAAATTGACTGAGATATGAGCGTTGAAAGAGAAACTTTAAACGCGTTTTTCTCAAAATGGCATTTCTGAAGTCGGTGACCAAGATTACTCGAACACTAATGAACCGATCTTCTTGAAATTTTGCAGGCTTATTTAATACATAAAAATGTAGTCTTTAATCGTTCGATTTTTTTTTTTTCGAAAAAAATGGCCGTTTTATAGCCAAAAAACGGCCGTTTTTTTCGTTAAAATCGAACCATTAACTTTGACTGTCCGCCATTTTGTGAAAAATGAATATTTTTTAAAATCCTTCGATTAAAGACTAGTTTATATTATATTTGACTAAATCCATCCGCATTTTTTTCTTCAGATGATCGTGTATATAAAAACATTATTTCATTGACGGCCATTTGCCACTAAACAATGTAATATTTTTCGATAAAAAAATTACTGACAGTTCTTCAAGATGTGTTCTTTAAGATGGTATATCGATCGATTTAAAAAGTTTTGTAGTTTTCTTTAAAAAAATTCATGAAAAAGGCCTTTTTTTGCGCTACAAGTGGGTGGTAACGCCTTAAAATTCTGCCAAAAATCGAAAAATATTCAGTGCTAGATGGATCAAACAGGATTTTAAAGAGCAAACGATTGTGAAGAGTATAATCGCAGAGCAGAATTTTAAATCAAAACGCAAAAAAAAAACAATGATTCAATAAAGGCACATCTTTTTGGGCAAGTTGCGGAAAACATTGGGTTTTTAATATTATTTTTCAAGTTCCTATTCATGTATCTTCACCCCTTCAAATTCACCATTAACTTCTCCCAAAACCCCAATTTCCATTGAAATTGGTCGAAAAAAGGATCTCGGAGAGATGTTTTTTTTTGTTAAATAATAAAATAAATCGTGTTTATGAAATGTCAAGCTTATGCAGACCCTTCAAGGTACATTGCATCGACTCGCCGTTTCCGAGCGACGAGCCGAAAATGCGGTCCGCATCACCTGGGAAATCCCCGAGATCCGGACGTTATCTTGTCTCTGCGAAACGGCCGTGACCCTCTCGTCACAATCACTCGCCCCGGAGATGGACGTGTACCGGGGTAAAGTGGGAAAAAAAATCACACCCCTCCCCCCGCGGTCGCTCAGAAAAGCGCGTCTATTGAAAAATTCTATGCATCCGTGAGTGACCAACGATGGTAACACGCGTTGCGTCTGCCTTCGTGGGACATGACGAGAAACGTACAACGTTGTGTTCCGTGATGGGCCATATGGCAGACCGAATTTCCCACGTGTGCCACGTACCATTCAGAGGCACAACCACTCCAATGTAACATCTCTTCGTACCGTGGAGGGCGAGAGCCTTTCTTCGAAAGAGGATTGAGGGACTCGTCGCCCAGCCCGGGATCCGGGATTGAATGGCCACTTCGTACAGTGTGTGGGGACTCGTTCGACGGCGCAATTCCTTACGCTGCGAAATGGACCTTCGTTGATCCTCTTTCGCAGTCAGAATTCACTTTTGCAGCCAGAAGCCAATGAGGAAAGACCAAGGATTGATGTAGGGCAAAGAACCAAATTGAGCAAGCGACATTGGTTGGCGCGCTATGCAACAACCTTCCATGTAAAGCAACGGCGCCTTGAATGCTCGGTTGGGTGAGCGCAGTGGGCTGGCTTGATCCCAGCTACCAGGCTGCAGTGTCATCAAAGAGTTACGTGGGTTACGAATTAAAAAAAAAACAACGATTCTCTATTTTAAAAAAATATAATATATCAATTATTTTATTCAAAATGTTGAGCACATAAAAGAGCAAAATTTCAACAATATTAAAAAAAAAATGCATCAAAAAATTTGGGGAATTCAGCCGGTGGGACATGCTTTTCGGAGACCCCTAAAACAAGTGTCCTCGTGGTGATCAGGATAACTCATGATAGCTTTATCTGAAATTAAACAACCAAATTTTTTCTGTCAGTAGATAAGTATGGCTCGTGATTGAACGAAGGATTTTTTAACAAAATTGAATTTTGAATTTTTGGCAGAGTTGTATGGAAAATAGTTCAATTTTTGGCACAATTTACACTACGTATGCGCCTTGTAAAATCAGTTGTAATCGAAAAAAAACCTTCGTTCAATCACTAGTCAATGCTATTTTGAAGAAGTGTGCAAAATTTCGCTAAGATTGCGGTGCATTACCGTAAAACGCGGCTGCTTTGAACAGGTTTTGGAAGTTGTTTGTAGGTCAAATTTTTTTAACATCCTAGATACCAACTTTTCTTGCTCCAATAGAACATTGTGTCCTTTGGCTATCAAATGTATAAGAAAGTCAAGCTCCACCACCCCCTCACAATTTGATACATACATTTTTTAAAGTGTCCAAGTAGCCCCGAGTGTGGGGCTTCTTTGACAGGGCATTGAACTGCAACTTATGTCAAAGATTAAGGGTTACTTTGGAATCATTTTGATGAAAAAATGTAATATTTCATGCATTATACATGAAATTAATGAAAAACAACGATTTTTTATAACCAAATTGTCATCGTTATTAAGGCAGCAGAACGCGAACAATTTTCGTCCAATCGACTTGACATTTTAACTGTAGCTTCGTAGATTCCTTTAACAGTCAAGTACGAGCGATTTTTTTCGATGAATCGAAAATTGCAAAAAATACATCACTTTTGGGATGAAAATTATGGTCGAAAAAACGATTTTTTTTCGTCAAACTCGTCTCTTTTTTTTATTTTGATTATTTTTTACTTTCCCCCGTACTTGACTGCTAAAAACAATACAATTGACGAAAATATTTCCCTCTTAGTTCCGGAACTAAATTTACGACAGTTCTACTGCGTGCCGCGGAGAGGGTTGGCCGAAAAACAGCAGTGCTATAGTAATTCGTGCGCCACCATTTTGTATACTTTTGACAAATATTTTTTTTTACATCCTTCAATACATATCTTATGAAACTTAAACGCTTTTTTGATCATGTATTTTATTCCTTTCTTAAAAAAAAACCCAAAGAAAACCGTCGAAAATGGGCAGTTACATGGTGCCCTCCCTTAAGGAAAGATTTGACATAAAAATATCAAGTACCTAGGGTGCTATTATAGGCAGTTAATGAGTCTTATAATAGCCATTGAGATCAAAATCAACTTGAGCAACATTATGATAAACTTGAACAACAAATTGTTGTTCAAGTTGATTCCCCGCACTCACCGCCCGCCATAGAAGGTCATGTAGCCCCAAAAACTGTCAAAGTTACCCAGAATTTCAAAGTACCGTTTTACAGTAGTTTTAGAAAAACCGTGTCCACCAACTTCAAAAATAGTGTTTTGAAAAAATGCGATTACCTGCGCCTCTCCCGGCCAGTCTTTCCCAACGGGGGCAATTCCCAAAGGCTCTCTCTCCTGGACTTCTACTCCCATTGACCTAAAACTTTGGGAGAATGTTCTAGATATATTGTATAAAAAACATTTAAAAAATGGATTCCCGATGGTGACAAACCAAAAACTCAGTGTAAATATCATTTCGACACAGATTTTCCAGTTTTCCTGTGCCCGTGTCCAAACCCGACACATTAGTGCGTGAGGCAAGACTAGCTCCAGTTGACAGTCTAGCAGGTCCATCAAGAAATGGATACAAGACAGCCAACCCAACGTTCAAGGTCTCCAAACTCTGGACCAGCGAGCCTCCAATTGTGCCTCGGACTGTCTCATCCAACCTCAAGAGACTTTTCCTGATCCAATCCACAATTTGGCGACACGTACCAACCGCTGCAAGCACCCGAACATGACCCGAGAATAAATGACAAGTCGGAAACGGAAGATGGCGACAGAATATCGCACGGAGAAGACGATCCATACGCAACACCCACCCACAACTACCATCCGATGTACCTGCACCTATTCGAGACGAGGTTGAGGCCAATGTTGCAAAGAAGAAAAGAAGAGCCGGCAGGAAAGGGGAAAAAGAAGAGAACGACACTGAGGAACTTGTAGGGTAGAGGGAACATTGCGGAGAAGCTCTCGGTAGGCACTCCGAATGCAATCCACGTACCGACTGCTTTCAAATATTAATGTCACGTGACTTATTATATCCGAGGCGTGTGCGGTGGAGTGAGCTCTGTGCGCGCGGTTGTACCCGCGTACCGAGAGCACAGAGATATCTACTCTATGAAGGTGGGGTATATATTCTTCTGGCTCGCGGAGTGGGGAAGATATTGTAGGTTGCTTCCAGCCTCCCAGCCAACACAAAGTGGCATCTTCCGCATCGGTAACATTACTATATCTTTCTTACACATACATGTATAAATATCATACCGAGTGCCAGTGGTATCAGCATTACTACGACATTCCAGCCATTGCTCGCGCAGAGAGATAGAAAATAAGGCGAGATCCAAAGAGTGAGAATGAAGCCGACGTAGCTCGCGAAGGAAGAAGTAACGACATCAGGATAAAGGATATTACACACACACACATCATTCCACTTCTGCAAACCTCGAAATAAGCAACATCACACCTAAGAGTCCAGTATACATGGTGTGAATACAGAAGGAGCTTTACTTCCTCGTTACATTGGCTCCTGCACTTGATTGTTCATTACTTTTCGTCGTCACCCTTTTTTTGGCCTGATCTTACAATTCCTACGAGCCAATCCCAAAATTGAAAAGTGCAAGAGGTCTGACTGGCCTTATTGATTGCAACATCTAGCAGGCTGCTATCACCACCTTCAATTGACGTTAGGGGAGCCATCAAACGTATTCCTGAAGATTCGCGAAACCGACTGCGATTCAGCACATCGGCTCACTTGAAAAGCGTTAGCATTTACCGTAAAACAGGGCTACTTTGACATTCAGGGTAACTTTGACAGTTTTTGGGGCTACTTTGACAGAGCGCCAGAATACGTTTTAAATGTGTGCGCAGCGAGCTCGCTTGACCTTCTGTGGCGGGCGGCGGGTACGGGGAATAAACTTGAACAATTTTTTGTTCAAGTTTATTATAATGTTGCTAAAGTCGATTGTTATGTTGCTCAAGTTGATTTTGATCTCAATGACAATTATAAGACTCATTAACTGCCTATAATAGCACCCCAGGTACTTGATATTTTTATGTCAAATGTTTCCTTGAGGGAGGGCACCACTGCTGTCCATTTTCGACCGTTTTCATTGGATTTTTTTAAAGAAAGGAATACAATACATGGTCAAAAGAGCTTTTCGGTTTTATAATGTATATATTGAGGTATGTAAAAAAAAATTATTTGTCAAAAGTATACAAAATGGCGGCGCACGAGTCACTATAGCACTATTGTTTTTCAGCCAACCCTCTCCGCAGCACGCGGTAGAACTGTCGTGAATTTAGTCCCGGAACTAAGAGTGAAATATTTTCGTTAATTATATGATTTTTAGCAGTCAAGTACGGGGGATTAAAAATAATTAAAAGAAAAATAGCGACGAGTTTGAAAAAAAGTTCGTTTTTTCGACCTCAATTTTCACCTCAAAAGTGATATATTTTGTACAATTTTCGATTAATCGAAAAAAGTGCTCGTACTTGACTATTAAAGCAATCCAACAAGCTTCAGTTGAAATTTCAAGTCGTTTGGACGAAAATTGTTCGAGTTCTGCTGCCTTAAGGGGTTAGGCCACTCCAGAGACCGAAAAAATAGGCTTTTTGAGGATTTTTTTTTCAGAAAAACTACCAAATAAATCGAGATTACAAAAAAGCGTGTTTGTCATACATATCAGTGACTGTATGCAATAATTTTTTTGGAGCGATTCATTTCAAAATGGCGGCTGCGCAGCGTTTGTCTCAAAACTGCATTTTTTAAGTTGGCCGGAAACATAACTCGGACAATTTTCAACCGATTCACTTGAAATGTCGAATATATCTTGAAAAATACGTTGTCTATGGAAGTACGTAGGATTTTTTTTCTATTGCATAGTTCATTTGTTATTAACAATTATCTCACGATTTTTTAGGCAAATTTCTCACTTTCCAAACATTTAATTTTGTAGTTTTTCTGAAAAAAATACCCAAAAAGCCTGTTTTTTGGCCTCTAGAGTAGCCTAAGGCCTCAATAACGATGACAATTTGGTTATAAATAAAAAAACTAAAAGTTGGTATCTAGCATCTTAAAAAAAAGTAACCTACAAAAAACTTCCAAAACCTGTTCAAAGTAGCCCCGTTTCCCGGTACACCCTACAATTTTACGGACCCTCTGAGATTCGGATGCATCACGCACTTGATTGTAAATTACTTTTTCTCTCCATCCCCCGTATTTTTGGGCTTTCTCGGCTCCTCGACAGTGGCCCATTTTGATCGTCTTCCACGGGGGCGGTTTCCCGGTATTGTCGAAGTTGCGGAAGAATTTCCGTCGTCAAGGGCCGCGAGTTTAGGCGTCTCTGTCGGAGGGGTCCGTCCGGGAGAAGCGCAAAGCCGTGCTTGCGATTCTCCGCCGAGAAAGCACGAGTGCACGAGGAATATATGAGAAACGGCGCGAAAGCCGCGAGTGACGAGTGAGAGAAGAATTAAAAGTGGTAAAATGAAGGAAAGAAAGGCGTCGGCGGGGGTGGGAGACGGGGGTGGGGGAATAGAAATTACGCAGAGTCACAGAGGACGCGGAAAGCACGCGAGAGAAATTGCAGGAAAAGCTCACGAAACGAGACACACGCGGAGGAGCTTTCTGCCCACACCCCATACTCGCGTGTATTACGTACCCCCCCCCCCCCCCCTACCCCTCAGCCCGGCCCTTCTCTGCGAGCTTTGCCGTGTGGATCCCTTTCTGATTTTTACCCGCGCTCTCTCATGCGTGATCGAGAGAAAAAGAATCGTGTGAAGCGGGGAAAATGTACGCACGTACGAGCAGCGAGCTTTCGAAGGAAAAAAACAAGCTCCGCACCGCGACGTTATAAACGGGCCCTTCAAACCTCTCGCCGTTCTACAACAGACGGCAAAAGCTCATAGCGTCACACTCGGAACGAAAGCTTTCGCCATTGCGTTTGTTTTTTATTGTTAGCCGAAGGGAGAACGAACAGGCAATATTGATCAGGCGAATTATCGTAAGGGCGAGGCCAGCAGACATGCCAATTATGCCCCGCAGCCACCGCTAAAATTACACCTATTTTCCATGAACTTTGCGGTAATACAGAATTTTTATTCCTCCGTTTATTTTATTCCGTCGAACATCCAATAACTTTGTTGCAAAAGTTTCGTTTCCAATGATATGTCAGCAGTGAAAAGAAACATTGTTTGCGATGTATTAGTTTGAAAATCGTGTTTTACATGCTGTTTGATTTACCATGGAATAACAAAAGCTCATTTATCGAAAAAGCCTCTCTCTCTCTCTCTCCGGCTGGTCTGCCTTTCCCTCTTTCATTCTCAGTTACAGGTGCAGCCCCATTGGTCTACGTTATGCACGTGATGCGTAATGGCGAACAATTTAAATAATGTATCGACCTAAAGAGGCGATACGAGAGGGGGAGAGGGGGGGGGGGAGAATCGCCTCTGTATTGCACCGATAGCTCCATCATCCAACGACCCAGTATCGCAGCCAACGGCGCAGACTGGGTTGCAAGCTGAATTAGCATAATAACGATTAATGCATCGCTACCAATCAAACGGAGCAATTTAAAAGCAAGTACAGCATGTCGCTTCGCGTGTAGTTACCTTTGATTTACATACGCGCGCGCGGCCAACCGTTCGTTCCTTGCTTGTACCTAATATGAACTACATACAACATACGATTTATTTATTTATCTATATGTATATACAGATATGGAGAAAGAGGGAGAAAGAGAGTGAGAGAGAGAGAGAGAGGATTTCGTTGTATATCTGGCTCCCTGGACGATATGGTGTACACGATGACGTCACATGTGCATAGTAAAAGGATCGCGTGCACGCACTCGTCAAAGGGTTGTAACACGGTTCGGGTGGTGCACGTCGACGTTCAATAAGCTTCTCTATACATATCCGTCTCACATTGTATGCCCCGATTCAACGCCCACGTTCTACCTAGATATATACAGTACCGGTCAAAAGTTTTCGATCGTTTCGGATCATTGCAAAACTGTATTAGAACCGTGTAATTCATTTTATTCCTCTTTTTGAGAAGATACTTCATAAGTCTATAGAATGAATGTTATTATTGTTGTAATGTAACTTTGCGATAAACAAAAGGGATCGAAAACTTTTGATCGGTATTGTTTGTATACAGGGTGGCCTGAAAAGGGACAATGAATAGGGAAATCTAGATGCGTCGTATACCTATCCGAATCACCCCCATGATACAGATTTTTTGTTGTTGTAGTTTTCAAGAAATATAGCAGTTTTTCGAGTTTTTCTGTAGCATGGAGTTTTTTTCCTCTTTTGTGTATGCAGTTACAAGCCTGCAGAAAAAACCCATCCCAACCGACCCCAAAAAACAACTACCAATCGCTTTTTGAAACTTCTAAGACAACTTAGAAGTTTCAAAAAGCGATTGGGAGTCGTTTAGGCTAGTGTACGTATTTTTTTATCGTTTGAGCTTTAAGGGGTTACCCCCACTTGCGATTTTGAAGAAATCGATTTTTTTATTGCTTTTTTTTTGAAGTATAAGTATCTGAGAATATGTCCTGAAGATTTCAAGTCGATCCGAACAAAATTGACTGAGATATGAGCGTTGAAAGAGCGTTGAAAGAGAAACTTTAAACGCGTTTTTCTCAAAATGGCATTTATGAAGTCGGTGACCAAGATTACTCGAACACTAATGAACCGATCTTCTTGAAATTTTGCAGGCGTATTTAATACATAAAAATGTAGTCTTTAATCGTTCGATTTTTTTTTCGACAAAAAATGGCCGTTTTATAGCCAAAAAACGGCCGTTTTTTTCCCTTAAAATCGAACCATTAACTTTGACTGTCCGCCATTTTGTGAAAAATGAATATTTTTTAAAATCCTTCGATTAAAGACTTATATTTGACTTATATTAAGATACTTATATTTGACTAAATCCATCCGCATTTTTTTTTTCAGATGATCCACTTCGCCGCAATGTTGGTCACCGCAAACCATGTATATAAAAACATTATTTCATTGACGGCCATTTGCCACTAAACAATGTAATATTTTTCAATAAAAAAATTACTGAACGTTCTTCAAGATGTGTTCTTTAAGATGGTATATTGATCGATTAAAAAAGTTGTGTAGTTTTCTTTAAAAAAATTCATGAAAACGGCCTTTTTTTGCGCTACAAGTGGGAGTAACGCCTTAATAACTGATCCCCTCAAAACTGTTTTACAATTTTTTTCATCTAAATGCAAGGCATTTACATTGGTGTTTAGTTTGTTATTTATTTATTGCTTAACAGTGCCAGCCAAATGTTGACAGTAGCTTCACAATTATTTTTTTATAGTACGTAAGGGTTGTTCGATTCAATATAAACTTTTTATGTTATAACCAATTTACGGCTTATTTTTTTTAGCAAAAGATCGATTTTTTTGTCAAAAGTGCACCATTTTTACAAAATTTGATTAAATAAAAAATCCTTTCGTACTTCTATAGCTAATAAATTTGTTTTTTTGTGTTTCAGATCTTATATTTCACGAGAAATTTGTCCGTTACTGGAGGTATTTCTTAAAAAATGATTTCGAACATTGGCCCTCTCGCTGCCGTTTTGCCCAAAAATAAAAATAAAAACAATTATACTTGAACATATGTTGAATACTCCCTTCAAAAATAATTCCTTTTCCGATTATTATAGTTACAAAAAATCGTCCAAATTAAGCCTTCTTTTGGGCTGCTAGACTATACTATAGAAAAAAATCGGTTGCTAGACTAGACTATAGAAAAAATTCGTACTATTTTTTTAAAAAATCGTGGACTATACTATAGAAAAAAATCGGCTGCTAGACTAGACTATAGAAAAAAATCGTCCAAATTAAGCCTTCTTTTCGGCTGCCAGGTATAGATACGAGACGTCTGGATTTTCCCTTCGGACGTCACTTTTCGGGCCACCCTGTATATATATGCGCGTCCATGTACAAACGAGCGCATGTGAAATAATTGCAAAACAGATCGAGGCCACACGTGTTACACACACATTGGCCCACAAGCCACGTACCCCGAGGGTGCGTGTACAGAGGGACGAAAAAAATGATTTACATCGTAATCAAATAATCTGTTCGAGCGAATGAAAATTTCGTTGCCTCATTCATTCATAATAAAATTCTTGGTCTACTAGAAATCTCGAAAAAAAAAATTGTATAATAGTGTGCAGATTTAGTCTGAAATAACGACATGATTATATACATTTTTTTTACATAGAATCCCTCTTTTCCGGTGTACGTGTACTTTTATTATTGTCGGTTTTCTTTTTGCTCGTACGAATAATGCATCATTAACGAGCGGTAAAGATTGGCCAAGATTTTTCAAGGCGACGCCTCACTTCCTCTCGCCGCGAAATAAAACTTTGCTGTCTCACACGAATACTTAAAATTCGCCATCGATCTACGTGCACGCGTGCAAATAGCGCGTCGTGCTTTGAACAGGTGTGTGCGCCATAATACAACGGTGTCGTGCACTTGTAACAAATGAGACTGACGATGCGAGACTCATACCCCGTGGATAAAAAAAACAACCCCTAAACCGTATATGTATATATACCGGGTGTCCCATTTTAATCTTACACTTGACTTATCTCGAAAAATAGTGCTCCGATCAAGTATTGATTATCATGAGACTATTAGGGTTTAAAGGGGGACGTTAAAAAAATTCTTCCAAAATTCAAAATGGAGACGTTAATATGGCTGACATGTTTTTTTTTTCAAAATGGGATCATGATCTTTTTTTCACCAAGTCATTTATCTGGCCAAACCTAATAAATGTTGTGGAAAAAGTTTCTCAATCATGTTCATAATTTTTAGGTTAGAATACCATCTTTTAATATTTCAGCGCTATCCAGCATGTACCACGAGGAGATGAAGGAGGTAAACATTCAAAATGACGACGTTAAGATGGCTGACATGGTTTTTTAAATTGGGATCATGATGTTTCTTCACCGAAACATTTATCAGGCGAAAACTAACGACTTTTGTAGGACAAGTTTTTTGATAACGTTCATAATTTATAGGTTAGAATACCATTTTTCACTATTTTAGCGTTATCCAGAATGTACCACGATGAGGTGAAGTCTTCAACATTACAAATGTAAGTGTGCGTGTGTGTGGGTTTGTTTGGGTTTCTTCAATAAACAAAAAAACCCAAACAAAGATGAGGTCTTTGCGGCTCGTTACTTTCGTTATCAAACAAACCCAAACAAACTCACACACGCACACTTACACTTGGAATGTCGAAGACCTTACCTTATCGTGGTACATTCTGGATAACGCTAAAATAGTGAAAAATGGTATTCTAACCTATAAATTATGAACGTTATCGAAAAACTTTTCCTAAAAAAGTCGTTAGTTTTGACTTCATAAATGTTTCGGCGAAGAAAAATCATGATCCCATTTTAAAAAACCATGTCGGCCATCTTAACGTCGCCATTTAAAATATTGGACACCAAAAGATTTTTTTTTCGGGCCCCCCTTTGAACCCTAAAAGTTTTATCATGCTCAATACTCGATCGGAGCAGTATTTTTCGAGATAAATCACATGTAAGATTGAAATGGATTAATATTTCCACTCGGTGTTAGGAAGGTCCATGCAAAGTCTTAAGGGGTTGATAGGTCACCTCGTTAGGAACATATCTAACAAAGGTTACCCTAGTCCAACGTCTAAGGATTTCTCGTTATCATGGTAAGTATGATTTTTTGGAAAGTTTTCCAAAATTAGGTACTAACTCGTTCATAATGTTCAAACAGAAAATAATTGATAACTAAAAACTTATGTGCGTCTTAGCTTAATGTGTATTCAATCGACAAACACAAATACAATCATCTGTATCCACCCAACTAACTAAATGGGACGTGTTGAATAATTAAAATATATATATATATACGTGTTGAATAATTAAAATATATATATATATATATATATATATATATATATATATATATATATATTATATAGTGAGCTCCACAAGTGAGAACCACTGGGTCGAGAGTCGTCGGGAATGAATTTACAGTCGCGAGGAGGCGACGTTGGCACCGATATAAAGGGGAGGATATATCTGATAACGATCTTAAATTATCGATCCAATTGTTTATACGCCGGCGCAATTCTATTTAATGCCAGGCGCCCTCATGCCGCAATGCTCTTTTACATATACGACAGGCTGGCAAACACGTGGCGTTTCGTATCCGGTGGATTCGTACGTGCAATAGTTTTAAGGGGTTATGCCCAGTTGTAAAATTCGAAAAATCACTTTTTTCAAAACCTATATATTTTGACAGTATATCATCTTATAAATGTTCCGTCGAAATGTTAAGGTGATCGGATCAAAATTGAAAGATTTGTAAGCTGTTGTGTTAACTTTTAGTTGTTATGGTTGAAACTTTTAACGCTTTTTGTCAAAAGTAGTTTTTCAAAGTCGGTGACCGAAATATCTCAGAAAATTACTGCGTCGTTCGTTATGAAATTTTTTGCGTTGTTTCTAAATGTAAAAATATAGTATTCGATCAGAGAATTTTTTTCGATGTATACTTTCGATTTGATTAACGAAAAATGCCAATTTTATCGCAAAACTTAAATCTCACTTCATCACAATCATAGGATAAACTAATATACTAACGAAATCTTTTTGATTTGTTTATACTAAATAACCTGGTTGAGGAGGGGATTGCTCACCGCCAAAGGCTTTTTCGAGAGGTGCTTCCTGGCCTTTCAAATCACAGAGTATTCTTTAGATCAGCAGTTCTCAAACTTTTTTAACGGCGCAACCCTTTTGAAACACTAAATATTTTGCAGAACCCTAAAATAAGCAAAACCTTGTTTTATGTTTATTTTTTAATGAAAATCATGCAAAAATAGGTACTTTACATAACAATGTATTAATTCCACTATAAATTGATGAAAATTTTTTCGATTTATTCGAAGGTACGGAGTTGTTTTTTTTCGGCGGAGCCCTAGCGCATGCCTTGCGGAGCCCACTTTGAGTATGGCCGCTTGAGATGATACTTTGTTAAACACCTAATTTTTATAGAAATTTATCCCGATTTTTTCCAAAAAAATCCCGTAAATAAGCGATTGTCCACTGTCACAAATGCGCACAACCCGTTAAATGGAAAGGATTTAATTTCAACGATTTTTGCCATTTTTTCCTTCGTACTTTTGGGCCTCGTGCAAATTGTATTTTATTACAGGAAAAGAACTACTTTTCACTATAAAACAATAGGGGCGAGCATTTTGAGGCAAGAGGACAATTCAAAGGAAAAAAAAGAAGGGTGTCTTTTGAGAATAAAGTGAATTTTGAGGAAAATACTGAGATTGTGGATTTTGGGAAAAACGTCATTCTCAGGGAAGGAATAACGTCATGACGTACTCGAGGAAAAGTCCTTGGCGAAAGTAATGTTTGCAGAATGGCCTGGTCGGGATAAAAGTGCACAGGATGGAGGGAGAGAATTGTGGGGGAATTTACGCGAGATCAGTCTGCTTGATTTACGGAAGAGCACCTCTTGGCCAAAGGCCATGTCGTGAGCCGCAAGTCCTGCGAGCAAGCTGTTTCTTCGTTATCGATTCGACGGATAGGTCGAAGATTAGGGTTAAATCGAATTACCATGCACCACTTTCCTCGCATAAATGCGCGCACGTATACACGAGAAACGAGCGAGGAACAAGGGTGGTGGTAGACGCGCGGTCTCCATTCGTGTGTGGCAGGGAGAATTCTTGGGGCCTTGACATTTTCTCGTACGCCACTCTTAGATGACCGAGCCGATCACGTTTACGTGCAGTTTAACGATTAACGCCCTCTTTCCTTGAGAACTCGGGCGGACGTCAAAGATTATTTGATAATAAGATTCGAATCGAAGCAATTATTTTTTTTCCCATAACGATAGAATTGTGGGTTTCTTTGGAATTGTAGAGGAAATTTTAAACGATAATTGAAAAAAAAATAACCAAATGGAAAATATCGCAATAAAAAGTATTTTGTTCGAATACTTTTTATTGGGATATTTTTCATTTGGTTATTTTTTTTCAATCCAGTGGTGATGATGGGATTCAAATGGGAGCAATTATTTGTTTTCCCTGGGGATCGAATTGTACGTTTCTTTGGAATCGTAGAAGAAGTTTTAAATTATAATTGAAACAAAAAATAACCGAATTCAAAATATCCTAATAAAAAGTATTTTATTGAAATACTTTTTATTGGCATATTTTTCATTTGGTTATTTTTTATTTCGATGAAGTGGTAATAATAGGATTCGAATCGAAGCAATTATTTGTGTTCCCTAGGGATTGAATTGTACGTATTTTTGGAATTGTAGAGGAAATTTGAAACGATACTTGAAATAAAGAATAAACAAATGAAAAATGTCCCAACAAGAAGTATTTTGTTCGAATACGTTTAATTGAGATATTTTTCATTTGGTTATTTTTTATTTCAATGAAGCGTCGATATTAGGATCCGAATCGAAGCAATGATTTTTTTTTCATAAAAATATAATTGTACGTTTTTTTGGAATTGTGGAGCAAGTTTGAAACGATAATTGAGACGAAAAAAAAACTGAATGGCAAATATCCCGATAAAAAGTATTTGATTGGAATATTTTTTATTGGGATATTTTTCATTTGGGTATTTTTTATTTCAATGAAGTGATGATATTAGGATTCGAATCGAAGCTAGTCTTTTTTTCCCATACCAATCGAATTCTACGTTTTTTTTGTGCAATTGTAAAGGAAGTTTAAACCGACAATTGAAATGAAAAATATCGCCATAAAATATATTTTATTCGGGAATCGATATTGAGATACCCCCCAATAAAGAATATCCCGATAAAAAACATTCCAATGAAAACATCGCACCCCCAACATCAAAATATCCGTATCAATTAATCCTTTTCTATAAACATTTGATTATCGTGGAATCAGAATATCCCTTTTTACAAAAAAATATATTTCGATCTCGTGCATTTCGTTCCCATCGAAAGGATATTTCCATACTTCTCATTCAAAAGAACATGCCAACTTGACGTCACTCTAAAATTCCATTTATTATTCCTCCACCGGTCGTGGCAAATCACTTTTCACGTGCGTACGTTTCCCATCGTAGTCTCATCAATTGCACTTTTCTTACTATACCGATTGAAGTTTTTTTTGCATAATAATATTCCGAAGCGGTAAAAAATGAGCCTCGTATTTCGACGTCGAATTCGCGATTTTTTTTCTCTTTTTTGTCTTTATATACACGTATAGTTATAACGAGATCCAGAAAGATATAGAGCGCGAATTTAATTACCAAGAAAAGTGCGCGTTACGGGAGAAGCTCCAAGTGCTTGATAAATAAGCGTTCTGCGCGCATTGATCGAGCTGGATTTTAATTCAGCGCTCACAAACACACACACACACGAACGCGCGCGCACACACGCACGCACACACACACACACACACACACACACACACACACACACACACACACACACACACACACACACACACACACACACACACACACACACACACACACACACACACACACACACACACACACACACACACACGAACGCACACACACACACACACACACACACCCACATACAAAGTATATCAATGATGCAAGTATTGGAGCGCTTGGTGTGGCTGCAAATAAAATCTCACAAATGAGAGAGTAAGAGAGAGAGAGAGGTACAGACAGAAATTAAAAGATAAAAGAAGAGGTTCAACAATAATTAATTAGAGGACGACCGTTATGCTAGGGAGGAGAACTGCTTCTACAATATATAAATATATACATACCCCCCCCCCCCCCCCCCCCCCCCCCCCACTATGTGTGTGTGAGTGTGTGTGTGTGTGTCGCTGTAGCGAGCTATATATGGGGACCGGTTGCACATATCGCAGAAGCAGCATACATAAGTTTACAATTGTATTTTGAGGTGTCCATACGTATTAAAATTGTTGTGTATACAACATTAATGATTACGTTCATATGGTGCATATGGTGCATATGAGGACCAGAAGAAATTCGGGGATATTCATAAACTTAAAATCCGTTCACGAAATAATTGAAATTTTTACAACAATGGTCGCAGTTTTTTTCGTTTGTGTTCATTGCGAGGCAAACAGAATTACTCCTAAAGTAAAGAGTCTCAAAAAGTTGCCTTGAAACATTGCCTTTATTGTTTTTCGTATGATCTTTCTTTGCAACTTTTTAAGATTATCTTTTTTATTGTATTGCTCTATTTCATTGGAAAATGGGAAAGGAATAGGAATGTGGGAACAACGTTAGTTAATTCTGTAAAAAATATTATATGGGTTGAAGCGACCAAGCGAATTTATTTGGCACTTGACGAAGTCAAAATTTTGTGTCATGGGTCATATGTTAACATAATGTAATTGTGTACAGTAGTGATACAGTACATTTATTTTAGATTAAAATATGGTAACGTGTGGTTGTGTGGAGAGAAGATTAGGTATGTTCTTTTGACGCCATTGAGTTTTGCAGGTTTTCAAACTAGTATATCAATTTAGTGAGTCATTGATTAGTTATAAATCTGGCGAAAAATCGATTTTTTCGGGAATCTCACCGGGCTTCAATGCATAATAGTATGCATGCGAATACTAGGGAAAATGCGATGTGAAGGCATCATTTAATCGAAATGGACATTTTCGCTCATGACAATCATATCTTCGATGGTCCCCGTAAATACCTTTCGCCAAGTAATTTGAACAAAACAATTGTCGCGAAAGCTGCGAACGGTCGAAAAATATTTATAGGTTGCTCAAGCCTCCCAAAAATTATAATTTTCATTGAAAAATCGATTTTATTTTTCGTCCACTTCTCAGCCGTGAATTTTACGCTTTTCAATTTTTAAATCAACCTCGCGAAAGCTCTAGCCGACCAATGAATATTTAGTGGTCGCTCAAGAGGTTCGAAATTTACAAATTTTCAAAACAATTAATCCTTTTTTTTTCTAAAAACAGTTTTCCGCCCGTCGTAATGCGTCCCACAGTTGGTCTCGTTAGTCAAACTGCGGACCAATCGCAACTGTACTCTGTGACGAGCGACGCCATACTACAATAATACATAATAATACATAATAACATATATCGTCTAATTGGCGTTTGTTACAAATAATTATCATAAATTTTTCCGAAAATTTAACCCTTCGCTGTTTAGTTTGTTTTTATGCTACAAGGATTTATAGTGCATGCGAGATTCATTTTTTGGCGGCATTCTGAATTTCGAAAACCTTGAGCGACCACTAAATATTCATTGGCCGGCTGGAACTTTCGCGAGGTTCATTAAAAAATTATAAAGCGCAAAATTCGTGGGTGAGGAGTGGACGAAAAAAAAATCGATCTTTTAATGAAAACTTGACTTTTTGGGGGACTTTCGCGACCTCTAAATATTTTTTGAACGTTCGCAGCATCCGTGACAATTTTTGTTTTCTTTAAGGGTTTACCCCCACTTGCGATTTTGAAAAAATCGATTTTTTTTTATTGCATTTTTTATAAGTATAAGTATTTGAGAATATGTCCTGAAAATTTCAAGTCGATCCGAACAAAATTGACTGAGATATGAGCGTTAAAAGAGAAGAATCCGCGTCGAAAGAGCGTTGAAAGAGAAACTTTAAACGCGTTTTTCTCAAAATGGCATTTCTGAAGTCGGTGACCAAGATTACTCGAACACTAATGAACCGATCTTCTTGAAATTTTGCAGGCTTATTTAATACATAAAAAATGTAGTCTTTAATCGTTCGATTCTTTTTCGAAAAAAATGGCCGTTTTATAGCCAAAAAACGGCCGTTTTTTTTTCGTTAAAATCGAACCATTAACTTTGACTGTGCGCCATTTTGTGAAAAATGAATATTTTTTAAAATCCTTCGATTAAATACTAGTTTATACTTATATTTGACTAAATCCATCCGCATTTTTTTCTTCAGATGATCCACTTCGCCGCAATGTTGGTCACCGCAAACCGTGTATATAAAAACATTATTTCATTGACGGCCATTTGCCACTAAACAATGTAATATTTTTCAATAAAAAAATTACTGAAAGTTCTTCAAGATGTGTTCTTTAAGATGGTATATTGATCGATTAAAAAAGTTTTGTAGTTTTCTTTTAAAAAATTCATGAAAAAGGCCTTTTTTGCGCTACAAGTGGGGGTAACGCCTCAAAGAAGATAATTGCACGGTGAGAAAAAGGACAAATAAATAGAGCTCAAATTTGTGCCACCCTAATGTATACACGTACATATATATATATATATATATATATATATATATATATATATATATATATATATATATATATATATATATATATATATATATATATATATATACGTATATACACACACACTATATACATATGTTCTGCCATTCGATTACCCAGCGGGACTGTGCCGGTTTCTCGTAGTTGCAAATGAAGATTGACACCGCAATCGTCATAACGCAGTCATTAACTGATGCCGCGGGTATACGTGCGGCGATGAAGAAACGAAACAAAAGGTAAAAAAAGGTTTGGCATGACGGCAAGGGGGATGGCAAGGCAGGAAAGCGGGACGAAAGATATATGGAGCGAAGAAAAAAGAAACTTTTATAAGTCGAGCGGTTCAGGCATTCGATGAGTGCTCGATTGCAGGATCGAAATTGTGGAATGATGTATTGTTTTTTTTTTTCATCAATTCATCCCATTTTTTCGATTTTGTTGGCCGCTGTAATTTTTCGAAGCGCAGCGCCGCGCCTCGCTTGCATATTGTTGCGATCTGTATGAGAGTCCTTCGGGATTATCACGGGCAGGAGGTCCGCGCGATCCTCGTATCGCATTATTACTCGCTCCGTATGAATCTCGCGCGCTTCAATATTTTCTAGGAAGCCTTGAATTGCGCTCTCGTATTTAATGGGGATGCGCGATCGAGGCGATGCCTCAGAGACAGATCGATTAATCGCTGCATGTTGCGATTCCATTTGGGTATATTGCGTATGTGTATATGTGTGTTTATTTATACGTGTGTATATACAAGGTGTCCCTCATATCTCCGCCACCCGAGATACCTCGGTAATTATCGACGTCACAAAAAAATGTTTCAGACAAAAATTGTACGGTGTGAACGGGGCCATCAAATGCGAGCATTTTTTTTAAATTCCGGTAGAGGCGCCGACGCACGGTGAAGGTCATCTCCACTGTTTAAAATGGAATGGGGCATTTTTTTCAACCATCTTGTGGAGCACCTCAAGTCGCATAAAAAACATTAGAGGGTCAAAGTCGTTCAAGGTCATTCAAGGTCACATATTAAAATGAAATACAAATCCAAATATCTCGGATCACTACCAAATATTTCGTAGTGATCCGAGATATTTAGATTTGTATCATTGATACTGACCTTGAATGACCTTGAAATACTTTGACCACCGAATTATTTTTTATGCGGCTCGAGGTGCTCCATAAGATGGCTGAAAAAAATGGACCATTCTATTTAAAAAATTGGAGGTGACCTTCGCGATGCGTAAACGCCTCCAGCAAAGTAAAAAAATATTGGTCGCATTTGATGGCCCCCTTCACACCGTACAACTTTTGTGATGAACTTTTTTTCGTGACGTCGATAATTACAGAGTTATTTCGGGTGGCAGAGATAAGAGGGACACTCTGTATACATCAAATAGATACAGAAGTATATAGTATTCATTTCCTGAGATCCACCGTATACCCCTGCGGGTTTTTATGAACGAAGGCAGCATTTTAGTTTAGAAATTTGAAAAAGTCGATTTCCTTTTTGGCATTTGCTTGAAGTATGGCCTCTTGGAGGCCCATAACTTTTTCAATTTTTTCGCAGTTCTTGAAACACCAATGAAAATACTGTAAACGTGGATAGTACAACTTTTGTTTTCTTTTTTCATCAAATTTGAAAAAAACGTCGAAATTGCTGCCTCGAGACTAGAATACTGCCATACCCTTCCTAATTGAACCCTTTCCTATCAAGTGCCGCTGCATCCACCGCCGCGCGCGGCGTAAAGCCACCCCGGCTCTTCGAAAAGATTAATTTTGAGAATTTTTCAACGTGTACAATACGAGCAATAAACAATTTAATTGGGAAATTTTACTACACACAGTTTTAAGTGTACCAATTTTTTAGTAATCTATCATTTGCGAATGGCGTTGTCAGAGTCCAAGACAGCAGAGTACCTCTCGTGAAAAGTGTTCCACAGTCGGAAATATTTTTCCTATAGTTTTCAACCAAAAACAAAAAAAAACAAAAATCTTTAAAATGTATACAAAAGTTATGGAACTACGTACGAAAGTTAGTTTAAAAGACAATAGTGCAGTTTTGAATAAAAACTTTCATTTAAAAAAATAATAACATGTGTTAAAAAAAACCTTAGTATCCAATCGCGAATTCCGTAGGCAGTCCCATGGCGATCTATATATATATATATATATATATATATATATATATATATATATATATATATATATATATATATATATATATATATATATATATATATATATATATATATATATATGGTGCTTTGGCATTGCAGATTAAAGGCAAATAGAACATTTCTATTGCTAAATGTTAATTCAAACTTTAAACAGGTTTTTCTCGAAACAATATTTTTCAAACTGGCTAGAAACTTAACTTCGTCAAATATGCACCGACTTCCTCAAAATTTTGAAGATATCTTCTCATATAAGTAATTTTCAGGTAGCTTCGAACGTTGAAAATACTGTTTCGAGAAAAACTGATTTGAAGTTTGAATTAACATTAAGCAATAGAAATGTTCTATATGCCTTTAATTTGCAATGTACCATACATTTGGCCTTCCAAATGAACATTATCCTCTTCCTCTTTTTTTCTGGTCGAATTCAAAGATTGTCCAGTAGCTTTTACAGCATCAGTGAGCAACCGCTCGGATATCGCATTGCATTAGGGCACAAGAGCATACCCAGTATCTAAGCTGGGGAGGGGGGTCAGCGCATATTAATTATCCGGAAGAGGGGAGGGGGGCAACAGATAATAGACTTAATTTTTCCTTCGAGGGGGGCAGCTGCCCCCCTGCCCCTCGCTGGCTACGGCCTTACTGGGGCAAAAGTGTTCGATGCGCGCAGTGGGGTGTCTTGACAAAGATCATGAAAATAACCTCTTTGAGGGTCTCCCGACTGATATAACCTGTTTTTGAGAGCCGAAAGCGTTTTTTAAGCAACAAACATAAATCGATTTTTCCAAAAATTTGGAGTGGCATTGTCCTTACACTATACCGCATTTGCCGAGGGTACGGGGAAACTGTTTAAAACCCGTACCGGTATAGACGGCCCCATATTCTTCCGATTCTCTGGCGCACAGACGTTTTACTCAAGTATGTAGACTGGGGTGGTTAAAAAAAACCTTCAGTGATGTAAACACCGTGTTCTTGTTCATCAAGTGGTTGATATAATTTTCACAACCGAATTACATATATTGATTCTTAATCTGCAAATACAAATTGCTTATGGTAAAAAAATGTAAATGAAAATTGTGCATTGTTACAGAAAAAATTTAAATCAATACTTACATTGGACCACCCACTAACATTTTCTGCATCGAGATAAAAAAAATGAATACTCCGATGATCATGAAAAAAAAAACATGAAAAAGGCGTTTGAGCACTAACTAAAAAATTGTTTAGAACCCTCAAATTTTGCATAACTTTCTTTTTCTTGATACACTTCGACTTTCCGTTGAGAAAAAAAATCGATTTTTTTTTAACCACCCTAATGTACACCAAGGTTTCAGAAGTATTGGCCTTCCATTCTCTGGTTGAGGCGCCAGCCGATGTCCGATTAAGCGGTCACCGCTCCAAGTATCGGCCATGCACACCACTGTCCAACTCGAAGAACCGCCGGAGCCGAACCCCGACCACCCATTCACCAATGTCGGCTTATACATATGTCGGTGAGCTGAAAATCGAATCATGCAATCGATCCATCACATTTTTCACGTAATAAAAACAGTGGCTCAATTTGTCCCAGTGCCATGTCGAACGAATTAAGAGCATCACGTGCGGCGTAAGAATAAACGTGATCGCGCTCGGTGTTTCATGATACGGCGCGAATTACCGATTCTCACGAATCTCAAGGCAATAATGTCTCAATTATGTCGACGCACGAAGTATCCCTGAGACTCAATGCCAAAGGAAATACATATGGTCGACTCTAATGCGATTTCCGGTCACCCATTCTTAAGAATACGCATATATATATATATATATATATATATATATATATATTAAGTGCATGTGTATGGGTACCAGGTAAATTTCGAGGGCATCAGGCGGGTCGGTTGAGAAGTCGAAAAAACGACCCATAAGAATCGTACCGATCAGGTATCAATTAGAAACGCGTTACCACGACCACCGGAGATCGATGCTTAGATTACAGACGTTTCGAATAGGCCCCGAGACGCGCTAATGCAGATCTAACGATTTAATGATCGACGTCCGGTGGTCTTTCGTGCTATGCTATTTTTATATATATACACATATATACAGGGTGTCCTGTTATGAATGGATAATCCTGCAACCGTCGATCGGTCAGATCATGTCCTACTATATGCTGGAATTCCATTCTAGTAGAAGTACCACGGTTTTCAAGATCAAAATCATCTGCTTTTGGTTTTTCGCATGTCATTTTTACAAATGATAACTTTTTTTGACCCGGGTTAAAAAAAATACTCTTGGTTATTTGTTTTATCTAGAAAAGTCTTTTTTCTAACGTTAAATGTTAAGGAAACTTTATGAGAAAGATATTTTGCAGAATTTATATACAAACCAATTCGAACATCTGATTTTGATAGCCTACCGTGTAAAAAAATGTACGCAGCATATCGTGGCAATTACTTGAAAAAGTTGCTTAATTATTGTTGATTCATATCATTTGTAGAAATGGCATGCGAAAAACGAAAGCAGATAATTTTTTTTTAAATAACGTAAAGCTCAAAATCTTGAAAACCGTGGGACTTTTACTAACTGAACTGAAATTCCAGCATATAGTCGGACATGATCCGACCTATCGACAATTGCAGGATTTATCCATTTTTAACCATTCATAACAGGGCAAGTTATGAATGGTTAAAAATGGTTAAAATTTATCCAAGATTATCCATTCATAACAGCGCACCCTGTATTATCTATCTATCTATATATATATATATATATATATACATATATATGAAAGTATGTTTGTATATAGATATAGACATATACTAAAAGACGAGTAGGATCTCGTTTCGGTAAAAAAGATTCAACCCCGCGACGTGACCGGCACTCTCGTCCTCCGTTCACACCCATCGCGTGGAGTTTTTCAAATTCCTAAATGCCACCACGTACACATACAAGAGCATTGACTGCAAGTTATTGCAATTTAATTTGCCGATGATGCCGTGAATTGCATTTAAAACAGTCGGCAAATAAAGAAAAAAATATGTGGGCGAATACGCAAAAAAAACGTGTTTTAATAAATCTGACTGATTATGATTGATTGTTTTACAAGCTTTTATCTAACTTGGCTTGGTGTGAGTTGCCAAACGGAATATCGATATTTCACTTATTCCCGACTAATTAGGCTCTGAAATTTTTCAACATGCATCCAAGAGGTGACAATGCATGATTCAACTTAAAAAAAATTAAAAATGAAAAAAATAACAACTAACTTGACTTTTTGTGAGATGGAAAAAGTAAAATCGATATTTCACCTACATCTCGACTGCTTAGAGTTCTGAAATTTTGCAAACGTGCATCCAACATGTGACAATGCATGATTCAACTTAAAAAAAGCATACCTTGAATTTCTGTGAGATGCAAAAAGGAAAATCGATATTTCACCCCCTCCTGACAACTTAGAGCTCTAAAATTTTGCAAACATGCATCTAAAGGAGGTGACAATGCATGATTCAACTTAAAAAAATAATAATAAAAAAATACAAGTTGACTCTCTGTGAGGTGCAAAACGGAAAATTGATATTTCACCTACTTCCCGACTACTTAGAGCTCTGAAATTTTGCAAACATTCATCTAGAAGAGGTGACAATGCATGATTCGACTTAGAAACAAAAAGAAACGACTTCCTGTGAGATGCAAAACGAAAAAATCGATATTTCACCCACTTCCCGACTGCTTAGAGTTCTGAAATTTTGCAACATGCATCCAAGAGGTGACATTGCATGATTCCACTTTTTAAAAATAACAATAAAAAATATAACTGTGAGAATGAAATTCTGTGAGATGCAAAACGGAAAATCGATATTTCACCCGCTTCCCGACTGCTTAGAGCTCTGAAATTTTGCAAATGTGCATCTAAGAGGTGACAGTAGATGGAAAGTGCATGTGAACATATAAATTGGCTCTACGTGCTCTCGAATCGCACAGTCGTTAAAGGGGTCCAATAGGTAAAGTAGGTTAAAAGGTAAGGTTCAATAGGTGGTGAGCCAACATCTATGATAGATGCCACCTATCACAGTTGTCCAGGATTTCTCCTGACAATCAACCAATAATAGAGCCGGTTCGATTGGAAGGATTAATCCTTTGCAAACATTTCAGAGCTCTAGTAAAATTAATTAGAGACTAAAATGTAGAAAACAATTTTGATGTAAATTTTCTTTTTCAACAAGCTTTTATTTAATGTACTAAAAAGTAGAAAATATTTGTTTTACCATGTCACCTATATGTTACTATAAACAAAAGCTTGGGGCGCTCAAAATTTAGATATATAATATTTAATGTACATAAATCAGTTAACATATCAACTGTATTTCATTTACTGTAAAACAACCTTAGATTTCTCAAATGAAAATCCTACTACTGAGTATAAACGTGTGATAATAATTTCTCTAATTACTATTGTGCCAAATTCAATACGGTTAATGAAACTGAATTGATGAAATTCATTAAACATTCAAAAAGTTGACCACCACAGGCTTTTATTTATAGTCACATATAGATGACTTGGTAAAAAAAAAGCCGTTTTTGAAAATGGCTGACATTCTCCTGACCGCTGTAATTAACATATCGACCTGAAATTTGGAGAGCATACTCAGAAAATATGTCTTCACGGAATGACGGATAGTTTTTTCGATAGATACATTTTTGCATTTATTATTTATCTTTTTATGCGAAAAAAAACTCGAAAATTCGATTTTTTTTTAATTGCCGCCATTTTCCGAAATTTGTACTAAACGAAAAACCCATCCGTCATTCCATGACCAAAGGGTCATAGATTGATAATATGCTTTGAATTTGTGTTTCAGATCAACAAAGAGGGCGCAGTGATGTCAGCCGTTTACCTCCCGCCATTTGATGACCTGTTTTCGCGGAGCTGCAACAGCCGCCATTTTGGTTTTTTTTTTCAACAAAAAAATTGTTTAACGTTCTGTATATCACGAATAAAAGCACGAAAAAAACCGCACTCGAAAAGCTTTACTCGTTTCCTTTAAAAAAAATAAAACGTAAACACCTGAAATATGGCACTCCAAGGACAAAGTCTCCCTTAACTTATTTTTGGAATGTTTCAATTCTGTAAAGCTTACAATATTCCTAACCGTTCAGGCTAATAAAATAAGAAATAATTAAAAAATAAAAAATAATGGAATTTTTCGCCTATACAAATGCTTAAACAAAAGCTCGCGTATACAAATCCTCAAACAAGACCCTGCGACAGGGGCAAAGCTGCAGCCCCAAACCGAATGATGCGTTGCTCGCAATCGCTCGGGTGCACTTTGCTTATGGGAAATTCAATCGAAGCCTATTTTCGCATTGATCGCGTTGAGCGCGCGCGGCGCTTTTGATAGTTTGTGACTAACAATTCGAACCGAGCGTAACTGTGTGGGTGCTCGCGCAATGGCAGACGTGGAACACTCTGAGCCTACCTAGGGTGCAATACAGTGCACGTACACCCACGCAAATGAAAAACACATACGTCGCTGATGTGGTTGGGGGGTGCACGTTTAAATTGGGAATTTAACCTGGCGCAGGCTAAATCGATCGGTAGACGGGCGGGGGCGGTCGAGGGAGGAAAGGGTAAATTCCCCGCAACGTATTGAGTAGTTTATTGCTTTCATGCATTTGCATGCTAAGCAGCTCGCGTGCTCTCGAGTAATATCATCGTCTCTGATACCATACACGGGACCCTGCGAGCTCGCGAGCCCTCCGAACTCTTTGCCTACATGCACACGTGTGTTTTTTTCCAGCCGTGTGTGCTCGTTGCCCACGTGTGTGCGTGTTTGCGCGCGAGCGAGTAAGCAAAGGCAGCAGCGAGCGGGGCTTATCCGCCCTCTCTCGCGAAAGCCCGAGAATAAGAATTGCCTTATCTAGCCTTCGATCTTCGATATTGCGGCCGTGGGACACTTATAAATTGAGATTTTATCACCCCGAAGAGAAGGCCACCATTGTAGGGATGTATAGAGGTATACATGAAGAGCCAACAGAGCATGTGTGCACTTGGAATAGTTCGGGTTTCGTGTATATGTGGGGGCTTATGAAGAACCTACGAATCCCGACCAAGCTCGTTCCGTGACCAATTAATTGCAGCGTACTCCACAGCTACGCATTCAACCATTGTTTTTTTGTATTCAACATCATTTTTTTCGTTAGGTTCAGCACAAATTAATAATAAACGGTTTCAGGCCTGTCGAAGCCGAATGGGAAATCACAAAATCATTAATAACACTTTTGGACATTAAAATATGATTGAAATCTTCTAGAAAAAGGTGATTAACTCAAAAAAAAAATAGAAGGAGAAATAGGCCCACGATGAAACTGGTCTTAAAAATCATAGAATGGGTCACTCTATTTTAGAGAATTTTTTGAAAAAAATAAAAAGGGTCATCATCTTTAAAAAAAATAGTTTCCACTTTAGAAGCAAAAAAACGTTGCCATTGATGATTGATAACTTTTCCATATTTTTTTAACGAAAGTAAGCTTCAAAATGAAAAAAAAAAATTATATAGTGACATTTGTCGATATCTCAATTAGTTCAGGAGTTATCAACGTTAACATCTTTTGAAAATTTTCAAAATTGACATTATTTGGAAAAGTATAACTCCTAAAAGAGAAGAGATGAAAGTCTAGAAATTGGTGTGGATATTCCATGCATGGGGTACACTTGACAAAAAAAATCGTTTTTTTTTCATGTCAAAAATACTTTAGGGTCATAAAAACAATATGCAATTGGTCCTGTAGCCCATTTTTTTAAAGGTTCAATTATCGATTTTGCCGCAGCGCCTCGGACTTCTTTCAGGCGCCTCGTACAACGTTAAACGCGTTTTTATCAAAACCACTTTTTTCAAACTGGGAGGACGGATTACACGAGCACCTTTGCATGGATCGATTTGAAATTTTGATAGTAGCTTCACCATTACATTCGCTATGGAAGTACGTAGCCGTTTTTTTTAATAAATGTAAACTTTTTTTATAAACAATTTACTGCTTATTTTTTGGGCAAAAAATCAATTTATTTCTTTCAAAATGCGTCTTTTTTTCGAAAGTTGATTTAAAAAAATCCCTACGTAGTCCTATAGCTAATAATATATAGATTATATTTTTGTTTGTTTTTTGTTCCAGGTCTTTTACTTTACGAGAAAACCGTCCTCCCGTGAAGCTATTTGTAAAAAAAAACGTTTTTCAAGATGGGCTCTGTCGCCACGATTTTTCATGAAAATTATAATAACATTTTTTTTATACTTTAATGTGTGATAAATAAACCCTACCAAAAGAAATCCTATTCATTGTTTCATACTACGACAGACGTACGATGCAGATGCAGGTGGTACTCTTCCAGCATCACTGGGGATTTCCACTGTCTGAAATTTTTGTTGAACGTCAATGGGTCAGTGATTTCTGAAATGATGGACAGCCGACTACCGCAGATGTCAGTTTTGGTTTGTAACTGTGCCACCGCGTGAAGTGCGTCTTTTTCAATGGCCGTCCCAGTTCTGATGCTGAAGACAGTTCTCTGCGGAAGGGTAGGGAGACCGAGGAGGGTTGTGACAATTTTTACTTAAAAGAACATATCTCAATAACGAAACATACCACGGTTATGAACTCTATGCCTCAATATATCTCAGTCCTTCCTCGTTTAAAAACAGTCATCAAAGTTAATTAAAGTTATAAGGTTTCGCAGAAAATCCGCGAAAACTGAAACTATTCCCTTTGTCACAACTGTCCTATCACCGAGGTAAGTTGTGACAGGTACCGAGGTAAGTTGTGACAGCTGTGTATCTAGACTATATTTGATAGATAAAAATACTTTTATCTGAATTACAAGCAAAACTCACTTTTATTTTTGCATAAAAGTACTTTAATTATCATCAGACAGAATTGTGCTACAATAACACGAATTATTAACATAACGAGTATTAATAAGTAATTATGGCATAATAACGAGACCAGTCGTTTTAACATCAGTTAAAAATCTTAATAATTGTAGCAACTACAATAATATGGAACATTAACACAACAATTGTTAAATCTTTTATAAGTAATTAAGGCATCAGTACGAGATCAGTCGTTGTAAAATCAGTCAAAAATCTTAATTTAATCTGATAAACAGTTATGACAGACTTTCGTGTATAATTATTAGGCATTCTGAAACAAAACAATAGCAATTCAGCATACAACACCAAACCACATGCATAAATAGGTTCCTGACAAAAATGTCATTTTGAAGGCAGACGTTAATTGCCGAATACTTTTTATGTCAAACGTAGGTTATGAGAATTGACTAAAATAAACGAACATTACATATAAACGCAAAAAACATTGTGAAAAGCATGTAAAATAAGCTAACCAGAAAATAAACTTAATTAGGAGAGTTGTGACAGCGTGTCACAACTCTCCTTGGTGCCAAAAATCGCGACGTGGTCAGAATAATAATTCGTAATCTCGAAACAAGATGCAAACACAGCAAGACAATTTTACGCTTTGAAACTTCAAAAACAACACAATAAAAGAAAAAATAGCAAATTCGCATGACTGTAATATATTGCAATATAAATACAATCAAAATTTTGGTAAAAAAATTACTTTTCGGTTTTTTTTTTCATGCAGACGTCGTACTGACCCAACCGCTTGCCGTGGGTCTCTGGCGCCTACTGCGTGAAGTAGTGCGCCTCTAAAGAAAGTATCATGCGCTGTTGCCAGCTCGCTAACGGCCATAGGTTCCGAGAAGTACTCCCTGTCGCAACTCTCCTCTGTCACAACTCTCCTCGGTCTCCTACTTTTTTCGTCAATTCATGTTAGGTCTCCTTTTGAAGGCTTTTTTCATCATTCTAGTCCATCGATCTGCTGTTATACGGTAGATAAGAGGACCCGTTTTTGTTATTATTGCATATCCTGATCAAGCAAGTTTAACAGAGTTTCATCTACTCATCCAGATCATCCGTGCCTGATTTTTTTTTCCCGCTGTGACAACTGAATGGTTCGCAGTATTTCTCTGTTTCCCGAAACGCCTGATTCTTGTGCATGACGTGACCAGCCTCTCGGCGTGCGTTCCTCGCTGCTGACGCGATCCACTATCGGCGAATTCTTCAGTATTGTAGTGCGAGATGCCTCGCAAGTGACGTTCTCCACTGCTTTAGGGGGAATACACCTTTCTGAGGGCAACATCAAGGGTCAATTTTGACAATTTATTCACGAAAAATAAAACGATATTTTTAAATTCTGTTTTTTTTATACATGTTAGTGCAAGTCTTGGTAAATATTTCCAAGTGGGGCTTCAGCTAGAAAAGGGGTTTAGAAATTTGTTACCGAGTCGATGTATTTCAGGGCACATTGTTTATAATATTTAAGTCGGGGGAAGGCAATTTCAACTCTTATTTCAACCCCGAAACGCTTTTATCGTACTTTTTTAAAGGTATGGAGGAAACGGGTTTGGTGACATCAAGTGGGTCAAATGACATGGGTTTGTTTTCGTTTGTATGGGTTTCCGGAAAATATGTTTTTTTTTTTTTCATAAAATATCCCTCCCCCATCACAAAAAACATATTTTCATACTGCAGAATAGTCCCGAACACGTGAAAAAAATTTGGAGCCGATTAGGGCGGGAGCCCCACTTCCAAATATTTACCCAAGTCTTGAAGTAAAAAAATATTTTTAAAAAATTATTTTGAAACAATATGGCGGCGCATTAGTCGATGAAAGAAAACTCCTTTTTTTCATAGTTCTCTACGGGCGTATTCGCACGGGTCATAATTTTCAAGCTAGAACAGAAAACGAAGAATATTTTGAAAGTAGATATAAAAAACTAGCCCAGTACGCAGGATTAAAAAAAAATATTGATTTAGAAAAATGGCTTAAGGCGTTACCCCCACTTGTGGCGCAAAAAAGGCCTTTTTCATGAATTTTTTTAAAGAAAACTACAAACCTTTTTTAATCGATCAATATACCATCTTAAAGAACACATCTTGAAGAACTTTCAGTATTTTTTTATTGAAAAATATTACATTGTTCAGTGGCAAACGGCCGTCAATGAAATAATGTTCTTACATACACGGTTTGCGGTGACCAACATTGCGGCGAAGTGGATCATCTGAAAAAAAAATGCGGATGGATTTAGTCAAATATAAGTATAAACTAGTCTTTAATCGAAGTATTTTAAAAAATATTCATTTTTCACAAAATGGCGGACAGTCAAAGTTAATGGTTCGATTTTAACGAAAAAAAAAAACGGCCGTTTTTTGGCTACAAAACGGCCATTTTTTTCGAAAAAAAAAAATCGAACGATTAAAGACTACATTTTTATGTATTAAATAAGCCTGCAAAATTTCTAGAAGATCGGTTCATTAGTGTTCGAGTAATCTTGGTCACCGACTTCAGAAATGCCATTTTGAGAAAAACGCGTTTAAAGTTTCGCTTTCAACGCTCTTTCAACGTGGATTCTTCTCTTTCAACGCTCATATCTCAGTCAATTTTGTTCGGATCGACTTGAAATTTTCAGGACATATTCTCAGATACTTGTACTTCAAAAAAATGCAATAAAAGAAAATCGATTTTTTCAAAATCGCAAGTGGGGGTAACCCCTTAATATAAAAAAAAAGTAAAAAAATCGGTCGATTATTGATCATAAAATTTTTTAATTTCAAATTATCGAAAAAATCCTACGTACTGGACTAGAAAATGTTATCAAGAAGCTACAGTTAAAATTTCAAGTCAATGAAAACTCGAGGCGCTACGCTCGTGTCTAAAAACATAGTTTCGAGAAAAGCGCTTTTAAAGTTTTAAGTACCGTAAAGTCATGGAAATTTCGTGTTTACCTTTAATCGGCGATGCCTGGACCATACAATTGTCCTTCTGATTCAACATTCTCTTGCTCTTCTTCTTTTCTGGAAGATGTAGGAAAAAAGGCTAAAAAAATTTACAGAAGTATATTCCCCCTTAAGAGTTCTCGATTATTGCAGTGCGACGTGCCGCGAAGGCCACGCTCTCCGCTATCTGAGAATTTTCGATTATCGTACTGCGACGTGGCTCGCAGGCTATGGCTCTGGAAAATTTCGTTCTTAGCTCTAGTACGACGTGCATCGCCAGCGATTCTCTTCACTATTTCGTTTTCCACCGCAGTGCGAAGGTCCTGGCAGCCAAAGCTCTCCAAAAGCCGATAATTCTCGATTAACGTACTGCAACGCACCTCGCAGGTAAGACCCTTCACTGCCTACGAAGTTGTAATAGATTGACGTCTGCTTCGGCATTTGTAATATTCGTCCTTGTTTCGGGGGGGGGGGGGGGGGTGTACCTTTAGGAAAGGAGAACATTTGCTGAATTTCCATTTTGAGAGTTAGAGTATGCTTTATTATTACTTTTGACTGTTACATGGCGATTTTTTAATCTTTAAAATGGCGAAGGTATGGCACGGTTTTTGAAACTGCATTTTCAGAAGTGGGTGGACGTATAGCGAAAAAACTAATCGAACGATTCTGATGAAATTTCATATAAAACGTTATAACCTTATTGTCTAAATTGTGACCCTGAATGTGTATGAACATTTTTTTAAAGTATTTTTTTATTGCAAAGTGTATCCATTTTTTTCGGAAAATTCAAGCTTTTTGTTTCAAAGCGTACCATTTCATCGATTTTCTACATTTCTCACGTTTTCTTGGTTCATATTCTGCGTATGTGTTCTAATAAAAAGAAAATCTTTGTTGATTTTTTTCCCCGATTAATCCGGAAGACGCTACGTGTCACGCCATCTGACAACGTGCGCTGCAATCCGTTTAGGAGGCCGTGCTATACCTCCGCAATTTTTAAAGATTAATAAATAAAAAGTACCATGTAACAGCTAAAAGTAGTCATAAAACCCTAAGTTTAAAAAATGATAAAGAAATCTTTCTTTGAAAAAAAAATCAGCAAGTTTTTCTTTGCCTAAAGGTATCTCCCCCCTTAAGTCCGTGTTTTAGGGTAAATACCCATTTTCAAAGTGTATTCGGGAATTAAATTTAGAGAAACGGTTAAATGTACAGTGTTAGTATTTTACAGTTACATTTATACATGTTTAAAGTAACATTTTACATTTTTTCAAAGCATTTAATTCGAAATTGTACATGATATTTGATGTTGCGCAGGTCATGTCGCAAAAGTTTTTTATCGTCGGTCGTTGTGATTTCAGCCGTCGTTGACGTCTGAAACAAACGATTTTTCAAAATTCTCTTCTGTGCGATTGTGGTCATTGTTTGGCATGCTAAATTTTTTTTTCGGAAATGGCGGCACTTGAGAAAGACTGCTCTGATTGTAACAATAACATTTTCACTTCTCGGGGTGGGGATAAATTATAACTATAAGGCAATCAAAAAGATGGAGGGCCGGACGATAACCCCAAAGTGCAAAATTCTAATGTGATCGGCTTAGTAGTTTCTGAGAACAATACACACTCGACGATAAAGAAATTTGGCGACATTACCTGCGCAACATCAAATATGTACAATTTCGAATAAAATGCTTTGAAAAAATGTAAGATGTCACTTTAAAACATGTATAACTGTGAAATACTAAAACTGTAGATTAAACCGTTTCTCTAAATGTAATTCCCGAATTAAGAATTGGAACTGGATTTCCTCGATCGACATATCTCACATTTTGTAGCGTCAGGTTTGATTTTTTTCTTAACTTTTCCGAAAAATTTTGTATCCCCTCAGATGCCATTGGCGTTTCCTATTTTTCTCTCGTCGGCATTTCCGGGCAATCGTTCGGAGATGAACTCACCTAAAAAAAGCAAAATAAAAAACTTCATGGATATGTTTTCACTTTATTATATTTTGTTCGATTGTGACGCGGTGTTCACAGAAAGGTGTTATGGCAAAATATGATAAAGTGGCCCCCATGGGAGAAAGAGGAGATATTAGAAAAAAGTTTTAATATGTGTGACGAAGCAAGCAGTGATTAGCGTGAATACGTATTTTATCTGAGGAACGGGGCATCGAAATACAATGACATTTCCGTATATCGAGACCAAAAATAACTGCAAAAAGTTTGCGGTTCCTTAAGGGGTCTTCTCATTTTAGACGTTTAAAAAGGCTATTTTCGTGAATTTTTTTGATACGTTTATATTATAGATATTGATATAAAAGTTGATACACTTGATAAATACGCTTTCGAAATGCATTTTAAAAAAATGTAATGTATTTGTGTAACCCAAACAAACTTTAATCGCGTTTTTCTTGAAACAACGTTTTTCGACGGCTTGTTGATAAAATCTTCGAAACTACTAAACCGATCCTTATGAAATTTTATATCGAGTTTTTTTAATTTTGATATTTATTATTTTTTTTCCCAAAGACGGCGAAAAAACAAGTTTTTTTTGTTTTTTCGAAATGTGTTTTGTTATTTATGCATACATAAAAAATCGTACGATATGCGCTATAGCCATTAACATACTGTATCTAAATCCTTTTGCTTTTTTGGTCTCGGATTATCCCATCTCCGAGATTTAATCAACAGCGCAGACCTACTATTTTTTATGACATTTTTCTAACTACCATTTTCGTCTATAAATCGTGACTTGAATAAATAAAAATTAATCTTTTTTCGAAAGTGTGGTTATTAAGTCTAACAACTTTTTTTTAATCAATATCTATAATAAAAACCTATCAAAAAAATCATGAAAATCGCCTTTTTAGCGTCTAAAGTGAGAAAACCCCTTAACTCGGCTGACGGAATATTTGTAACTATTGCAGACGGACAAAAGATTATTTATTCCGTTTCAGCAAAGATGTTTCATATCACGAGTTGTCTACTGATATGCAGCATGATTCTAACCACCGCAAAGTGTGGTCAGCGTTGGTCAACTTTCCGAGGAACTCAGGCATCCAGAACTCGGAAACCCACTACCACCCAGTACCCACTAACCGAGCCACCAAGGTGGCGTCCGGGCATCGGGTACCAATGCAAGGCCCGAGGCCCTTACGTTGGAGCTTGTAAAGTAAGTGTCTCTGACGACTTTTAGCGTTTCTTCGTGACATTCACATGGTCGTGTTTCACGTGCCAATTGTTATATCCTTTGGACAGAGTCAGAACGAATATGACGGTGAGCTGTTATGTTCGAGCCTAGCGTGTGCCGCTCCATCACGCAAGCAGGCTCTCGGAGCAAAGCAAAATGTGCTGTACGCATGGTATACAGGACCAGCTGAGGACGGGACTCCATGTGGACATGATAAAGTAAGTACTTCCCATCGGCTGACTTGGGTAATTATTAATCTTTTGCCTTCGAACAATTCTCTAAATCATGATTTCACGGTGAGATCAATTAATGTTGGTTCCAAAAAGTGAGTACACGTACGCATCGGGACAATTGTGTTCGAGTCGAAAACACGGCCCTCCTTATTCGGACTTTCTGCACGAGTCATAAAATCGATTGAATCTTTCAGTTTTGTTACAACCGAGAGTGCATCTTTCAAAATCCATCGAACGCTGAGCAATACGATAACGGTACCATAGTGGACTGCATTTTTCCACGCCGTGCAAAAAAGGATGAATTGATGTACAGGAAGGCGATGAAGAATATCCGGGAACAGTGGCGTCGGCCACCGAGCAGAATAATACAACTACCGTTCTAATAGAAGCTGTAATTAATCGGTGTGTTGGTCTAGTGGTTAGCTTCCTTGCCTCTAGACCAGAACATCGGGAGATCGCAGGTTCGGATCCTAGTCTCGTTGTCTCGGAGAAAAATAAATACGGGCCTCGCCTATGTGTGTGTGTGTGTGTTGTGTGAGTATAACCCATAGCCCGTGATTTATTTTCCAACGAAACGCGACCCAGCTCGGCAACTGGGAAGCGAACCTAGGTCCGACTGTATTTGGTATAGGTTTTCCGCAGTTTCCCTATACCCATGGCAGAGATGTCATGGTGAATGCGATACAGAGGGGGAAGTCGGCTGCGGCAGCGTGGGGATAAAAAGCGGAATATAAAAGGGGTTGTACTAAGGGGGTACTTGTATAATGGATTCTAAAATACATGCTGTAATCGTGAAAGCGCAATAAATCAGCTCGGAACTGTAACTTTGAATTCAGACTGATGCGTTACAGGAGTGCATTGACAGAACTGTGAATGCGCGACAAGGAGGAAAAATGACTCCAACGTCATACAGCTCGAGTGAGGTTAACTTTAAACATCGTTGTACGATTCATGTGAGAGAAAACTAATTTTAATAACCGTACAACAAACATTCAAGAATCGCTATTCCCACGCACTGTTGTTTGCCGAACGAGTTTGCAAAAGAAGGATCGAGTTTGTAACAATGAGTGAGAAACCTACTAACGCTGAGCAAGTTGCTGCCAATCGGTGTTGTCTCTTGCGTGCTGGTGGAGCGGCGAAAACGATTGTCTCGGAAGGATTAGTTATGTCGTAATGCGTGCTCCGGGGCGTCAGAGGAACTTCACACAGGTCCATAAAATGTTAGGAGAATTAATGAAACCGATCTCACCCACCCCTCCTCCTCAATATCACATCTCATCCCACTATTCCTCTTCCTCACTATCGCGCTCTGTCGGGCTGCTAGTGGAATGAAACGGCTCCAAAAGTCAATACCCAATAGCCCGTACACCAAAGAGTCACATTCGGGTCCTTCGCATCTTGACATCGTTTCTTGTGATGCGATTTCAATACGACAACAGGAAAGCATCACGTTGCTCAATCGGTTAAGAAGTACTCAGAAGAAGTGAACTGGGAAATCCTACCTCACCCAGCATATTCCCCAGACATGGCTTCCTCTAATCACCATTCGTTCCGGTCGATGCAGTCAGCGCTTGCGGTTCAGGACTTCACTTTGTACGAAGGAGTAAAAAAATTCAACAGAAGGAGTAAAAAAATTCAACATTCATAACTACCCCATTTTGTTAGATTTTGATATTTTTCGAAAATCCTACGTCATTGTACAGAAAATACCTTCCAGTTGAACGACATTTTTTCCTTTTTCGGTTTCAGCTACTCAATCGGCCGGAATCATGTCAGCAGTGGAGGAACTTTTTTATTGGCGCCTCCGAAGGCAGCGCATAAGTCGTTTGAATCTCAATATTTTTCTATGAACAAATTATGTAATATAGGTCAAATATAGCCAAATATATTCTCAATTTTCCAAAACATTTAATTGAGTACTTTTCTTCCAAAAAATTCCCGAAAATCACCCAAATTGTCAGCGTTCACACTGGTATAGCCCCTTAAGATTTCTCGATTATTGTAGTGCGATGTGGCTCGGAGGCCGCGCTCTCCACTATCTGAGAATTTTCGATTATCGCCGTGCGACGTGGCTCGCAGGCTATGGCTCTGCAATATTTCGTTCTCCGCTCTGGAACGACGTTCATCGCCGGCAACGCTCTTCACTATTTCGTTTTCCACCGTAGTTCGACGTTCCTCGTGACAAACGCTCTCCACAATCCGATAATTCCCGATTACTGTAGTGCAACGCACCCCGCAGGTAAGACCCTTCACTGCCGACAAAGTTGAATTAAACTGGCTTTTGCATCGGGATTACCGATTTTTATGACATTCGTCCTTGTTTTGTGGGGGAGATACCTTAGGCGAGGAAAAAATTTGCTGATTTTCTTTTTTTAAGGAAATATTTCTTCACCGTTTTTTTGAGACTCAGGGTATGTTTATTACTACTTTTGGCTGTTACATGTAATTATTTTTATTAATATTCATAAATGGCGAAGGTATGGCACGGTCTTTTAAACTGCATTTTCAAAACTAGCTTGACGTATAGCAAAAAAACTAATCGACCGATTCTGATGAAATTTTGCATAAATCTCTCTAACGTTATTGTCGAAATTATGCCCCTAAATGTTTTTTAACATTTTCGAAAAGGAATTTTTTTATTGCAATATTTAGACATTTTTTCCGGAATATTCAATCCTTTTCTTTCAAAGCGTACCATTTCATCGATTTTCAACTTTTCTCATCTTTTCTTGGGGCATATTCTGCGTATGACTGTTAATGAATAAAAAATCTTCGTTGAATTTTTCCGATTAATCCCCCCCCCCCCCCCCCCCCCCCACGCTACGTGTCACGCCGTCTGACACTATTCGCCGCAAACAGTTTAAGAGACCGTGCTATATCACCGCCATTTTTTGAGATTAATTTTAAAAAATGCCAAGTAACGGCGAAAAGTAGTGATAAAACGTACCCTAAGTCTCAAAAATGGTGAAGAAATCTTGACTTAAAAAAAAAATCATGACGGTCAGCAAGTGTTTCCTCGTCTAAAGGTATATCCCCCCTTAAGGCCGTATTCTAGTGTGAACACCCACTTTCACGGTGATTTTTTGGGAATTAAATTTGAAGAAACGTTTAAACCTACAGTGTTAGTATTTCAGTTCTATTTATACAGGTTTGAAGTAACATCTTACATTTGTTTAAGCATTTTATTGGAAATTGCACAATATATTGCATGTTGCGCAGGTCATGTCGCGAAATTTTTGTATCGTCAGGCGTTGTGATTGCTGCCGGCCTCGTCGTCTGAAACAAACGATTTTTTTTAGTTATTTTCTTTACAAATGTGGCTATGGTTTGGCCCGCTAAGAAAAAAATTAGGAAATGGCGGCATGTGAAAAAGGTAAAATAGTAATTATAATGCAATCAAAAAGATGGAGGGCAAATCGACAGCCCGACATATATTCTACATGTGTGCAAAATTGCAAGTCGATTGGCATAAGTTTCTGAGAAATATACACACCCGACGATAACAAATTCGCGAAAGTCGCTGAGCAACATGAAATATCGTGTATAATGTCGATTGAAATGCTTTGAAAAAATGTAGGATGTCACTTCAAACGTATATCAAGAGGCGCGGCAACGTCTTGACGCTAAGTAAGAAAAAAAACATCCAAAAATGTTGCAAATAAAAATTTCCAACAAATTTTGAATGATATTTTTTTAAATATTTCATTTTTATTTGAAAAATCATATTACTGTTGTAACAAAAAATTTGTATACATTTTTTTACACAATTAGATTTGTACAATCTAAAATTGTATAAAAAAATTGTAAATTTGTAAATTTGTATAAAAAAATTGTTAATTTGTCAATTGGTATAAAAAAAATTGTAAATTTGTAAATTTGTATCACATTATATGAAAGTACAACCTGAGTACCAAGCAAGTACACTGGAACTGCTGTGCAACGACTTGACGTGCATGGTTCAGAAAAAAAAGCTCAGCAAACCATTTCGTCTTCTCAACTACTCAACTCGCAGGTTTGAAAATCCTAAACTGCTGTAACGTATTATACTAGTGGAAATCAAATTCATGAACTGCCGGAAACCCCAATAACACTACACATCAATGTAACCCTGCCCGAATCACACTAGCGCAAGAGGCAGTAGATCCCATTACTAATAACCTTGGCAGTTTATGCGGCGGTATAATTTGAAATGATATAAAGACGCACGAACGCATGCACAAATTGTCGCAAAACTTATTTATGCGGGCGGAAGGAATGGCAAATTCTGTATCTTCGTGAGCTTCTTGCTTAACCCTGCACGCCAAGTCGTTGCACAGCATTGTCAGTGTATTTGATTGGTACTTACCCTGTACTTTTATCTAACGGCGATACCATTTTCTTTGTCACAACACTAATATGATTTTTTAAACGAAAACAAATATTTCGATAAATATTATTCCGAAGGTTTAGCAATTTTGTTTCCAACATTTCTAGTAAACTTGCTTGGCTATTTTATGAAAAGTTTTTTTCACTTTTTTGTACATTTGAATTGAAAAAATATAATAAAACCATCGTTTAAATTTGAACAACGAATATTTTTTAATGAATCAGAATTTTTAATATAATAAGTTAAACAAGAAATAATGTTTTCGAGAAGATTTTTGATTACTTGCCGTTCTTATTTTCTTTTTTCAAACGTTTTCAAAGGGTTAATATAACTGTGAAATACTAACGGTGTAGATTGAACCGTTTCTCTAAATTTAAATAACGTCAAAGTTTGCATCGTTGTAGTGCAACGATTTTTTTTTTTGTTCATCTTTCATTTCTTTATTTTTATCATGACGTATTTTCTTTGCAATTGAGCTCGTGAATCTCTAATGAAGTACCTAAAAATGTTTGGGGGATTTTCACAGTCTAGAACGACTAAAACGAAAAAGATAAATAAACAATAATTTATCACCGTTGCATTCTAATGATGCAAACTCCAACAGCATAAAATTGATTCCGGAAAAAACACTTTGAAAATGGGTGTTCTCACTGGAATACAACCTCAAGCAGTCGGGGTGGAACTGCATTTCCGCGATCGACATACCGAACGTTTTTCAGCGTCACGTTTGATTTTTTTCTTAATTTTTCGGACAAATTTTGCAACCCCTCGTATCTCATATGTGTTTTCTCTTTTCCTCTCGTCGGCATGTCTGCGGCTATCATTCGGATATGAACTCATATAAAAAAGCTGAAGGTCAACTTCCTGTCATATTTTGTCACTATATTATGTTTTGTTCCTTTGTGACGCGGAGTTCACAGAAAACCACAATGGCAAAATGTGATGAAGTGGCCGGCTCACATTTGAATGAGAGGAGAAATTAGAAAACGTTTAAGTATGTCTGACGAAACAAGCAGTGATTAGCGTGAATACGTATTTTGTCTGAGGAGCGGGGCAGCGAAATACAATGACATTTTTGTGTATTGAGACCGAGAAAACTGCAAAACGTTTGCGGTTCGTTAATTCAACTGATGGAATATTTGTAGCTATTGCAAACGGACTACAAGCGGTTATTTATTCCGTTTCAGCAAAGATGTTGCACACCACGAGTTATCTGCTGATATGCACCATGATTGTAACTACCGCAATGTGTGGGGAGCTTTCGTCGACTGTCCAATGGGGCATCGGGTATCAATGTAAAGACCGAGGTCTCTTCATCGGAGCTTGTAAAGTAAGTGTCAGTTTGACGAATTTTTAACGTTTCTTCGTACCATTTACATGGGTCATTCGCGTTTTACGTACCAATTGTCATATCCTTTGGACAGAGTCAGAACGAATATCAGGGCGAGCTGATATGCTCGAGCCTTGCGTGTGCCATGCGCAAGAAGCCTCCGCATTTTGCAAGATATACAGGACCAGCTGAGGACGGTACTCCATGTGGGCGGGAAAAAGTAAGTACTTTCCGTCGAGCTGGCTTGGGGAATTATTATACTTCTGTCTTCGAACGATTCTCTCAATGATTATTGCACGGTAAGATCAATTAATGTTGGTTCTAAAAAAGTATGTATCTACAGGATGTCCAATAGGAAGTTGCTGAAACTAATCGACTGTCACTTTGAAACACCTGCACAGAATCAGAAAAGCCAAATTGCTTTAAATAGAGGAAACTCTGCAGTTTTAAACGCACATAAATAAAACCCAGTCAAATATTTTTTATGTCAATTCATTACATCTTATAAAAATAACGAAAAAGTACAGTGATTAATGATAGATATTTTCGAAGTGCGAACCGTTAGATTGTGCACAAAAATCAATTCTCTTTTGAAAACTGTGAAAAACTGTGTCCAACATATCGTTCGTAATGCCGCGAACCACCGCCTGGATGGCCGCGATCTGTTCTTCTAGTGTGCTGGGGTTTTTAGCGTAACAATGATCTTTAATGTAACCCCACAAGAAAAAATAACAAGGGTTCAGGTCCGGTGAGTACGGAGGCCATTCTAGTCCGCCTTGAGCAAATTTAGGGTACCCCAGACCGATTACTCGAGTCCAATATACGCGATGAATAGCTTCAAACACCTCATGAGTCCGGTGCGGCGTCGCTCCATCTTGCATGAAGTAAACATTTTTAACCAGTCCCCTCTTTTTTGCATAAGGGAAGAATTTCGTTTCCAAAAGCTGTTTGTAACTCTCTCCTGTTACCGTAGATTCCAAGAATTGCAAATAAATTCCTTTTACTGAAATCGCTGCCCATGCCGTTACTTTCTGTAGATGAAGGGACTTCGCTGGCGATATGTTGGGATTTTCCGTTCCCCAAAACCGGTAATTTTGCTTGTTTACGTACCCATTCAGCCAAAAATGTGCTTCATCGGAATAAATAATCAATTTCTCATTAAGTTCTTCGGCTTCAAACATGCCCGTATTAGTGTTACAAAATTCGATGCGTTTCGTCATGGCATGTTCAGTTAACAATTGATGAGTGCTTATTTTATACGGATGAAACTTTTAAAAAAATTTCAAAATGTTGTGTAATGATGATTTGGTTATTTTTAATGCTTGAGCAGCTTTCCGAATCGAATCATTTGGATTTTGTTTGAAATAATTCTCAACTTCGTTGATCTTCTCTGGTGTAGTCACCGTAATAGATGGACCTGGCAACTCGTGTCTACGGTCCTGGAGTGTACCATACTTCACGAAGTTATCGATTATCCTACAAAAATTAACGTAAAATTAGTTCAATGCAGTTTAATTGAATTGAAACACAAGTTGTGTGATAGATGAATATGAATAAATATTCAATTCTTACCTTTTGGGAGTGTTTTCGCTGGCAACTCTATGAGTTCCAAACTTAGTACGAAACCCTCTATACGCATTACTATACATTTTTACCCTCGAGAAGAAGCACTCAATAAGATATGCTTTTTCTTCCGTGGTGAGCTCACTCATTTTGACGCGCGTACTTGCTTCAACCACGGCTGGAATAAAACTGCCCGGTCAACTATTGAATTCATGGAGGGAAGAGACATTTAGTTTTAGCAACTTCCTATTGGACACCCTGTACATACTATACATATCGGAACGATCGTCTTGAAGTAAAAAACCAGACCCTCCTTATTTGGACTTTGTGAACGAGTCAAAACATCGATTGAACTTTTCAGGTTTGTCAAAACCGAGAGTGTGTCTTCGGGAATTCTTCGAACCCTGAGAAATACATCAACGGTACCATTGTGAACTGCATTTTTAAACGCCCCTCCAAAAAACTTGACCAATCGCTATACAAGACGGTGTTGGAGAAAAGCCTGTTCCCACCACCGGACGCTGACACGAAACACTAGAAATTTCGTGACAATAGAAGCTGTAAATAACCTGTGTGCTGGTCTAGTCGTTAGCGTGCTGACCTCTAAACCAGAACATCGGGAGGTTGCAGTTTCGAATCCCAGTCTCGTAATCTCGGAGAAAAATAAACACGGGCGTGACCTAGCTCAGGCTGTACACGGCTATCACGCACACGGACCGGCGCGAGTGGGTGTCGTGTGTCAATAGCCTGCAGACTGTGATTTATTTTTCACCGTGACATAGCTCTGAAACTGGGAAGCGAACCTGGGACCGCCTGTATTTGGTATAGGTTTTCCGCAGTTTCCCTATACCCATGGCAGAAATGTCGTGGTGAATGCGATACAGAGGGGGAAATCGGCTGCGGCCGCGTGGGGATAAAAATCGGAATATGGAAGGGATTGTAATAAGGGGGAAGACACTGTAAAATGGATTCTAAAATAGAAGCTGCAATGGAAAGAGCGCAATAAATCAGCTCGAAACTGTAACTTTGAATTCAGACTGATACGTTACAGGCGTGCATTGAAAGAACTGTGAATGCGCGACAAGGAGGAAAAATGACTCCAACGTCATCCAGCTCGAGTGAGGTTAACTTTAAACATCGTTGTGCGATTCATGTGAGAGAAAACTAATTTTAATAACCGCACAACAAACATTCAAGAATCGCTATTCCCGCACACTGTTGTTTGACGAACGAGTTTGCAAAAGAAGGATCGAGTTTGTAACAATAAGTGAGAAACCTACTAACGCTGAGCAAGTTCCTGCCAATTGGTGTTGTCTCTTGCGTACTGGTGAAGCGGCAAAAACGATTGTCCCGGACGGATTAGTTATGTCGTAAATCGTGCTCCGGGGCGTCATAAGAACTTCACACAGGTCCATAAAATGTTAGGAGAATTAATAAAACCGATCTCACTCGCGCCTCCTCCTCAATATCACATCTTATCCCACTATTTCTCTTCCTCACTATCGCGCTCTGTCGGGCTGCTAGTGGAATGAAACGGCTCCAAAAGTCAATACCCAATTGCCCGGACACCAAAGAGTCACGTTCGGGTCCTTCGCATCTTGACATCGTTTCTTGCGATGCGATTTCAATACGACAACAGGAAAGCCTCACGCTGCTCAATTGGTTAAAAAGTACTTAGACGGATTGGGTTGGGAAATCCTACCTCACTCGGCATATTCCCCAGACATCGCTTCCCCGATAACCGTTTGTTCCGGTCGATGCAGTCAGCGCTTGCGGCTTAGGACTTCACCTACGAAGGAGTCAAAAAATCGCTAGATTACTGGATCACGAGGGGAATGCCTTGAATAAATCAGTTCGTTGATTTGCTACCGCAAAACTATTTGTCTTTCGCTCAAAATCGGTCGATTTCGTATGCAACCACCCAGCATGGAAGATTAAGCGATCGGAGTTATCCTTATCTAAGCATTCGAGAAATCTTTGAATCTACCACTGATTTTTGTAACATTCATTCCCGAGGAGAGTACTCTGTATATGGACGTGGGTATCCCTGAGTCTGCCCGCCCAGACGTTCGTTTGCGTGACCTGTCTTGGAAGGGCCTCTTCAGTTCATATATCTCGAACTTGAACCAGTATTTGCTTTTGACTACCCTCTATGGTTCGTTTTTGTTATACTGAAAAATGTACGTCGAGTATTTGTGCTAGCAGCGGGTTTCACGTCGCTTTGGCTCGTTTTCGCGACTGCCTTTGGTGATTGTAGTGCGTTCGAAGAATCATCTCCAAGCAAAAACGCGACGATCATACGGTACAGTTTTTATAAACCATTTAGAGGTATTTATTGCACAAATTATTACATAGAAATGTGACCAGCGTGTCATCTTCATAAAGCGCTGTATAAATGAGACAGTTTTTAGAGGCGAAATTTTTCGTTGAAAATTCGGTAACGTGGCTTGAAATTGTAACAGTATACTGGGGTGTATTTTTACTTGATCATATACGAAAATCAGTTAATAATTAAATATTCGGGTTCGTGAAAGAAAAACCTTAATCAGTCGAGCTGGAACTGGACTTCCTTGCACGACATTGCGAAATTTTTGTTGGTATTTTGACAGGTAATTTTATCGGTGCCGCGGGTCCTAAATCCAAGTTTGCCCAAAAATCGGGGTGTAGGGTTTTTTAGGGGATGAAAGGGGATGGGAGTGGATTAATGCCAAACTACAACCCCCACGACGTCGGCGCCGGGAGACGAAATGTTCAGAAAAATCCGGGTTTCATTTTTGTCCACAGCGTTGAAGTCGTGGAAGTTCATTTTGGGGGTGAAAAGTGGGGTGAAATTTTGAAAAATAAGTTTTAATTCGATAACTCTTTAGGAAAAATTCATACAATTTTTGTTCAAACGGGAACTTTGTAGCCCTTGAAAAGACGCGTCGATTGGGTATTTGATCGACCCTCTCCAAAAATATCTTCACCCGCACAAGAATTGTTGGAGTAGAAAAAACAATTGTTTAATGAATAACTCAAAAACAATCGATTTTTCGGGGATGGTTAAAATGTACGAAATGTAGTGAATAATTTTCTCTATATTTTCGTTCCTATGGACCACTCATGAATTTTGCTTTTTCGAACCCCTCTTAGGGGTTGAAAGTTCAAAATGAAATTCCGGGACAACTGTTGACCGAAAATAAAGAGACACGAGTTTGGCGCTGTGGACAAAAATGTAGCTGAGGGTTCAATCTACAAATATTCCACGGCGCTGAATTCGTGCGGTCAATAGTTTTCCCAGAATTTCATTTTGAATTTTCAACCCCCGAGAGGAGTTGGAAAACCAAAATTCAAGGGTGGTCCATAGAAACGAAAATATAGAGAAAAATATTCTCTACATTTCCTACATTTGAACCATACTAGCGCCACTACGTATTTTATCTAAAGGACGCAGCAGCAAAATATAATGATATCTTCGTGTATCGAGTTAAAAAAAGTTCCCAAAGTTTGCGTTTCGTCAATTCGGCATATGGAATGTTTGTAACTATTGCAAAAACACTATAAGTGTATATTTATTCCGTTCCAGAAAAGATGTTTCCTATCACGTATATGCTGGCATGCACCATGGTTCTAACCACCGTTATCTGTGAAGACGAAGTAAGACAAAAAAATATTTAATTTGGTGTACCAAACCTACCTGTTTGCGTAACATATGATTTTTTAACTCATCATACTTCAATTGTAAGTTCTTTCTCATATGGGGCATCGGACACCAATGCATGGACCGAGGTCCGTATGCCGGAGCTTGTAACGTAAGTGTCTGACGAATTATCAATGGTTCTTCGTGACATTTACATGGGTTTGTCGCGTTGCACGTGCCAATTGTCACACTCTTTCGACAGAGTCAGAACGTATGTGACGGTGAGCTGATATGTTCGACGCTCGCGTATGCTGTACCGCGCAATGACGGTTCGTACATCGTACGGTATACAGAACGAGTTGACGACGGTACTCCATGTGGACAGGAGAAAGTAAGTACTTCCCGTCGAGCTGGCTTTCCGAATTATCATACTTTTATCTTGGGACGATTTTTCAAATCATTTGACCACGTTAACATCAGTCAATGTTGATCCCAAACCGGATGTACGTGTACATATCGGGACGATCGTGATCGAGTCGAAAACATGAGTCTCCTTATTAAGACTTCGTACGCGAGTTGTAACATCGATTAAACCTTTTAGGTTTGCAACGAGGGGGAGTGTGTATTAGGACCTCCATCGGAACTTGAGCTACTATTGGATACCGGTACCATGGTGGACTGCATTTCACAGTCGACCGCGACAGTTCGGAGATATTTTCCACGCACTTTCGCAAAGCATCGTCTCGCGCAGCGAAAACGTGGACAGCCATCATGGTTTACGCAATTGACCTCTAAGCGGGACAACTGACATTTTCATCATAACGGAAGCTGTATTCGCGAAAGTTTAATAAATTAACTTGAAACTTAAACCTCAACTTCACACTGATACGTTACAGGTGTATATTGGAACGTGATGTTCCATTATATTGGAACATTGGAATGTGATGTTCCATTACATTGGGACATTGGACCGTGATGTTCCATTACATTGGAACATCGGAACGTGATGTTCCATTACATTGGAACATCGGAACGTGATGTTCCATTACATTGGAACATTGAAACGTGATGTTGTATATGCTCAACAAGAAAGGGAAATGCCTTCAACGTCATAAAGCTCAGATGACCTTGACTTTGAGCAGCGTCGTGCCATTGATGCAACAGCAAAATAATTGAAAAAATTGCACAATAGAAGTCAAGCATCGCTATTCGCACTTATCGATGTTTGACGAAAGTTCTGTAATCGTTTGGCCGGAAAGCAGTACTGGTGAAGTACTTACAAGGAACATCATTGTCACGCATGTCTTACAAGGAACATCGTTTCAGTGTCCGCCTGCAATTTCGTTGAAACTCATATATTTGATAGAGCATTGGAAAATATTAGACACGTATTTTTTTTTTACCGGCGGAAAAACGGTTTTAAGGGAGGGTGGGGAACCACCCCTCAAAGCAAGGCGTATCAGGGGGTGATTTTGAAGTTTCACCCACACCGATCTGAATGAAACAAAAAACAAAAATTCTTCTGATGTGAAGCGATGAAAAAACCACTATCGGGATGTTGAAGAAGAAGAAGTAGTAGATGAATGTGGAAATGATTCATCGTGGCTAAGTATCAATCTGGGAGTTCCTCGGGGCTCGGTTTTAGGTCCCCTCTTGTTTTCGCTATTCGTAAATGATATCTCGGAATATTTGTGTGTTTCTAATCATATGGCATTCGTGATGACCTTCCAATTTTTTGTAGCCGCTCACCGAATGAGCTCAATCGTTCTCTCGGGCGCATTTGTGTCACGACAGACTCTCAAGAATGGCGTCAACGCCATTCATGAATATTCCAGTGCAAACAAGTTGTCATTCAGCCTCGCTAAGTCTAAGGTTTTGATCTTAGGGAGTAACGCTCGGACCCGTGTACTCGACTTGACAAACCCGTCCATACGTGTAGGCGATGTCCCGCTACCGTATTTCACTGAGCATCGGAATTTAGGTTTGCTTGTTACCTCATTGCTATTCTGGAACCGTCATATTGCTTTGTATTTAACGAGAGGTAGATAAAAAAAAATCGCAAAAAAGTGTTTTTTTTCACGCTGAAACCCCTACCCTCCCTTTAATATGTTCATGGAACATTTAGCAGATGATATCCTGTCAAAATGATTGATTTTAAAGAAAGTGATTTTTCGACATTTACAACTAGGCATAACCTCTTAAGAAGTACTTAGAGGGAGTGACTGGATTGCCTCCCAAAAATCCGAATTCTTCCTGCGAGGAATCCGATTGCCGAAAGATGAGCCAGCGTTATCTGCTTCCGGTGGACAATACTTTGAACAAATAACTTCGTCGATTTTCCACCCAACCACTATCTTTGCTTGCGTTGAAAAATGGGCGGTTCCATGTGCAACCACCTATAATATACACACCCACGCATGTCTGTACCTACAAACAGTGTTGAGCAAAAGCAACGATTATAAATTTCATCGAGTCTAATCGTTCTCTCGGTATCACCGTGGAAAATCGCTTTGGCGTTAACACCCAAGGCTACTGCGAGTTGCAACCGCCCCGCAAACGTATGCAGTCCGTTCGATCCACCCTCCACCCCGGTGGCCGCCCTGTCCCACCGAGCCTGGCTTTCGCTATTTCTGCCCGTTCGCGTATCGGCCACGTAAGGGCTTTGCCAAAGAAATAAAGCAAGCAATGCGTGTAATTGCGGTGCGCGCACCGCCGCAACGGCCTGTAATTTGCAGGGAAAGTTCAAGCTCAGGCGGAAACGACCGTAAAGAACTAAAGGGTGTCTCAAAATGACCTGATGTTTGAAATTGGGCGCCATTTTTTTTGTGGCGAACACAGAGCCCGGTTAAGTGCCGATTTTGAGTAATTTCTGAAAATAACTATTAAATTGAAATCCAGGATTTTCATTTTGTAGTCAAATTTAATGTTGCTTGTTAATTCATATTTGTAATTTGCAAATTTACAATAGTTCACAGTTTGGTTGTGCCGTTCGGAAGGTTGGCGTTTTGAATAAAATTAAATTAGATTAAAAAATTAGTAATAATTGATAAATCAAATAATTGAAAAATAAATAATCATTGAAAAATAATTAATAATAAATGAGATTAAAAAATAATAAAAATATTGTAATTTTTATGACAATGTTTTGATTAATCAAACAATATCTAGTAACCTCAATGGGCTCTTTTTAAAGTTAACCCTTAATATGCTATATGAGAAAAAAATAATCAATAATTCTTCTCGTTTCAACTAATTAAGCAGAACATAATTTCTTGATTTGTTCTTACAGAGAGATAATTTAAATATTTCTAGTCACATTTTTTAATATTTTGTAGCAATAACTAAAAATAGTCAAGATAAAATAATCAGTTAAGGAGAGTTGTGGAATTAGTCTTTTTTACCTAATTATAATTTTTAGTCTGAAAAGGGGGCGTCCATTAATTACGTGAGGCGTTTAGGGGGGGGGGGGGGGGGAGGGGGTCGAGCGAAATCTCACCCAATCTCACGTGGGGGAGAGGGGGGCTTCGGCAAATATCACGTAATTTTAGTAATTTTAGTAATCGCGTAATTTTTGTCATGTAGGGAGAGTCTCCCTACTACTTTACATGGTGGAGTAAATGCTACTACAACCGCAGTTACTTCTACTACAATTTATTTTCCGTGAACGTATGCATTTTGAAAAATCTCACGTGAGATTTGGGGAGGGGGGAGGGGGTCGAGCAAAATCTCACGACATCTCACCAGGGGGTGAGGGGGGGTCGAAAAATCGCCAAAATCACCTCACGTAATTAATGGATGCCCCCAAAGGAGTAATGAGAATGACATTTAGGGCACACAAACGTGCCCCTTTTTTTTATCATCTACACATTTCAAGTGTGCCGAGCTTTTACACGTGAGACTCAATCCCTTTTCCATGTAATACTGAATTTTAATACAAATCACAGTAAATGATGCATTAGCAAACAAAAAATTAGGCTATAACAGTAGGTCACTTGGGGGGGGGGGGGGGGGGGGGCTGCCACGGCAGAACCAGGGTACTTTTCAAATACATAATACATGTTATTAACAAATTAGAATGTCAGGTCATTTTGTTGTTGCGTTGCGCGACGTTCAGCGCTACCTCGTCATCCTCAAATAACAATTGACTCACAAGGGATGAAGAATCCGTGGAGAATTTTGCTTCGAACAGTCCCGCCAGCTTAATATTCCGCCATTTTCGCAATGACCAGCGATTAGAAATCCAAAGACATTGCGGCGCACTATTTTTTCGATCGACTTTGTTTCGGGGGGGGGGATATTCTCGCGAATATCCTTCATTGCAAAAGAGTTTCTCGCGCGCGGAGAGAGGATCGCGCGCACGAAAATAAACGGTAGTGGTCTTGGCACGAGATTTTCAAGCGCGATATAAAAGCGCCGAACGGTGTGTTAACAACTCGCTCGTAACACACGGCGAAACATGAAAAATCGACGAAAAACTCCGATGTTATCGCGACGGGTCGTAAGTTATGGGATAATTGCAACAAATAGTTGGCCGTATGCAGAGCGGCTTTCGTATCCGACTCCCTCGTCCGAACCATGCGGAAAAAAAATAAAATAAAACGCGAAACAAGAGAAAAATAAACGAGTTAACGTAAAAGTGAGTCCTGATATTCGTGTTCGTAATTGCAGTCTTTGGCGATCGTTGCGCGAATGTGGGAGGGCTTGAAAATCCTCGAGGAAAATAAAATTAAACGCGAGGAAGACCTCGGCAGTCTTTGTATGGAGAATCGATCGCAAGAAGGACTGGCGAAAATGGCAACGAGACTTTTCGTCGGAAGCTTCGTCCGTTCGAGTCCCGCTCGGCTATTCTGCTCAATCGAATTCCAATCTCGCGCAACGATTAGTCCGAAAATATATGCCGGTCTTTGGTGAAGTCCATACGTATATCCGCAACGAAGCGCTCAAAGAGAAGGATCTCTCGTAAAGATAGGTCGGTCCCCTTCGGAAACTACCCGGGGCATGAGTGAGCCCACGACTTGGAAGCCTCGTCCTCGTAAAGCGTAGGTATTAAGAGACACGAGACGAGATTCCAGTCGCGTAACCCGCAAGATGACCGTAAGGCTAAAATGAACCCTCAAAGTATCGGACTTTACGTTCCTAAACAGCCACTATGACACCCTAACGACATTGAAATAACGACGCACCCGGACTAAAATGTTACGTTGCGCGCAGGTAAGGTCGTTCGCTGCTTCAGGTCAATTTTACGATAATCACTTCGGGTATTGTAATTTTTTTTTTATCAGCGAGTCGGGCATTTTGTTGGTAAACATTGCGGCCGAAAATACTTTACGAATCGCAGTATTTTCGATCGTTCTCCGCCTTCTCATTGTTACCTGATCCTCCCCCGTCTCGATACTTGCACTTCCGAATTAAGTGGGCTGGTTTACACACTTTCGGTGTGTAAATGGGTGTAGACAATTTTACGGGGCTTCACCAGTGTGAACGCTGAACATTTGGGTGATTTTCGGGAATTTTTTTGAAGAAAAGTACTCCATTAAATGTTTCGGAAAATTAAGAATATATTCGGCTATATTTGACCTATATTGCATAATTTTTTCATAGAAAAATATTGAGATCCAAGCGACTTATGCGCTACCTTCGGAGGCGCCAATAAAAAGTTTCTCCACTGCTGACATGATTGCGGTCGATTGAGTAACTGAAACCGAAAGAGGAAAAAATGTCGTTAAACTGGAAGGTATTTCCTGTACAATGACGTAGGATTTTCGAAAAATATCAAAATCTAACAAAATGGCGTAGTTATGAAAAAAAACGTCTGTTTTCTTGCCTATAAAATGGTCGTTTTTTCAATGCCAAATCGTCAATTTTCATCCAATCAAAAATATCCTACGTCATTGTAGAGTAAATATATTCAAGAGTACTCAGTTCAAATTTCAAGTTAATCGGATAATCGCTCTTTGAGTTACAATGTCAGCAAATTTTTAAAATCTCATTTCGAGAAAAACGCGTTTAAAGATTTAACTATCGATTTTTGCAAGATAAAATGATTAGAGATACGGCTTTGAAATTTTTACAGGATATTCTTGAACGTATAAACTGTCGAAAACGGCAAAACAAAATCGATTTTTTGAAAGTGTCACACTGGCATAACCCCTTAACACGCTTCAAGGGATCTTCTCACTTTAGACGCCAAAAACGGCTATTTTCATGCATTTTTTTCATAGGTTTATTTTATAGATTTCGATGTAAAAGTTGGTACACTTAATAAATATACTTTCGAAATAAATTTAAATAATTCCACTGTAATGTAAGAACTACTGTGAAAATCCACTGTAGTTCTACACGGAATATGGCGGGCATCGATCGCAGCACCGTTGAAGTTGCCAATCGACCACCTGAGAGAAGTGCTCACATCGGTAAGGCGAGATTATCGGAGCGAGGAACAAGTCGGAGGAGTTATCGTTCGCGTGAGACTCTCCCCGCTCGACAAAACAATCAACTTCGTGTAGCACGAGAGGGCGTAACTCGAAGCAAGCACACTTCCCTCTTGGTCGGTCTCATCATGTGATTCAAGGTGGAGGTTGGTGGTTGGAAAATCCTGGCAAGGATCCTGAACTTTCCTACGGATATTTTACACATACATTCCAACAAAAGGATATTTTGAGTCTGTTTTGTCGACGTAACGTTGGCTATCGGCTCATTTGGTCGGAGGGCAGTCCTCGGATGTCTAAAATCACAGTCCCCGTTGGTGTTCATCCGCGTGTGCCGCGCTTCCGAATTTATCGTTCGTGAAGAGAACGCCGGGGCCAGACGAGTCGGTGAATTCAGCCATGAGGTGCACGAGGGCACGTCCACCATCGCGGAATCGCATCCATCATTGTTCCATAGGGAAGACTGATAGGCCGGTTGCGCCTTATCTCGCGACTCATTACGATGACCTATTGATAAAGATACACGATCGGGTCGACCGAGATGACTACAACCTGGTCGATCCGAGAGTTTCGTTTTCCCGACGATGAGGCTATTCGGAAATTGGAATTGCGATATCTCTCGTAGCATCACCCGCGCCTTGCTCGCCTGAAGCTCAAGCTCGGTCGAGATCGAGGATTTTCCAGGAGCACGATGCAAAAACTAGACGTGTTTGACGGGTGTTCAAAGTATGTTGAAGTGACGCAACATAAAGACTAGACACGCGTTGCCATGGTGATTCTACACACTTGTGCATTTGGCAACACGTAATGTGTTAAGGGAGACTTTGTCCTTGAAATCGGCGGGAGATGTTAGCGGCTCAACATGAGCAGCTAGAAGAAGAGAGGGCCTCTATGGACCAGGCATTGCCGATTAGCGGTAATTATAAACACATTTGTGTAAACACATTATAAAACTTTAAACGCGTTTTTCTCGAAAACACGTTTTTAAAAATGGCTGACATTCTCCTGACCGCTGTAATTAACATATCGACCTGAAATTTGGAGAGCATACTCAGAAAATATGTCTTCACGGAATGACGGATCGTTTTTCCGATAGATACATTTTTGAATTTATTATTTATCTTTTTATGCGAAAAAAATGCGAAAATTCGATTTTTTTTAAATTGCCGCCATTTTCCGAAATTTGTACTAAACGAAAAACCCATCCGTCATTCCATAACCAAAGGGTCACAGATTAATAATATGCTTTGAATTTGTGTTTCAGATCAACAAAGAGGGGGCAGTGATGTCAGCCGTTTACCTCCCGCGATTTGAGGACCTGTTTTCGCGGAGCTGCAACGGCCGCCAATTTGGTTTTTTTTTCAAAAAAAATTTTTTTTAGTGTTCTGTATATCATGAATAAAAGCAAGAAAAAAACCGCACTCAAAAAGCTTTACTCGTTTCCTTTAAAAAAAATAAAATGTAAACACCTGAAATATGGCACTCCAAGGCCAAAGTCTCCGTTAAGGGGCTATACCAGTGTGACACTTTCAAAAAATCGATTTTTTTTTGCTTTTTTCAGCGGTTTATACTTTGACGAATATCGTTATCATTTATATAATTTATGTAAATATCATTTTATCTTGCAAAAATCGATAGTTAAATCTTTAAACGCGTTTTTCTCGAAATGAGATTTTCGAAATTTGCTGACATTGTAACTCAAAGAGCAATTATCCGATTGACTGGAAATTTGAACTGAGTACTCTTGAATATATTTACTCTACAATGACGTAGGATATTTTTGATTGGATGATAATTGACGATTTGGTATTGAAAAAGACCATTTTACAGGCAAGAAAACAGACTTTTTTTCATAACTACGCCATTTTGTTAGATTTTGATATTTTTGGAAAATCCTACGTCATTGTACAGGAAATAACTTCCAGTTTAACGACATTTTTTCCTTTTTCGGTTTCAGCTACCCAATCGGCCGGAATCATGTCAGCAGTGGAGGAACTTTTTTGGCGTCTCCAAAGGCAGCGCATAAGTCGCTTGGATCTCAATATTTTTCTATGAAAAAATTATGTAATATAGATCAAATATAGTCGAATATATTCTCAATTTCCCGAAACATTTAATTGAGTACTTTTCTTCCAAAAAATTCCCGAAAACCACCCAAATTTTCAGCGTACACACTGGTATAGCCTCTTAACGCGGAATACCATTGTGACGATCGACAAACTCGATTTCTGCATTTCCTCGAAGTAGGTATACATATTCACGAATATGCGAAAAAATGTCAAGTTAAAATATTCAAAATTGACCAAGCTACAGACGCTTTAACGAAAGTAAGTAGCGCAATGATTTACGTATAACTAAAACATTCAATCGCGTTTTTCCCGTAACGAATTTTCTTGACCTGGCCTGTATCCTAATTCTAGCTATAATTGTCCGATTTTGAATCTGAAAAAAAAATCGCAATCGCAGTAGCTATCGTTGTAGGTGGCCGTTTTTTTGTTCAGTACTTTTTAAGCCCCCGAATATAAGTAAAAATGTCTCTAAAATTACACCTTTGTTTTGAACACCCGCCATTTAGTGAATTTTCTCTTTCAACAAATGACTACGTACAACGAGAACTATATTTATATAGATTATTTAACTTTTTCATTTTTACTGCTCGGACCAACCATCATCAAGTTATCGATCCACATTTTTAATTATAGACTCTATTATACCTCAGTAACGTTGTTCATTTTTAATTCCTTTAAATAAAAACTTACACGATCAAAGTTCGATGTATGCCTAATAGCATATGTTTATTCCAAATCCCAAACAAATAATCTAGTAGACAAACAAAAATCGGAAAAAACTGCCTTTTGCGGCCCGTCACAGTGATGTCCTCCCTTTCGCTCATCATCGGACGATCAAAGGACATCGCGGATTCGAGAGCGCAAGAAAAAATGCCCCTTCCTGTTACAAAAGAATCCGATAAAACAAAGTTCTCACTCGAAAATCGTTTTCGTCAAAAACAAATCAGCGAATAGATCGTAACGTTAAGAAAAAAAACACACACACACTCATATCAGCAGGTGATAGTTCCAAAGCCCCTGCTAGCCGAAAAGACATCGAGATCATGACCAGCACGACTTCCAATGTTGGAACAAATTGTAAGTCAAAGTTGAGAGGATCGCGGTTCGATGATGGTGTGGCTAAAATAAGAGTACACGTAGATTCAATCACGATGGACGTGAGTACGATCAGGGAAACGCGCGGAATGTATAACAAGGAAAACACACGAGAGATATATGTGCCCGAAGGGGTTAAGGGAAAGAGATTAATATGAAATATACGTATGTGTACGATGCTCAAATATATATATATATATATATATATATATATATATATATATATATATATATACCTATGTGCGTGATATCGAGGGAATGAGGAACGAACGATTTCAGACCGGCATATACACGAGAGTTGAACGATTTATTTTATTGAATGTTAAATTTCATGTACGCAGGAGGAGTAAGCTCTGGAGCTCGGCGAGAATTTATCCTTCGGCATTTAATTAGTTCGTGGGGCACGATAAATTTTCAGTAATGTATTTGATTAAAGGATAATGCCTCCGGTATTCGTCTGCTCTCTCTCTCTCTCTCTCTCTCTCTCTCTCTCTCTCTCTCTCTCTCTCTCTCTCTCTCTCTCTCTCTCTCTCTTACTCTCTATTTCATTCCCGATATACTGATACGGTGTTCTTGCTCCTCCATGGATGTCATTCCCTTGCTTTGCCCCTTGTAGTCTTTCGACCTCACCGAACAGAGTCCTCTCCTCGTGAGTCTCGTGGCGTGTTCCTCTACATATTTCCTAGCATATACATACACCCACATATAAGAGCTTAATCGTGATTTATCCAATCGAGCCACCCGCACAATCGTTCCCCATCCGTTCGCTCCGCCTCTACTCTCAGCTTCAGTGCGGCCAGTTCGGAAAGAGGCGATTTTCCCATAGCAGAAAATTGCAAGTCCGTTTGCTATCAAACGATCCCAATGATACCATGCGCTACGTCAAAGTACGAAGATCTTCGTTTTTTTTTCCTTTCCATTCAAAAAGTGGGTCAAGAGGGTCGGAGACCGAACGATCTTCTCACCTTAGACGCTAAAAACGGCTATTTTCATGATTTTTTTAGATTATAGATATTGATACAAAAGTTGGTACACTTAATAAATACACTTTCGAAATACATTTAAAAAAATTTTGTTTGTGTTTATGTAAGCCAAACGAACTCTAAGTGGGTAGGCCACTCTAGAGGCCGAAAAAATAGGCTTTTGGGGATTTTTTTTTCAGAATAACTACGATATAAATCGCGATTACGAAAAAGGGTGTTTATCATACATATCAGTGACTGTATACGATAATTTTTTTGAAGCGATTAATTTCAAAACGGCGGCTGTGCAACGTTTATCTAAAAGCTGCATTTTTCAAGTTGGCCGGAACCATAACTCAGACAATTTTCAACCGATTCACTCGAAATGGTGAATATATCTTGAAAAATACATTGTCTATGGAAGTACGTAGGATTTTTTTTATATTACATAGTTCATTTTTTATTACGAATTATCTGAGAAATTTTTTCACTTTCCAAAATTTTGCCTAAAAAATCGTCAGATAATTGTTAATAACAAATGAACAATGCAATATAAAAAAAGAAATCCCACGGACTTCCATAGACAATGTATTTTTCAAGATATATTCAACATTTCGAGTGAATCGGTTGAAAATTGTCTGAGTTATGATCCCGGCTAACTTAAAAAATTCAGTTTTGAGATAAACGCTGCACAGCCGCCATTTTGAAATGAATCGCTTAAAAAAAAGTATTGTATACAGTCACTGATATGTATAATAAACACCCTTTTTTGTAATCCCGATTTATTTTGTAGTTTTTCTGAAAAAAAAAAATCCCCAAAAAGCCTATTTTTCGGCCTCTTGAGTGGCCTAAGGCCTTAACTGCGTTTTTCTCGAAACAACGTTTTTCGACGGCTTGTTGATAAAATCTTCGAAAGTACTGAACCGAATCTTATGACATTTTAACCACACATTCTTTACAACTATAGCTATAGCGCATATAAAGGATTTTTTGAAATATTTTGATATTTACTTTTTTTGCCAAAAACGGTAAAAAATAACTCGTTGTTTTTTTCCAAAAATGTCCCCCATTTTCTTATTTTTGCATATATCAAAAATCGTATGATATGTGCTATAGCCATTAACACACTGAATTTATATCCGTTTGTTTTTTTTTTGTTTCGGATATTGATATTAAATTATTAAATATTGAATATTGTCTTAAATAAATAAAAAAAAATCTTTTTATGTATTTCGAAAGTGTATTTATTAAGTGTAAGAACTTTGATATCAATATGAATGATATGAACCTATCAAACAAATTCATGAAAATAGCTCGTTTTTCAGCATCTAAAGTGAGAAGACCCCTTAAGCGAGGAGGAATCCCCGTCGTAGGAAAAAACGCCCCCTACCCCCCCGGGTTTTTTCGTTCCCCCTAATATCGGTAATGCGAATGCCAAGTTCGGTAGTCTGAATTCGCTTCCCCGGATAAAGTGAAGAACATTTGAAAAAGTGAAACTTCCCTCGTAGCGAAGTGAAGAAGTGCCAAGGCTAATATTCAATGGAGAGAAATACATACATACATACATATATATATATATATATATATATATATATATATATATATATATATATATATATATATATATATATATAGTATAATTATACATACGCATTTGATACACACTCGATATACGTGTACCGATATAGATACCTCGTGAACACGATGTGTGTGGCATTCTGCACCGCCAGGGCCACTGCGATATATCTGTATTTGCATTCGTACGTGAAGGCGCATATATATTGCATCTCTTCGGTGCGGACTTCGTCTAGACCGCATTAAGCGCATTCGTGCATATACCGGCGTACGGGAGACCGAGTGTACGTAATATTTGCCTTAGCTCAATCCACACTGGCTCCTAATTACTTACAGAGCCAAGCCGCTTTCACGTACACGACGTAGCGGCTCTATCGCGATGTGCCACGATACACGCACATTCACACACAATTCTCTCCCTCTCTACACGCACACGTATATATGCATATATATGCATATACGGGGTGTCCCTCTTATCTCTGCCACCCGAAATAACTCGGTAATTATCGACGTCACAAAAAAATGTTCCAGACAAAAGTTGTACGGTGTGAAGGGGACCATCAAATGCGACCAATTTTCTTTTATTTCGATGGAGGCGCTGACGCATAGTAAAGGGCACCTCCACGTTTTAAAATGGAATGGTACATTTTTTTTTAACCATCTTGTGGAGCACCTCAAGCCGCGTAAAAAACATTAGGGGGTCAAAGTCGTTCAAGGTCGTCCAGGTCTCGGATCACTATCAAATATTTGGTAGTGATCGGAGATATATAGATTTGTATTTCATTTAAATAGGTGACCTTGAATGACCTTGAACGACTTTGACCCCTTAACGGGAGATATACACCTAGATGGTCGAGGTCGAGGATTTAGAAGCTATGAACATTCCGTCGACCGTAGAAGACCTACACTATGGGCCTGGTATCGGTGATTCCATGTAAGTTGACAAATTTCATGATTTATTCATTCCCAAATTTTCCAACGCGTTTTTCTCAAAACCACGTTTTTCAAATCGGTACCCAAAATTTCTCGAAAACCAATGAACCGATTGGCTTGAGGTTTTTTTTGGTTATTCTATACACCATTATCTAGTACTTGTCATAGGATTTTTTTCCGTTACTTAGTTTTGTGTTTTATAGGCAAAATAGTAACTAATTTTTGGCCCAAAAATCACTATTTATGTTCAAACGTCCGCCATTTTGTCATAAATCGATATTTTCAAAATCGCCTATGACAAGTACTAGATTATAGTATCTAATTTTATAATCTTTTTGGTTTTCTTTTTCAGATGATTTTTGAAGTAACGCCAGTGGGTACCATATACGCAAATACCCGAAAATGTATGAAATATCGTTAAGCAAGGTTTAACAGGCCGCCATTTTGTAACAAATTTTTCTTAAGTGCTAATTCTGCTACCATTGCTCAGAATACTCATACAGATTGAGAATATATATATTTTTTTTCAGATGCATACAACATCACCCAGAGTGGGCGCCGATTGAGGCGGTTTTCGGTGGACCATGCTGTAAAAAAATAAAAAAACTACATAAAAATATTTAAAATTATTCTTTTTAAATGTAGATACATTCTCAAAGGAACAATAAATACATATGTAAAACTTCATCAAGACAACTTCAACGGTTTAAAAGTTATTCCAACCCAAAAATGACGTAAAAATCTCGCTCTAGACCAGACTACGGCTTTAATATTTTTTTAGTTATCCTGCACGCCAATTTCGATAATGCAGTTTTGAGAAAAACGCGTTTGAAGTTCACGCCCGCTCCGAATCCGAGCGGTGAGGCACAGCGTTGACGGGCTATAACGTTTGAAGTTTTTCGAATTTCGCTTTGAAACTTTTGGTAAATATTCTGCATACACAGTTCTATTGTTTAATGAACAAGACAAAGAAATCAATTTTTTCGTCGTTGCAAACGTATATCCCGCCTTAAATCGTGCAAATTGACGTTTTTTTTTAATGTTTAGATCGTGGCATGATTTTGCCGATAAATCTCGAATATTGTCTCCGTCTACAAAATAAATTTGGGTTCGAGCTCCTGGCTGGTTTTGGAATAATTAACAACTTACAGATTGGTGAAAAATAGAGAATCATGTGTTAGGTAATGAAGATCATTTTTGCTAAACGCTATTAGGCGTTTCTGAATAGATTGTTTAATTTTTTCTTTAGTTAAGCGATTTTGATGCGATGTCGGTAACTCGCAGTGAATTTCGGCAATATCGCACTGGCAACAGGCGGCGCGAACTTTTTGATCAATTGGGCGCAACGTCAGTGGGTCCTTGTTATGGCTATGGAAGTTTTGAAAGTTTCAAAATTTTCAACAAATCGACGAATTATTTCAAGAATTTATATTTATTGAGAAGTAATTTTACGTAAATTTTGAAATTTGCCTGGACAATGTTAAACGTTCTACATCATTGAGTCAACTGTGTAGACTTTCGCTGGCATAATCTTGACGAACCTTGCAATTTCGGAACATTAAAATTAGGAATTTTAAACCGTCGACGCATTCGAAGTTTGGAGTTTCAACCCGGTCCTCATGTCAAGATCATGCCAGCGAAAGTCTACACAGTTGACTGTAAATGATGTAGAACGTGTAACATTGTCTCGACAAGTTTTAAAATTGACGCAAAATCACTTCTTAATAAGAAAAAAATCGTGATATAATTCGTCGATTTATTCAAAATTTTGAAACTGTTAAACCTCCCATAGCCTAATTATTTTAACGGTGTTAAGATTTTCGGAGTTTTGGTCTTTCGTGTAAAATTCTTTCGGAGTTTTCATCTTTCGGGGATTCTTTCGGAGTTTTCATCTTTCGGCGTTCTGACCAATCAAAGTTCGTAATTTCAACCCGGCCCCATCTTCAATTTCGAAACATTAAAATTCGGAATTTTAAACCGTCGGAGCATTCAAAGTTCTGAATTTCAATCTGGCCCCGAAAATTTGAATTTTTAGGACCCTTCAGCGACCTCTGAATATTTTTTGACCGTTCGCAGAGCTTTGGCGACAATTTTTTTTTCTTTAAGGGGTTAGGGCAGAGTAACGGGTATAAAATCATGTGCAAATGTAACAATTTTTTTTCGTATGAAAAAGTGATTCACTCATAAAATCAATTACACAGCTATTTAGTATGAATATCAAGCTGTTAGAAAATATATATATTTTTTTTTCGATGTACAAAATGGCCGACTACTCGAAACTTCCCGAAACAGCTTTTTCCATTTGGGGTGACAAATAACCTCAAGAATTTTCACTCGATTTACTTCAAATTTCAAAGTTTTGTTCCTAATTGCATTTCGCAGAGAAGTACGCACGGAATTTCTGATTAATCGAAAACTTTTCATTTTATGAGCAGTTTATGACCAGTTTTAACGAAAATTTTCACTGAAAATTCATATCTTAAGGGGAGGGTAGGGGTTTCAGCGTGAAATAAAACACTTTTTTTGCGATTTTTTTTCATTTATATGGATAGAGTAAATGTATTAAAACCTTTTGTACATTGTTAACTGTCATTTCAAGAACATTCCGTGAAATTTGCACGCGAAAATATCGACAAACAAGCCGGCGACAAAGCTTTTCCGAGAACGCCTTTGGAAAATCACGATTTGCGGTGTTCACTGTATCTCAGCTAGAAATTATCTGAAATCAAGTACCATTAAAATTTAGTCAAAGTATCATCAAATCCTCCCCTTAACGGTCTTTGATAATTTTTTTTTTCATTTCAAAATTTTTGGTGATCATGTAAAGTGAAAAGTGCTATTTTTCACGAAAATTCCGCCAGTTTGGCGGTGGAAAACCCTCTCGACGTAAAAAAAAATCTCAAACTCACCGTTGGGGGGAGGTATTTTATACGTAGAAAGTGTGTACCAAGTTTGAAATAAATCGGTCATGCAGTTTTCAAATAACAGTGAACACGAACTTTGAAAAAGTGGTTTCGAGAAAAACGCGGCACCGGCTTATTTGTGGATATTTTCGCGTGCAAATTTCACGGAATGTTCTTGAAATGACACTTAACAATGTACAAAAGGTTTCAATAAATTTACTCTATCCATATGAATGAAAAAAATTCGCAAAAAAGATTTTTTTTCACGCTGAGACCCCTACCCTCCCCTTAAGTTCAAATACCTACAACTTTAGAATAAAACAATATTTTTTAAATTCCGTACGTACTTCTCCAGGTATTCTAACGTAGATTGACGGGAATTTTTGTTTTTTGTTCTAGGAAAAAAATTGTGGATGCTAAATGTCACCCCGCGGAGCGCCTAAAAAAAGATAACAAAAGAAAACATTAGTGGTCGGCCATTTTGTACATCGAAAAAAAAAAAAAATTTCTAACAGCTTGACATTCATACTAAATAGATGTGCAATTAATTTTATGAGTAAATTACTTCTTAATACGACAAAAAAATTGTTAAATTCGCACATGATTTTATACCCGCTACTGTGGCCTAACCCCTCGAAGAAGATAATTGGATGGTGACAAAAAGGAAAAAAATTGAGCTCAAATTTGTGCCACCTTAATGTATATATATATATATATATATATATATATATATATATACACACACATTAAGGTGGCACAAATTTGAGCTCTATTCTTTTCCTTTTTGTCATATATATATATATATATATATATATATATATATATATATATATATATATATATATATATATATATATATATATATATATATAAATCGTTCAAGAAAAAGAGAGCAGGCGATACATTTCATGATAAAATTTACGCTCAGTTGAACGGGAAGGAAGCGTTGTACGGTAGGCGAGCGAGCCATTGTCGAGGAAAATACATGTACTACATCCGGAACGCTCGTGGTACGCCAAGGGGGTGAATGGGCGCTGCGTTCAGTCGGGGATGCTGTGGAACGCCGCGAGAAATGTACACGGTGGCTTGAGTAGCGAGAGAAAGATCTCTCTCTCTCTCTCTCTCTCTCTCTCTCTCTCTCTCTCTCTCTCTCTCTTTCTCTCTCTCTCTCTCTCTCTCTCTCTCTCTCTCTCTCTCTCTCTCTCTCTCTCTCTCTACGAGAATATACCGCACGGGCTTTTCCAGTAGGGAGGAAATTAGAATTGAATAGTTGATGAATTTTAGGAGTGGCAGAGTGAAAGCAAGATAGGGAGACGGAGATAGAGAAAAGGGAGCCATGGAATAAGTCTCTCTTGCTCTTTCGTTGCACCTTTTCGAGGGATCCATGGAACGAGAGGATACGTGGCTGTACCGATATTACCTCAGCTCATACCGCACTACCAGCGAGAAACCCACCCCCTTCATACATAGCGAACGGCACCCTTTCGTACCTCTTGACTAACCGGCAAACGGTCACTTCGCTCTCCGCTGCATGCACATACGGAAACGTCTCTCGGTGCCCTCGGAAAATTTCACAAATTCGCGTGGATCACTTACGCACGTATGCATATATACATCTATGTGTGTTACTCTGCCACAGCTCCGTCATTTTGATGATGAATTAATTTAAAAAAATTGTTTTGTATACTTAAATATACTATTAAAATATACCTAAATATTGATAACTGTAGAATAATTATTTCTTGCTTTTAAAAATCCCTCAATATTGCTTTTTTTCTGTCTGATTGTATATTCCCCCTTAAGGCCCCATACTCCTCAACCGGTTGAGGAGCGTGTCGCCTGGCGTTGTCGTATCGGAGTCGCATTGGAAGCAAAGATGGAAAGACGCGGAGAACCCGAACGTGGCTCTGGTGTTCCGGTAATCGGCTGCTGACTTTTGGAGCCGCTCAATTCAGACAGGGCACGGTAGCGAGATGGATAGAGAAAGAGGGATAGTCGGAGAAGACGGGATATTGAGTAGGAAGTGCGAGTAAGATCGGTTTTATTAATTTTTATAACATTTTATTGGACCTGTGTCAATTCCTTCTGATGCCCCGGAGCACTATTGACGACACATAATTTTCAAGCACCAGAAGCCATGCGGTCTCGCCGCTTCACGAATGCGCGAGAGATAACAGCAATTAGCCGAAAGGCTAATCTACTGGTAAAATGAGCGCGCACTCTTGATCCCCATATATTTTGTTTAACTTTTAACCAAACATTATTGTTCATGTCATTATGCATGTTTGAGTGAAACTTCAGAACAGTCGACTATTTAGATGGGGAGATGAGTTTTAAAATTGCAACATTTAACACTGCAGGGTCTGCATTGAAATTTCGACAGAATAATTGTCCGTAAAAAATATTTGTCCCCTATAATAAGAAGACATATTTAGAATAATACTGCAACACAAATTTTTATTTGGAAGTAATTTTTAATCGAACAAAGTTTTCAATTAGTTATGAATTAACCAACTTTTTTATTTGTTAATGAAGATAACATGAACAATAAAAATATTAATATTTGTACAGCGAATATTTTTTTACGGTAAAAGTTTTTAACTTTAAGAACACGATAATTATTTTTTCCACGAAATATTGAATAATACTGTTCTCCGGTGTTGCCATATGTCTTCTTCTTATAGGGGATACATATTTTTTACGGATAATTATTCTGTCTTTACTGAACGTTTTTAGAAAAACTGAATAGCAACGGGAATCCAAACTTTTTTCACACTTTTCCTATGTAGTTTGCTATCGTGACATATTTTTTTTTTTCAAAATTTATGAACACAATGAAATGGTACTTCGAATTATGTGACCTGATTTTCGGTCAATACAGGCCCTGGTGGGTTAAAAGTTTCAATTTTAAAACCCATTACCTCCCAATCTAAACAGTCGACTGTTATGAAATTTCACTTAGACATGCATAACGATATGAGCAATGTTCGGTTAACGTTTGAAAAAAATCTATAGAAAATCAATAGCGCGCGCTCGTTCCACCTCAATATCTGTCAACCGGAACCCGATGTTCCAGCCAAGGACGACGCGCTACGATGCGTGGAGGAGGTCCGGAAATTTTCGTCCGCCGCAATAAAACGCAGTTCACTGTGGGACCGTCATCGTAATATAGCTCAGGGTCCGATGGATTTCTTGGGACACACTCTCGATTGTTGCAAACCTGAAAGGTTCAATCGATCTTATAACTCATGCACCGAGTCCAAATAATCAGGCTCATGTCGTCGACTCGAACCCGATAGTTCCAATATATACATATACACACATATTGGGACTAATATTGTGTTTATTGATCTTAAGGCCTTATATACGCGAAAAATTTCAAAATTATTCATTTTTTTAATTATTTTTGAGTCCATTAGCCTGAACGGTTAGGAGTATTTTAAGCTTTACAGAATTGAAAAATTCTGTAAAGATTAAAATATTCCTAACCTTAAATGAGGATTGCATTGATAATAGACACCGCGCGGCGCGCCCGACCGCCAACTTCAAAGCCGATTTTCCACGATTCACTTTTTTGAACCTTGTGAAAGTTCTAACTCTTAAACGAAGGGTCAGATGGCTTTGAAATTTTTACAACATATTCCTAGTATCATCACCTATCGTGTGCACCACAGAAGCAAAATATTCAATGACACAAAAATATATAAAAAAATAAAATACCGACGCAAAATTGCGTAAAAAATTCTACGTTTCGAATTTTTATTATAATAATTTTTTATATTATTAATTATGCAATTACAAATATGTTCATTTTTTCAGACACCCACATCGATGCCAAGAACGTTCACCATCAACGCGCCCGCAAAAAAAATACATTGCTTTATTATGTTATATCTCCGCCATTTGTTAATATTTCTGATTTTTTTTACATAGACTTAACCATGTGCATAAATGATCTGTAAAAAAAACGTTGTCAATATATGCGGCATTTTTTTTAAACCGCGTCTACGAAAGTACCTTCGAAAATTGGCGAAATCGCGTATATAAGGCCTTTTAAGGGGAGATATACACCTTGATGGTCGAAGAAATCGATTCAGAAGCTGTGAACATTCCGTCGACCGTAGAAGACCTACACTATGGGCCTGGTATCAATGATTCCATGTAAGTTGACAAATTTCATGATTTATTCATTCCCAAATTTTCAAACGCGTTTTTCTCAAAACCACGTTTTTCAAATCGGTACCCAAAATTTCTCGAAAACCAATGAACCGATTGCCTTGAGGTTTTTTGTGGTTATTCTATACACCATTATCTACTACTTTTCATGGGATTTTTTTTCCGTTACTTAGTTTTTGTTTTATAGGCAAAATAATAACTAATTGTTGGCCCAAAAATCACTATTTATGTTCAAACGTCCGCCATTTTGTCATAAATCGATATTTTCAAAATCGGCTATGACAAGTACTAGATTATAGTATCTAATTTAATAATCTTTTTGGTTTTTTCTTTTTAGATGATTTTTGAAGAAACGCCAGTGGGTACCGTATACGCAGATTTTTTTACGACGCTCCAAGGATCCTACAATATCCTCGTATATTTTTGATATTTTTAAATAAAGAAAATCAAACATATTTTTGAATGTATATACTTTTAGATAATTAAAACCCCAATCCGAAATTTCAAATAGTTTTCCTTGAAAAAATTCACAAAAATGACCTTTTTCCGGCTCCTAGGTGTATATCTCCCCTTAACGAAAAATGATTATCAAAAAAAATCTTTCGCAGACGGAAGGATAATAATTCTGCCGTTATATGAAAGAAACGGGAAATCTACAAGAAAAATCAAAAATTCGTTTTCGGTACCGTTGGAATCAGTCAAAAATTGCTGTTTTCGATTTTTTGTAGATGCCTTTTTCCATATGACGGCAGAATTCCCCAAGCCAGCTCGGCGGAAACTACTTACTTTCTCGTATCCACATGGAGTACCGTTCCTAACTGGTCCCGTATAGACTGGGCCGTACCACGATTTTTTCATGTTCCACTGAGCACACCTAAGGCTCGAACACATCAGCGCACCGTCATAATCGTTTTGAATCTGTCCAAATGATATGATAATTGAAACGTGGAAGACGGCTGATCCATGTGAATGTTGCAAAGAAACGTTGAAAATTCGTCAAAGACACACTTACTCTACAAGCTCCAGGGAACCCACGAGCCTTGCATTGGTGCCCGATGCCCCATCGGAGAATGAGCCTGGGCGGCTCACACGTTACGATAGTCAGAGCCACGATGCACGCCAGCAGACACTCCGTCATACGAAACATCTTTGCTGGAACGGAATAAATAACTGCTTATAGTGCTTTTGGAATAGTTATCGACGTTTCATCAGACGAATTAAGGGGCGAGGCCGCAGTAGAATTTTCAAAACGCGTTTTTCTCCAAACAGCTCTTTTCCAATTGGCGTGACAAAAAACTTCAACAAATTTCACTCGATTTACTTCAAATTTAAAAGTTATGTTCCTAATTGCATTTCGCAGAGAAGTACGTACGGAATTTCTGATTAATCGAAAACTTTTCATTTTATGAGCAGTTCATGAGCAGTTACAACGAAATTTTTCACTGGAAATTCATTTCTTAAGGCGGTCCTCTAGTTTCTCGGGTCGAAAAAATCGATTTTTTTTCTTCATAAATCACATCTACAACATGTGTAGAAAATGTGTGCCAAAGGATTTTTTGATATTCGAAGTGGTTAACAAGTTACGCCCCTGGAACGGAGCAGGTATACGGAGCGCGCGCCGGGAGCGCGAACTTTCAAACGCGTTTTTCTCGAAACGCCATTTTTCGAAACGGTGACCACGATATTTCAGAAACTACTGCACCGATCTTGTTCAAATTTATACAGCATCTTTAATATGTTATAAGCCAGCGATTGAACTAGGATTATCATGATTGCTTCGATAGTTTTTTTTGTACGAGCGAAAAACTTAAGAAAAAATGAGTAAAAAATAGAATGTAATTTTAAGAAGTGTTTAAAAAAGTCAATTTTTGTAATTTAGAATTCACTCTAGTTCAATCGCTAGTCTTAAATATGAAGATTAAAATGCCGTTTGGTTTTTTGATTTCAGATAAGCAGAACAGCCGCAATCTTGGTCACCGTCAAGCACCTCTTCCTGTCGGCCACTATAACCTTTATTCTATTATATATTTTGACTTCAAAAAATTTGTAAAGCTTATTTAAATGTTAATAAAGATTATGCAAAAACAATGAGATTGATTATTTCGATGCTTTGCCCGTAAAAAATTATTGAAAAAGCCGTAAAAAAACAGCCGAGAAACTAGAGGACCGCGTTAAGTTCAAATACCTACAACTTTTGAATAAAACAATATTCTTTGAATTCCGTACGTACTTCTCTAGGGATTCTAATGTAGATTGACGAGAATTTTTGTTTTTTGTTCTAGGTAATAAAATTGTAGATGATAAATTTCACGCCGCGGAGCGTCTAAAAAAATTGACCAAAAGAAAATATTAGAAGTCGGCCATTTTGTACATCGAAAAATAAAATATATATTTTCTAACGCTCGATATTCATACCGAATAGATGTGTAATTAATTTTATGAGTGAATCACTCTTTCATACGACAAAAATGGTTGAATTCGCACCGATAAAGGCCTTAGGCCTTAATCGGTTAGAACTTCGTAGGCAATGAAGAGCCTTACCTGTGAGGTGCGATGTACCACAATAATCGAGATTTGTCGGATCGTAAAGAGCGTTAGCAGTCCGGAACGTCGCGCTTCGGCAGAAATGAAAATAGTGAAGAGCTTTGCCGGGGATGAACGTCGGACTACTGCCGAGAAAAAAAATTCTGCAGAGCCATAGCCTGCAGGCCACGTCGCACTACGACAATTCGGAATTCTCAGATATAGGGGGGGGGGGGGCGTAGTTTGCGAGCCACCTGGAACAACAATAATCGAGAATTCTTAAATAGCGGAGTCACACGTGAGGCATTTCGTACCACAATATTCGAGAATTTTCAGATAGTGAAGAACAATACGGTGGCCACCGTCATCCACGAGGAACGTACGCCGAGTGGCTCGCCACGGTATGTATAACAATCAGGGGTTTCCAAGGACAAAGAAAACCAGAAAGATTCGGTCAGATCTGCGGAAAAAAATGCAGTACAAAACATTGCTAAACTTGGTTGATGATCAGGAGACCAGGATCAGGAGACCAGGCAAGAAGTAACGAAAAAATACCCTTTTGCAGAAAACTGTCTTATACTGAAAGTTCCAGACTTTAATCCATAAATAAATTCTGCAATGACTGGGCTAGCTATAAAAAAGTACTCATCTGAAGTGGCGGGACGGCTCCAAACTGGAAGTGACATCGGCGCTGTTGGTAAAGCTCTGCCCATAAATTCAGAAAGCACTCACACATTGGTTGAACAAAAATCTCGGATAGTCGAAATTCGTAGCGATGTTGGAAGACAATTAACAGATCTACATCGTTGGCGGTCTTTGCCTAGATGGTTATTGATCGTGACAGGATTAAACATGCTAGTTAAAAACTCTTCAACTATAATATGCAACGTCCTAATATATGAGGCATCCCACGTCACTTCAGCCAGTAAAAAAAATCCACAAATAATTTTGAAAAATCGAGTTACTTTAGTGAAAAATATCCACCGAGTGTTGACATTTTTTTAAATTTCTCACGTTTTTTTTCTCGTTGATTACCATTTTAAAATATTTTTCCACTCAAATGGCTGTATCTTTGGCAGGATTCGACGTATTTACATTCGTAAAAAACGAAAATATGCGTCTTTTCCTAGCCTTCCAGAAAAAAATTAACTTAGATTTTATTGAGCAAGTCGAACGTCCGTTTCAGGGCAAAATATGCAAGAATATTTTTTTTCTCCAGGAAAGACACTCGATATTTTCTTTTTAAGAATTTCCCCGAATTGTGAATATGAAAAACGGATTTTTGGTATTTTTTATATTATGGGATTCCTAAACACCGTGAAGTAACAGCTATTTTTATTTTATTTTTTTTAAATTAAAATTCGATTGAAGAGTGTGGAGCACTCGCTGTATGTTCACCAGGTTTTTTAAATACATATGACATATATGTCATATGTGTCATATATGTCATGTATTGGTGTGCCCCTCACTCTTCAATCGAATATTAATTTTAAAAAATAAAAATAACTGTTACTTCACGGTGTTTAGGAATCCCATAATATAAAGAATACGAAAAAATCCGTTTTTCGTATTCGCAATTCGCGGAAATTAAAAAAAATTAATAACGAGTGTCTTTCCTTGAGAAAAAAAATATTTGTCATATTTTTCCCTGAAACGGACGTTCGGCTTGCTAAATAAAATCTAAATTAATTTTTTTCTGGAAGGCTAGAAAAAGACGAACTTTTTCGTTTTTTACAAATATAAATATGTCAAATCCTGCCAAAGATACAGCCATTTGAATGGAAAAATGGTAATCAACGAGAAAAAATGTCAGAATTTTTTAAGAAAATTTCGACACTCGGTCAATATTTTTCAATAAAGTAGCTCGATTTTTCAAAATTATTTGTGGATTTTTTCTTCTACTGGCTGAAGTGACGTGGAATGCCTCATATGTATATGCGAGGCATTCCACTCAAAGTCGACCACTTCTGATTCTCGACCCTTTCTGGTCGGGCTGAAATTTAAATATGTTATTGTTTCCTTCTACACACGCTTGTGTGATTTTATTTAATTTTTTTTTCATAATCCGAAATGTTTAATTTCTTTTCAATTTTTTGTTTTTAAATTTATTTTATGAAAAACAAATATTAAAAAAATGTTTAACGTCTTCTTCAATACAATTTTTTAGGTTTTAGGAAAAAAAAACACAAATATTTGTAAGTTTGACTTTTTTTATCTTCGATTTTTTTCGTAAAAGGATATGGTAAGTTCAGCGTTTTTTGCCGCAAGTCCCATCATGGTAAGATTGTTCTTTTTTTTCTAATTTGAAAAGTTTTTATTCTTGACTTTTTCAAAAATTTTATTTGGGAAAAGAACACAAAAAAACTTGTACCACGATGGATATTGCGGCAAAAAAACGCGAAATTCATCAAATTTTTTACGAAATAGAAAATCGAAAATCTCAAAGGTTGAACTGTGAAAAATTCGTGTTTTTTTCTAAAAAACTAAAAAAATTTATCGAAGACGGCTTTGAATATTTTTCACAAAGCGCACTTGAAAATAATGATTTAAAGAAAAAAATCTTATTTGGTAAATTTTGCCGAAAGTTGTGAGCATTTGAAAGAAAACGTCTTTTTTTAAGTTCCTATACATTTCCGATCATGTAAAAAATCTTGGTCGGCCATAGAACAAAATTTTTGATCGTGTATAGAGTACGTGGAAAATATTCGGCGGACGAAATTCGGAATGGTAGGACAAGTGGTTCGTTCAGCTCCACAGCGTCTTCGTTATTCGCCCTGTCGCACGATTCTCAACGATTTTACTGTCTCGATTTTTATTGCCACCGGATCTCTGCTAATTGGAGCCCCCTGGATGCTGGGATTTTCATCTTCGAACTTTTTTCTCGTTCTTTTCCTCTCTTTTCGTTTCTCCGGCGAGAGATGCGCTCTCACCCGTGGGGACAGAATTCTCCGTGTGCCAGGTCTCAAGTTTCGGTGGCACCATGCTCGCAAACACGTGCCTTGACCCTCGAGTATGATTTTTAATTATCCACACGGTGCATACCCGTACTCTGTCTCTCTGCGCGGTGGATAAAAGCCATAAATACACTCGTACACGTGTGTGTATGTTCTCGGTCCACGCGTCCAATCTCACAGTGTCCGAGCAATGTAAATCAATCGATACGCGGGCAGAGTTGTAGCTTGCAAAATAACGAGGCAACCGCGGAGAAAACATTCTTTCTGTTCGCCATAAATACACCGGTAATATTTTTCACCCCACAGATCGAAAGAACGATAACTCGCTATCGGTGAAAGCGATGCAATTGAATCGTCAATCTTTTTTCACGTGTATTAACGGAGACACTTTGTCCTTGGAGTGTCATATTTCAGGTGTTTACTTTTTATTTTTTTTAAAGGAAACGAGTAAAGCTTTTTGAGTGCGGTTTTTTCTTGCTTTTATTCATGATATACAGAACGTAAAAACTTTTTTTTTTTTGAAAAAAACCAAAATGGCGGCCGTTGCAGCTCCGCGAAAACAGGTCCTCAAATCGCAGGAGGTAAACGGCTGACATCACTGCCCCCTCTTTGTTGATCTGAAACACAAATTCAAAGCATATTATCAATCTGTGACCCTTTGGTCATGGAATGACGGATGGGTTTTTCGTTTAGTACAAATTTCGGAAAATGGCGGCAATTAAAAAAAAAATCGAATTTTCGCGTTTTTTTTCGCATAAAAAGATAAATAATAAATGCAAAAATGTATCTATCGAAAAAAACGATCCGTCATTCCGTGAAGACATATTTTTTGAGTATGCTCTCCAAATTTCAGGTCGATATGTTAATTACAGCGTTCAGGAGAATATCAGCCATTTTTAAAAACGTGTTTTCGAGAAAAACGCGTTTAAAGTTTTGTAATGTGTTTACACAAATGTGTTTATAATTACCGCTAATCGGCAATGCCTGGTCCATAGAGGCATCCCTCCTCTTCTTCTAGCTGCTCATGTTGAGCCGCTAACATCTTCCGCCGATTTCAAGGACAAAGTCTCCCTTAATTATTACAATTGTATCGTTATACGAAAGTAGTACCATCGGAAAAAAGACCTTGAATTTTCGTTTAGGGGGTACGTGAGTTTGACAATTTCAAAATATCAATTAAAAAAATGTTATTATCTAACAGTACAATATGTCTAAAATACTCTCCCAAAGTTTAAAGGGGTCATATACAGTCAACATTTTCCAAAAATTAAGAAACGTCTAAGGAATAATAAAATGAAGAAAAAAAATCGGTTTTGTCGAATTTCTAGACCAGACTACCGCCTTAAGGGGCCATGAAATTAACTAGTCGTTTCCTTTAACCATTCAGCTGCCGTGTGGATTAAACAATCAAATGAATATAAACTACTGTCTGAAAAAAAAGTAAACTAGAAACCGACTCTTTTGTGTGCCGAGCATGCATTTATTTTTGCATCAAAGACTGTGGCAAAAGGTCGTATGTGCGTGAGTGAGTCTTACGGTGGTAAAAGAGGTTCGTGCCTCATTGCATGTGTACGGAACGGCCGCGCGGTATACGTTCACGCTTAAAGAGTTTGTTTGAACAGCCGATATACGAGTGGTTGTGCTTTATGGCCCTCGCTATTAATAGTCTTAGTGTCGTTTGGTATAGTTGCTTTGGCCGCTAATACGCGCTTGGCCCCTCTCGCGATATACGCCCATGTGTATACATGTATATGTCATTGCAAAGGAGGCATTAACTTTCTTCGAGATTAGCAGCGAGTGGCACACGCAACGTGGCGAAAAACGAGCGAGAAGGTGAGACAGCACTCGGCAAGCAAACGTTGAATAATATCCAAGACTGGGATAGAAGACTAGTGCCATTCTCATGGATAAGACGGAGTTATTGGACTCTCGAGAAAAGCCGGACATTTTTGGAACCGGCTTGTTTTTTTTTGTTCATTCCTTTGCAATTGGACTGTCAGGATTGTTTATTAGGGTGGCGCAAATTTGAGCTCAATTTTTTCCCTCTTTTTCATCATCCAATTGTATACTTGAAAACAAAAAAAAATTGCCGCGAAAGCTGCGAACGGTCAAAAAATATTTGGAGGTCGCCCAAGCCTCCCAAAACTTCAAATTTTCATTGCAAAATAATTTTTTTTTTTCGTTCCCTTCTCCCCATGAATTTTACGCTTTATAATTTTTAAATTAAGCTCGCGAAAGCTCTAGCCGACGAATGAATATTTAGTTGTCGTTTGAGAGCATCGAAATTTACAATTGTCGCGATTATTTTCCCTTTTCACTCATGAATTTAACACTTTGTAAAATTTTCGAAACAATTAATCCTTTTTTTTCGATAGAAACGGATTTATTAAAATTACTTTACACTTCTAAGCAGATAAAACAGGGGACCTATAATTTTGTTTACGGACAAGAGCTTTGAAGAATTATTTTATGAGAACAAAGATTATAATTCTTGGGTTAGCAGTGTGAGGTAAATTTGAAAAGTCTATTTTTTGAGAAAGTTGATTAATTGTTTTGAAAATTTTACCACGCGTCAAATTTATGAGTGAGAGGAGTAAAAAAATTGGCAAAAATTGGAAATTTCGAAGCTCTTGAGCGACCACTTAAGGCCTCATATATGCGATTTCGCCGATTTTGAACAAATTACGCAGATATTGACAAATTTTTTTTTACAGATCATTTATGCACATGGTTATATGTGAAAAAAAATCAGAAATATTAACAAATGGCAGAGATATAGCATATTCACACGATTCACTTTTTTGAACCTTGTGAAAGTTCTAACTCTTGAACGAACGTTCAGATCGCTTTGAAATGTTCACAACATATTCTTAGTATCATCACCTATCGTGTGAACCACAGAAACAAAAATTTCAATGACCCAAAAAATGTAAAAAATGAAATACTGACAGAACATTGCGTAAAAAAATTTTAAGTTTCGAATTTTTATTATAAGATTAAAAAAAAATAATATTGTTGGTCCACACTTAAGATACATTCATTATGCAATTATAAATATGTTCATTTTTTTTCAGACACCCACATCGATGCCAAGAAATTTCACCATCAACGCGCGCGACAAAAAAAAATACATTGCTTTATCATCTTATATCTCCGCCATTTGTTAACATTTCTGATTTTTTTTTACATATACTTATGTGCATAAATAACCTGTAAAAAAATGTTGTCAATATATGCGTCATTTTTTTAACCGCGTCGAGAAAAGTACCTTCAAAAATCGGCGAAATCGCGTACACAAGGCCTTAATTAAAAAATTATAAAGCGTAAAATTCATGGATGAGAAGTGAACGAAAAAAATCGATTTTCTAATGAAAATTGGAACTTTCGTGAGGCTTGAGCGACCTGTAAATATTTTTAGACCGCTCGCAGCTTTCGTGACCATTTATTTTCTCAAGATAATTGAATAATGAGAAAAAGGGGGGAAAAATAGACCTTAAATTTGTGCCACCCTATTGTTTATGCATGCGACCGGATCGGGAGGTTTGCTATAATATTTATTCTCTCGTTTCTCTGAAAACGATGCCACGCACCTATACAGGTAACTTGGGGCTATGCTCGGGCGTCGATTTTTCTCGTGGGTCAGTCCTCCTTCCCTCGTCGTCCCTCGGGCCCGCGAGTCTCGACTCATTCGGTCATTCTTATCGCCTTGCCGGCTTCTCGCGTTACTCTTAATTGCAAGCTCGAACGTTGCAACCCTCGCAGGTGCACACCGACAACCCCTAAATTTTCAGCGGCAAGAACGAACCGATCGACCCAGCGGCCCGTTGCACACACATTCGCGAATGGGGAATGAAGAAAAAAGAAAGCTTCAGCGTGAATTTAAAGGTGTGGCAAGAGAGATTCGAATCTTTGGAAAGATTTGCGATCTCTCATTGCAAAACGGAGAGAGCGAACCAGAGAGAGGGAGAGAGAAAGAGAGAGAGAGAGAGAGAGAGAGAGAGAGAGAGAGAGAGAGAGAGAGAGCGCAAAAAAAAAGTTCATCCCAATATCTTGCGGAGACGATCAAGAGTTGTTTATGAGATCTGTAGAATTATAAATATATAGATACACACATATAAATAAATATACATCGAGTATACGTATAGAATAAAAGAGATCTATTTTTGCAAGACTTCATATCGAGCGCGTAGTAAATATATGGGCCGTATATACAGCTACACCATGCTATTACTTTTCTCGCGAGCTTTGCCGGTTGATATTGTGCGCCATTAGCATATCGGATAGGTATACGGCGCGGATATACGACCTTTAAATTTAAATCCACCCTGCCCCTCTCAACCCTGCCTAATATAACGCTAAAGGTGAGAAAACACCCTTCGATATTAAAAGTTGCGTGGCTTAGAGATATTATGAGGGAGGTGTATGTATGCACGCGGGGAGGCCTCGGCGGCAGAAGCACCAAACGTCAAACGCACACACACACACATACACACACATACACACATGTGAAGAAACTACCCCTCGCTATTTCTTTTTTGTTTCTTACCTTTATTTTTCTTTTCACCATATCTCTCTCGCACTCTCTCTTTTTCTTTCCCTCTCACATGATTTTTGCGTAGTTCCTTCGCGCCTCGATGTCGAAGGATTCCCGCTCTCATATTCCCCTTTCGTCTCCGTATCTATATTGTACACACTCTATCCTCCTACGACCCTTGACGCTCTCGTACTCGCGCGGAACTTTGTGTACCTACTTTATATATGTATATATATATGTGTGTGTGTGTGTGTGTGTGTGTGTGTGTATATATATATATATATATATATATATATATATATACGCATGGCTGCGGCTGTAACTCAACCAGTTTGCGTACGAATCGTGTCGCCCACATTTGCACATTTTACGTGCACAAAAGTGCTAAGAAGGGAACAAACTTCGAGCGCGAGTGTGTGTGTGTGTGAGAGAGAGAGAGAGAGAGAGAGAGAGACAGCGAGGTTATTGCTCGGATTTGTCGCCGAAGCGATATACCCCGAGCCCCATACTGTTGAATAACTCGCACAATATACACGCATAGATACACATACTCGCATATCACACATTACGTGTGTAAAATATAGTGCTCGTGTCTCACAGCTCCGTACACGTATACATTCGCTATTGTGCGGAAGCATACGTTTCCCCAATGGTATTCCCGCGCACCTACACCCGCCGCAAAATCGCAAAATACACACGTACACTTTCGATCGATACGTATAGAGCTGGCCGTGTGTGTGTGTGTGTGTGTGTGTGTGTGGGTGTGGTGTGTGTGTACACAACTAGCCGCGATAGGTAATACAATCTCGTGCGACCGACAGTCGACGAGGGGTAATCATGCGGAAGCGTTCTCCACAGTACGGATAATTGAGTGGGGGTGGTTTCAACGATGTAATAAGTATTGTAACACGAAGCATCGCGGCCGAGCTCTACAGCCAACGAGGAAGACCCTAATCCATTTCACCCCGGAGCTTCGTGCGCGTCCGGCGAAACATTTAAAAACGACACTGTAAATACATAACTGCATTCATATACATATATATATATATATATATGTATGTGTGTATGTGTGTGTGAGTGTGTGAAACTTTTTCATACCTTGGTGCATCGACTTCCCTACGTACCCTTAAATTTGCATGACGAATCACTTTGTTCTCGGGAATCGCATATAAATACAGCCACTTATGATATATATATATATAAGGAAGGATTAAATGAGATCAGGTAAGATGGTATTAGGTCCATTGTATCTTGGGCAAACCCTAAGGCGAGCGAAAGATGCGACCCTAAACTTATAGTGAAACAGAACTGGACCAATATATATATAATGAATAATGAACCTCAATAATACTCGTGATAATGATAGTAGTGATAATAACAATAAACGAGGAAAAAATGAAGCAAAGGCGGGCCCGGAAAAGAGCGAGAACCCCACACGATGGAACTGTAAAGGTCGCAGTAAAAAAATGTAAACAACACAATAAACGATGGCAATCCTAATAATAATTAAAATAATAGAGATTGACATAAGAGAGAGAGCGGGAGAGAGAGAGAGAGAGAGAGAGAGAGAGAGAGAGAGAATGATTAGAGATAATAATTAAAATAATAAACATAATAGAAATAATAATAAAATTATTCACAGACAAATTATTTATTGTAATTCAATTTGTTTTTATTATTTTTTAATGAATATATTACAATGAGAATAAAGATAATGCAACTCGCCGGAAGAATAACAATAATCGCAACAATGATATTGAGTTTGAAAAAAGAAATGAAACAATGCATGGTAATTAAGTTTTGTTTGGTTATAATTCATAATTATAACTAAGGAAATAGATTAATATACAATAACGATACTGATAATGATGAATATAATACTGTTTTTATGATTTCAAGATTTTTTCTTTGCAATTTCAATTTATTATTCTTTTATGTATATGTCACAATGAAAATAAAGATAATACTGTAGATAACGATAGAGAAAGATTGATCTATTTATCATAGCTGAGAGTTTTTCGTTGAGTAAATAACAAAATATTATAGTGAAGGCGTGATGGCGCAAAGAGCATAATAAGTAATGAGATGCATAAGTGAGTACATGTTGTGGCTTGCACACGTTTCACACACGTGTGTGTGTGTGTGTGTGTGTGTGTGTGTGTGTGTGTGTGTGTGAGAGAGAGAGAGAGAGAGAGAGAGAGAGAGAGAGAGAGAGAGAGAGAGAGAGAAAGAGAGAATGTAAAGTATAATGCATTAAGGAAGTACAAATGACGGACTCTGGCGGAGCTTTTGTTTGTTCACCAGCAGCGAGAAGTTCTCCGGTTACGTAAAAAATAATATTATACCACCTGAAACATAAAATAAGTACACGTTTCGAGCAAGACCATTGCCATCGAGCATCGATCGCGAGGCCGCGGCTCGCTGGGAGCAGTGATGGATCGAGCTCACTTATCACCACCCCTCCGGGAACCCATCCAACCCTCGTGAAGTCGCCCATCGTCCCGTTACCCCCCCCCCCCCCCCCGCCGTGCTCGCGGCCCCACGGTTCGCAAAAATGGTGACGGCGATCCCGAGCGAATTGATTATATCATAATCAGGAGTTTGCTCGATTCGACGATTAAATATATAGATATAGCGGTTTTTGTGCTCTGTCAAGCACGATATTTTTTTTCCGTCGGATGTAAAACTTTAAGGTAGTATTGTTGTCTAGATGTTTGAAAAAACCGTTTTTTTAAACTTTGTCTTATTATTCTACAGACCTTTCTGCATACGTCTGTGAAAAGAGTTTTAAGGAAGAGATCGGTGCAGGAGAGGAACAAATTTACTGATTTTCATGATTTTTTTTAGTAGACGAAAGATTATTTTACCATTTTGGAGGTGAATATTTGCAAGCTAGAAAAGGGGTGTAGAAATTTTGTACCGAGTCGATGTATTTCAGGGCACTTTGTTTATAATATTTAAGTCGGGGGAAGGGAATTTCAACAATTATTTCAACCCCCAAACGCTTTTTTTACTTTTTTCAAAGGTATGGAGGAAACGGGTTTGGTGACATCAAGTGGCTCAACTGACGTGGGTTTGGGTTCGTTTGGGCTTGTTTGGGTACAAGTCAAATTAGAGTAAGCATACAGAAAACGTATTTCAAAAAACGAATATTTTCCGGAAATATTTTTTTTCTTAATAAAATACCCCTCCCCCATCATTAAAAAAAATGTCATACAGCAAAATGGCGCCGAACACGTGAAAAATTTTTTGGAGCCGATTAGGGCTGGAGCCCCACTTGTGAATGTTTACCATTTTGGAAACTTAGAGTATGTTTTATTACTACTTTTAGCTGTTACATGGTATTTTTGAAATTAATCTTTAAAGATGGCGGAGGTATGGTATTTAAAAACTGGCGTGACGTATAGCTAAAAAACTAATCATCAGATACTGATGAAATTTGGTATAAATCTTCGTGACCTTATTGTCGAAAACATGACCCCATATGTTGATGAAAATTGAAAAATTAGACGATTTTTTTATTGCAAAACGTAGCCATTTTTTTTCGGAGAATTCAATCTTTTTGTTTGAAAGCGTACCATTTAATCGATTTTCAACATTTCTCACTTTTTCTTGGTTCATATTCTGCGTATGACTGTTAATGAGAGAAAAATCTTCGTTGGTTTCTTTCAGATGAATCCCGCCGACGCTACGTGTCACGTCGTCTGACAACATTCGCCGCAATCCGTTTAGAAGACCGTGCCATACCTCCGTCATTTTTGAAGATTTAAAAAAATACCATGTAACAGCCAAAAGTAGTAATAAAACATGGCCTAAATTTCAAAAAAGTTGAAAAATCATTCTTTTAATTTTTTTTTTGAAAATCAGGATTTTTTTCCTGACCGAAAGGTATCTCTCCCCTTACTGATACTCATAAAATTATCCGAGTTATAAAGATTATAAGGGCGCTGCCGAGACGCAGCAATTTCAAGCGCGTTTTTCTCAACATTATGCCTTTCAAATCGACAACCGCGAGATCTCGATAAACAATTTGCTGATTGAGCTGAGATTTGGCATACTCCGTCAGTAAAATGTTTTTAACTGTAGTAGCAGAGTCGAGCTGAAATAATTTTCTTTTACAACTCGCAGAACGGTTGAAAAATAGAAAAAAATTATAATCAAAGTTTAGCGTAGTCCTATTTTGTACAATTTTTTTTTGCTGAATTCCGTACCAACCGCACAACGTCGAGGTCGAGGATTTAGAAGCTATGAACATTCCATCGACCGTAGAAGACCTACACTACAGGCCTGGTATTGATGATTCCATGTAAATTGACAAATTTCATGATTTATTCATTCCCAAATTTTCAAACGCATTTTTCTCAAAACCACGTTTTTCAAATCGGTACCCAAAATTTCTCGAAAACCAATGAACCGATTGCCTTGAGGTTTTTTGTGGTTATTCCATACACCATTATCTAGTACTTGTCATAGGATTTTTTTTTCCGTTACTTAGTTTTTGTTTTATAGGCAAAATAATAACGAATTTTTTGCCCAAAAATCACTATTTATGTTCAAACGTCCGCCATTTTGTCATAAATCGATATTTTCAAAATCGGCTATGACAAGTACTAGATTATAGTATCTAATTTAATAATCTTTTTGGTTTTTTTTTTCAGCTGATTTTTGAAGAAACGCCAGTGGGTACCGTATACGCAGATTTTTTTACGACGCTCCAAGGATCATACAATATCCTTGTATATTTTTGTTATTTTTAAATAAAGAAAATTAAATATATTGTTGAATGTATATACTTTTAGATAATTGAAACCCCAATCCGAAATTTAAAATAGATTTCCCTGAAAAAATTCACAAAAATAACCTTTTTCGGATGCTAGGTGTATATCTCCCCTTAAGAATATGTTTAGTTTTTTTTTTCAGATCCTACACATCCACAACACTGGTCACCAGTGGCGGTTGCTGCGCACCGTTATAAACAAAAGTACAAAAGTACATGATAATACATTTTTTTTAATTTGTACACATTCTTGAAAAATTAATAAACATGTCTATTTTTTTCTATTTTTTTTTTAAATTTTTCATCCTATAAATAACTTCAAAACAGCGCTCTAGACAACAATATTGTCATCTCCGGAGATTTGGGGATATAAATATAAACGTGCATTTATACCTGGAGGAGCGCCTCATGGCGGAAAATCCAGTGAAGCCACTCCACCGTTTCACCACGGATATAACGAACATAAATCAATAACTAATACGAAGCGTATTAAAATTTAATTCCCAAGTTCCTCAGACGAAAGAGGGTACAGTGGTACGTATATATTTATGTATGTATGTATAAAACCGATTTCTCAACAAGCCCGAAGAGAGTCAGGTGAAACGAGTATACACATCGACACTGAGGCACAGGCGCATTTTAACATCGCTCCGTCCATACAAATTCAGTCCATACCTGCGCCCCAACTCGCTTGATTAATTGAAACTTAATTGAATTCCCGGTGGAAGTATTAATCGAGGAGCTATTGAGGTTCGAAATTCTCTCAAGCATATCCACGTGGAACGGCTCGTAATATCAGGGAATATACAAGTTTTTGTGAACATGATGCAAAAACAAATTTTTTTACATTGCGATAATTTAAAAATCGGTTTTTCCAATCGTTCATGTACTACTTTGGTAGTATCGTCGTGATCGTTCTGTCGCACGGGATTTTGCATCGCACACGTTTGGAGAGGAAGCAAACGGTGGACGATACAGTCAGGTGTCTGAAAAATCGCGTTTCGGGAAGTTTTCTGAGAATGTCAAAGATGGTAATATGCAGGAAGTAAACGATTTCTCCCCATTGATTTGTATCATCGATACTGACCTTGAATGACCTTGAACGACTTTGACCCCCTGATGTTTTTCATGCGGCTTGAGGTGCTCCATAAGATGGTTGAATAGAAAATGTACCATTCCATGTAAAAAAGTGAAGGTGACCTTCACTATGCGTCAGGGCCTCCTCCGAAATAAAAAAAATGGTCGCATTTGATGGGCCCCTTCACACCGTACAACTTTGGTTTGGAACATTTTTTTGTGACGTCGATAATTACCGAGTTATTTCGAGTGGCAGAGATGAGAGGCACACCCATGAGGCATATAAAGTGTTACAGAGCAATAGCACTCAAACTATTGATCATATCCAAAAATGTTCCGGGCAAAAGCTTCAGGGTTCGAGAAGGCCGTCATACTGGGCCACCCTATTTTTTTTATCAGCGGAGGCGCTGCAGCTACGTCAAGGTCAACTCCACTTTTTAAAATGGAATGGTACATTTTTTTCAAGCATCTTGTGGAGCACCTCAAGCCGCATAAAAAACAGGGAGTCAAAGTCGTTCAAGGTCATTCAACGTCACCTAATAAAATGAAACACCAATCTAAATATCTCGGATCACTACCAAATATTTGGTACTGATCCGAGATATTTAGATTTGTATAATCGATACTGACCTTGAATGACCTTGAACGACTTTGAACCCCTAATGTTTTTTGTGCGGCTTGAGGTGCTCCACAAGATGGTTGAAGAAAATGTACCATACCATTTAAAAAAGTGGAGTTGACCTTGACGTAGCTTCAGAGCCTTCTCGAACACTGAACCCTTTGTCTGAAACATTTTTGGATATGATCAATAGTTTGAGTGCTATGGCTCTGTAACACTTTATGTGCCTCACCCCATATATATATATATATATATATATATATATATATATATATATATATATATATATATATATATATATATGTGTGTGTGTGTATATATATATATATATATATATATGTGTGTGTGTGTGTGTATATATATATATATACAGGTTCATTATTTCTTTACTCAATTATTTATTCATTTATACATAAGGACCACAATCTTGTTTGCTATTTCTTCGATATCCTTTTCCTTTATCTTCCTTCCTCTTCATTCGTTCTATCCCTCCTTTATTTATTTCTCCCTGTCCTTTTCCACACACACACCCACCCACCCACACACACACACACACACACACACACACACACACACACACACACACACACACACACACACACACACACACACACACACACACACACACACACACACACGCACGCACGCACGCACACGCGCGCACACACACACACACACACACACACACACAACGTTGCTGCATCATTGCGGACCGGCCAACTGCCGATGCAACGCGGAATCTTAGCAAAACCGGGCGGCTCTGCGATACAAATGTGGTAGTGCGGTGGGTGTAGGTATACACACGGTATAGGTTCAATTAGGTCCGAGTCAAAGAATTATTTATAGGCTGTTAAACGCGCGAGCTTAGACCCCCCGCGAGACCGGTACTCATTTTGTTTCATATTTTCTTTTTTTCATCTACCTGAATTATAGGCATCTCGCGGATAGTGTGTATATATATATATATAGATTTGCACACGGGAGACCGTATCCCTGATGTCCCTTCGGCCGGGGGTCCTCCACCGTGTTGCATATAATACGAGCCCGTGCACAGTGCCGAGAACGTGCCAAGCGATTTTTAATCGGTATCGATAATAATTATGGCCCATGCCGAGCACAACACTCGATCCATAACGGGAAATTAATGGAACGGGTAGAACTAATTTACATATTATACGGCCGCGATCTAACTTTGAAAAAATTGTATATATATATACATATATATATATATTGAATGTGACCGACCATGGTGGATCGACTATAAGGGTTCGGCTTCGGCAGTACTCCGAGTCAAGGAGCGTTATGCATGGCCGATACATACCGAGCGGTAACCGCTTAGCCGGTCACCAGTGAGCGAAACGCCAATACTTCCGAGACCTTGATAACGATACTTGAGTAAAACGTCTGAGCACCAAAGAATCAGAAGAATATGGAGCCCTCTATACCACTACGGGTTTTCCACAGTTTCCCCGTACCCTCGGAAAATGCGGTATAGTATAGCTCAAGACGGCTGTAGGCGCAACGGAACTTAGGTTGGATTAGCGAAGTTCGGGTAGGGAGTGATAGGACCGGGTGAAATTGGGAAGAGTAATACGTACAAACCCGCAAGAGTTATACGGTATGATGTTGAAGTTTGCATCATTGGAACGCAACGAATTATTTTCGCGTTCTTTATTTCTTGATTTCTATTATTATCCAAAGCTTTCCTTTGCGAACTGGGGTTATAAATCTCTAATGAAACATCCGTGAAAACGTTTGAGTGTTTTTCTCCGCACGAATCGGCCAAAAAAATTGAGCAATTGACAGAGTTCATTTTCGTTGTATTCCAATATACGTTAGAACTCGGGAAAAAAGGTTTATTGAACATAAACACACACACACATATATGGGACATTCCACGCCATTTCACCTAGCCTGTGACCTCGACCATTTTTGGTTTTCCTGATTTTTTTTGTAAAATTGTACCTCATGATAGGAATATACACACCACTTTCTAGATTTTTATCTCTTCTCTTTTAGGAGTTGTAATTTTCAAAAAAATGTCGATTTCGGAAGTTTTGGAAACGTTTACACGCTGATAACTCCTGAAGTAATTGAGATATCGACAAATATCACTATATCATTTTTTTTTTCATTTTGACGCATCTTTCATTAAAAAATATGCACCGATTATCAATTATTAATGTCAACGTTTTTTTTTTTTTGCGTGTAAAGTAAAAACTATTGTTTTTAAAAATGATTGACATGTTTTATTTTTTTCAAAAAATTGTCTAAAATAGAGTGACCCATTCTATGATTTTGAAGACTAGTCTCATCGTGGGCCCATTTTTTCTTCTATTTTTTTCGCATTAATCATGTTCTTTCAAGAAGATTTTTGTCATTTTAATTTTCAATGATGATATTGATGATTTTGTGAGTTTCAATTCGGCTTCGACGAGCCTGAAATGGTTTATTTTTTATCTGTAGTGAATTTAACGAAAAACAAAAATGATTTGGCATAAAACGTATTTTTTTCATATACCTATGTATGAATGATGAAAGGTGATTTTGGAGGCGTTCGTCTTCCAGGACCTACTATGCCCCTTGTCAACATCAAATGGACCCTAATGTTTTCAAAATAACCATTAAATAAATACAATCATATTCATAGGGTTAGTCCATTAATCACGTGAGGTTTTTTAGCCACTTTTTGAGCCCCCCCCCCCCCCCCCCGCCCCCATGGTGATATGTGGTGAGGTTTCTGTTATCCAAATCCTCCCCCCCCCAACTATTTGAGCCTCACGTAAATTATGGACGACCCCACATCACCATGGGTGAGGGGGGGGGGGGGGGGGGCTCACAAAGTGGTCAAAAAACCTCACGTCATTAATGGACAATCCCATACGAAGGTACCTTAGAGGATTGGCCTGTTCCCAAAATTGGAGACGCGTTTGAAGAATATTGAATACAAAATTCTTGTTAGATATAATACGTTTGAAGATATGTGACATATAACCAGTTCAAAATAAACTTTAGCTTTACATGTATATATATATATATATATATATATATATATATATATATATATATATATGTGTGCGCGCGCGTGCGCGTGTGTGTGTGTGTGTGTGTGTGTAAATAATGGATGAATTAAATAAATTCATCGAGCCATGCTTCTTCGAAAAATCGCGAAACGAAAAACAAAACGATGGTAAAAATCACAATACGATTTTTCTCGCGAGTTATTCGATGCGGAGAAAGCCAACATACATTCAGTGTGTTAGCCACTATGGACTTTTGTGTGCGCTGCTACTCGGAGATTTTCTCCAGCCAGCAGGGTAGACTGTCGAACAAACATTATAATTTGCATTGTTCTTCTTCTTCTTCTTCTCCACCCTCATCTCGGTTTCTTTATTTTTCGACGCAATTGAATATAACGAAATGCAAACAACAGACGGAATACGGGGTGTCCGAAAGGCTGCGGCCTCATCTCGCGATATGAAGCGCGGGAGGGCGAGAGAAGAAGGGATGCGCTGTTGGAGCGAGGAACACAACTAGGGCTCCAAAAAGGACTCCGGAGGGTGATCGCGTACTTTAAGTGGCTCGATGATTTTTCGCGAGGTTTCAGGTGAGCCGTCTTTTTTGCTCGATTAAGTTCAGGAAATTGACATAGATCTTTGTGCTTGGTCTCCAGAAAGGAACTATGAGCGGAAATTTGGGGTGGAAATAAAAAATCTACAGATCCACAAAGTGCAACTATTTCATGGCATTGCAAATGAATCAGCCTGATCGGGCAATAAAAAGCAGGTATATGTAAATAATATGGTTGGTTTTTATTATTTTTCAAAAAATATCGATACGTTGAGGCATATAATTGGGTTCGTTTGGACTCGTTTTGGGTTTATTTAGCTTTGTTTGTTCATTTGGGATTTTTTTTGTTTCGTTCGTATAATAATTGTTATATAATTTTGTCATATATTTGTAATGAACGTTGTAGTATAATTTCAAAATCAATAACATGCTTATTAGAATTGAGAAATGTAGGCACTTCCGATTTCACGTGTATTACGGATATGTCATAGCGTAATAGCGGGTGGATGTCGTCTCGAATGTATAGAGTTTAAGCTTGAAATTTCCACAATACTTTTTTTTTAATTCCAAAGTTTCATAGCCTAAGGTCTTAACTTCAATTTTCAACAAAGATATTGTAAAAATTCGAAAAAAATCCTTTTTTCCCTTTTTTTCTTTTTACCCTTTTTTCCCTTACCCTTTTTTCTTTTGCGTTTTTCTCGATACCATGTTTTATGAAACGGTGTAAGTCGTATCTCAAAATCTATTAATCCAATTCACTGCAAAATCGGGCCGAGCTTACAAGGAACATCCCTCAGGTGAGGGATGTTCCTTGTAAGCCCTTCGATTTTGTTGAAATTTGGATATGTTATGAAGCACCGAAAAGTAAGCGATACGTATTTTTTTTTATCGGCGGAAAAACGGTTTTAAGGGGTGAAACCACCCCTTAATTTTTTTTGCAATGTCACTATACTGGATTTTTCATTGCTTCGGATTAGAAGAATTTTCGTTTTTGTTTCATTAAAACCGGTGGACTCCTTGTGTGTGAAACTGCTATATTACCCCTAGAGATGCCTTTTTTCGAGGGGTCGTTTCACCCCTTAAAACCGTTTTTCCGCCGATAAAAAAAATACGTATCGCTTACTTTTCGGTGCTTTATAACATATCCAAATTTCAACAAAATCGAAGGGTGTCACCTGAGGGATGTTCCTTGTTAGTTTACAACATTTTCTATAGAATGACCGGATAATTTGTTTAGATACTCATCCATTTGTTAATAACGAACGTGTGAAGTTATTTTTTTTGTCGGGAAGCGACCTATTGCTTTAGCGCTTGCCATTTTCGTAATTTTGAAAATTTCAAAAAAAGTATCCGGTCATACGAAAGTTTTACTATTGGGATGTTGAATAAGTTCCAACTGTTTTTTTTCGTGCAAATTAATGGTTCATTTACAGAAATCATTCCTAATGCCTTAAAACGTTTCGAAACTGTTGTGTGATCAATTCCTAATCATTCTGAAAGATCAGCTAGCATCTGACATGAGTCTTCATGAAGTAATGCCTTCAATTCAACACGAAAAAATCATTACTTGTGAAGGGTCTGATCCAATCTCTGCATGATGTTTCTGACAGAGAATGGTCGCCGTAAGTCAACTAGAACAGTAAACTTCCTCGCTAATACCTACTCTTTATTAGCACGAAATTTGATACGTTTAACGCTATTTAAAAAAAAGTTGTTTACACTTCGACGAAATGACATACAGTAAATTTCAAGCTTGCTTTTAGTACGTCTTTATAGATGCATTACCATCTCAAGGATGTATTGCCCGTTCCCTACCAAAGGTGAGCTTCAGTAAGAATTTTGAGTACTTTGCGATGACATTAAAATCTGAAAAAAATAAAGCGTATTGAAGATGCTAAGAACATTGGTTTTGAATAATAAGAATGCCCAAAAGGTATAAATAAATTGTTTAAACAACAATTCGTTCGAAAAATCTCCGGTAAATCTTGACGTTTTGTGACACTAAATGAATTATGATATTTTTTTCTGAATACACATGTTTTTTAAAGATTTTTCTCTCTATTCCGAAAATCCCGTTTTTGGAATTTTTCAGAGGCGTACCTATGACACTGTTCGTTCAATACCCCGGACACTTCTTGGATTTAATGTGGAACGTTGCTCCGAAAACATATTGGAAACATATTGAAAATTTGGGACTCTTCGTCCATTTTTTTAAATTAAAAAAATTAAAATAGAAACAAAATTCTTAAAAAATGCATACCTATTCAGAAAAATCTACGAATTCATTTTATAATATAAAAAAATAGTTCACCGGATATTTGTCGAACAATTTTTTTTTAAACAATTTACTAATAACTTTTTTGCATTATTGTCATCGCAAATTAATGTTCTTAGCATCTTGAACGTGGTTGATTTAAAAAAAATGTTAATCTTATCGCGAAGTACTCAAAATTCTCGCCGAAACTCACTTTTGGTAGAGAATGTACGGGCAGTACATCCTGAAGCTACACGCACGCAGTTCGGGTAACGCCATCAGTTAAAAATTAGCGAGAACTTATTCAACGTTCTAATATTATACTAAAAGTAATTTTTTTCAAACTCATCTCCCATCACCCTAGTAGCCAGACCCCACCTCCACCGATTGGTCATCCCGAAACGGCAGTACTTTGTTCTAATAACAATATCTTCATTGTTTATAAATATTTTCCAATTAAAAAAAAACTCCAACTTGCCAAGACTATGTATAAATTACGTGTAAAATCCCGACCTCGTCATCTCGATACTCTGATCGGAAAAAATCATTGAAAACTGGCCTCTTTTTTGGATGCCTAGCCTACGCAGAAGCGTTGAGGGGCTATACCAGTGTAATACTTTTTAAAAATCGATTTTTTTTGCCTTTTTCGACAGTTTATACTTCGAAGAATATCCTGTAAAAATTTCATGGCCGTATCTCTAATAATTTTATCTTGCAAATATCGATAGTTAAATCTTTAAACGCGTTTTTCTCGAAATGAGATTTTTCAAATTGGCTGACATTGTAACTCAAAGAGCAATTATTCGATTGACTTGAAATTTGAACTGAGTAATCTTGAATATATTTACTCTACAATGACGTAGGATATTTTTGATTGGATGAAAATTAACGATTCGGTATTGAAAAAACGACCATTTTACAGGCAAGAAAACAGACGTTTTTTTTCATAACTACGCCATTTTGTTAGATTTTGATATTTTTCGAAAATCCTACGTCATTGTACAGGAAATACCTTCCGGAGTAACATTTTTTCCGTTTTCGGTTTCAGCTACTCAGTCGGCCGGAATCATGTCAGCAGTGGAGGAACTTTTGTTTTTGGCGCCTCCGCGAAGGCAGCGCATAAGTCGCTTGGATCTCAATATTTTTCTATGAAAAAATTATGTAATATAGAGCAAATACAGCCAAATATATTCTCAATTTTCCGAAACATTTGCTCGAGTACTTTTCTTCCAAAAAATTCCCGAAAATCACCCAAATTGTCAGAGTTCACACTGGTACAGCCCCTCAACGCCGGGGGAAGAAAAGAACGCGCGGGAGAATGTGTTCGGTCGGCGAAGCGCTCAAGATCTCGGCCCTCGGTGTTTGCTTAGGCAATCACGGCGAACGAAAAATCAGAATCGCTGGTCTCCTCGGGGAGCTTCGCGAGCGAGTCCGAGAGAAAGGGAGGAAGGGCGATCGTCGGCTGGGCAAGGGACATGGGGGACCGGGACGATTCCTGGCGACGTCGACGGCCAACATCATCAGGCAAAGGCTTGTAATTTTGATCATTTGACCGCTTGCGCGATTCGCCCCGCGAAAAAAAAAGGACCGACAGGGTCCAGGCCGTTTGCCGTTGATTCTTCGTTCACGCACAACGGGCCAGCATCAGCAATTCGCGGACTTTTACCGCAGACACGGAGACGGAGAGAAACGGAGAAAGGATGTAATAATTCCCCAGGACAATGTCCATATTACTCCTATCCTAAAATTCATTTTACACTCACAAATAATTAATAACAATTCACGTAACTGCAATGAAACTTTTTCTAAAAATTGGTATCAAGCCCAGAAATTCTAAGCTCTATATACACGGACCAAGATAGAAATCCTCGAATATTCGATAATCTCCGCCACTTATATATACACTCGCTCGAATGTCCCGATCGACGAACTTGTACAAAGACGTTAAATTTCCGAGCCAAAAGTTCCCTCGCTAATTCCCTCGGAAGCTCGCCTCTCTCTCTCTCTCTCTCTCTCTCTCTCTCTCCCTGTCACACACACACAGTGCGTCGAATTGCTCTGTCGGTATATAGGCTGCACGCGAGAAAATATACTAAAATGAGACGACTAAAACGCGTATGCGTGGCGAGGAGTATACGTGAGAGAGAGAGAGAAGGAGAAAGAGCGAGAGAAAGAGAGGTAGCGACGGGTAGGTGAGATACGTCGTTTAACACTCGACGAGGAATTCGCACGGATGGTTTAGGTTTCAACCATTGTCGCTTATACAAGTAGACTGACACACACACACACACACACACACACACACACACACACACACACACACACACACACACACACAACACACACACGCACACACACACATGCATACATGCATCTTTGACGTTTACGAACGTACCACGATCGATCGAGGCACGTGTGCGTAACATCAACTCTCGAGATCGCGATTCGGGTCATCACCGAGACGAATCTCGGATTCTCCGCTTCAGCTCCGTTGCATTGTACAGATTGACAAAGCGTCTACGTGTCTTATTAATCGCTCTTCAGCCATTGCAATCCCAGTGGAAAACGTCTCCATACAATTATCCTCGCTGGCAACAATCGTCAATGTTCGTTTCTGACGAATGTGCAAACTGGACGCTGAAAAATCTCGCGGGGCTCCGGGGAGAAGCGGAGAATCTCTCGAGGAATGCGGAGAAAGGTTATTTGTCGATCGTCGTGGCGCGAACATCGTTACGAAAAAATCACGTTCCTTTATTGAGGGAATCCCGTCAGGTTGTGCCGAGGAGTTGAGCGAACGAAAAAGTTTGCAAAGAGCATCGAACAAATACGCGATGAAACGGAGGGGTGGAGAGCGGGAGAGAGAGAGAGAGAGAGAGAGAGAGAGAGAGGGGGTGGAGAGGGGGGGTGGAGGACGACAGGAAATCTTTCAAGAACTGTCGAGAGGTCTGGCCTGTCAAGGACGTACCTACTGTGGTGGTTGTTCTCATCGGCAGTGCGCTGGTCCGGAGCTCTTCGACGAGAGGGCTCTCTCTCTCTCGAGCTTCGCTCGTTGGCGCCGGCCAGCGAAGATACAAGGAGGAGAGGCACGAAAAACCAGCGCGAGAGGGAGGGCGAATAAAAAAAGATCCCGGAGAAATGAAGCGCAGTGAGGAACTACGAGAGAGAGAGAGAGAGAGAGAGAGAGAGAGAGAGAGAGAGAGAGAGAGAGAGAGAGAGAGAGAGTGAGAGGAGGGTTGGAAGGAATCCCGCAGAGGAATAAAGGACCATGGTGCCGAAGGGAGAATGCCGTAAGAGAGCGAGTGTGTATCGAAACGGCGAGGCGAGGTCCAGGGCACACGTTGAAGGGACTATCGCGGTGGATAATTCAGCGCGTATCTCGGTAGCCGAGCGGTCGCCCGTTCTTATGTACTCATGCTGCAGCAGAAAACGGCCCGTTACGTCGGACATCACAAAGGACTTGCACGGAGAAAACAGGGGCCTCGAACTTTAAAACTAATACTATGCTTGTAAAAAAAAATAATTAAATGTCAAAAAGTATTAAATGGAAGATAAAAATTGTAATTATGGCATTGTAATAATGAAGTTTGAATTTAAACCTACGACATGGAACGTAAACTGATACAAAAAAAACATTTTCTTTCGGCATATTGTGATTTTTGTAGTATTCAAAGAATATTTTAGCCACGTGATTGGAACAATTAGGTTCCAGTATTCTACAAAAAGTAAGGTATAAAGAGTCACATTTTACTAATAACTTCGTGATACTTTTCGCTATACGTCGAAGATTTATGCTATGCGTATAGTGATATCTATACATACACGAATATTCATGCTATACGTATAGTAAAATCCATTGAAAATATAGCATATAGGACTCAGCATATCGGACTCGCGCCTATGCGAGAATAGTTTTAAATGTAATATGCACGCGTCATTTTTACTATACGGTGTGAAAATCATTTTTACACTTCTATAACAACAAGTCTTAGAATTCCGAACTGGCAGTAAACTGCTATGCTTTTCTAGCACTGAATATTAGAATTCTGGCAACCAGTGTTAGAATTTGAGGCCGTATTTTTCTCCGTGTGGCCTTGGTGTTCATCCGAGCACTGGATATCCCGGTACCACGAACTTCGTGAACCGTCCTCGTAGTATCCTTTTGGCGTCGTACCCAAGCGTTACGTCAACCAGAGGTCCTCGAAAATAACTTTTCACTGTATCTCAATCGCTCTCTTATCAACAGGCTACATCTACCTAGGTGGGTACAAAAATTTCATTTCCCAAAAATATTTTTTCATTCGATGGTAGGGTAAGTTGTCCAAGTCAAAGTATAGGCACTTTGAACGAAATTATTGGCAGTTTAAGTCCAATTATTGGCACTTTAAGGGCCCGATTATTCGCACTTTGAAGGCTCAAATATTGGCACTTTAAGGCCCATTATCGGCAACTTAAGGCCCAATTATTGACACTTTAAGGGCCCAATTATTGACATTTTAAGGGCACAATTATTGACACTTTAAGGGCCCAATTATTGGAATATTAAGGCCCGATTATTGTCAGCTTAAGGGTCCATCAAGGTCCTCAAACTGTTTATTGGCCCTTTAGGGCCCATTTTAATGGCCCTTTAAGGCCCAGGTCCTTGAAGGCCCAAATATTGACAACTTAAGGCCCAATTATTGGTACTTTGTACCACTGTGCAGGTAAAAGAGAAGTGTCAATAATTGGTGGGGTGCCAAAGTAAGGTCACTTGACCCTATCATCTTTTTGCTACATTCCCCAAATATTGACCCAAATATTGACAATGGCCCTTTAAGGCCCAGGCCCTTGAAGGCCCAAATATTGACAACTTAAGGCCCAATTATTGGTACTTTGTACCACTGTGCAGGTAAAAGAGAAGTGTCAATAATTGGTGGGGTGCCAAAGTAAGGTCACTTGACCCTATCATCTTTTTGCTACATTCCCTAAAAATCTTATTGAAATATTGCAAAAAGCTGAATTATCTACAAGGTCTAACAGTCGGCCGAGTCGGCGAAAGAGAGAGAGAGAGTGAGAGAGAGAGAGAGAGAGAGAGAGAGAGAGAGAGAAGGGAGAGAAGGGAGACGAATCAAAGAACAAGACGAGAGATTGCTGACGGGTTGCCAGTGGTTGGCGCCATCGCGTGATTACCAATTTGGAATTACTCCCGCTGCCTCACCCCCCCAACCCTTTTCCCTCCCTGGGACCATTTCTTCCGCGCCCATCTGTCCGGATCCTCTCTCGCACTCGGTTGCGAGGAGGACCCTCCCCGAGTAGTGGAGGACGTGCGAACGCGGATTGTCAGCGTGCGAGAGGATCGACGGGAGTTACAGGCGTATCGCGATACGAGCGCGCTCCGTGGTCCTCGTGCAGACCATTATCGACAGTTGCTGAGAAGTCGATTTTCAAGAAAGCAAAGTGAACCCCTTCATCATTATGACCCACGATCGATCGCACCATTGTCACTTTCGTTGCCTCCATTTTTTTCGTAGACACTCCAATGTCGATCTCGGTCAATACTTTCTCCCGATTTAGGATACGTTTGAATGTCGCGCTGTAAAAAGACTGCCTCTTTACTTGAAAAACTGCCACTGGACTTGAAAAACTCTGTTTTTAAGTGAAAAGGCAGTTGTTAACTAATTTTTAGGTGTTCAGAGCGGGATTTTATTCAAAATATTTCGGGAGCTTGTGAGGGTGTGCTTGAATAACACGAAAAAAATTCCATGTAGGGTGGACAAGTCCGGTTTGTTCGACTGCTCCTTATCCATGGAATGTTGGCACTCAGCACATCTGGATGTTGCGAAGAATTTTGCTGAAAATCTTCTGATCAAAGCTGATCTTTGGGCCGTTTACGTAATCATCGGTATGAGGAAAAATATCTACTATGAAGACGGCGGCCCTCGAAGTTCAATCCCTCGAAAATCTTCTTTCAATACATATGTGTGTGTGTATATATATATATATATATATATATACATACACATACATATGGATGATAAATCTTATATACAGATATGCAGTGTACGTACAGTCCATAAACCGAGAGCTCGAAATACAAGGTAGTGCCAAGACACTGATTGAATTGAAGTAATATCAGGAGAAGTGAGTAATGGTCGTTGAGGATTCAAATGTTGCTGCTGGTTGCACTCTGTCAGTATGATATTCTCCGAGGTCTCATGTACGAGAGAGAGAGAGAGAGAGAGAGAGGGCAAGAGAGAGAGAGTAAGAGAGAGAGAGAGAGAAATCTAAAAGTATACGTACACGAATATACGTGAGTGTGTGAACGAGACACTCGTGTGCACGAATCAGATAGTGTGTAGTCATGCCAGGTGATTATATCGCATTATATGAGGAGTCAGCTACTGTGTACCAGACCCTCACGCTTGTGCCATGGTCCTTCGTCCTCTCTCTCTCTCTCTCTCTCTCTCTCTCTCTCTCTCTCTCTCTCTCTCTCTCTTTCTCTCTCTCTCTCTCTCTCTCTCTCTCTCTCTCTCTTCTCAGCTCGTTCTTCTATACATGCACTGTACTCTCCACAGCTTCGGTAGCCGATGAATAAATTTTGACCGCGACGATGCTGGTTATTCTCTCGATGCACGGAGAGTGATCAAGACGAGGAAATATATGGAAATGGAAGGTTTATCTTTCATTTCGGTCGAACGGATACTTCAACCACCTACACTGTATCGATGGACTCCGAGGGGGAAAAAAAACACGCATGGAGCAGTCAACTGGATGACGATGCCTTTAGTGATATTCTACGGCAACTTGCCCTCGTGAACATTCCATTTTGATTCGTTTATCGTGAAATTTAAGCGTGGATTTATAAATTTAAACGCTTATACATCGATTTGAATCAAAATTAATCGAATGGTGACGGATGAGTTTCCGATTACCACTAAATATTCATTGGCCGGCTAGAGCTCTCGCGAGGTTAATTCAAAAAATATTAAGCGTAAAATTCACGGGTGAGAAATGGACGAAAAAAAGTCGATTTTATAATGAAAATTTTAATTTTGCGATGGCTTGAGCGACCTCTATTTTTTTGGATCGCTCGCAGCTTTTACGACAATCTTTTTTCTTCAAAGAGGGTAATTGGATGGTGAGAAGAAGGGAAAAAATAGAGCTTAAAATTATGCCACCCTAGTGTATATACATTAGGGTACGAAGTCGTTCAAGGTCATTCAAGGTCACCTATTAAAATGAAATACAAATCTAAATATCTCGGATCACTGCTAAATATTTGGTAGTGATCCGAGATATTTAGATTTGTATTTGATTTTCATAGGTGACCTTGAATGACCTTGAACGACTTTCACCCCCTAATGTTTTTTATGCGGCTTGAGCTGCTCCACAAGTTGGTTGGACAAAATGTACCATACCATTTATAAAAGTGAAGTTGACCTTGACGCAGCTTCAGCGCCTCCACCGATAAAAAAATAGGGCGGTCCAGTATGACGGCCTTCTCGAACACTGAAACTTTTGTCTGAAAGAGTTTTGGATATGATCAATAGTTTGAGCGCTATTGCTCTGTAACACTTTATGTGCCTCACCCTGTATATGCGCATAAAATGAACTAGAATAATGCTGGGTACTTTTATTGTCTTTTCTAAGCCACGTGTTTTATTATTATTATTTTATATGTATAAAAACAATAAAATACTCGGCTCGAAAAGAAATATATTTGCCTTCAGTACTTGAGCTGTCTATGTTCAAAAAATCAATAGATATAGAAGTCACTGGCCATAAAAATGCTAAAATATTCTAGGAATAATATAAATAGTTATACACACCCATGTGGATGAACGTATATGAACATCTGCTGCAAAGAAATTTGATTTGCACCAAGATCGATTTATCGAGTCAATTGCCTCAATTTTCTTTATTTCAGCCTAACTAAATATGCGGCGCACATTTATTCAAGACGGTATTGTTGTGTTTAGCGAGATTTTCGAGACGATTTTTAGGATGGAGTAACCAAAAAATAACTTTAAAAAAACATTTTTATTGGCCTTCAAGAATATGTACAAATAAAAAAATGTATCGTGTACTTTTTTACGTTTGTTCACAACGGTGTGCGGTAAACGTCCCCAATTGGCGACGCGTGGTGTAGACGTTGTATGAATCCGAAAAAAAACCGAACATATTCTGAATCTTTATAAGTGTTGTGATGTTTGGTACCAGATACAACAAAAAATGTAGAAAATAGCGACATGCTAAACGTTGATTATCAATTTTTCCTATTTTTCTGAACATTCTACGAGTTATATGAAACAAAAAATGATTTCGATTCAACTCTGCTCCCCAAGTTGAAAAAAGTCTACTGAAAGTGTTCGCCAAATCTAAGCTCAATCAGCCAATTGGTTTACGAGATATCGTGGTTGCCGATTTGAAAAGCATAATTTCGAGAAAAACGCGCTTAACCCTTCCTTGACACACTGGGTCATTTTGACCCGGCCGAATTTGAAATAAAATGCTCACTTTCCCAAAAGTGAAAATTTTTACTAATTGTTTACAACAATTCGATTTTATACTTTCCGAATTTTAATTATGCAGACATATTAAGAAATGTTTAAAGTGTATCTCGGATTTTTTTTCAACAAAAACCGACCGAAGGGTTGTTACGAGCAGGGGGATGTTCTCCTTATATTTTCTATAACTCGGATAATTTTATGAGTATCATTAAGTGGCTCCCCTATGCGTATTCAGAAAGGTATGTAGAATAATAAAACAATATAAAATAAAAACGATATTTTTTTCAAATGTCTACAGACCAATACTGCCGTAATGCGTTAGGCTGCTGGGAAAATGTCAAACCTCTCGTTCGGCGCTCAAGGCAACGCAAATTGAAGAGGAAAGTCCAACATATGGCGCAGGATTCGCCAATCGAAGGTAAACTTATGATTACAACGATGAAACTGCCAGTAAAACTTTAAACACCTTTTTCACACGTATTCAGTGTAATAATGGTTAAGTCTTAACAGACGTTTTTCTTGTTATTTTTTTTCAACAGTTATGAACAATAATGATGTCATTTTTTCCTTAAAAAAAAAACGAAAACAAAATTTAAAAAAATGTTTTGATCATAGATACCGGTTAACACAAAACATGTCGATTAAGTCTTAGCCAGTATTATATATTTTGAAGCGGGATATACATTTACAACGATCAAAAATCGATTTCTTTTTTTTTTCTTTGAACGATCGAACTATGAGTCGAATATTTTCCCAAAGGTTCAAAGCGAAATTCGAAAAACTTCAAACGTTACAGCCCGTCAACGCTGTGCCTCACCGCTCGAATTTGGAGCGGGCGTGAAGTTCAAACGCGTTTTTCTCAAAACTGCATTATCGAAGTTGGCGTGCGGGATTACTCAAAAATTATTAAGCCGATTGAGTTGAAACTTGGTAGAAATATTGATAATATTGGTACCTTCTACTTGACAAGAATTGTTTTCGAAAAATTGAAAAAAAAAAACTACTTTTTTAATCCACATTTTACAGCAATCTTGCGTGAAGTGTTGATTTTTTTTGCAAATGCGTGCCATTTTCTCAAATTTGCATTTTCTTCATTTTAATTACCGTCACATAGAAACTATACATGTTCTAACTGAAAAAATGTTTGAACTTTTTTGCAAATCAAAGTCTACGAGAAGCTAGACTGCATGCCGATTTGCATTTCCTGCGGCGACATTGCTGTAACAGTCTGCCACAGCTTCGCCATTTGGATGATGAATTAATTTAAAAAAATTGTTTCGTATACTTAGATATACTATTAAAATATACCTAAAGTTTGATAATTGTAGAATAATTATTTCTCAGTTTAAAAAATCCTTCAATATCGCTTATTTTTTTCCTGTCTAAACGTATACCCGGCCTTAAGAAGAAAAAAAAATCCATTTCAGATCAACCGGGTGACTAAAATCAAGTACACCGTCGAGCCCCTCACGTTCGAAGGTTCTTCACGGGATTGTTTGTTACTTCTTTAAGTATTAATATGTTTAATGACATCTGGTACACCACTTTGTTAACGTACATGCAAATAAATGTCCAAACAATTTTTCCTATCATCTTAAGGGGGTTATGCCACAGTAATGGGTATAAATTCATGTGCGAATTTAACAATTTTTTTCGTATGAAAATGTGATTCACCCATAACATTAATTACACGTCTATTTGGTATGAATATCGAGCAGTTAGAATTTTTTTTTCAATGGCCGATTACTCGTACCTTCTCGAAACAGCTTTTTTCCAATTGGCGTGACGAATAACTCCAACAATTTTCACTCGATTTACTTCAAATTTAAAAGTTATGTTCCTAATTGCATTTCGGAGAGAAGTACGTACGGAATTTCTGATTAATCGAAAACTTTTCATTTTATGAGCAGTTTATGAGCAGTTATAACGAAATTATTCACTGAAAATTAATTTCTTAAGTTCAAATACCTACAACTTTTGAATAAAACAATATTTTTTAAATTCCGTACCTACTTCTCTAGGTATTCCAATGTAGATTGACGAGAATTTTTGTTTTTTGTTCTAGGTAAAAAATTGTGGATGCTAAATATCACGCCGCAGCTAAAAAAAATATAACAAAAGAAAATATTAGTAGTCGGCCATTTTGTACATCGAAAAAAATATATATATTATTTCTAACAGCTTGATATTCATACCAAACAGATGTGTAATTAATTTTATAAGTGAACCACTTTTTCATACGAAAAAAAATTGTTAAATTCGCACATGATTTTATACCCATTACTGTGGCCTAACGCCTCAATAAAAATTAATTAATTCGACCAATTAAAATAAAGCACCTTAACATTCTTTTTAATAGACCTGATTTTCGGCTCGTCACAGTAGCCCAACCCTTCAATTCCATTGAAATGCAAAGCATTTAAACTGAGTAAATTCCCAAAGCAATGACAACGCCACTATCAGTGATAATAATAAATGCGTAATACGTCGTAAGGAAGACACGCGTTTGAGTGTGTGCGTGGGCAGAAAGAGCGACGACGCGGTAGTTGTGCCAGTCGCGTGGATGTTGCGGTTCATGCTAGAGTATACACCAGAAGACGCTTGCCATATCGGAGTCAATAAGATTCCGGCTGGACGTTACGAGTGGTAGGGCCTCCACCCGGGTGGTCCAGAAGTCCGGAGGCTGCGCGGCCACGGATGTATAGCTAGCGCACGGACGAAGGGCCCCAGAGGCCATCGTAGCAGAGAAGAGCGAGAGAGGGGGGGGGGGGTACAGAAAGTATGTATATGTGTGTGTAAAAGAGAGAGAGAGAGAGGGAGGGAGAGAGAGAGAGAGAGAGAGAGAGAGAGAGAAAGAGAGAGAGAGAGAGAGAGAGAGAGAGAGAGAGAGAGAGATAGTACAACGGCAGCAAGCAACATCGAGAGTCCCTTTATCTCCGCATGACGCGAAAGACAATGTGCTCGCCCCTCGGCATCTGATTGATACGCGATACTATCCAGCACCTATCTGCTACACCCTGCCACGTCAAATAATATATACCCTGTGTAACATTCTTATTACAGTAATGCGAAACATCACCAAACTTCATCTACACAACCACATAAAAATATTATTCCCACTCGAAAAATCAAAATTTCCCCTCAGGAACCGGAATCTTAAAAAAAAGGAGCCCATAAGCCGTTGACGAAAAAAAAAACCAAACCATTAGACGTCATAGTCCGTTGTAAAACGGAAGATCAACATTTCGTTGTATACGGCCCATATTAAAAATCGGCAACTTTTATTGCCCCTATTGATTACAGCTACGATATTGCAAAGAATAAAAAAAAACAGTAGGGTAGAGCCGAGAGTACGACAATACCACCTAACCTTAGACTCTTTCTCACTTTGGACGCTAAAAAAGAGCTATTTTCATGAATTTTTTTGATGGATTTATATCATAGATAGTGATGTAAAAGTTGTTACTCTTAATAAATACACTTTCGAAATACATTTCAAAAATGTATTTATTTATTTAAGTCACTATTGATAGACGAAAATGGTAGTTGAAAAATTGCCCTAAAAATTGTAGGTCTGGATCATCCGAAACAAAAAAATCAAACGGTTTTACATTCAGTATGTTAATGGCTATAATGGCTATAGCATATCATACGATTTTTTATGTATGCAAAAATAACAAAATGGCGGACATTTTTCGACATGACAAAAAAAACACGTGTTTTTTCACCGTTTTCGGCACAAAAAAAATAGTAAATATCAAAATTTAAAAAAAATCCTTGATACGCGTTATAGCTATAGCTGTAAAGAATTTGTGGTTAAAATTTCATAAGAATCGGTTCAGTAGTTTTGAAGATTTCATCAACAAGCCGTCGAAAAACGTTGATTCGAGAAAAACACGTTTAAAGTTTGTTTGGGTTACATAAATACGTAATTTTTTTAAAATGTATTTCGAAAGTGTTTTATTAAGGCGTAAGGACGCAGTAGAATTTAAAAAAAATCGCTTTTCTTTCGCTAAAACGGTGCTTCATCATCATAAGAATAAGTTACTATTCGATTTATAGCAAGAACTTTTTTTTCACCGATTTTGAGCGTGCAACGTAAGCTCACCTCTGGCACGGCCATAGAGTACCTAAAACTGTAAACGCTTTTTTTTCGAAACAGCTTTTTTCCAATTGGCGTGACAAATAACTTCAACAATTTTCACTCGATTTACTTCAAATTTAAAAGTTATGTCCCTAATTGCATTTCGCAGAGAAGTACGTACGGAATTTCTGATTAATCGAAAAATTTAAATTTTATGAGCAGTTTTATACGAAATTTTTCACTGAAAATTCATTCAATTACCTACAACTCAATTCAAATACGTACAACTTTTAAATAAAACAATATTTTTTTAATTCCGTACGCACTTCTCTAGGTATCTAATGTAGACTGACGAGAATTTTTGTTTTTTGTTCTAGGTAAAAAATTGTGGATGCTAAATGTCACGCCGCGGAGCGCCTAAAAAAACATCAAAAGAAAATATCAATAGTCGGACATTTTGTACAACGAAAAAAAAATTCTAACAGCTTGATGTTCATACTAAATAGATGTGTCATTAATTTTATGAGTGAAACACTTTTTCATACGAAAAAAAATTGTTAATTTCGCACATGATTTTATACCTATTACTGTGGCCTAACCCCTTAAGTGTAACAACTTTTATATCACTATCTATACTATAAACCGATCAAAAAATTATGAAAGTAGCCTTTTTTAGCGTCTACAGTGAGAAGACCCCTTACGGTATTTAGTTCTGATTTTATGACTGATAATAGATTTTCGATGTTTGATCTCATTTTTTGAGATTGTTACTCGAGGGGAGATATACACCTAGATGGTCGAGGTCGAGAATTTAGAAGCTATGAACATTTCGTCGACCGTAGAAGACCTATACTATGGGCCTGGTATCGATGATTCCATGTAAGTTGACAAATTTCATGATTTATTCATTCCCAAATTTTCAAACGCGTTTTTCTCAAAACCACGTTTTTCAAATCGGTACTCAAAATTTCTCGAACACCAATGAACCGATTGCCTTGAGGTTTTTTGTGGTTATTCTATACACTATTATCTAGTACTTGTCATAGGATTTTTTTTCCGTTACTCAGTTTTTGTTTTATAGGCAAAATAATAACGAATTTTTGGCCCAAAAATCACTATTTATGTTCAAACGTTTGCGATTTTGTCACAAATCGATATTTTCAAAATCGGCTATGACAAGTACTGGATTATAGTATCTACTTTAATAATCTTTTTGGTTTTTTTTTCAGATGATTTTTAAAGAAAGGCCAGTGGTTACCGTATACGCAGATTTTTTTACGACGCTCCAAGGATCATACAATATCCTTGTATATTTTTGAATAAAGAAAATAAAATATATTTTTGAATGTATATACTTTTAGATAATAAAAACCCCGATCTGAAATTTCAAATAGTTTTCCTTGAAAAAATTCACAAAAATGACCTTTTTTCTGGCTCCTAGGTGTATATCTCCTCAAGATTGACATTTAAAATAATGTTCCTAAATGACGAAAGCTTAATTTAAATAAGAAGTACAAAGTGTATTGGCAAAATTGATTTTTCTAAAAATAAAAGTTTATAAAGTGCGAACTCTCGTGGCTTCACCCTACTGACAGCAGCTCTTTTGATCCAGAGTGGCTTTTCGCCCGAGTGTTGAATGATTTCGAGACACCGGGTATACGAGGCGCGACTCGGTCGGCCGTCAACCGGTTCAATGATATCTCTGACGTCTCGGGGCGATGATTTATTCGATGTAAGATGGCCGACTTGAGTTACCGGTGTGTGCGGCAGAACCTTCTTACCCCCGTTTCGTTCTCCTCGTGCCCTGCCCCCCCCCCCCCGTTTCGCCATCCTGCGAGCGTAAGTACTCTAAACAGAAGCTATTGTGAACGTCCGGCGAGATGAACGTGCCCCACGCACGTTCAGGCAGCATGAGCGAGAGGAAATCTGCCTCCGATATATATGCGATTGTGTGTATCCTTTGCTGCTCCCCCGCGCGACTCGGGAGAATTCAACTGAAGGATGCGCTACAAGGATTTCTTGACGCTTGAGATATATCGTCGAAACCTCGCTGGGCAAAAGATAACGATCCTGAATATTATATACGCGTATTCAAATATATCCGATATATACATATATTTTTATGGACGTAAATATTTATATATATTTTTAATTTTTATTCGTTTTTGTATGGATGCGTGTGGACATTATTGTAGTTATAATTACTGCTGTTGTTATATGTATATGTGTAATGTGTATTATTATTATTATTATTATTAGTATGTATTATTTTATTATATTAATGCATATTCTTGTATTTTTTTTGTTATCTTATTATTTTATTGGTATCATTATGATAATACATTTAATTGCTCTAGACGACGCACTTTTTCAGTATGCACTGGGAAACATTCGTTTCCCGAAAAGGTCGTTTTGGCCGAATTTTCTTTTATCGTCTGGATTATCTATTTGGGATTTGGAAAACAGGTATGTTATCAAGCATGCATTGAACTTTTGTATAAATAAATAAATATATTTGAAACGAATATTTATTTGTATATATTTCAATAAATTTAATCAAATTTGCATAAATTTTGTTTGAAAAAAATAAAAACTGTATGAAAAATGTGGTCCAACGGTCGGACCGATAACTTGGCAACGGTTCGTCTGCAAAAAAAAGTTTTGTAATCTATATAGATATGGCTCTCGTCGTACGTAGGCGTTTTTCGGAGAAAAAAATTGCGCATATAAGCGGGTGTTAAAAAAAGTAATTTTGGCGAAGTTGTTGACGTATATTTGGGGGCTTTAAAAATACCAAATTAAAGAAAATGGCTCCGTCCAGCGATAGCTACTCCAATTGCGGAAATCTTGGTTTTTTTTTGTAATTGAAAATCGGACTATTAAAACAAGAGTTATGATTCCGGTTAGGTCGAGAAAAATTCGTTTGAAAGTTTAAGGGGTAAGGCCACTCTATAGGCCGAAAAAATAGGCCTTTTGGGGATATTTTTCTTCAGAAAAACTACAAAATAAATCGAGATTACAAAAAAGGGTGTTTATCATACATATCAGTGACTGTATACGATAATTTTTTTTAAGCGATTCATTTCAAAATGGCGGCTGTGCAGCGTTTACCTCAAAACTGCATTTTTTAAGTTGGCCGGAAACGTAACTCAGACAATTTTCAACCGATTCACTTGTATTGTTGAATATATCTTGAAAAATATAATACATTTTCTATGAAAGTACGTCGGATTTTTTTTATATTGCATAGTTAATTTTTTATTAACAATTATATGACGATTTTTTCGGCAAATTTTTCACTTTCCAAAAGTTTGCCTAAAAATCGTCAGATAATTGTTAATAACAAATGAACTATGCAGCATAAAAAAAATCCTACGTACTTTCATAGACAATATATTTTTCAAGATATATTCAACATTTCAATTCAATCGGTTGAAAATTGTCTGAGTTATGTTTCCGGTCAACTTAACAGGGTCGTCTAGTGTGAAGGCCGTTTTTTAATACTATTTTGGGGATTTTTTTTTGTTTTGACAAACCATTAAAATAAAATAATTTTTAAATTGTATATCATTTTTATTAACATTGAAACAAACTTTGTGAATTTTTTGAAGTCATTATATAAAATATAGTCGGAGATACACCGCCCAACAGGAACACATATACAAAAAGAGGTACTCCACTGCTGCGATGATTCCGGCCGTTCTGCTTATCTGAAATGAAAAAAACCAAACGCAATTTCAATCGTGAGACTTGAGGCTCTACATGGAACTCAAATAAAGTTAGAATTTCAAAAAAACAATTTTTTTACGCTTTAGAAAAAAATTCAATTTTTCGTATTTTTTTTGGGGCCTACATAGCTGATAACAAGAAAACTAACGAAGCAATCTCAATTATTTTAGTGCAACTTGTAGCTATATATGTACTGAAGATGCTGTATAAATTTGAGCAGAATCAATCAAATGGTTTTTGAGATATCATGGCAGCAGTTTGAAAAAATCGTGTTTTGAGAAAAACGCGTTTGAAAATTGTTGTATATAATTCATAATAAACAAAATGGTCTCACCATTAATCTGCTATGCCTGGACCATAGAGAACACCTTCCTCTTCTTCAAAGAAGTCATGCAAGGCCGTTTTCTCTTCTTTTGATCTGACACACTAGACGACCCCCTTAAATAATGCAGTTTTGAGATAAACGCTGCACAGCCGCCATTCCTGAAATGAATCGCTCAAAAAAATTATTGTCTACAGTCACTGATATGTATGATAAACACCCTTTTTTGTAATCTCGATTTATTTTGTAGTTTTTTTGAAAAAAAAAATCCCCAAAAAGCCTATTTTTTCGGCCTCTAGAGTACGGTCAATCAAATTTCCACCCGAATTCGTTTTCTCCCTCAGCTGAAAAATTCATGTTTTTTCTGATTTTTCCGGCCAAAAGAAAAAAAAACAATGAAGAATCAAGACACAAAACTAAATATGAAACCAAGATTAAAATTAGGCTCCATTGCCTCGGACTTATCCTATATGAAAATCGTCGTTCGCCGGGTGTTCGCAAGTGTATGCCCCTGCACACCCCTACGAACTAGGATACTTAGGGCTATCGGGCAAGAGTTCGAATAACCGAATTTCCGGACAACCAGAGTCCGGCAAATCGGGATTTGCCGGACCCCGTATCCTTTTAACCGATGAACCGGTTTACGCGTCCTTCCTTCCTCCCTTGCTTGAGGCGAAACGTGTGCAGCAGCGTGAAAAAAAAGGAAGGAATTTCTTAGCAAGAAGAGCCCGGAAGCAGGATCTGCCCTCACACTCCGATGGTGCACCCATTTGGGGACTTTAATGCATAGCAAGATTACACATAAGGTATTCCAGGTGTTTTCGAACGGCCTGAAAGCCTGACCTTATTCAATTTTTTTTTCGAGGTTGGTGATGTTTTTGTATCACATATTTTGAGTACGTGGCATTTTTTTCAGATTTTTATCGGCTCGCTAACTCGACTAACTCGGAGATAGGATTTTACACGTGATACAATTTCAAATGATCGTATCGTAGTGATCTTTTACCGTTGGCGTACGACCTTAAATATTGATTCTAGGAAAAACAGGTAGAGATCAAAATTGTCGAGAATATCATTATCGACGATTTATGTTCGTTTATGCCCTAAGTAAAAAATGAACGTGATCATGCTATAGTCGCTTTTTTCAGGTTTAATTCGAAAAATATTGATGGTAGAGAAAAAACAGTCATGACCAAAGTTGTAAAGCACTCGATTTCCTACAAGTTTAGTCATTACCATTTTTACTTAATAATTGTAAATCGCCGAGTTATGCAACAAAAACAATTTCCCATTGAATTTAAGACGACGATATTAACTGAACGCAAGCTCAGCCCAGAATGAAACTTACACATGTTGTTTTGCACTAACGAAAGAAAATTCAGTGTAAATTTCAGCAGGATCAACCTAGTCATTGGGGTTGAAAAATTAAAAAATGAAAGACTTTTCTTTTTTTCTTAGTGTCGTGGTACTTGGAAAACATTGAATTTTTTTCTCCTAATAGTTCATAGAAAAACGCATCTTTTTTGTAAAGGACATTTTTTCGTACGACGAGAAGATCACTAAGATACGATCATTTGAAATTTGATCACGTTCAAAATTTTATCTCCGAGTTAGCCGAGTTTGCGAGCCGATAAAAATCTGACAAAAATGCCACGTACTCAAAATATATTATACAAAAACATCACCAACTTTGAAAAAGGTTGAATTTCAATACCTCATATATACTAATATATGATTGTACCTGCGAGGGGGAGTGGGGGGATTTGGAATGAATTAAAAGGATCAAAGAAAAAATGAGAGAGAGAGAGAGAGAGAGAGAGAGAGAGAGAGAGAGAGAGAGAGAGAGAGAACATCGAACCCAAAGGGCCAAAAGTTCCTTGCCTCGGCCCACCCGATATTCTTCCGGTGCCCAAAGGATAAAAAGAGTCTGAGATTCAATATAAAATAATTAGCCATCGGGAACCACAAATTTTCTACGCTCTTGCGTCTCTCGCGAAGTTTGTTGAGTCGAGACATGTGCGCGAAACCGGCAATCTATAGATATTTATACAAGTTTACAGGCGCACACGTAGCGCGTATCGCGAGTAAATGTCTTGGGTGTGTACACACGCGAAAGGTAGGAACGACGTAGGGTATACATACCTGTGCACGGGATGTAATAATGATATGTGTGTATTTCTCATGCCACGGAGCTCTCCTCCACTGTTCCCATCTCCCCCCCCCCCCCCGCGCTCTTCCCGTCCCTCATCGTGATTACACGGTATCGGTATCTCACAATGCGAAGAGGAAGAAGAGATATCCCCCTCGAGCTTACATCGACCACATTCTCGTCGCCCCAATGTTGCCCGCGTATATGCCTTGAGAACCCACCTTCCCTTTTCTTTTTACCTTGCGCGATCGCGTACCCGCGTGCCCACAATAATACTGCACGCGGATCCCCGTTTTTATTCCTTTCGACGTGAATTACACTATTGTGGCACGGACAACACGCGGATCGGGTCGGCCCGCTGGATGGATCGTGGGGCGTTCCGAGCACCCGCTTTCGGATGAAATCGAACTTCGACGAGACGCTAGATCGCAGCTGGTAGCGTTGTCTCGAGGGTCAATTATCGTCGACTTTTTTTTTAATTCAATTTCAGTCTTAGTCGAATTCAATTCGTTGTCGGTTTTTCTCCGCGACCGCGTAAAACAACAGCTACGATGATATTAATAATAATAATCATAATAGTGGTATCATAGTAAGATAACAATAATGTTGTATATTTTTGAATAATATATAAGAATGATCACAGCAGGAGTAACAATGATAGTAGATGAAGACATTATGGAGCATCGTAACAATAGTCTCAGTGCTAGTAGTAGTAATAATTATTATTATAACAATAATAATAGTACAAAAAGTAACAATAATAGCTAATCAGGTTTAACAATAATAGCTAATGATTTTATTTAATTTCATGACGTTTGAAGGAGGTCCGAACGAAGTGACGGACCGAAAAAAGATTTTTTTTCCGTTTTTGTTTTGTCTACTAGATTATTTAATTGGGATTTGGAGACAAGGTATGTCATTGAACATACATTGAATTTATTTCGTGTAAACTTTTATTTAAAAAAAATTGGAAAACAACTACGTTATTGCAGTACAATGGAGCCTCTGTATGAATAATGTGGCCCAATGATCGAATATGATAATTTGACAATGGTTGGACTTAAAAATAAAAATCAAGTTTTATAATCTACGTATATAAATGTAGTACTCGTTGTACGTAGCCATTGATCTAAAACAAAAATCACAAAATGGCGGGTGTTAAAAAAAACCCAAATTTGGCGATATTTTTACTCACATTTGAGGGCTTAAAAAATACTGAATTGAATTAAAAATGTCGTTAGCTACTGCAATTACGATTTTTTTCTTTTAATTGAACGTAGGACAATTATCGCTAGAGTTATGATACCGGCCAAGTTGCGAAAAGCCGTGTCGAGAAAAACGCTCTCACCAAATCGAGAAAACTGCTTTCACTAAATCGTCTGTAACTTGGTAAATTTTCGATATTGTAATTTGAATTGTTTTTCACATATTCTTGGATATCTATACTTTGAGAAAATGCAATAAAATGTTTGTGACCCATCACAGTGGTGTCCCGCCTTAATAATTTTATTTCATGAGTTACTATTCCGAATTCAATAATCGTAACAGTAATATTGTAATAACGAATAATATATAACAATAATATTTAGATACGTGTAGATAATATAATTAAACGTAGCGATGGTAATGCTAATAATGATAATATATAATAATAATATTCACATTGACATAATATTAATAATGACACAATATAATAATAATATTTACATTCACATAATATTAATAATAACAATATAATAATGATATCCACATTTACATACTGTTAATAATAACACAATATACTAATATTCACATTCACATAATATTCGTACACTGTCAAAAAAAATATATATTTAATTTGAATAGGATACATTTAAATCAAATAGGTTTTTTCCTTGGCTCACGGCGTACTACGATCTTATTCGTTTCGAAGATATTTTTTTATTTGTTTCAGCTATTCTTTTTAAATATCGAATATATTTTAATTGCATAAATAAAGATTCGATTCGACTAAATCTCTATTTCCTTACAATGTACACTGTAAATCTAAGTGTACTATATGCATAAAATATTTCGTAAATAAAAAAAAAAATGAAATACTTCATTGAGAGTTTTACGACAACGATTTTGTATCGTAATTCGTCATTCCCGGGCCTTTTGAGATGATTTCTATCGAAGCAAATATCTCACCTATATGGGAAGCGAACCTAGAACCTACCTACTCATAGCTACGCAATTAGTTAATATCATTGTGATAACTAGAGAGTTTTATCGAATAACATGCTATATATTTTTCTAACATAACCTATATATATATATATTTATATATAATATCTCTCTCTCCACCCTTTCGACCCCCACACCTCATCGATATGTGTGTTTCAATAAAGACAGACCATTCAATCAAATAGAAAAATGGTTGACACTACCAAAATTCGATTTAACCTAAATTAAAGAAAAATCACATAGAACCATTTCGTGGGTCCAATTTAATTGTTTTTTGAGCAGATAAAACCGAATCACAGATTTATTAGGATTAAATAAAGTATTTACCTATCAAACGATATTGAATATAATTTCATTTGAATAAATAAATATATTTAAAGTAAATAATTTCAATAATGGAATGCAAAAGGAAAAATTTGGTTCCACGAAAAATCTAGTTAATTAAAATAAACAAAAATCAAATAGACGCGATTAGTTCATATCAATAGAATTTGTATGTCAGTGTAGCGTCACAAGCTGTCAAAGCGTTCATTGTCGTCGTTTCACGTTTTTACGAATCCATGTTTTTCTCTTGTTTCGGCGGGATGTATAAAAAGTTCATATTCCCACGGATTTGGTAATATTTTACGACGGAGTATCTTGCGTGCATTTGGATGAAAAATTTAACTATTGCACGGTCGATGACAAGGTCTCATCTGTATTTTCCCTGCGGACTTTTCATCTCCCTCTCTCTCTCTCTCTCTCTCTCTCTTCTTCGCAAGAGGGAGAGAGCAAGAGAGAGAGGACCTCCACCCCCGAAAGGGTGTGTCTCGAGATGTATATGGATGGATGAATGGTCGGCTATCTTATTGAGCTATCAATGGCCCTGACACAACCCTTTTTGCCATCGGCCAACACACACTCAAACCCGTCGCGCACACCGAAACACCGCGACGTATACAATTCCTCCTTTGATCTTCACCGACCGCCCGGTGCGGCGGCGCATCGCGCGTAACTATATGTTGCGGGCATTATATGACTCGGTTGCACTTATTATTGCTCTCTTGAACTTGATGTCCGCCAAGACACCAGTCTTACACTCGATCGCAGTGGCTCTCACCGCGGGCCTCATTGATCGCCGGGACTTTCCTGCTTTTCTCTCGTTTCTCAACCCGTTCCCCTTCCGGTGCAATTATTACGCGCGTCCGTCGGAGCCCAAGGACTGTCCCGCGGGCACACCCGCCGATTTGCACTCGTTCGTGTCGATTCCTCGGGGAATCTCCGTCTAGACGTGCCCCTGATGACGATCATCAGCAATGAAGGACTCGATGTGCCACCGAAGATCCTAAAAAATGGCCCCCCATATCCGGTTTATCCGGCACACGAAGCGGACAAGTCCACCTGGCGGAACCTTGAGCGGAATACCAGCTCGGAAATGCTCGAGGATCTGCAGCGAGCACTAGTGTCTAGACTCCTGCAGAAACACGGTTAACTATTGAAAAACTCTCGCCACTCTATCCTGAAGACACGTCTGGTATACTCCTCATGAGATGGTAAAAATCTGAGCTCTCAGGGCGCATTGAAGGGTCAAAAAGAAAAAAGGAAAAAAGAAACGAGCGACAAGCAAAACGTCCCGCGCACGGGGCAAAGTATAACCTCGGGCCAAAAAGTCTGGGTGAGATACGCTGGTGGTGCGTCAAGACCAACATACGCAACACGGGGAGTCATAAACAAAGCCAATAAAATATTATGTATACTCTTGTAATAAGTGTTTATTTATATATATATATATATATATATATATATATATTGAACGACTTTGACCCCTAAATGTTTTTTATGCAGTTTTCGATGCTCTACAAGATAGTTGAAAAAAAATGTACCGTCCCATTTAAAAAAGTGGAGATGACCTTTACCGTGCGACAGCGCCTCCACTGAGATAAAAAAAATGGTCGCATTTGATGACCCCACTCGTACGGTACAACTTTTGTTTCAAACATTATTTTGTGACGTCGTTAATTACAGAGATTTTCAAGGTGGCAACAGTTAGTGCCTCACCCTGTATATATATATCGCAGATGTGGCTAAAAGACCAAATGAATTCCTATAATTATTAGCTGTATCACATAAACTATATCAATTAGTTAATATCATTGTGATAATTGGAGAGTTTTATCAAATGACGTGCTATATATTTGTCTAACATAACCTATATATATATATATTGATATATAATTCCTCTCTCTCCACCCTTTCTACCCCCACACCTCATTGATATGTGTGTTGCAATAAAGACAGACCATTCAATCAAATAGAAACATGGTCGACTCTACGAATAATCGATTTAATTGAATTTTTTTTTAAATCACATGGACATATTTAGGGGATTCAATTAAATTGCTTTTTAAGCTGATGGAACCGAATCGCAGATTCATTAGGATTAAATAAAATATTCAGTTATTGGACGATATCGAATATATTTTGATTTGAATAAATAAATATATTTAAAGTAAATAATTTCAATAATGGAATGCAATAGGAAAAATTTGATTCTACGAAAAATCTAGTTAATTCAAATACACAAAAATCACATAGACGAGATTAGTTTATATCAATAGAATTTTTCTGTCAGTGCTTTCAAAATGCTGAAATATCAGTTTGGTAAAAGTCCCACGGTTTTCGAGATAAAAATCATCTGCTTTTGGTTTTTCGCATGCCATTCCTACAAATGATACATCTTTTTGACCCGGTAAAAAAAATACTCTTGGTTATTTGTTTTATCTAAAAAAATCTTCTTTTTAACCTTAAATGTTAAGGAAACTTTATGAAAAAAGATCTTATGCAGAATTTTCATATAAACCAATTCGAACATCTGACTTTGATAGCCTGCGGTGTAAAAAAAAATGTACTACGCATATCGTGCCAATTACTTTAAAAAGTTGCTCAGTTATAGGGATGTAGGGGTTAAAATAATGCTTCGATTTAAATGAAAAAAAAATGAACAAACTGCGATTAGTGTCAGGAATGTCGTGTTGAAAAATTATCCGATTTCTCCACTTGGTTCATTAATAATACTCGAACAAAACTCAACTCGAACCTTCAAAATCTCCGAAACTATGTGGTGAAACGGATTAATTTTTGGACAGTTAATGCATCCTAAATTAATCGCACTCTGATATGAATTTCAATCGTTTACAATCATTTTGATGTTGGTATCGAAACTCCTTAAGGATGTTAACTTGAATTCGCACCAAAGATTTCGTAAATATTCCAAATCTTGATCGAGCTATGACGATTTTCTTGAAGGGTGAGATCGTCCACTGCGCTATAGCGAACCGCCTCGCTGGGATTCACCCTTTTTTTTGCATTTTTCTCGAAACGATGTTTTACGAAACGGTGCAAGTCGTATTTCAAAATCTATGAGTCCGATTTACTCCACATTCGGACAGAGTAAATCGGATTTGTAATATTTTCCATCGTATGAACGGATGATTTTTCGAAACGTTCATCCATTTGTTAATAACAAATGTTCAAAGTTGTTTTTTTTTTGCTGAAAATCAACAATTTTTTTACAGCTTAACATTTTTGTATATTTAACATTTCAAAAAAGAAATCCGGTCACACGAACGTTTTATTATTAAGCTAAAAGGACATTTCTTTACTTTTCGTCAACCGATTTTCCATTAACATTTCCATTTAACATTTTCCATCGAACGATGAATTGCCATTCGATCGAATCGATCGAAAGACTAGCGCGCAACCTCAGGCGATGGAGTGGTGAAAACAAAGGAGGGAAATAAATTAATCGCGATTCACGATGAAACACGGAACCGGCCAAGAAAAAATAAACGTTTTCGTACTCAATAAAGCGTCGCCGCGATCCCAATTATGCTGCATATACAGGGTGTTTCATAATAAGTGACCCACCCGGAATTGGCTGGTTCAGGAGGGTCCCCCGAGTAAAACTGCCGAGGCGATTTTTTTTCCGTCAAATAGTTTTTAAATGGGAGCGATTAGAATTTTTGCGTTCGGCTGATTGTTGTAGGGCTGCCGTCTGCCCTTAGCGACGACGCCACTCGAGTGCCGCGTCCGAGCGCGAGACACGTAGAAGGCAGCGAGCAAGGTAGCTAGGCATCTGTCTCGCTCGCACGGCCAGTTTGACGTTTCGCGTATCGTCTGCTATTATTTTCTGTCATCGTGGGTAGGCAAGTTCAGAGCGCGCGTCGAGGTTCTGCAGAAACGCATCGTTTGACAGATGAAGACGCGGGGGATTTGACGTTTATCGTAGCATTCGTTTAGGCGGCTTGTCAACCGATCGGGTTCGAGACTCGTGACAGGCCGGCCAAAGTGACATTTCCCGCTTCGTCGTCTGTCGCTCCATGAATTCCGGGCCGAAGCGTGAAGGTTGCCGACATTCATGAGACTTGTAATCGCTGGATCGGTAAAACTACCGAGCCAGCGATGACGTTCAAAAATCAGATCATTAAATGCATTCATAATCTTTATTTTCTAGAGAAACGAAGCACAGAATGATCAATAATTTAGTGTTTTCCACATTTGAAGGTACCGTGCATGTGTTCGCATTGCCGTAGTGGCTTTTTTCGAATCCACTACGGCAACGGAACCGAAACTCTGAAGGTTATTCAGATAATGAAACACAAAACAGAATGTTGATAGATCGTTTTTCATATTGGATTCCTGCCGATCCGATTAAAAAAAAAACGGTCGAAACGAGCGCATTTATCAACGTCGAATCTCATGTGAATCTCTCTTCGGATCGATGTCTTTTACATCTGGGAACGAATCCGAGTCCGCATGCAAGTGTTTCTATTGTGGAATACACCCAACAAACTGAGAACGCCACGCTCAACATTGGATTCGTTCACGTGCATAGTCCGCAGCAGCAGTAGTAGTCCTCGATGGCTATTTGCGTGCCGAGGGAGATAAATTTTTTTAAATCACCCACTGAGAGCGAATCCGAACAATGTAAAGGTTATTTCGATAATGAAACACAAAACAGAATTTGAAATAGACCGTTTCCCACATTGGATTGGTCTCGATTCTTGTTCTATCTCCCTCTCTGCCGAATTATGAGACTGATATTTTTTTGAACTACTAGAGACTTCTAGAACACGAAAGGACACATGTCAGCAGGAGCGAGACACTTCGGACGGACGAAACAATTTTTTTGATCGGAAGGGTATCACACGACGGTAGAGCAGTCTGACCTCTCATCCCTTGTTGACTGATTGTTGTCAGATGATTTAATCAGGGTACTAGAGAGTTTTAGTGCACGTGAAGGCGCATGGAAAAAGTAGCCAGAAGCTACAAAAATCGAGAATAATTTTTTTTTCTGAAAAGCATTCTATACACCAGTCGAGCAGTGTGATTTCTCATTCCTTGCCGATTTATTTTTGCCCAATATATGTTTTTAAAAATACTGGAGAGTTCACCTACACATAAAGACGTACGTGAGAAGTAGCCAAAGGCTTCAGGCACGCGAAACAATTTTTTCTATTCAAGTCCCACCACACAACAATCAAGCAGTGGTATCTTTCCTCTCTTGATGACTTTTCGTTGTCTAGCACTTCTTTACAGTACTGGACAATTATAGTACACACAAGAAGATGACGGAGAAGTAGCCATAAGCTTGAGAGGCGCGAAATAATTTTTTATATGAACGTTAGACGATACCACAATCGAGTAGTGTCACCTGTTATCCCTTGACGACCTATTGTTATGTAATATTTTTTTACAATACTGCAAAGTTTTCTTAAATATGAAAACATATGTGAGAAGTAACTAAAAGCTTCAGACACGGGAAATCATTTTTTATATTAAACCTGTACCACGCAACAGTCGAGAAGACTCACCTCTCATGCCTGGGCAATTTATTGTTGTCCAGTATTTTTTCTGAATTCCTGAAGATTTTTGAGAAACGCAAACAAACAGATGTAAAAAGTCGGCCGAATAATCAGACACACGCAATTTTTTTGCTACGATGTGAACAATACAACAATTGATTTGTGATCTATCTCCTTCTCTGCCGATTTATTGAGACTAATAATTTTTTCAACTACTTGCGACTTTTAGTGCACGAAAGAACTAATGTCAGACGGAGCCAGAAACATCGAACGCACGAAATAATATTTTTGATCGAAACTGCACCATACGACGTTACAGCAGCCTGACCTCTATCCATTGATGACTGGTTTTGTTCTAATGATTTATTTGGCATAATAGAGAGTTTCAGTATACATAAAGATACATGGAAGAAATAACCAGAAGCTTCAGAAATCGAGAATGAATTTTTTCTGGAAAGTATTCCATACAACAGTCGAGCAGGGTGATTTCTCATCCCTTGCCGAATAATTGATGTCCAACATTTGTTTTTGCAATACCGGAGAGTTCTCCGACGCATAGATACGTATGTGAGAAGTAGCCAAAAGCTTCAGACACACGAAACAATTTTGTCAATTCAAGCCCCACCACACAACAATCGAGCAGTGGTACCTTTCCTCCCGTGATTACTTATCGTTGTCTAGCACGCCGTTACAGTACGAGAGAGTTACGGTACACACAGAAGGATGACTGAGAAGTAGCCATAAGCTTGAGAGGCGGGAATAATTTTTTTTATAATGGAAGTTGTCCGGTACAATAATCTAGCAGTGTTCTATAGAACACATTCAAGAAAAAAAATAACACTCGATCTCTGAAGCTTCTGGCTGCTTCTTCCATGTGTCTTTCTGTGTACTTAAACTCTCTAGTATGCTAAATAAATCATTAGAACAAAACCAGTCATCAATGGATGAGAGGTCAGGCTGCTGTAACGTCGTATGGTACACTTCCGATAAAAAAATTTAGTTCGTGCGTCGTAAGTTTCTGGCTACGTCTGACATTAGTTCTTTCGTGTACTGTAAATGTACTGTACACCTCGTGGCAAAGAAAAATTGCGTGTGTCTGAATATTATGCCGACTTTTGAGATCTATGTTTATGTGTACTAGAACTCTGCAGAAATTCCGAAAGAATGCTGGACAACAATAAATTGGCCAGGCACGCGAGGTGAGACTTCTCAATTGTTGCAGAGTACAGGTTTGATAAAAAAAAAAGAAAAAAGATTTCCCGTGTCTGAAGCTTCTAGTTACTTCTCACATATGTTTTTATATGTACAAGAACTTTGCGGTACCGTAAAAAAATATTAGTCAACAATAGGTCATCGAGGGATGACAGGTGAGACTGCTCGATTATTCTACCGAACAGCTTCAATGAAAAAAAATATTTCGCGCCTCTCAAGCTTATGGCTGCTTTTCTGTGATCTTTCTGTGTGGACTCTAACTCTCTAGTTCTGTAGAGAAGTGCTAGACAGCGAGAAGTCATCAAGAGAGGAAAGGTACCCCTCCTCGATTGGTGTGTGGTGGGGCTTGAAAAAAAAAAAGAAAAAAATTCGTGTGTCTGAAGCTTTTGGCTATTTCTCACATACGTCTTTATGTGTAGGAGAACTCGCTAGTATTTCTAATACAAATATTGGACAATGAATCCAATATACAATGTACAAGAAATACAATATGAATATTTGTATTTCTAATACAAATATTGGACAATGAATCGGCAAGGCATGAGGAATCACACTGCTCGACTGTTGCATGGAATACTTTCCAGAAAAAAATCATTCTCGATTTCTGAAGCTTCTGGCTACTTCTTCCATGTATCTTTATGTGTACTGAAACTCTCTAGTATGCCAAATAAATCATTAGAAGAAAACCAGTCATCAATGGATGAGAGGCCAGGCTGCTGTAACGTCGTATGATGCAATTTCGATAAAAAATATTATTTCGTGCGTGCGAAGTTTCTGGCTCCGTCTGACATTAGTTCTTTCGTGTACTAAAAGTCGCTGGTAGTTGAAAAAAAATTTAGCCTCAATAAATCGGCAGAGAGGGTGATAGAACAAGAATCGAATGTTGTATGGTACAGGTATAATATAAAAAATCTATTTCCCGTGTCCGAAGCTTCTAGTTTCTTTTCACATAAGTTTTTATATGTACGACACCTTCCTCGTACTGTAAAAAAAAACATTAGACAACAATAAGTCATCGAGGGATGACAGGTCACACTGCTCGATCGTTCTACCGTACAACTTGCATGAAAAAAAACTATTTCACGCGTCTCAAGCTTATGGCTACTTCTCAGCCATCTGTCTGTGCGTACTGTAACTCTTCAGTACTGTAAGGAAGTGCTAGACAACGAGAAGTGATCAAGAAAAGGATCGTACCACTGCTCGATTGGTGTGTGGCGAAGCGTGAATAAAAAAAATTGTCTCGTGTGTCTGAAGCTATTGGCTACTTCTCGTATACGTCTTTATATGTAGGAGAAATAGGCAGTATTTTAAAAACAAATATGGGACAACAGTAAAGCAGCGAGGGATGACAAATCACACTGCTCGACTGATCTATGGAACACTTTTCGGCAAACGATCATTCGCGATTCCTGAAGCTTCTGGATACTTCTTCGCGGGTCTTTATGTGTATTAAAAGTCTCCAGTATGCTAAATAAATCGAAAGAACAAAACCAGTCATGAATGGATAAGAGGTCAGACCGCTGCAACGTCGTATGGTACAGTGCCTTCATTTAATGCCTGGACATGCCTGTATGAACGCTAACTTCAAGGAGCGGTAGTATTACCGCACTGTGAAGTTAACGTCATCGGTCGATTTTCGAAAGAATTTCCCACTGATGTGTCACGCGTCATATCTAAGCCGTGAGGCGATATAGCCTCGTGAAAAAATGACAGCGCTGAAGCGGTGCAACTGCAGCGTGAAGGCAGGCACCCAAAATGCTGGAGGGGTGGAAATTAAGAATGCGAAATTGGAAAAGAACAGACCGATATCTTCAAAGAAAATTAGTAGAAATTTTTAGAAAAATGTTTAAAATCACGTAACACGTGCAATTACTAATTACTCTTGACTAATTAAACAATTCATTTGAGTATGACGCTAAACGTTAAAAGCCACGGCAAGACTTTTCAGAGTTTAATTAAGTTTGCCCGTTTAATTTAAATCTCTGGTTGGATTAACGTTATCTACAGATTTGAAACGAATTCGAGTGACAGTGCAGGTGATACTGTTACGAAATACAATCTACAATCTCGAATCATTGCGCAAAACATCGGTCGATTTTATTTCGTAGACTAAAACAACGATACCTCTTCAGAAAGGCTCATTTCAGCTTTAAAGGGCGTAATTTGTTTTAAATTATTTAAAGGCATCGAATCCAACTACAGCAAACATGATTCCAATGAACAGACATCCAACATTATTCGAATGAACCGTCTCGCACATGGGATGTCTGTCAATACTGAAAAAAAAAAATTGCTGTATGCATATTTATCACCTTCGACCAAGCTAGCGAAACCCGAGAAGCGCATGGCAGGCTAATGAAATGGAGCTCCAGCGGGTATCAGCTGGCACCAAGCGGGCAATTTGGAATCGGTGTTCGGAATGGTTCTCGGGGCCTTAATCGGACATTCCCGATATTACTGAGCCGAAATCGTTTCCGATTTTATCTTACTTCCGACCTGACGAGAATGTAGTATGACGGGATTTTGTGAAAACGACCCGAAAATGCCAAACGAGCCGTTGATTTCATCTTTGACTCATACGCAAATGAGCTATCCTTGTATTCGCGGCTTATACCACCGCTTACATGATCCAGTCTCCCCAATCAAGAAGGAGGTGAAATCAAAGACGACCTCGACGGGACGCTTTCGAATATGTCTCGTGGATGCTAGAAAGATGATTGGAGATCATTGGAGACATGGAGAAAAAATGCATCAAACATACAATTAAAAGTTAATGAATCGGAATTTAATCAGTGGAACAAATTAGCTAAATCGGGCACGGGCGCGCTATAGGAGGTGCTAGTCTGCTGACGTCACAGCTGCAACTTCCGAATGTCCGACTGTCACAGGAAGTTGGTTGAGACTCCTAGGACACGCGGTCCAACAGAGGGATCTGAATGTGTCCCTATCCGAGAACTTTATTGAAAAGAATGTGAATTTCGAAAATTTTCGAGGATTCGCGAAAAACTTTCGGAATAAATCATTCTAGCAATAAATTTTGAAGTAATTTGGCGTGAAATTATTATTTATTACCAAATACTACGAGTGTTTTATTTTTTAATGTTGCATAAAATATCTGAACATTCTGTAGTTACATCATTTTTCAATCATAAATTCTAAATATAAAAATATTCTACATAATTATAAATATAAAAATAAATATTGTAAAATTTTGTAGTTACAGAATTTTGAAATAATTTATGAAACAGTGAAAAAACAAAAATACTCGTAGTATTTGGTAAAAACGAATAATGTTACACCAAATTACTTTAATATGTAATGTTATTCCAAATTTATTCCAAAGGTTGTTACCGAATCGCATATGATTGAAAATATTATTTGCGGAGCATCAAATCCTCGAACATTTTCGAAATTTAGATTATTTTCGATAAAGTTCGATTAAGTTCAATCGGTTATCTTAACCCTTAACCCGTGAAGGTATTTGAGGCACCTTGATCCCGTGAACATGGGTCATTTCGTTTTTGCACTAACAAACCAACAGTTGTCAATGAAAAACATCTGAAAAAATGCATGGTCAATCTTTAGCCCGCACTTCTCAAGTGAAAATAGGGTTTTTTTTCTTTCTTATGTTTAATATTTTTTTAAATAAATAGTAAGCAACCCGCGGATGAAATGATCTTGGACAGGACGAAAAGACCCAGGTTCACGAAATGCGGATTAAAATTCTCTACTCAATCGGTCCGATTGGATCGAGAAGGCGATCCATGACGATGCTCCGAGAACGACAGTAGGAGCATTGTTTATTTAACGAAGATAAAATCGGTGCTCGGAGTGGTTCTCGGGGCCTCGATCGGACATTCCCGATATTACTGGCGCGAATTCATCTCCGATTTTATCTCACTTCCGGTCAGAATGGGTCGAGAACTCTGACGATGCTGCGAGAACGATGGTAGGAGCATTGTTTATTCAACAAAGGTAAAATCGGTGCTCGGAGTGGTTCTCGGGGCCTCAAGCGAACGATCCCGATATTACTGCCCCAAATTGGTCTCCGATTTTATCTTACTTCCGGTCAGAATGGGTCGAGAAGTCTGACGATTCTGCGAGAACGACGGTAGAGGCATTGTTTATTTAACAAAGATAAAATCGGTGCTCGGAGTGGTTCTCGGGGCCTCGATCGGACATTCCCGATATTACTAGCGCGAATTCATCTCCGATTTTATCTCCCTTCCGGTCAGAATGGGTCGAGAACTCTGACGATGCTGCGAGAACGATGGTAGGAGCATTGTTTATTCAACAAAGATAAAATCGGTGCTCAGAATGGTTCTCGGGGCATCGATCGGACATTCCCGATATTACTGCCCCCAAATTGGTCTCCGATTTTATCTTACTTTCGGTCAGAATGGGTCGAGAAGTCTGACGATTCTGCGAGAACGACGGTAGAGGCATTGTTTATTTAATAAAGATAAAATCGGTGCTCGGAATGGTTCTCGGCGCCTCGAGCGAACATTCCCGATATTGCTGCCCCGAATTCGTCTCCGATTTTATCTTCCTTCCGGTCAGAATGGGTCGAGAAGTCTGACGATACTGCGAGAACGACGGTAGGGGCATTGTTTATTTAATAAAGATAAAATCGGTGCTCGGAATGATTCTCGGGGCCTCGATCGGGAATTTGCGCTATTACTGCCCCAAATTCGTCTCCGATTTTATCTTACTTCCTGTCAGAATGGGTCGAGAAGTCTGACGATTCTGCGAGAACGACGGTAGAGGCATTGTTTACTTAACAAAGATAAAATCGGTGCTCGGAATGGTTCTCGGGGCCTCGAGCGAACATTCCCGATATTGCTGCCCCGAATTCGTCTCCGATTTTATCTTACTTCCGGTCAGAATGGGTCAAGAAGTTTGAGGATGCTGCGAGATAGACGGTAGGAGCATTGTTTATTAACCAAAGATAAAATCGGTGCTCGGAATGGTTCTCCGGGCCTCGATAGGAAATTCCCGATAATGCTGCTCTGAAATCATCTCCGATTTTATCTTACTTCCGGTCAGAATGGGTCGAGAAGTCTGAGGATGCTGCGAGATCGACGGTAGGAGCATTGTTTATTTAACAAAGATAAAATCGGTGCTCGGAATGGTTCTCGAGGCCTCGATTGGACATTCCCTATATTACTGCCCCGAATTCGTCTCCGATTTTATCGAACTTCCGATCCGAATGGGTCGAGAAGTCTGACGATGCTGCGAGAACGACGATAGGAGCATTGTTTATTTAACAAAGATAAAATCTGTGCTCGGAATGGTTCTCGGGGCCTCGATCGAACATTCTCGCTATTACTGCCCCGAATTCGTCTCCGATTTTATCTTACTTCCGGTCAGAAAAGGTCGAGAAGTCTGACGATGCTGCGAGCACGACGGTAGGAGCATTGTTTATTCAACAAAGATAAAATCGGTGCTCGGAGTGGTTCTCGGGGCCTCGATCGGACATTCCCGATATTACTGGCGCGAAGTTATCTCGGATTTTATCTCACTTCCGGTCAGAATGGGTCGAGAACTCTGACGATGCTGCGAGAACGATGGTAGGAGCATTGTTTATTCAACAAAGATAAAATCGGTGCTCGGAATGGTTCTCGGGGTCTCGATCGGAAATTCCCGATAATACTGCTCCGAAATCATCTCCGATTTCATCTTACTTCCGATCCGAATGGGTCGAGAAGTCTGACGATGCTGCGAGAACGACGGTAGGAGCATTGTTTATTGAACAAAGATAAAATCGGTGCTCGGAGTGGTGCTCGGGGCCTCGATCGGACATTCTCGCTATTACTGCCCCGAATTCGTCTCCGATTTTATCTTACTTCCTGTCAGAATGGGTCGAGAAGTCTGACGATTCTGCAAGAACGACGGTAGAGGCATTGTTTATTTAACAAAGATAAAATCGGTGCTCGGAATGGTTCTCGGGGCCTCGATCGGAAATTCCCGATATAACTGCCCCGAAATCATCTCCGATTTTATCTTACTTCCGGTCAGAATGGGTCAAGAAGTTTGAGGATGCTGCGAGATAGACGGTAGGAGCATTGTTTATTCAACAAAGAAAAAATCGGTTCTCGGAATGGTTCTCCGAGCCTCGATCGGACATTCACGATATACCTGTCCCGAAGTTGTCTCCGATTTTATCTCACTTCCGATCAGAAAGGGTCGAGAAGTCTGACGATTCTGCGAGAACGACGGTAGAGGCATTGTTTATTTAATAAAGATAAAATCGGTGCTCGGAATGGTTCTCGGGGCCTCGAGCGAACATTCCCGATATTGCTGCCGCGAGTTTGTCTCCGATTTTATCTCACTTCCGGTCAGAATGAGTCGAGAAGTCTGACGATGCTGCGAGAACGACGGTAGGAGCATTGTTTATTTAACAAAGATAAAATCGGTGCTCGGAATGGTTCTCGGGGCCTCGATCGGAAATTCCCGATAATACTGCTCCGAAATCATCTCCGATTTTATCTTACTTCCGGTCAGAATGGGTCGAGAAGTCTGAGGATGCTGCGAGATCGACGGTAGGAGCATTGTTTATTTAACAAAGATAAAATCGGTGCTCGGAGTGGTGCTCGGGGCCTCAATCGGACATTGCCGATATTATTGGCGCGAATTCATCTCCGATTTTATCTCACTTCCGGTCAGTATGGGTCGAGAACTCTGACGATGCTGCGAGAACGATGGTAAAAGCATTGTTTATTCAACAAAGATAAAATCGGTGCTCGGAATGGCTCTCGGGGCCTCGAGCGAACATTCCCGATATTGCTGCCCCGAATTCGTCTCCAATTTTATCTTACTTCCGGTCAGAATGGGTCGAGAAGTCTGACGATACTGCGAGAACGACGGTAGGGGCATTGTTTATTTAATAAAGATAAAATCGGTGCTCGGAATGGTTCTCGGGGCCTCGATCGGAAATTCCCGATATAGCTGCCCCGAAATCATCTCCGATTTTATCTCACTTCCGGTCAGAATGGGTCGAGAACTCTGACGATGCTGCGAGAACGATGGTAGGAGCATTGTTTATTCAACAAAGATAAAATCGGTGCTCGGAATGGTTCTCGGGGCCTCGATCGGACATTCCCGATATTACTGCCCCAAATTGGTCTCCGATTTTATCTTACTTCCGGTCAGAATGGGTCGAGAACTCTGACGATGCTGCGAGAACGATGGTAGGAGCATTGTTTATTCAACAAAGATAAAATCGGTGCTTGGAATGGTTCTCGGGGCCTCGATCGGACATTCCCGATATTACTGCCCCAAATTTGTCTCCGATTTTATCTTACTTCCGGTCAGAATGGGTCGAGAAGTCTGACGATTCTGCGAGAACGACGGTAGAGGCATTGATTATTTAATAAAGATAAAATCGGTGCTCGGAATGGTTCTCGGGGCCTCGGGCGAACATTCCCAATATTGCTGCCCCGAATTCGTCTCCGATTTTATCTTACTTCCGGTTAGAATGGGTCGAGAAGTCTGACGATACTGCGAGAACGACGGTAGGGGCATTGTTTATTTAATAAAGATAAAATCGGTGCTCGGAATGGTTCTCGGGGCCTCGATCGGACATTCCCGCTATTACTGCCCCGAATTCGTCTCCGATTTTATCTTACTTCCGGTCAGAATGGGTCGAGAAGTCTGAGGATTCTGCGAGAACGACGGTAGAGGCATTGTTTATTTAACAAAGATAAAATCGGTGCTCGCAATGGTTCTCGGGGCCTCGAGCGAACATTCCCGATATTGCTGCCCCGAATTCGTCTCCGATTTTATCTTACTTGAGGTCAGAATGGTTCAAGAAGTTTGAGGATGCTGCGAGATAGACGGTAGGAGCATTGTTTATTTAACAAAGATAAAATCGGTGCTCGGAATGGTTCTCCGGGCCTCGATAGGAAATTCCCGATAATACTGCTCCAAAATCATCTCCGATTTTATCTTACTTCCGGTCAGAATGGGTCGAGAAGTCTGAGGATGCTGCGAGATCGACGGTAGGAGCATTGTTTATTTAACAAAGATAAAATCGGTGCTCGGAATGCTTCTCGAGGCCTCGATTGGACATTCCCGATATTACTGCCCCGAATTCGTCTCCGATTTTATCTTACTTCCGATCCGAATGGGTCGAGAAGTCTCACGATGATGCGAGAACGACGGTAGGAGCATTGTTTATTTAACAAACATAAAATCGGTGCTCGGAATGGTTCTCGGGGCCTCGATCGGAAATTTCCGATAATACTGCTCCGAAACCATCTCCGATTTTATCTTACTTCCGGTCAGAATGGGTCGAGAAGTCTGAGGATGCTGCGAGATCGACGGTAGGAGCATTGTTTATTTAACAAAGATAAAATCGGTGCTCGGAGTGGTTCTCGGGGCCTCGATCGGACATTCCCGATATTACTGCCCCAAATTGGTCTCCGATTTTATCTTACTTCCGGTCAGAATGGGTCGAGAACTCTGACGATGCTGCGAGAACGATGGTAGGAGCATTGTTTATTCAACAAAGATAAAATCGGTGCTCGGAATGGTTCTCGGGGCCTCGATCGGACATTCCCGATATTACTGCCCCAAATTGGCCTCCGATTTTATCTTACTTCCGGTCAGAATGGGTCGAGAAGTCTGACGATCTTTGTTAAATAAACAATGCTCCTACCGTCGTTCTCGGACCACCGTCAGACTTCTCGACCAATTCTGACCGGAAGTAAGATAAAAACGGAGACGAATTCGGGGCAGTAATATCGGGAATGTCCAATCGAGGCCCCGAGAACCATTCCGAGCACCGATTTTATTTTTGTTATATAAACAATGCTCCTAACGTCGTTCTCGAACCACCGTCAGACTTCTTGACCCATTCTGACCGGAAGTAAGATAAAATCGGAGACGAATTCGCGGCAGCAATATCGGGAATGTTCGCTCGAGGCCCCGAGAACCATACCGAGCACCGATTTTATCTTCGTTAAATGAACAATGCCCCTACCGTCGATCTCGCAGCATCCTCAGACTTCTCGACCGATTCTGACCAGAAGTAATATAAAATCGGAGATGATTTCGGGGCAGTAATATCGGGAATTTCCGATCAAGGCCTCGAGAACCATTCCGAGCACCGATTTTATCTTTGTTAAATAAACAATGCCCCTACCGTCGTTCTCGCAGGATCGTCAGACTTCTCGACCCATTCTGACCGGAAGTAAGATAAAATCGGAGACGAATTCGGGGCAGTAATATCAGGAATGTCCGATCGAGGCCCCGAGAAGCATTCCGAGCACCGATTTTGTCTTTGTTAAATAAACAATGCTGCTACCATCGTTCTCCCACCACCGTCAAACTTCTTGACCCATTCTGACCGGAAGTAAGATAAAATCGGAGATGATTCCGGGGCAGTAATATCGGGAATGTCCGATCGAGGCCCCGAGAAGCATTCCGAGCACCGATTTTATCTTTGTTAAATAAACAATGCTCCTACCGTCGTTCTCGTAGCGTCGTCAGAGTTCTCGACCCATTCTGACCGGAAGTGAGATAAAATCGGAGATGATTTCGGGGCAGTAATATCGGAAATTTCCGATCGAAGCCCCGAAAACCATTCGGAGCACCGATTTTATCTTTGTTAAATAAACAATGCCCCTACCGTCGTTCTCGCAGGATCGTCAGACTTCTCGACCCATTCTGACCGGAAGTAAGATAAAATCGGAGACGAATTCGGGGCGGTATTATCGAGAATGTCCGATCGAGGCCTCGAGAACCATTCCGAGCACCGATTTTATCTTTGTTAAATAAACAATGCTGCTACCGTCGTTCTCGCACCACCGTCAAACTTCTTGACCCATTCTGACCAGAAGTAAGATAAAATCGGAGACAAACTCGCGCCAGCAATATCGGGAATGTTCGCTCGAGGCCCCGAGAACCATTCCGAGCACCGATTTTATCTTTGTTGAATAAACAATGCCCCTACCGTCGATCTCGCAGCATCCTCAGACTTCTCGACCCGTTCTGACCGGAAGTGGGATAAAATCGGAGATGATTTCGGGGCAGTAATATCGGGATCGTTCGCTTGAGGCCCCGAGAACCATTCCGAGCACCGATTTTATCTTTGTTAAATAAACAATGCTCCTATCGTCGTTCTCGCAGGATCGTCAGACTTCTCGACCAATTCTGACCGGAAGTAAGATAAAATCGGAGACCTATTTGGGGCAGTAATATCGGGAATGTCTGATCGAGGCCCCGAGAGCCATTCCGAGCACCGATTTTATCTTTGTTGAATAAACAATGCTCCTTCCATCATTCTCGCAGCATCGTCAGAGTTCTCGACCCATACTGACCGGAAGTGAGATAAAATCGGAGATGAATTCGCGCCAATAATATCGGGAATGTCCGATCGAGGCCCCGAGCACCACTCCGAGCACCGATTTTATCTTTGTTAAATAAACAATGTTCCTACCGTCGATCTCGCAGCATCCTCAGACTTCTCGACCCATTCTGATCGGAAGTAAGATAAAATCGGAGATGATTTCGGAGCAGTATTATCGGGAATTTCCGATCGAGGCCCCGAGAACCATTCCGAGCACCGATTTTATCTTTGTTAAATAAACAATGCCCCTACCGTCGTTCTCGCAGCATCGTCAGACTTCTCCACTCATTCTGACCGGAAGTAAGATAAAATCGGAGACAAACTCGCGGCAGCAATATCGGGAATGTTCGCTCGAGGCCCCGAGAACCATTCCGAGCACCGATGTTATCTTTATTAAATAAACAATGCCTCTACCGTCGTTCTCGCAGAATCGTCAGACTTCTCGACCCATTCTGACCGGAAGTAAGATCAAATCGGAGACGACTTCGGGACAGGTATATCGTGAATGTCCGATCTAGGCCTCGAGAACCATTCCGAGCACCGATTTTATCTTTGTTAAATAAACAATCTTCCTACCGTCGATCTCGCAGCATCCTCAGACTTCTCGACCCATTCTGACCGGAAGTAAGATAAAATCGGAGATGATTTCGGAGCAGTATTATTGGGAATTTCCGATCGAGACCCCGAGAACCATTCCGAGCACCGATTTTATCTTTGTTAAATAAACAATGGTCCTACCGTCGTTCTCGCAGCATCGTCAGACTTCTCGACCCATTCAGATCGGAAGTTAGATAAAATCGGAGACGAATTCGCGGCAGCAATATCGGGAATGTTTGCTCGAGGCCCCGAGAACCATTCCGAGCACCGATTTTATCTTTGTTAAATAAACAATGTTCCTACCGTCGATCTCGCAGCATCCTCAGACTCCTCGACCCATTCTGACCGGAAGTAAGATAAAATCGCCGATGATTTCGGAGCAGTATTATCGGGAATTTCCTATCAAGGACCGGCGAACCATTCCGAGCACCGATTTTATCTTTGTTAAATAAACAATGCTCCTACCGTCGATCTCGCAGCATCCTCAAACTTCTTGACCCATTCTGACCGGAAGTAAGATAAAATCAGAGACGACTTCGGGGCAGCAATATCGGGAATGTTCGCTCGAGGCCCCGAGAACCATTCCGAGCACCGATTTTATCTTTGTTAAATAAACAATGCTCCCGCCGTCGTTCTCGCAGCATCGTCAGACTTCTCGACTCATTCTGACCGGAAGTAAGATAAAATCGGAGACAAACTCGCGGCAGCAATATCGGGAATGTTCGCTCGAGGCCCCGAGAACCATTCCGAGCACCGATGCTATCTTTATTAAATAAACAATGCCTCTACCGTCGTTCTCGCAGAATCGTCAGACTTCTCGACCCATTCTGACCGGAAGTAAGATCAAATCGGAGACGACTTCGGGACAGGTATATCGTGAATGTCCGATCGAGGCCTCGAGAACCATTCCGAGCACCGATTTTATCTTTGTTAAGTAAACAATGCTCCTACCGTCGATCTCGCAGCATCCTCAGACTTCTCGACCCATTCTGACCGGAAGTAAGATAAAATCCGAGATGATTTCGGAGCAGTATTATCGGGAATTTCCGATCGAGACCCCGAGAACAATTCCGAGCACCGATTTTATCTTTGTTAAATAAACAATGGTCCTACCGTCGTTCTCGCAGCATCGTCAGACTTCTCGACCCATTCGGATCGGAAGTTAGATAAAATCGGAGACGAATTCGCGGCAGCAATATCGGGAATGTTTGCTCGAGGCCCCGAGAACCATTCCGAGGACCGATTTTATCTTTGTTAAATAAACAATGCTCCTACCGTCGATCTCGCAGCATCCTCAGGCTTCTCGACCCATTCTGACCGGAAGTAAGATAAAATCGGAGATGATTTCGGAGCAGTATTATCGGGAATTTCCTATCGAGGCCCGGAGAACCATTCCGAGCACCGATTTTATCTTTGTTAAACAAACAATGCTCCTACCGTCTATCTCGCAGCATCCTCAAACTTCTTGACCCATTCTGACCGGAAGTAAGATAAAATCGGAGACGAATTCGGGGCAGCAATATCGGGAATGTTCGCTCGAGGCCCCGAGAACCATTCCGAGCACCGATTTTATCTTTATTAAATAAACAATGCCTCTACCGTCGTTCTCGCAGAATCGTCAGACTTCTCGACCCATTCTGACCGGAAGTAAGATAAAATCGGAGACGAATTTGGGGCAGTAATAGCGCGAATCTCCGATCGAGGCCCCGAGAATCATTCCGAGCACCGATTTTATCTTTATTAAATAAACAATGCCCCTACCGTCGTTCTCGCAGTATCGTCAGACTTCTCGACCCATTCTGACCGAAAGTAAGATAAAATCGGAGACGAATTCGGGGCAGCAATATCGGGAATGTTCGCTCGAGGCCCCGAGAACCATTCCGAGCACCGATTTTATCTTTATTAAATAAACAATGCCTCTACCGTCGTTCTCGCAGAATCGTCAGACTTCTCGACCCATTCTGACCGGAAGTAAGATAAAATCGGAGACCAATTTGGGGCAGTAATATCGGGAATGTCCGATCGAGGCCCCGAGAACCATTCCGAGCACCGATTTTATCTTTGTTGAATAAACAATGCTCCTACCATCGTTCTCGCAGCATCGTCAGAGTTCTCGACCCATTCTGACCGGAAGTGAGATAAAATCGGAGATGAATTCGCGCTAGTAATATCGGGAATGTCCGATCGAGGCCCCGAGAACCACTCCGAGCACCGATTTTATCTTTGTTAAATAAACAATGCCTCTACCGTCGTTCTCGCATAATCGTTAGACTTCTCGACCCATTCTGACCGGAAGTAAGATAAAATCGGAGACCACTTTGGGGCAGTAATATCGGGATCGTTCGCTTGAGGCCCCGAGAACCACTCCGAGCACCGATTTTATCTTTGTTGAATAAACAATGCTCCTACCATCGTTCTCGCAGCATCGTCAGAGTTCTCGACCCATTCTGACCGGAAGTGAGATAAAATCGGAGATGAATTCGCGTCAGTAATATCGGGAATGTCCGATCGAGGCCCCGAGAACCACTCCGAGCACCGATTTTATCTTCGTTAAATAAACAATGCTCCTACCGTCGTTCTCGCAGCATCGTCATGGATCGCCTTCTCGATCCAATCGGACCGATTGAGTAGAGAATTTTTATCCGCATTTCGTGAACCTGGGTCTTTTCGTCCTGTCCAAGATCATTTCGTCCGCGGGTTGCTTACTATTTATTTTAAAAAATATTAAACATAAGAAAGAAAAAAAACCCTATTTTCCCTTGAGAAGTGCGGGCTAAAGATTGACCATGCATTTTTTCAGATGTTTTTCATTGACAACTGTTGGTTTGTTAGTGCAAAAACGAAATGACCCATGTTCACGGGATCAAGGTGCCTCAAATACCTTCACGGATTAAGGGTTAAGATAACCGATAGAACTTAATCGATGTGAACTTTATTGAAAATAATCTCAATTTCGAAAATGTTCGAGGATTTGATGCTCCGCAAATAATATTTTCAATCATATGCGATTCGCTAACAACCTTTGGAATAAATTTGGAATAACATTACATATTAAAGTAATTGAGTGTAACATTACTCGTTTTTACCAAATACTACGAGTATTTTTGTTTTTTCACTGTTTCATAAATTATTTCAAAATTCTGTAACTACAAAATTTTACGATATTTATTTTTATATTTATAATTATGTAGAATATTTTTATATTTAGAATTTATGATTGAAAAATGATGTAACTACAGAATGTTCAGATATTTTATGCAACATTAAAAAATAAAACACTCGTAGTATTTGGTGATAAATAATAATTTCACGCCAAATTACTTCAAAATTTATTGCTAGAATGATTTATTCCGAAAGTTTTTCGCGAATCCTCGAAAATTTTCGAAATTCACATTCTTTTCAATAAAGTTCTCGGATAGGGACACATTCAGATCCCTCTGTTGGACCGCGTGTCCTAGGAGTCTCAACCAACTTCCTGTGACAGTCGGACATTCGAAAGTTGCAGCTGTGACGTCAGCAGACTAGCACCTCCTATAGCGCGCCCGTGCCCGATTTAGCTAATTTGTTCCACTGATTAAATTCCGATTCATTAACTTTTAACTGTATGTTTGATGCATTTTTTCTCCATGTCTCCAATGATCTCCAATCATCTTTCTAGCATCCAACGGACATATTCGAAAGCGTCCCGTCGAGGTCGTCTTTGATTTCACCTCCTTCTTGATTGGGGAGACTGGATCATGTAAGCGGTGGTATAAGCCGCGAATACAAGGATAGCTCATTTGCGTATGAGTCAAAGATGAAATCAACGGCTCGTTTGGTATTTTCGGGTCGTTTTCACAAAATCCCGTCATACTACATTCTCGTCAGGTCGGAAGTAAGATAAAATCGGAAACGATTTCGGGTCAGTAATATCGGGAATGTCCAATTAAGGCCCCGAGAACCATTCCGAACACCGATTCCAAATTGCCCGCCTGGTGCCAGCTGATACCCGCTGGAGCTCCATTTCATTAGCCTGCCATGCGCTTCTCGGGTTTCGCTAGCTTGGTCGAAGGTGATAAATATGCATACAGCAAATTTTTTTTTCAGTATTGACAGACATCCCATGTGCAAGACGGTTCATTCCGATAATGTTGGATGTCTGTTCATTGGAATCATGTTTGCTGTAGTTGGATTTGATGCCTTTAAATAATTTAAAACAAATTACGCCCTTCAAAGCTGAAATGAGCCTTTCTGAAGAGGTATCGTTGTTTTAGTCTACGAAATAAAATGGACCGATGTTTTGCGCAATGATTCGAGATTGTAGATTTTATTTCGTAACAGTATCACCTGCACTGTCACTCGAATTCGTTTTAAATCTGTAGATAACGTTAATCCAACCAGAGATTTAAATTAAACGGACAAACTTAATTAAACTCTGAAAAGTCTTGCCGTGGCTTTTAACGTTTAGCGTCATACTCAAATGACTTGTTTAATTAGTCAAGAGTAATTAGTAATTGGACGTGTTACGTGATTTTAAACATTTTTCTAAAAAATTCTACTAATTTTCTTTGAAGATATCGGTCTGTTCTTTTCCAATTTCGCATTCTTAATTTCCATCCCTCCAGCATTTTGGGTGCCTGCCTTCACGCTGCAGTTGCACCGCTTCAGCGCTGTCATTTTTTCACGAGGCTATATCGCCTCACGGGTTAGATATGACGCGTGACACATCAGTGGGAAATTCTTTCGAAAATCGACCGATGACGTTAACTTCACAGTGCGGTAATACTACCGCTCCTTGAAGTTAGCGTTCATACAGGCATGTCCAGGCATTAAATGAAGGCACTGTACACTTCCGATGAAAAATCGTACTTCGTGCGTCCGAAGTTTCTGGCTCTGTCTGACATTAGTTCTTTCGTGTACTAAAAGTCGCTAGTAGTTGAAAAAAAATATTAGTTTCAATGAATCGGCAGAGAAGGAGCCAGCTAAAAAATCAAATGTTGTATTGTACACCTCGTAGCAAAAAAAATATCGCGTGCCCGAATAATCTGGCTACTCTTTACATTTGTTTGTATGCGAACGAGGACTCTCGAGAAACTCAGAAAAAATACTGGACAACAATGAATGGTCCAGGCATGAGAGGTGAGTCTTCTCGATTGATGCGTGATACATATTTAGTAAAAAATATGATTTCCCGTGTCTGTAGCTTCTAGTTACTTCTCACATATGGTTTTATATGTACGAGAACTGTCTCGTACTGTAAACCAATATTAGACAACAATAAGTAATCAAGGGGTGACAGGTGACACTGCTCGATTGTTTTACCTTACAACTTCTATGAAAAAAAAATATATTTCGCTCCTCTCTAGCTTCCGGCAACTTTTCAGCCATCGTTCTGTGTGTACGATAACTCTAGTACTGTAAAGACGAGCTAGACAACGATAAGTCATCAAGGGAGGAAAGGTACCACTGCTCGATTGCTGTGTGCTTGAATAAAAAAATTGTTTCGTGGGTCTGAAGCTTTTGGCTACTTCTCACATACCTTATGTGTAGGAGAACTCGGGAGTATTCAGAAAAATATTGGACAACAATGAATCGGCAAGGAATGAGAAATCACACTGCTCGACTGTTCTATGGAAAACTTCCCAGAAAAAAAATCATTCTCGATTTCGGAAGGTCCTGGCTACTTCTCTCATGTGTCGTTATGTGTATTGGAACTCTCCAGTATGCTAAATAAATCATTCGAACAAGACAAGACATCAATGGATGAGATGTCAGGCTGCTGTAACGTTCTGTCGTACACTTTTGATCAAAAATACTATTTCGTGGGTCCGACGTTTCTCGCTCCGTCTGACATTAGTTCTTTCGTGTACTGAAAATCGCTAGTAGCTCTCTAAAAATAGAGAGAGAGAGAGAGAGAGAGAGAGAGAGAGAGAGAGAGAGAGAGAGAGAGAGAGAGAGAGAGAGAGAGAAAGAATCGAGTGTTGTATGGTACGGGAATAATAACAAAAAAAATGGATTTCTCGTGTTCGAAGCTGCTACTTACTTCACACATATGTTTTCATATGTACGAGATCTTGCTTGTACTGTGAAAAAAAATATTCGACAACAATAGGTCATCAAGGGATGCCAGCTGACACTACTCGATTGATCTACCTTACAACTTTAATGAAACAAATTATTTCGCGCCTCTCAAGCTTATAGCAACCTCTCTGTCATCGTTCTTTGTGTACTGGATGTAACTCTCTAGTACAGTATAGAAGTGCTAGACAACGAGAAGTCGTCAAGGGAGGAACGGTACCGCTGCTCGATTGTTGCGTGCTGGGACTTGAATAAAACAAATTGTTCTTGTGTCTGAAGCTTTTGGCTACTCCTCAGATACGTCTTTATGTGCAGGAGAACTCGCCAGTCTTTTAAAAACAAATATTGGACAACAATGAGTCAGCAAGGGATGAGAAATCTCACTGCTCGACAGTTGTATGGAACACTTTCCAGAAAATAATCATTCCGTATTTATGAAGCGTCTGGCTACTTTTTCCATGCGTCTTCATGTGCTCTGAGACTCTCTAGTACGCTAAATAAATCATTAGACAACAATCAGTCCACAATTTATGAGCGGTAAGACTGAAGTACCGTCGTGTGATGTACGTCCGATCAAAAAAATTTATTTTTCCGTCCTAAGTTTTTGGCTCCTTCTGACATATTTTCTTTCGTGTTCTAAAAGTCTCTAGTAGTTAAAACAAAATGGTAGTCTCAATGAATCGGCAGTGAGGGAGATAGAACAAGAATCAAATGTTGTACGGTACAAGTTCTATTAAAAAAAAAACTAGATTTCCCGTGGTTGAAGGTTCCAGTTACTTTTCACATATGTTTTCATATGTACGAGAACTTTGCGGTACCGTAAAAAAATATTAGACAACAATAGGTCATCAAGGGATGACAGGTGACGCTGCTCGATTGGTCTGCCGTACAGCTTTAATGAAAACAAATATTTCACACCTCTCAAGCTTATGGCTAGTTCTTTGTCATCTTTCTGTGTGTACTGTAACTCTCTAGTACTGTAGAGAAGTGCTAGACAACGAGAAGTCATCAAGGGAGGAAAGGCACCGCTCCTCGATTGATGTGTGGTGGGGCTTGAAAAAAGATAAAAAATTCGTGTGTCTGAAGCTCTTGGCTACTTCTCACATACGTTGTTATGTGTGGGAGAACTACGTAGTATTTTTAAACCAAATACGGGACAACAATGAATCGGCAAGGGATGAGAGAAATCACACTGCTTGACTGTTTTATGGAATACTTTCCGGAAACAAATAACTCTGCATTTCTGAAGCTTCTGGCTACTCCTTCCATGTGTCTCCATGTGTACTGAAACTCTTTAGTACGGTAAATAAATCGTTAGACAACAATCAGTCAACAAGGGATGAGAGGTCGGACCGGTGTCCCGTCGTGTGATACACTTCCGATCAAAAAAATAATTTCGTGCGTCCGAAGTACTTGGCTCCTTCTGACATCTGTTCCTTCGTGTTCGACAAGTCTCAAGTAGTTGAAAAAAAATAGCAGTCGCAATAAATCGGCAGAGAGCGAGGTAGAACAAAAATCGAATGTTGTATGGTACAGGTTTAATTAAAAAAAAAACGTTTTCCCGTGCCTGAAGCTTCGAGTTACTTCTCACATATGTTTTTATATGTACGGGACCTTCCTCGTACTATAAAAAAAATATTGGACAACAATAAGCCATTAAAGCATGACAGGTGATACTGCTCGATTGTTTTACCGTACAACTTCCTTGAAAAAAATTATTCCGCGCCTCTCAAGCTTATGACTACTTCTCAGCCATCTTTTTGTGTGTACTGTAATTCTCCAGTACTGTAATGTAGTGCTAGACAAAGACAAGTGATCAAGGAAGAAAAAGTACCACTGCTCGATTGGGGAGTGGTGGAGCTTGAATAAAAAAAATTAAAAATTGTTTCGTCCGTCTGAAATGTTTGGCTACTTCTCATATACGTCTATATGTGTAGCAGAACTCGCCAGTATTTCAAAAACAAATATTGGACAACAATGAATCGGCGAGGGATGAGAAATCACAGTGCTCGACTGTTCTACGGTACACTGGCCAGAAAAGAATCATTCTCGATTTCAGAATCTTCTGGCTACTTCTTCCATGTGTCTTTATGTGTACTGAAACTCTCCAGTACGCTTAAGAAATCATTAGACAACAACCAGTCATCAAGGGATGAGAGGTCAGGCTCCTGCAACGTCGTATGGTACAGTTTCGAACAGAAATGATATTTCGTGCGTCCGAAGTTTCTGACTCTGTCTGACATTAGTTCTTTCGTGTACTAAAAGTCGCTAGTAGTTTAAACAAATATTAGTTTCAACAAATCGGCAGAGAAGGAGATGGATAAAAATAAAATATTGTATTGTACACCTCGTAGCAAAAAAAATTGTGTGTGCTTGAATATTCTGCCGACTTATTAGATCTATTTATATGCGTACTAGAACTCTCCAGGAATTCAGAAAAATTACTGAACAACAATAAATTATCGAGGCATGAGTGGTGAGACCACTCGATTGTTGCATGGTAAAGGTTTAATAAAAATTAAAAGAATGCTTTCCCGTTTCTGAAGCTTCTAGTTATTTCTGACATGTGTTTTTATATGTACGAGAATTTTGCGGTAGCGTAAAAAAATATTAAAGAACAATAGGTCATCAAGGGATGACAGGTGACACTGCTCGATTGTTCTACCGTACAACTTGCACGAAAAGAATTATTTCACGCGTCGCTAGCTTATGGCTCTACTTCTCAGCCATCGGTCTGTGTGTACAGTAATTCTCCAGTAGTGTAAGGAAGTGCTCGACAACGAGAAGTGATCAAGGACAGGAACGTACCACTGCTCGATAGTTGTGTGGTGGAGCTTGAATGAAAAAAATTATTTCGTGTGTCTGAAGCTATTGGCTACTTCTCATATACGTCTTAAGGTGTAGGAGAACTTGCCAGTATTTAAAAATCAAATATTGGACAGCAGTAAAGCTGCGAGGGATGAAAAATCACACTACTCGACTGATCTATGGATCACGTTTCAGAAAACAGTCATTCGCGATTTCTGAAGCTTCTGCCTACTTCTTCCGTGGTTTTTTATGTATACTAAAACTCTTCGGTATGCTCAATAAATCATTACAACAAAACCAGTCATCAATGAAGGAGTAGTCAGACTGATGTGACGTCGTATGGTGCGCTTTCGAAAAAAAATCTTACTTTCTGCGTCCGATGTTTCTGGCTCTGTCTGACATTAGTTCTTTCGTGTACTAAAAGTCTCTAGTCATTGAAAAAAATAATTATTTCCAAGCAATCGGCAGAGAAGTAGCCAGATAAAAAAATCAAATGTTGTATTGTACACCTCGTAGCTACAAAAAAATTGCGTCTGCCCGAATAATCTGGCCACTTTTTACATTTGTTTGTATGCATACTAGAACTCTCGAAAATTTCAGAAAAATACTGGACAACAACCAGGCATGAGAGGTGGTACTTCTCGTTCGTTGTGTGATAAAGATTTTATTTAAAAAAAAATGATTTCGCGTGTCTGAAGCTTCTACTTACTTCTCCCATATGTTTTTATATGTACGAGAACTGTCTCGTATTGTCGAATAATATTAGACAGTAATGAGTCATCGAGGGGTGACCGCTGACACTGCTCGATTGTTTTACCGTACACCTTCTATGAAAAAGAAAATATTTCGCTCCTGTCAAGGTTCTGGCAACTTCGTAGCCATTGTTCTGTGTGTACGGTAACTCTCTTGTACTGTAAATACGAGCTAGACAACGAGAAGTCATGAAGGAAGGAAAGGTACCACTTCACAAGCTTGAATAAAAAAATTGTTTCGTGCATCTAAAGCTTTCGGCTACTTCTCACATATCTTTTTATGTGTAGGAAAACTTGCGAGTATGTAGAAAAAATATTGGACAACAATGAATCGGCAGGGAATGAGAAATCACACCGCTCGACTGTTCTGTGGAACACTGTCCAGAAAACAATGATTTTCGATTTCTGAAGGACCTGGCTACTTCTTTCATATCTCTTCATGTGTACTGGAACTCTCCAGTATGCTAAGTAAATCATTAGAACAAGACCAGTCATCAATGGATGAGAGGTCAGTCTGCCGTAACGTCGTATGGTACACTTTCGATCAAAAATACTATTTCGTGCGTCCGAAGTTTCTGGCTCCGTCTGACATTAGTTCTTTCGTGTACTGAAAGTCGCTAGTAGTTGGAAAAAATATTAGTCTCAATATATCGGCAGAGAGGGAGATAGAACGAGAATCGAATGTTGTACGGTACAGGTGTAATAAAAAAAATCGATTTCCCGTGTCCGAAGCTTCTAGTTACTTCACACATACCATATGTTTCGATATGTACGAGACCTTCTTTGTAGTGTAAAGAAAATATTGGACAACAATAGGTCATCAAGGAATGACAGGTGAAACTGCTCGATTGATCTACCTTACAACTTAAACGAAACAAATTATTTCGCGCCTGTCAAGCTTATAGCAACTTCTCTGTCATTCTTCCTTGTGTACTGTATGTAACTTTCTAGTTCCGCTGGTCGATTGTTGCGTGCTGGGGCTCGAATAAAAAAAAATTGTTCGTGTGACTGAAGCTTTTGGCTACTCCTGAAATACATCTTTATGTGTCGGAGAACTCGCAAGTATTTCGAAAACAAATATTGGACGACAATGAGTCGGCGGGGGACGAGAAATCACAATGCTCGACTGTTGCATGGAACACTGTCTACAAAAAAATCATTCCGTATTTCTGAAGCGTCTGGCTACTTTTTCCATGCGTCTTCATGTGCTCTGAAACTCTCTCGTACGCTAAATAAATCATTAGACAACAATCAGTCCACACGGGACGAGCGGTCACACTGTAGTACCGTCGTGTAATGTACTTCCGAACAGAAAAATTATTTCGTGCGTCCTAAGTTTTTGGCTCCTTCTGACATCTTTTCATTCGTGTTCAAAAAGTCTCTGGTAGTGGAAAAAAAAATAATAGTCTCAATGAATCGGCAGAGAGGGACACAGAACAAAAATCGAATGTTGTATGGTACGAGTTTAATTTAAAAAAATCGATTCCCCTTGTCTGAAGCTTCTAGTTACTCCTCACATATGTTTTTATACGTACGAAACCTTCATGGTACTGTAAAAAAAAAATTAGACAACAATAAGCTATCAAGGGATGACAGGTGACACTGATTGATTGTTCTACCGTACAACTTTCATAAAAAAATTATTTCGAGCCTCTTAAGCGTGTGTACGGTAACTCTCTAGTACTGTAAAGACGAGCTAGACAACAAGAAGTCATCAAGGGAGGAAAGGTACCACTGCTCGATTGTTGTGCGGTGGAGCTTGAACAAAAAACATTGTTTCCTGTGTCCAAAGCTTTTGGCTACTGCTCATATACGTCTTTATGTGTAGGAGAACTAGCCACTAGTTCAAAAACAAATATTGGACAACAATGAATTGGCAAGGGTTGAGAAATCACACTTCCCGACTGTTCTATGGAACACTTTCCGGAAAAAAATCATTCTCGATTTCTGAAGCTTCTGGCTACTTCCTCCATGTGTCTTTGTGTATACTAAAACTCTCCAGTACGCTGAATTAATCATTAGAACAAAACGAGACATCAATGGATGTGAGGTCGGGCTGCTGTAACATCGTACGGTACACTTCCGATCAAAAATATTATTTCGTGCGTCCGAAGTTTCTGGCTCCGGCAGACATTAGTTCTTTCGTGTACCAAAAGTCGCTAATAGTTGAGAAAAGAGAAATATATTCATCACGATCAATCGACAGAGAAGGGGATAGCTCAAGAATCGAATGTTGAAATGTACATCTGGTAGAAAGAAAAATTGCGTGCGCCCGAATATTCTGGCCACTTTTTACATCCTTTTTTATGCGTACTAGAACCCTCGAGGAATTCAGAAAAAATACTGAGCAACAATAAATGGTCCAGGCTTGAGAGGTGGGACTTCTCGCTCGTTACGTGGGACAGATTGAATAAGAAAATATGATTTCCCATATCTGAAGCTTCTAGTTACCTCTCACATATGTTCTTATATGTACGAGAACTTTCTCGTACTGTAGAAAAAATATTAGACAACAATAAGGCATCAAGGAGTGTCTGGGGACACTGCTCGATTGTCCTACCGCACAACTTGCATGAAAAAAAAAAAGAAATCGCTTCTCTCATGTTCTGTGTGTCCGCTAAGTGCCTAGTACGGAAAAGACGTGCTAGACAACGAGAAGTCATCAAGGGAGGAAAGGTACCACTGCTCGATTGTTGTGTGGTGGAGCTTGGCTAAAAAAAATTGTTTCTTCTGTCTGAAGCTCATGGCTCCTTCTCACATACGTCTCTATATGTAGGAGAACTTGCCAGTATTTTAAAGGCAAGTATTGGACAACAATGAATCGGCAAGGGATGAGAAATCACAATGCTCGATTGTTGTATGGAATACTTTGCAGATAAAAAATCATTCTGTATTTCTGAAGTTTCTTGCTACTCCTTCCGTGTGTCTCCATGTGTACTGAAACTCTCCAGTACGCTAAATTTATAATCAGACAATAATCAGTCAGCATGGGATGAGAGGTCAGACTGGTGTACCGTCGTGCGATACACTTCCTATCAAAAAAATTATTTCGTGCGTCCGAAGTTTTTGGCTCCCTCCGACATCTGTTCTTTCGGGTTCTAAAAGTCTCTAGTAGTTGACATAAAAAAAAAATAAGTATCAATAAATCGGCAGAGAGGGAGACAGAACATGAATCGAATGTTGTATGGTACAGGTTGAATAAAAAAAATCGATTTCCCGTATCTGAAGCTCCTAGTTACTTCTCACATATGTTCTTATATGTACGAGTCATTCCTCGTACTGTAAAAAAGATATTAGACAACCATAAGTCATGAAGGGATGACAGCTGACACTGCTCGATTGTTCTACCGTACAACATACATGGAAAAAATTATTTCGCGCCTCTCAAGCTTATGGCTTCATCTCAGCCATCTTACTGTGTGTACTGTAACTGTCAAGTATTGTACATAAGTGCTAGAAAGTGTTCCATAGAACAGGCGAGCAGTGTGATTTCTCATCCCCCGCCGATTCATTGTTGTCCAATATTTGTTTTTGAAATACTGGCGAGTTCTCCTACACATAAAGACGTATATGAGACGGAGCCAAAAGCTTCAGACAGAAGAAACAATTTTTTTTATCCAAGCTCCACCACACAACAATCGAGCAGAGGTACCTTTCTTCCCTTCATCACTTCTCGTGGTCTAGCATTTCTTTACAGTACTGGAGAGTAACAGTAATCGCAGAAAGATGGCTGAGAAGTGGCCATACGCTTCAGAGGCGCGAAATAATTTTTTTCATGCAAGTTGTACGGTTGAACAATCGAGCAGTGTCACCTGTCATCCCTTGATGACTCATTGCTACATAATATTTTTTTTACGGTACCACAAAGTTCTCGTACATATGAATACGTATGTCAGAATAATAGAAACTTCAGACACGGGGAATCATTTATATTTATTAAACCTGTACCATGCAACAATCGAAAAGTCCCAACTTTGATGCCTGGTCCATTTCTTGTTGTCCAGTATTTTTTTCTGAATTCCCCGAGAGTTCTAGTACGCATCCAAACAGATGTAAAAGGTGGCTAGAATAATCGGGCACACGGAATTTTTTTTGCTACGAGGTGTACATTTCAACATTTGATTTTTGAGCTATCCCCTTCTCTGCTGATCAATGGTGACTAAATTTTCTTTTTCATCTACTAGCGCCTATCGGTAGACGAAAGAACTAATGTCAGACACAGCCAGAATCTTCGGACGCGCGACATAAGACTTTTAATCGGAAGTGTACCATACGACGTTACAGCAGCCTGACCTCCTATCCGTTGATGACTGGTCTTGTTCTAATGGTTTTCTTTGCATACTGGAGCATTTCAGTACACATAATGACACATGAAAGAAGTAGCCAGGAGCTTCAGAAGCAGAGAATTACTTTTTTCTGGAATGTATTCCATACAACAGTCGAGCGGTGTGATTTCTTATCCCTTGCCGATTCATCGTTGTTCAATATTTGTTTGTTACACGAGTGGCTAGTTCTCCTACACATAGAGACGTATGTGAGAAGTAGCTGGAAGCTTCGGACACACGAAACAATTTTCTTCATTCAAGCTCCATCACACAACAATCGAGCAGTGCTACCTTTCCTCCCGTGATGACTTCTCGTTGTCTAGCACGTCTTTACAGTACTAGAGTGTTACCGTCCATACAGAAAGATGGGTGAGAAGTTGCCATACGCTTGAGAGGAGCGAATTTTTTTTTTCCCATACAAGTTGTACGGTACAACAATCGAGCAGTGTCATCTGTCACCCCTTGATGACATATTGTTGTCTATGATTTTTTTACAGTACGATGCAGTTCTCGTACATATAAAAACGTATTTGAGAAGTATCTAGAAGCTTCAGACACGGAAAATCAGATGTTTTTAAATTAAATCTGTACCATGCAACAATCGAGAAGTCCCACCTCTCATGCCGGGCCATATATTGTTGTCCAGTATTTTGTCTGAATTCCTCGAGCGTTCTAGTATGCATACATACAGATGTAAAAAGTGGCCAGAATATTCGGGCACACGCAATTTTTTTTTGCTACGAGGTGTACATTACAACATTTAATTTTTTATCCACCTCCTTCTCTGCCGATTTATAGAGACGAATACTTTTTTGTTTTCTTCAACTACTAGCGACCTCTAGTACGCGAAAAAACTAATGTCAGAACGAGCCAGAAATTTCGGTCACACGAAATAATAAATTTGATCGAAAGTGTACCATAGGACGTTGCAGCAGCCTGACCTGTCATCCCTTGATGATTGGCTGTTGTCTAATGATTTATTTAGCGTACTGGGGCGTTTCTGTACACACAAAGATACGTGAAAGGCACCGCCAGAAGGTTCAGAATTCGAGAATGATTTTTTTTCTGGACAGTGTTCCATAGATCAGTCGAGCAATGTGATTTCTAATCCCTCGCCGCTTCATTGTTGTGCAATATTTGTTTCCGAATTACCGGCGAGTTCTCCTGCGCATACAGACGTATATGAGAAGCAGCCAAAAACTTCGGACACGCGAAACCTTTTTTTTTTATTCGAGCTCCACTACACAACTATCGAGCAGTGGTACTTTTCCTCCCTTGATCACTTCTCGTTGCCTAACACTTCTTTACAGTACTGAAGAGCTACAGTGCACACAGAAAAATGGCTGAGAAATAGTCATAAGCTTGAAAGGCGCAAAATAATTTTTTCCATGGACGTTGTACGGTAGAACAATAGAGCAGTGTCACCTGTCATCCCCTGATGACTTATTGTTGTCTAATGTTTCTTTCACAGTACGACGACGTTCTCGTACGTATAAAAACGTATGTGAGAAGTAACCAGAAGTTTCACACACGGGAAATCGATTTTTTGTTGTTGTTATACCTGTACCAACCGACATTCGATCCGTGTTATATCTCCCTCTCTGCCGATTTATTGGGACTAATATTTGTTTTTCAACTACCAGAGATTTTTCGAACATGAAAGAACCGATTTCAGAAGGAGCCAAAAACTTCGGGCACACGAAATAATTTTTTTGATCGGAAGTGTATGACACGACGGTACAGCGGTCTGACCTCTCATCCCATATTGACTGATTGTTGTCTAATGATTTATTTATCGCACTGGAGACTTTCAGTACACATGGAGCCATTTGGTAGAAGTAGTCAGAAGCGTCAGAAATAGAGAATGATTTTTTTCTGGTAAGTAATGCATACAACAGTCGAGCAGGGCGACTCCTCATCCCTCGCCGATTCATTGTTGTCCAATTTTTGTTTTTGAAATACTGGCGAGTTCTCCTACACATAAAGACGTATATGAGAAGGAGCCAAAAGCTTCAGACTCACGAAAAAAAAAAATTCATTCAATCTCCACCACACAACAATCGAGCAGCCGTACCTTTTAGCCCTTGTCGACTTCTCGTTGTCTACGACTTCTCTACAGTACTAGAGAGTTACGTACAGTATGCACAGAATGCTGGCAGAGACGTAGCCATGAGCTTGAGATTCGCGAAATAATTTTTTTCATTAAAGTTGTACGGTCGAACAATCGAGCAGTGTCACCTGTCATCCCTTCATTACCTATTGTTGTCTAATATTTTTTTTACGGTACCCCAAAGTTCTCGTATATATAAAAACACATGTGAGAAATTACTAGAAGCTTCAGACACGGGAAATCATTTTTTTTTTTTATCAAATCGGTACCATGCGCCATTCGACACGTCTCACCTCTCATGCCTGGTCAATTTATTGTTGTCCAGATTTTTTTCTGAATTCCTGGATTTTTCGAGTTCGGGTAAGCATACATGTAGATGTAAATAGGCGGCAGAATATTCAAGCGCAGGCATTTTTTTGCTACCAGGGGCAAAATTCACCATTCATTTCTTATCTATCTCCTTCTCTGCCGATTCATTCAGTCTTATATTTTTTATCATCTACTAGCGACTTTCAGTACACGAAAAAATTAGAGTCACACGGAGCCAGAAACTTCGGACGCACGAAATAATATTTTTGGTCTAAAGTGTACCATGTGACGTTACAGCAGCCTGATCTCTCATCCATTGATGACTGGTCTTGTTCTAATGATTTCCTTAATACACCAGAGCATTTCAGTACACATAATGACACATGAAAGAAGTAGCCGGGAGCTTCGGAAGTATAGAATGATTTTTTTCTGTAAAGTATCCCATACAACAGTCGAGTAGTGTGCTTTCTCATCCCTCGCCGATCATTGTCGTCCAACATTTGTTTTTGAAATCCTGGCGAGTTCTCCTACACATGAAGTCGTATTTGAGAAGTAGGCAAAAGCTTCAGACACACGTAAAATTTTGTTTTATTCAAACCCCACCGCACAACAATCGAGCAGCGGTACTTTGCTTCCCTTGGCGACTTCTCGTTGTCTTGCACTCCTCTACAGTACGAGATAGTTCCGTACAGTACACACAGAAAGATGACAGAGAAGTAGAAATAAGATTGAGTGGCGCGAAAGAATTTTTTTCATTAATGTTTGTGGCGTTCCGTCCACCAATGTGCCATAAATATAGCTGCTTCGCCGCTTATCCGGCGTGAGGATGAGTCCACGGTCGCGGTTAGGCAGTTGCATAATCTTTGCACTGTCTAATTCACTCTATTCGTATTTTTCATGTAGCCGGGCGCTCGAGATAATTCGAATCACGCGCCTCTATACGTAAAGTGCCCGCCAGCGGCGCCCGCTCGGGCGATCGCTACAGCGCCGGACGCGGACGAGTGCGCGTACGTCGCGCGCTCCACTTTCGATTTTTGGGACGAACGTTGTCGAACCGAAGAAGTAGAGACCACAGGAGACGCGCTAAGGACAGGAGAGAGAAAATATCATTAGGCCCGATCGATACCCTGATTAGGAGAAATACCCAACATTGTTAAAAAGAGACTAGTATTTAATGGCATCGGAATTAAGAGCGCACGAATTAAACGCGTGAGGGTTTTAAGAACGCGCAGTGTTCGAGATAATCTGTTCTAGCAAAAACCAAGAAGAGATTACGAGGACGCGCGACTCGACACCGTCCGATCCGAGGGGCTCGTGAGACCATGGGCGAACTTCGAGGGAGATTCAGTAAGTTCGGACGTTTAATGAGAAATACTGTGATTGTGCCTGCATGTGAGCCTCGGTGACGGTCCTTGAGCTCGCGAATTGCGCGAGCGCACCGTAGCGCGTTATAAGCCGCGAGAATCTTTGTGGTGCTGTTTCCCTAATCCGGTAGAACAACCGGATTTCAACCGGATCAAAGGATTTCAATCTTTTTTACCATTATAATGTCTAGACTCACCTGACATATTATCGCAGCAGGAAGCTGATTCGAATCCCCGTCAATGACCATGGTTCTCACGCCCAGAATGAATGGCGTCGGTGAGGTGCCCTTTCCGGACGCTGGTCCCGCCATCATGCCACCAGAGCCACCTGAATGCATTTGCAAAACGAATCGCAGATAATCATTAATGAAGTTTTAGTTAAGTCTTTGCCAACGTCTACGTGTACATCATAAAAACTTACCGCCACCTTATCTATAGCAAATGCTCAAAATGGCCGCCGTTTGCCTGCACGCAGCAACGGGCTCGACGCACCAGGCTCTCCCGGCAATTTTCAAGCATATCCGCAGTTACCGTGCGGAGGGCTTCTTCGAAGCGGAGCTCAAGGTGGGCCCGATCGCGCAAGGGTTGGCGATATACGTGGGACTTCACGTGGCCCCACAGGAAAAAATCCAACGGATTCAGATCCGGGGATCGCGCCGGCCAGTCCCGCATCCCCCCTCGGCCGATGAATCGATCGCCAAATATTTCTTCCACGGCCTGCCTCGCAATTCGGCTCGTATGTGCCGGTGCACCGTCATGCTGAAGTATGGCGTTCTGTACCGCTGCCTCCCCTATACCCGCACGCCTGCACAATTGCAGGAAGTTGGTCGAGATGAAGTGTGCGTACTGCACACTTCTCAAATGTCCCGCAAACTGAAACGGTCCAATCTGAAAAGAACAATATCCGATGATCGTTGTGTTCAATTTATTTTGTCGTCGAGTTTACATTTTTCGAATGCGAAATGTAAATTCTCATTAATGTCCAGCCTTGCCCGAAAGTATGTGAGACCCTGTACGAACACCCTGTCATTTTTTTCCTATTTGGGGAAATAAACGAATATCTCGGCAAAAAAAAATCGTTAACCAATTTAGAGAACGGCGTTTGGAAGAGTACAAGCTTCATTTTTATTTTAGCCATTTTATTGTAGGCGGTACGTTGTTTCGAAAATGCCGGTTTTATCACAGTTTTCGTACGTAGCAAAATCGCGTCCCGGATTTTGAACAATACTGATTTCGCCATTCAGCCATAATATCCTGCGAAAAGGGCACTGTTACATTTAGTTTTGTTTTTTCCTTTTATTTTGGCAATTTCTTTTCGCAGTGCTATTCAATTTTTTCTTTGAAAAAAAAAAAAACGGCCAGTTTTTCAAGAGCCGGCAGAGTGCGCCGTATCTCGCAAACTAAGAGGTTTAGAATACTTCAGTCGAAGGAGTAAAAACTTGTGTTTCATTGTGTTGAAGTCAGTTAATGTTTTTTTTAGATTTCATTTCGAAATTTCTTTGCATCGCTATTTTCTGTCGACTATTAATAAAACAAAAAAAGCGAAGCAATGAAATTTGGAAAGAAATCTGAGAAAAATCAGTGACTCCAAATAGCAAAATACAACTTTACACTTCTCAGACTAAATATTCGAAACCTCATAGTTGTCAAGTTACGCCGCACGATGCTCGCTACTCGGAAATCTGCTTTAAAAACCCGATAACACGGCGCAAAGAAAATTTCATTTTTTTTACGAAACTGAAGATATTGGTGTCCTTTTCAGAGAGCTTGTCAATGAGCGGTGACAATACTACTTTTCAGAGTCCAGCACGCGATTTTGCAGAGTGGAAAAATCGTAAAAAAGCAGTATTTTCAAAATGACGTAGCAGCTAGAAAAATCGCAAAAACAAAAATAAAAAAGCAAAATGAAGCTGGATTTGTCCTCATCAAAAACCCGCTTGATACATCGGTTTGGACTTTTTTCCACTGAGATATTCGATATTTTGCCCGGATAGAAAAATGACAGGGCGCCTAATACGTTCGGCCAAGTAAAGGCTGGAGTATGTATTCTCCTTCTAAAAAATGTAAAAAGGTTGTATTTTCCTATGTTGGAGAACACTTTGTATTCATTTTTCCCGCAATTTCTTCGTATCGCTATTATCGGTTCATAGTCGATGGTTCGCAAAAGTATCGCAAATACAGAAATAAAATTGAGAGGAATTTTTCTCTTCTTTTCAAACAAGCTTTTCTATAATGTGCCAAAAAATAAAAAAAATTTTGATCGAATTTATTAAACATTCAAAAAGTTGAGCGCCCCAATCTTTTATTTATAGGAAAGTTTGTTAACAACGAAAAATCTTACCAAATTGCCTCCCATTATTCCAGCCCACACGTTCATCGGCGGAAAACGATGCTGATGCCGGGCTTCGATGGCAAGGTGGGGATTCGCGTCCTTGGGAGCCCAGTAGTGGGAATTCCTCGTATTCCAGGTCCCGTTTCGTCCGAATGAACTTTCATCCGTGAAAATGATCGCCCTTAAGAAGTTATTGTCCGCCTCGTGTGCATTTAGGAGCCAACGGCAAAACTCTGTCCGCCTCTCGTAATCGTCCTCGATAAGACCCTGCACACGCGTATAATGGAAAGGGTGCATTTCCGCGGATTTCAGTGTACGGTGCACCGTTGATGCACTCGTTCCAAGCGCTCGAGCCACGGCGCGCGTGCTCGTAGTCGGGTCTTGCTCAACCGCTCGGAGAATGTTTTCTTCCCGGCGAACGGTTCGAGCAGTCCGCGGCCGACCCGCACTACTGCGATTCGGCATCACGTTTCCGCATTCGCGCAAGCGGTTAAACGCTGCCGAAATCACTTTGTGGCTTGGGTGCCGTCGTCCTGGAAAATTTTCCACGTAGGCAGTACTGAGAAGAGTCGCCTTGTTGATCGCCGTTGCATTGTTTTTCAAAAGAATTGTTTCCATCCATCCATCCATTGTTTTTCAAAACTTTTGACAAGTTTGTCAAAAGAAACGCACACGCCACGACACGACGTGTGTGCGTATCGTGGCGTGTGCGTTTTCTTTTGTTTGGGTTATCAAAAATGTTCAACAGAGGAGGCTTATGCCAAACGCCACGAAACAGACGATTGAAAAACAATGGAACGGCGATCAACAAGGCGACTCTTCTCAGTAGCTAACGTGAGCTGAGCATAGCGCGAGCGATCTAGTGCGAGGAATAAATTGAGAACATAGAGAGAAAATCGAAGCCGGTATGGGCGATTATACCACTGGAGAATATGCGGACATGATCGGGTGTTATGGAGAATGCCGATTCAATGGACGGGCAGCGGCAATTGCCTACGCGGAAAATTTTCCAGGACGACGGCACCCAAGCCACAAAGTGATTTCGGCAGCGTTTAACCGCTTGCGCGAATGCGGAAACGTGATGCCGAATCGCAGTAGTGCGGGTCGGCCGCGGACTGCTCGAACCGTTCGCCGGGAAGAAAACATTCTCCGAGCGGTTGAGCAAGACCCGACTACGAGCACGCGCGCCGTGGCTCGAGCGCTTGGAACGAGTGCATCAACGGTGCACCGTACACTGAAATCCGCGGAAATGCACCCTTTCCATTATACGCGTGTGCAGGGTCTTATCGAGGACGATTACGAGAGGCGGACAGAGTTTTGCCGTTGGCTCCTAAATGCACACGAGGCGGACAATAACTTCTTAAGGGCGATCATTTTCACGGATGAAAGTTCATTCGGACGAAACGGGACCTGGAATACGAGGAATTCCCACTACTGGGCTCCCAAGGACGCGAATCCCCACCTTGCCATCGAAGCCCGGCATCAGCATCGTTTTCCGCCGATGAACGTGTGGGCTGGAATAATGGGAGGCAATTTGGTAAGATTTTTCGTTGTTAACAAACTTTCCTATAAATAAAAGATTGGGGCGCTCAACTTTTTGAATGTTTAATAAATTCGATCAAAATTTTTTTTATTTTTTGGCACATTATAGAAAAGCTTGTTTGAAAAGAAGAGAAAAATTCCTCTCAATTTTATTTCTGTATTTGCGATACTTTTGCGAACCATCGACTATGAACCGATAATAGCGATACGAAGAAATTGCGGGAAAAATGAATACAAAGTGTTCTCCAACATAGGAAAATACAACCTTTTTACATTTTTTAGAAGGAGAATACATACTCCAGCCTTTACTTGGCCGAACGTATTAGGCGCCCTGTCATTTTTCTATCCGGGCAAAATATCGAATATCTCAGTGGAAAAAAGTCCAAACCGATGTATCAAGCGGGTTTTTGATGAGGACAAATCCAGCTTCATTTTGCTTTTTTATTTTTGTTTTTGCGATTTTTCTAGCTGCTACGTCATTTTGAAAATACTGCTTTTTTACGATTTTTCCACTCTGCAAAATCGCGTGCTGGACTCTGAAAAGTAGTATTGTCACCGCTCATTGACAAGCTCTCTGAAAAGGACACCAATATCTTCAGTTTCGTAAAAAAAATGAAATTTTCTTTGCGCCGTGTTATCGGGTTTTTAAAGCAGATTTCCGAGTAGCGAGCATCGTGCGGCGTAACTTGACAACTATGAGGTTTCGAATATTTAGTCTGAGAAGTGTAAAGTTGTATTTTGCTATTTGGAGTCACTGATTTTTCTCAGATTTCTTTCCAAATTTCATTGCTTCGCTTTTTTTGTTTTATTAATAGTCGACAGAAAATAGCGATGCAAAGAAATTTCGAAATGAAATCTAAAAAAAACATTAACTGACTTCAACACAATGAAACACAAGTTTTTACTCCTTCGACTGAAGTATTCTAAACCTCTTAGTTTGCGAGATACGGCGCACTCTGCCGGCTCTTGAAAAACTGGCCGTTTTTTTTTTTTTCAAAGAAAAAATTGAATAGCACTGCGAAAAGAAATTGCCAAAATAAAAGGAAAAAACAAAACTAAATGTAACAGTGCCCTTTTCGCAGGATATTATGGCTGAATGGCGAAATCAGTATTGTTCAAAATCCGGGACGCGATTTTGCTACGTACGAAAACTGTGATAAAACCGGCATTTTCGAAACAACGTACCGCCTACAATAAAATGGCTAAAATAAAAATGAAGCTTGTACTCTTCCAAACGCCGTTCTCTAAATTGGTTAACGATTTTTTTTTGCCGAGATATTCGTTTATTTCCCCAAATAGGAAAAAAATGACAGGGTGTTCGTACAGGGTCTCACATACTTTCGGGCAAGGCTGGACATTAATGAGAATTTACATTTCGCATTCGAAAAATGTAAACTCGACGACAAAATAAATTGAACACAACGATCATCGGATATTGTTCTTTTCAGATTGGACCGTTTCAGTTTGCGGGACATTTGAGAAGTGTGCAGTACGCACACTTCATCTCGACCAACTTCCTGCAATTGTGCAGGCGTGCGGGTATAGGGGAGGCAGCGGTACAGAACGCCATACTTCAGCATGACGGTGCACCGGCACATACGAGCCGAATTGCGAGGCAGGCCGTGGAAGAAATATTTGGCGATCGATTCATCGGCCGAGGGGGGATGCGGGACTGGCCGGCGCGATCCCCGGATCTGAATCCGTTGGATTTTTTCCTGTGGGGCCACGTGAAGTCCCACGTATATCGCCAACCCTTGCGCGATCGGGCCCACCTTGAGCTCCGCTTCGAAGAAGCCCTCCGCACGGTAACTGCGGATATGCTTGAAAATTGCCGGGAGAGCCTGGTGCGTCGAGCCCGTTGCTGCGTGCAGGCAAACGGCGGCCATTTTGAGCATTTGCTATAGATAAGGTGGCGGTAAGTTTTTATGATGTACACGTAGACGTTGGCAAAGACTTAACTAAAACTTCATTAATGATTATCTGCGATTCGTTTTGCAAATGCATTCAGGTGGCTCTGGTGGCATGATGGCGGGACCAGCGTCCGGAAAGGGCACCTCACCGACGCCATTCATTCTGGGCGTGAGAACCATGGTCATTGACGGGGATTCGAATCAGCTTCCTGCTGCGATAATATGTCAGGTGAGTCTAGACATTATAATGGTAAAAAAGATTGAAATCCTTTGATCCGGTTGAAATCCGGTTGTTCTACCGGATTAGGGAAACAGCACCACAAAGATTCTCGCGGCTTATAACGCGCTACGGTGCGCTCGCGCAATTCGCGAGCTCAAGGACCGTCACCGAGGCTCACATGCAGGCACAATCACAGTATTTCTCATTAAACGTCCGAACTTACTGAATCTCCCTCGAAGTTCGCCCATGGTCTCACGAGCCCCTCGGATCGGACGGTGTCGAGTCGCGCGTCCTCGTAATCTCTTCTTGGTTTTTGCTAGAACAGATTATCTCGAACACTGCGCGTTCTTAAAACCCTCACGCGTTTAATTCGTGCGCTCTTAATTCCGATGCCATTAAATACTAGTCTCTTTTTAACAATGTTGGGTATTTCTCCTAATCAGGGTATCGATCGGGCCTAATGATATTTTCTCTCTCCTGTCCTTAGCGCGTCTCCTGTGGTCTCTACTTCTTCGGTTCGACAACGTTCGTCCCAAAAATCGAAAGTGGAGCGCGCGACGTACGCGCACTCGTCCGCGTCCGGCGCTGTAGCGATCGCCCGAGCGGGCGCCGCTGGCGGGCACTTTACGTATAGAGGCGCGTGATTCGAATTATCTCGAGCGCCCGGCTACATGAAAAATACGAATAGAGTGAATTAGACAGTGCAAAGATTATGCAACTGCCTAACCGCGACCGTGGACTCATCCTCACGCCGGATAAGCGGCGAAGCAGCTATATTTATGGCACATTGGTGGACGGAACGCCACAAACATTAATGAAAAAAATTCTTTCGCGCCACTCAATCTTATTTCTACTTCTCTGTCATCTTTCTGTGTGTACTGTACGGAACTATCTCGTACTGTAGAGGAGTGCAAGACAACGAGAAGTCGCCAAGGGAAGCAAAGTACCGCTGCTCGATTGTTGTGCGGTGGGGTTTGAATAAAACAAAATTTTACGTGTGTCTGAAGCTTTTGCCTACTTCTCAAATACGACTTCATGTGTAGGAGAACTCGCCAGGATTTCAAAAACAAATGTTGGACGACAATGATCGGCGAGGGATGAGAAAGCACACTACTCGACTGTTGTATGGGATACTTTACAGAAAAAAATCATTCTATACTTCCGAAGCTCCCGGCTACTTCTTTCATGTGTCATTATGTGTACTGAAATGCTCTGGTGTATTAAGGAAATCATTAGAACAAGACCAGTCATCAATGGATGAGAGATCAGGCTGCTGTAACGTCACATGGTACACTTTAGACCAAAAATATTATTTCGTGCGTCCGAAGTTTCTGGCTCCGTGTGACTCTAATTTTTTCGTGTACTGAAAGTCGCTAGTAGATGATAAAAAATATAAGACTGAATGAATCGGCAGAGAAGGAGATAGATAAGAAATGAATGGTGAATTTTGCCCCTGGTAGCAAAAAAATGCCTGCGCTTGAATATTCTGCCGCCTATTTACATCTACATGTATGCTTACCCGAACTCGAAAAATCCAGGAATTCAGAAAAAAATCTGGACAACAATAAATTGACCAGGCATGAGAGGTGAGACGTGTCGAATGGCGCATGGTACCGATTTGATAAAAAAAAAAAATGATTTCCCGTGTCTGAAGCTTCTAGTAATTTCTCACATGTGTTTTTATATATACGAGAACTTTGGGGTACCGTAAAAAAAATATTAGACAACAATAGGTAATGAAGGGATGACAGGTGACACTGCTCGATTGTTCGACCGTACAACTTTAATGAAAAAAATTATTTCGCGAATCTCAAGCTCATGGCTACGTCTCTGCCAGCATTCTGTGCATACTGTACGTAACTCTCTAGTACTGTAGAGAAGTCGTAGACAACGAGAAGTCGACAAGGGCTAAAAGGTACGGCTGCTCGATTGTTGTGTGGTGGAGATTGAATGAATTTTTTTTTTTCGTGAGTCTGAAGCTTTTGGCTCCTTCTCATATACGTCTTTATGTGTAGGAGAACTCGCCAGTATTTCAAAAACAAAAATTGGACAACAATGAATCGGCGAGGGATGAGGAGTCGCCCTGCTCGACTGTTGTATGCATTACTTACCAGAAAAAAATCATTCTCTATTTCTGACGCTTCTGACTACTTCTACCAAATGGCTCCATGTGTACTGAAAGTCTCCAGTGCGATAAATAAATCATTAGACAACAATCAGTCAATATGGGATGAGAGGTCAGACCGCTGTACCGTCGTGTCATACACTTCCGATCAAAAAAATTATTTCGTGTGCCCGAAGTTTTTGGCTCCTTCTGAAATCGGTTCTTTCATGTTCGAAAAATCTCTGGTAGTTGAAAAACAAATATTAGTCCCAATAAATCGGCAGAGAGGGAGATATAACACGGATCGAATGTCGGTTGGTACAGGTATAACAACAACAAAAAATCGATTTCCCGTGTGTGAAACTTCTGGTTACTTCTCACATACGTTTTTATACGTACGAGAACGTCGTCGTACTGTGAAAGAAACATTAGACAACAATAAGTCATCAGGGGATGACAGGTGACACTGCTCTATTGTTCTACCGTACAACGTCCATGGAAAAAATTATTTTGCGCCTTTCAAGCTTATGACTATTTCTCAGCCATTTTTCTGTGTGCACTGTAGCTCTTCAGTACTGTAAAGAAGTGTTAGGCAACGAGAAGTGATCAAGGGAGGAAAAGTACCACTGCTCGATAGTTGTGTAGTGGAGCTCGAATAAAAAAAAAAGGTTTCGCGTGTCCGAAGTTTTTGGCTGCTTCTCATATACGTCTGTATGCGCAGGAGAACTCGCCGGTAATTCGGAAACAAATATTGCACAACAATGAAGCGGCGAGGGATTAGAAATCACATTGCTCGACTGATCTATGGAACACTGTCCAGAAAAAAAATCATTCTCGAATTCTGAACCTTCTGGCGGTGCCTTTCACGTATCTTTGTGTGTACAGAAACGCCCCAGTACGCTAAATAAATCATTAGACAACAGCCAATCATCAAGGGATGACAGGTCAGGCTGCTGCAACGTCCTATGGTACACTTTCGATCAAATTTATTATTTCGTGTGACCGAAATTTCTGGCTCGTTCTGACATTAGTTTTTTCGCGTACTAGAGGTCGCTAGTAGTTGAAGAAAACAAAAAAGTATTCGTCTCTATAAATCGGCAGAGAAGGAGGTGGATAAAAAATTAAATGTTGTAATGTACACCTCGTAGCAAAAAAAAATTGCGTGTGCCCGAATATTCTGGCCACTTTTTACATCTGTATGTATGCATACTAGAACGCTCGAGGAATTCAGACAAAATACTGGACAACAATATATGGCCCGGCATGAGAGGTGGGACTTCTCGATTGTTGCATGGTACAGATTTAATTTAAAAACATCTGATTTTCCGTGTCTGAAGCTTCTAGATACTTCTCAAATACGTTTTTATATGTACGAGAACTGCATCGTACTGTAAAAAAATCATAGACAACAATATGTCATCAAGGGGTGACAGATGACACTGCTCGATTGTTGTACCGTACAACTTGTATGGGAAAAAAAAAATTCGCTCCTCTCAAGCGTATGGCAACTTCTCACCCATCTTTCTGTATGGACGGTAACACTCTAGTACTGTAAAGACGTGCTAGACGACGAGAAGTCATCACGGGAGGAAAGGTAGCACTGCTCGATTGTTGTGTGATGGAGCTTGAATGAAGAAAATTGTTTCGTGTGTCCGAAGCTTCCAGCTACTTCTCACATACGTCTCTATGTGTAGGAGAACTAGCCACTCGTGTAACAAACAAATATTGAACAACGATGAATCGGCAAGGGATAAGAAATCACACCGCTCGACTGTTGTATGGAATACATTCCAGAAAAAAGTAATTCTCTGCTTCTGAAGCTCCTGGCTACTTCTTTCATGTGTCATTATGTGTACTGAAATGCTCCAGTATGCAAAGAAAACCATTAGAACAAGACCAGTCATCAACGGATAGGAGGTCAGGCTGCTGTAACGTCGTATGGTACACTTCCGATTAAAAGTCTTATGTCGCGCGTCCGAAGATTCTGGCTGTGTCTGACATTAGTTCTTTCGTCTACCGATAGGCGCTAGTAGATGAAAAAGAAAATTTAGTCACCATTGATCAGCAGAGAAGGGGATAGCTCAAAAATCAAATGTTGAAATGTACACCTCGTAGCAAAAAAAATTCCGTGTGCCCGATTATTCTAGCCACCTTTTACATCTGTTTGGATGCGTACTAGAACTCTCGGGGAATTCAGAAAAAAATACTGGACAACAAGAAATGGACCAGGCATCAAAGTTGGGACTTTTCGATTGTTGCATGGTACAGGTTTAATAAATATAAATGATTCCCCGTGTCTGAAGTTTCTATTATTCTGACATACGTATTCATATGTACGAGAACTTTGTGGTACCGTAAAAAAAATATTATGTAGCAATGAGTCATCAAGGGATGACAGGTGACACTGCTCGATTGTTCAACCGTACAACTTGCATGAAAAAAATTATTTCGCGCCTCTGAAGCGTATGGCCACTTCTCAGCCATCTTTCTGCGATTACTGTTACTCTCCAGTACTGTAAAGAAATGCTAGACCACGAGAAGTGATGAAGGGAAGAAAGGTACCTCTGCTCGATTGTTGTGTGGTGGAGCTTGGATAAAAAAAATTGTTTCTTCTGTCTGAAGCTTTTGGCTCCGTCTCATATACGTCTTTATGTGTAGGAGAACTCGCCAGTATTTCAAAAACAAATATTGGACAACAATGAATCGGCGGGGGATGAGAAATCACACTGCTCGCCTGTTCTATGGAACACTTTCTAGCACTTATGTACAATACTTGACAGTTACAGTACACACAGTAAGATGGCTGAGATGAAGCCATAAGCTTGAGAGGCGCGAAATAATTTTTTCCATGTATGTTGTACGGTAGAACAATCGAGCAGTGTCAGCTGTCATCCCTTCATGACTTATGGTTGTCTAATATCTTTTTTACAGTACGAGGAATGACTCGTACATATAAGAACATATGTGAGAAGTAACTAGGAGCTTCAGATACGGGAAATCGATTTTTTTTATTCAACCTGTACCATACAACATTCGATTCATGTTCTGTCTCCCTCTCTGCCGATTTATTGATACTTATTTTTTTTTTATGTCAACTACTAGAGACTTTTAGAACCCGAAAGAACAGATGTCGGAGGGAGCCAAAAACTTCGGACGCACGAAATAATTTTTTTGATAGGAAGTGTATCGCACGACGGTACACCAGTCTGACCTCTCATCCCATGCTGACTGATTATTGTCTGATTATAAATTTAGCGTACTGGAGAGTTTCAGTACACATGGAGACACACGGAAGGAGTAGCAAGAAACTTCAGAAATACAGAATGATTTTTTATCTGCAAAGTATTCCATACAACAATCGAGCATTGTGATTTCTCATCCCTTGCCGATTCATTGTTGTCCAATACTTGCCTTTAAAATACTGGCAAGTTCTCCTACATATAGAGACGTATGTGAGAAGGAGCCATGAGCTTCAGACAGAAGAAACAATTTTTTTTAGCCAAGCTCCACCACACAACAATCGAGCAGTGGTACCTTTCCTCCCTTGATGACTTCTCGTTGTCTAGCACGTCTTTTCCGTACTAGGCACTTAGCGGACACACAGAACATGAGAGAAGCGATTTCTTTTTTTTTTCATGCAAGTTGTGCGGTAGGACAATCGAGCAGTGTCCCCAGACACTCCTTGATGCCTTATTGTTGTCTAATATTTTTTCTACAGTACGAGAAAGTTCTCGTACATATAAGAACATATGTGAGAGGTAACTAGAAGCTTCAGATACGGGAAATCATATTTTCTTATTCAATCTGTCCCACGTAACGAGCGAGAAGTCCCACCTCTCAAGCCTGGACCATTTATTGTTGCTCAGTATTTTTTCTGAATTCCTCGAGGGTTCTAGTACGCATAAAAAAGGATGTAAAAAGTGGCCAGAATATTCGGGCGCACGCAATTTTTCTTTCTACCAGATGTACATTTCAACATTCGATTCTTGAGCTATCCCCTTCTCTGTCGATTGATCGTGATGAATATATTTCTCTTTTCTCAACTATTAGCGACTTTTGGTACACGAAAGAACTAATGTCTGCCGGAGCCAGAAACTTCGGACGCACGAAATAATATTTTTGATCGGAAGTGTACCGTACGATGTTACAGCAGCCCGACCTCACATCCATTGATGTCTCGTTTTGTTCTAATGATTAATTCAGCGTACTGGAGAGTTTTAGTATACACAAAGACACATGGAGGAAGTAGCCAGAAGCTTCAGAAATCGAGAATGATTTTTTTCCGGAAAGTGTTCCATAGAACAGTCGGGAAGTGTGATTTCTCAACCCTTGCCAATTCATTGTTGTCCAATATTTGTTTTTGAACTAGTGGCTAGTTCTCCTACACATAAAGACGTATATGAGCAGTAGCCAAAAGCTTTGGACACAGGAAACAATGTTTTTTGTTCAAGCTCCACCGCACAACAATCGAGCAGTGGTACCTTTCCTCCCTTGATGACTTCTTGTTGTCTAGCTCGTCTTTACAGTACTAGAGAGTTACCGTACACACGCTTAAGAGGCTCGAAATAATTTTTTTATGAAAGTTGTACGGTAGAACAATCAATCAGTGTCACCTGTCATCCCTTGATAGCTTATTGTTGTCTAATTTTTTTTTTACAGTACCATGAAGGTTTCGTACGTATAAAAACATATGTGAGGAGTAACTAGAAGCTTCAGACAAGGGGAATCGATTTTTTTAAATTAAACTCGTACCATACAACATTCGATTTTTGTTCTGTGTCCCTCTCTGCCGATTCATTGAGACTATTATTTTTTTTTCCACTACCAGAGACTTTTTGAACACGAATGAAAAGATGTCAGAAGGAGCCAAAAACTTAGGACGCACGAAATAATTTTTCTGTTCGGAAGTACATTACACGACGGTACTACAGTGTGACCGCTCGTCCCGTGTGGACTGATTGTTGTCTAATGATTTATTTAGCGTACGAGAGAGTTTCAGAGCACATGAAGACGCATGGAAAAAGTAGCCAGACGCTTCAGAAATACGGAATGATTTTTTTGTAGACAGTGTTCCATGCAACAGTCGAGCATTGTGATTTCTCGTCCCCCGCCGACTCATTGTCGTCCAATATTTGTTTTCGAAATACTTGCGAGTTCTCCGACACATAAAGATGTATTTCAGGAGTAGCCAAAAGCTTCAGTCACACGAACAATTTTTTTTTATTCGAGCCCCAGCACGCAACAATCGACCAGCGGAACTAGAAAGTTACATACAGTACACAAGGAAGAATGACAGAGAAGTTGCTATAAGCTTGACAGGCGCGAAATAATTTGTTTCGTTTAAGTTGTAAGGTAGATCAATCGAGCAGTTTCACCTGTCATTCCTTGATGACCTATTGTTGTCCAATATTTTCTTTACACTACAAAGAAGGTCTCGTACATATCGAAACATATGGTATGTGTGAAGTAACTAGAAGCTTCGGACACGGGAAATCGATTTTTTTTATTACACCTGTACCGTACAACATTCGATTCTCGTTCTATCTCCCTCTCTGCCGATATATTGAGACTAATATTTTTTCCAACTACTAGCGACTTTCAGTACACGAAAGAACTAATGTCAGACGGAGCCAGAAACTTCGGACGCACGAAATAGTATTTTTGATCGAAAGTGTACCATACGACGTTACGGCAGACTGACCTCTCATCCATTGATGACTGGTCTTGTTCTAATGATTTACTTAGCATACTGGAGAGTTCCAGTACACATGAAGAGATATGAAAGAAGTAGCCAGGTCCTTCAGAAATCGAAAATCATTGTTTTCTGGACAGTGTTCCACAGAACAGTCGAGCGGTGTGATTTCTCATTCCCTGCCGATTCATTGTTGTCCAATATTTTTTCTACATACTCGCAAGTTTTCCTACACATAAAAAGATATGTGAGAAGTAGCCGAAAGCTTTAGATGCACGAAACAATTTTTTTATTCAAGCTTGTGAAGTGGTACCTTTCCTTCCTTCATGACTTCTCGTTGTCTAGCTCGTATTTACAGTACAAGAGAGTTACCGTACACACAGAACAATGGCTACGAAGTTGCCAGAACCTTGACAGGAGCGAAATATTTTCTTTTTCATAGAAGGTGTACGGTAAAACAATCGAGCAGTGTCAGCGGTCACCCCTCGATGACTCATTACTGTCTAATATTATTCGACAATACGAGACAGTTCTCGTACATATAAAAACATATGGGAGAAGTAAGTAGAAGCTTCAGACACGCGAAATCATTTTTTTTTAAATAAAATCTTTATCACACAACGAACGAGAAGTACCACCTCTCATGCCTGGTTGTTGTCCAGTATTTTTCTGAAATTTTCGAGAGTTCTAGTATGCATACAAACAAATGTAAAAAGTGGCCAGATTATTCGGGCAGACGCAATTTTTTTGTAGCTACGAGGTGTACAATACAACATTTGATTTTTTTATCTGGCTACTTCTCTGCCGATTGCTTGGAAATAATTATTTTTTTCAATGACTAGAGACTTTTAGTACACGAAAGAACTAATGTCAGACAGAGCCAGAAACATCGGACGCAGAAAGTAAGATTTTTTTTCGAAAGCGCACCATACGACGTCACATCAGTCTGACTACTCCTTCATTGATGACTGGTTTTGTTGTAATGATTTATTGAGCATACCGAAGAGTTTTAGTATACATAAAAAACCACGGAAGAAGTAGGCAGAAGCTTCAGAAATCGCGAATGACTGTTTTCTGAAACGTGATCCATAGATCAGTCGAGTAGTGTGATTTTTCATCCCTCGCAGCTTTACTGCTGTCCAATATTTGATTTTTAAATACTGGCAAGTTCTCCTACACCTTAAGACGTATATGAGAAGTAGCCAATAGCTTCAGACACACGAAATAATTTTTTTCATTCAAGCTCCACCACACAACTATCGAGCAGTGGTACGTTCCTGTCCTTGATCACTTCTCGTTGTCGAGCACTTCCTTACACTACTGGAGAATTACTGTACACACAGACCGATGGCTGAGAAGTAGAGCCATAAGCTAGCGACGCGTGAAATAATTCTTTTCGTGCAAGTTGTACGGTAGAACAATCGAGCAGTGTCACCTGTCATCCCTTGATGACCTATTGTTCTTTAATATTTTTTTACGCTACCGCAAAATTCTCGTACATATAAAAACACATGTCAGAAATAACTAGAAGCTTCAGAAACGGGAAAGCATTCTTTTAATTTTTATTAAACCTTTACCATGCAACAATCGAGTGGTCTCACCACTCATGCCTCGATAATTTATTGTTGTTCAGTAATTTTTCTGAATTCCTGGAGAGTTCTAGTACGCATATAAATAGATCTAATAAGTCGGCAGAATATTCAAGCACACACAATTTTTTTTGCTACGAGGTGTACAATACAATATTTTATTTTTATCCATCTCCTTCTCTGCCGATTTGTTGAAACTAATATTTTTTTAAACTACTAGCGACTTTTAGTACACGAAAGAACTAATGTCAGACAGAGTCAGAAACTTCGGACGCACGAAATATCATTTCTGTTCGAAACTGTACCATACGACGTTGCAGGAGCCTGACCTCTCATCCCTTGATGACTGGTTGTTGTCTAATGATTTCTTAAGCGTACTGGAGAGTTTCAGTACACATAAAGACACATGGAAGAAGTAGCCAGAAGATTCTGAAATCGAGAATGATTCTTTTCTGGCCAGTGTACCGTAGAACAGTCGAGCACTGTGATTTCTCATCCCTCGCCGATTCATTGTTGTCCAATATTTGTTTTTGAAATACTGGCGAGTTCTGCTACACATATAGACGTATATGAGAAGTAGCCAAACATTTCAGACGGACGAAACAATTTTTAATTTTTTTTATTCAAGCTCCACCACTCCCCAATCGAGCAGTGGTACTTTTTCTTCCTTGATCACTTGTCTTTGTCTAGCACTACATTACAGTACTGGAGAATTACAGTACACACAAAAAGATGGCTGAGAAGTAGTCATAAGCTTGAGAGGCGCGGAATAATTTTTTTCAAGGAAGTTGTACGGTAAAACAATCGAGCAGTATCACCTGTCATGCTTTAATGGCTTATTGTTGTCCAATATTTTTTTTATAGTACGAGGAAGGTCCCGTACATATAAAAACATATGTGAGAAGTAACTCGAAGCTTCAGGCACGGGAAAACGTTTTTTTTTTAATTAAACCTGTACCATACAACATTCGATTTTTGTTCTACCTCGCTCTCTGCCGATTTATTGCGACTGCTATTTTTTTTCAACTACTTGAGACTTGTCGAACACGAAGGAACAGATGTCAGAAGGAGCCAAGTACTTCGGACGCACGAAATTATTTTTTTGATCGGAAGTGTATCACACGACGGGACACCGGTCCGACCTCTCATCCCTTGTTGACTGATTGTTGTCTAACGATTTATTTACCGTACTAAAGAGTTTCAGTACACATGGAGACACATGGAAGGAGTAGCCAGAAGCTTCAGAAATGCAGAGTTATTTGTTTCCGGAAAGTATTCCATAAAACAGTCAAGCAGTGTGATTTCTCTCATCCCTTGCCGATTCATTGTTGTCCCGTATTTGGTTTAAAAATACTAGGTAGTTCTCCCACACATAACAACGTATGTGAGAAGTAGCCAAGAGCTTCAGACACACGAATTTTTTATCTTTTTTCAAGCCCCACCACACATCAATCGAGGAGCGGTGCCTTTCCTCCCTTGATGACTTCTCGTTGTCTAGCACTTCTCTACAGTACTAGAGAGTTACAGTACACACAGAAAGATGACAAAGAACTAGCCATAAGCTTGAGAGGTGTGAAATATTTGTTTTCATTAAAGCTGTACGGCAGACCAATCGAGCAGCGTCACCTGTCATCCCTTGATGACCTATTGTTGTCTAATATTTTTTTACGGTACCGCAAAGTTCTCGTACATATGAAAACATATGTGAAAAGTAACTGGAACCTTCAACCACGGGAAATCTAGTTTTTTTTTAAATAGAACTTGTACCGTACAACATTTGATTCTTGTTCTATCTCCCTCACTGCCGATTCATTGAGACTACCATTTTGTTTTAACTACTAGAGACTTTTAGAACACGAAAGAAAATATGTCAGAAGGAGCCAAAAACTTAGGACGGAAAAATAAATTTTTTGATCGGACGTACATCACACGACGGTACTTCAGTCTTACCGCTCATAAATTGTGGACTGATTGTTGTCTAATGATTTATTTAGCGTACTAGAGAGTCTCAGAGCACATGAAGACGCATGGAAAAAGTAGCCAGACGCTTCATAAATACGGAATGATTATTTTCTGGAAAGTGTTCCATACAACTGTCGAGCAGTGAGATTTCTCATCCCTTGCTGACTCATTGTTGTCCAATATTTGTTTTTAAAAGACTGGCGAGTTCTCCTGCACATAAAGACGTATCTGAGGAGTAGCCAAAAGCTTCAGACACAAGAACAATTTGTTTTATTCAAGTCCCAGCACGCAACAATCGAGCAGCGGTACCGTTCCTCCCTTGACGACTTCTCGTTGTCTAGCACTTCTATACTGTACTAGAGAGTTACATCCAGTACACAAAGAACGATGACAGAGAGGTTGCTATAAGCTTGAGAGGCGCGAAATAATTTGTTTCATTAAAGTTGTAAGGTAGATCAATCGAGTAGTGTCAGCTGGCATCCCTTGATGACCTATTGTTGTCGAATATTTTTTTTCACAGTACAAGCAAGATCTCGTACATATGAAAACATATGTGTGAAGTAAGTAGCAGCTTCGAACACGAGAAATCCATTTTTTTTGTTATTATTCCCGTACCATACAACACTCGATTCTTTCTCTCTCTCTCTCTCTCTCTCTCTCTCTCTCTCTCTCTCTCTCTCTCTCTCTCTCTCTCTCTCTCTCTCTCTCTCTCTCTCTCTCTCTCTCTCTCTCTATTTTTAGAGAGCTACTAGCGATTTTCAGTACACGAAAGAACTAATGTCAGACGGAGCGAGAAACGTCGGACCCACGAAATAGTATTTTTGATCAAAAGTGTACGATAGAACGTTACAGCAGCCTGACATCTCATCCATTGATGTCTTGTCTTGTTCGAATGATTTATTTAGCATACTGGAGAGTTCCAATACACATAACGACACATGAGAGAAGTAGCCAGGACCTTCCGAAATCGAGAATGATTTTTTTTCTGGAGAGTTTTCCATAGAACAGTCGAGCAGTGTGATTTCTCATTCCTTGCCGATTCATTGTTGTCCAATATTTTTCTGAATACTCCCGAGTTCTCCTACACATAAGGTATGTGAGAAGTAGCCAAAAGCTTCAGACCCACGAAATAATTTTTTTATTCAAGCACACAGCAATCGAGCAGTGGTACCTTTCCTCCCTTGATGACTTATCGTTGTCTAGCTCGTCTTTACAGTACTAGAGTTATCGTACACACAGAACGATGGCTGAAAAGTTGCCAGAAGCTAGAGAGGAGCGAAATATTTTTTTTTTTTCATAGAAGTTGTAAGGTAAAACAATCGAGCAGTGTCACCTGTCACCCCTTGATTACTTGTTGTTGTCTAATATTGGTTTACAGTACGAGACAGTTCTCGTACATATAAAACCATATGTGAGAAGTAACTAGAAGCTACAGACACGGGAAATCATATTTTTTTACTAAATATGTATCACGCATCAATCGAGAAGACTCACCTCTCATGCCTGGACCATTCATTGTTGTCCAGTATTTTTTCTGAGTTTCTCGAGAGTCCTCGTTCGCATACAAACAAATGTAAAGAGTTGCCACATTATTCGGGCACGCGATATTTTTTTTGCTACGAGGTGTACAATACAACATTTGATTTTTTAGCTGGCTCCTTCTCTGCCGATTCATTGAAACTAATATTTTTTTTCAACTACTAGCGACTTTTAGTACACGAAAGAACTAATGTCAGACAGAGCCAGAAACTTCGGACGCACGAAGTACGATTTTTCATCGGAAGTGTACCATACGACGTTGCAGCGGTCTGACCTCTTATCCATTCATGACTGGTTTTGTTCTTTCGATTTATTTAGCATACTGGAGACTTTTAATACACATAAAGACCCGCGAAGAAGTATCCAGAAGCTTCAGGAATCGCGAATGATCGTTTGCCGAAAAGTGTTCCATAGATCAGTCGAGCAGTGTGATTTGTCATCCCTCGCTGCTTTACTGTTGTCCCATATTTGTTTTTAAAATACTGCCTAGTTCTCCTACATATAAAGACGTATACGAGAAGTAGCCAATAGCTTCAGACACACGAGATAATTTTTTTTATTCACGCTTCGCCACACACCAATCGAGCAGTGGTACGTTCCTTTTCTTGATCACTTCTCGTTGTCTAGCACTTCCTTACAGTACTGAAGAGTTACAGTACGCACAGACAGATGGCTGAGAAGTAGCCATAAGCTTGAGACGCGTGAAATAGTTTTTTTCATGCAAGTTGTACGGTAGAACGATCGAGCAGTGTGACCTGTCATCCCTCGATGACTTATTGTTGTCTAATGTTTTTTTTTACAGTACGAGGAAGGTGTCGTACATATAAAAACTTATGTGAAAAGAAACTAGAAGCTTCGGACACGGGAAATAGATTTTTTATATTATACCTGTACCATACAACATTCGATTCTTGTTCTATCACCTTCTCTGCCGATTTATTGAGGCTAAATTTTTTTTCAACTACCAGCGACTTTTAGTACACGAAAGAACTAATGTCAGACGGAGCCAGAAACTTCGCACGCACGAAATAATATTTTTTATCGAAATTGCATCATACGACGTTACAGCAGCCTGGCCTCTCATCCATTGATGACTGGTTTTGTTCTAATAATTTATTTAGCATACTAGAGAGTTTAAGTACACAGAAAGACACATGGAAGAAGCAGCCAGAAGCTTCAGAGATCGAGTGTTATTTTTTTCTTGAATGTGTTCTATAGAACACTGCTAGATTATTGTACCGGACAACTTCCATTATAAAAAAAATTATTCCCGCCTCTCAAGCTTATGGCTACTTCTCAGTCATCCTTCTGTGTGTACCGTAACTCTCTCGTACTGTAACGGCGTGCTAGACAACGATAAGTAATCACGGGAGGAAAGGTACCACTGCTCGATTGTTGTGTGGTGGGGCTTGAATTGACAAAATTGTTTCGTGTGTCTGAAGCTTTCGGCTACTTCTCACATACGTATCTATGCGTCGGAGAACTCTCCGGTATTGCAAAAACAAATGTTGGACATCAATTATTCGGCAAGGGATGAGAAATGACCCTGCTCGACTGTTGTATGGAATACTTTCCAGAAAAAAATTATTCTCGATTTCTGAAGCTTCTGGTTACTTCTTCCATGTATCTTTATGTATACTGAAACTCTCTATTATGCCAAATAAATCATTAGAACAAAACCAGTCATCAATGGATTGAGGTCAGGCTGCTGTAACGTCGTATGGTGCAGTTTCGATCAAAAATATTATTTCGTGCGTTCGATGTTTCTGGCTCCGTCTGACATTAGTTCTTTCGTGCACTAAAAGTCGCAAGTAGTTGAAAAAATTATTAGTCTCAATAAATCGGCAGAGAAGGAGATAGATCACAAATCAATTGTTGTATTGTTCACCTCGTAGCAAAAAAATTGCGTGTGTCTGATCATTCGGCCGACTTTTTACATCTGTTTGTTTGCGTTTCTCAAAAATCTTCAGGAATTCAGAAAAAATACTGGACAACAATAAATTGCCCAGGCATGAGAGGTGAGTCTTCTCGACTGTTGCGTGGTACAGGTTTAATATAAAAAATGATTTCCCGTGTCTGAAGCTTCTAGTTACTTCTCACATATGTTTTCATATTTAAGAAAACTTTGCAGTATTGTAAAAAAATATTACATAACAATAGGTCGTCAAGGGATAACAGGTGACACTACTCGATTGTTGTATCGTCTAACGTTCATATAAAAAATTATTTCGCGCCTCTCAAGCTTATGGCTACTTCTCCGTCATCTTCTTGTGTGTACTATAATTGCCCAGTACTGTAAAGAAGTGCTAGACAACGAAAAGTCATCAAGAGAGGAAAGATACCACTGCTTGATTGTTGTGTGGTGGGACTTGAATAGAAAAAATTGTTTCGCGTGCCTGAAGCCTTTGGCTACTTCTCACGTACGTCTTTATGTGTAGGTGAACTCTCCAGTATTTTTAAAAACATATATTGGGCAAAAATGAATCGGCAAGGAATGAGAAATCACACTGCTCGACTGGTGTATAGAATGCTTTTCAGAAAAAAAAATTATTCTCGATTTTTGTAGCTTCTGGCTACTTTTTCCATGCGCCTTCACGTGCACTAAAACTCTCTAGTACCCTGATTAAATCATCTGACAACAATCAGTCAACAAGGGATGAGAGGTCAGACTGCTCTACCGTCGTGTGATACCCTTCCGATCAAAAAAATTGTTTCGTCCGTCCGAAGTGTCTCGCTCCTGCTGACATGTGTCCTTTCGTGTTCTAGAAGTCTCTAGTAGTTCAAAAAAATATCAGTCTCATAATTCGGCAGAGAGGGAGATAGAACAAGAATCGAGACCAATCCAATGTGGGAAACGGTCTATTTCAAATTCTGTTTTGTGTTTCATTATCGAAATAACCTTTACATTGTTCGGATTCGCTCTCAGTGGGTGATTTAAAAAAATTTATCTCCCTCGGCACGCAAATAGCCATCGAGGACTACTACTGCTGCTGCGGACTATGCACGTGAACGAATCCAATGTTGAGCGTGGCGTTCTCAGTTTGTTGGGTGTATTCCACAATAGAAACACTTGCATGCGGACTCGGCTTCGTTCCCAGATGTAAAAGACATCGATCCGAAGAGAGATTCACATGAGATTCGACGTTGATAAATGCGCTCGTTTCGACCGTTTTTTTTAAATCGGATCGGCAGGAATCCAATATGAAAAACGGTCTATCAACATTCTGTTTTGTGTTTCATTATCTGAATAACCTTCAGAGTTTCGGTTCCGTTGCCGTAGTGGATTCGAAAAAAGCCACTACGGCAATGCGAACACATGCACGGTACCTTCAAATGTGGAAAACACTAAATTATTGATCATTCTGTGCTTCGTTTCTCTAGAAAATAAAGATTATGAATGCATTTAATGATCTGATTTTTGAACGTCATCGCTGGCTCGGTAGTTTTACCGATCCAGCGATTACAAGTCTCATGAATGTCGGCAACCTTCACGCTTCGGCCCGGAATTCATGGAGCGACAGACGACGAAGCGGGAAATGTCACTTTGGCCGGCCTGTCACGAGTCTCGAACCCGATCGGTTGACAAGCCGCCTAAACGAATGCTACGATAAACGTCAAATCCCCCGCGTCTTCATCTGTCAAACGATGCGTTTCTGCAGAACCTCGACGCGCGCTCTGAACTTGCCTACCCACGATGACAGCAAATAATAGCAGACGATACGCGAAACGTCAAACTGGCCGTGCGAGCGAGACAGATGCCTAGCTACCTTGCTCGCTGCCTTCTACGTGTCTCGCGCTCGGACGCGGCACTCGAGTGGCGTCGTCGCTAAGGGCAGACGGCAGCCCTACAACAATCAGCCGAACGCAAAAATTCTAATCGCTCCCATTTAAAAACTATTTGACGGAAAAAAAATCGCCTCGGCAGTTTTACTCGGGGGACCCTCCTGAACCAGCCAATTCCGGGTGGGTCACTTATTATGAAACACCCTGTATATATATATTGCGTTTTTGGTAGATCAGCCAAAGGCTTGCGAGGCTGCAACCATAAACCTGTAAATGCTGCGAATGTGCACAAGAGGTTACGTATATACGTCCACGAGAACGGTGAGCGCCGCTCGGCGCCCCGCACGGGCATCGCCTCCCGGGGCCCCCGTCCGAGTAATAACAGCCACAACGCATAATTGCCAGAACGATTGAATTTCTATATTACCGCGAAGCTTGAGCGTCAAGACTTATGGCTTTTGCGTTTCTGTAGAGAGAGAGTGAGAGAGAGAGAGGGAGAAAGAGAGCGTGAGAGAGAGAGAGAGACAGAGAGAGAGAGAGAGAGAGAGAGAAAGCGAAAAAAGCTAAGGCTCATCGTTGCTTAATACCAACAGGCATCCCTACTAATTTCTTTAAGCAAGCCTTCCACGCGAACCTTTCGTCAAACCCAAACAAATGTCTTAGGGTCTGTTTCGGTTTGTTTTGTTTTTTTCAAAAAAAGATTTTGAAAAAAAATATTTTTTTTAATGAATGAATGATTTTGAAAAAAAAGTTTTTTGAATGTATGAATGATTTTGAAAAAGAATGTCTGAAATTTGGAAAAAAAATTGCGGCATTTTGAAAAAAATGTCTGAAAAATGAAAATGAATGATTTTGAAAAAAAGTATTTTTTTAAAATGATTTTCCAGAGTTTCTCAAAAAATGATTTTCCAAATTTCCAGATTATCTCAAAAAATCGCTATACCGTGTGACGAATCCAACCGTCGGTACATCATTTTTCCTAATTCTCATTTCTTCCTTTCATACCCAAGCTCCAAGGTTCAAACAAATTGTTGGATCTGTTTGGGCTTGACGAGATTTTCTCAAAAAATGATTTTCCAGATTTCCAGATTGTCCAGATTTTCTCAAAAAATGGCTATACCGCGTGACGAATCGTACTGTCGATATATCATTTTCCCCAATTCTCATTTTTTCCTTTCACACCCAAGCTCCGAGCTTCTCAGAGCTGAATAAGTCAAGCTCAGATTCGACGAGTGGCTCTCGCCCGCGGGCACTATTCTATCCCCCTGGATCGGAGTCAAAAGGGGAAGAAAGAAAATCGACGAAATTGTTTTGCGATATTAACCCTTCCACGCACACTTCCGCCGTGAACCTCTGACTGCATGTGGGGTCGATCGGACCCCAGATGATTTTCAGATCGTTGTTCTCCAGTAAATATGCATTTAATTTTTCTTTTTTTTGTAGGGACGTTGTTAGTAGTCGATAATCCTTATTTTATGGCCCAAAATTTATTTTTTAAGAAAAACACCAATTAAGTGCCCAAATATTGGTTCAAAGTGAGAGATGCGTTGAAAAATACGTACTTGCAGAGAAAAAGGAATGGGGTCAAGACGACCCATCGTGCATTCAAAGGGTTAAGACAAAACTAAAGAACGAAATTTGAAAAAAAATATCGGAACGAAGCAGCGAGCGGTTTAACCTTTTAAGGACGAGAGTGGTCGATATATCGACCAGCCGGGGGGCACACAATTTTTAATGTTTTTCACAGAAAATTTCATATATTGAATATGGCGAAAATATTGTGAAAATGTCTGGACGGTTTTTTGACCTTGAAAATAACTATTTCAAGGTCATTTTTTTCGGCCTATAAGTTGGCGTACTTACCTTTGTTGATGCGCTGAATACGAAAACAATAGTACCAAGTATCGTGGTACTATTGTTTGGGCAGCATACTTTGGGCAGTAAGTATGTTTACTGACGAAGCGTGTTCTATGATAACTGGCGTCCTTGAAATATTCTTCAGGATGACACTAACAGCATATATGCCTATTTTGTTGTACTCAGTGCATCCACAATGTGAGTATATAAATTCTGAGGCCAAACTAGCAGAGAAAAAAATTGACCTTGAAATAGTTGTTTTCAAGGTCAAGGATACCGCCAGGATTTTTAAATATTATTTTCTCCTTATTCAGCGCATCAAATTACTTAGGAATGCGCTTTCAAACTTTTTAAATAAACTTTTAGAATTGGACTTTTTGTTGCGGACGGGCCTGGTCGAAATATCGACGAGCAGTTAGGCTTGGGACTCCGATTGAGAAATTCATCGATTTTATTGATATTTTTCATGTAAAAAAAAGTCGATTTTAATAGAAATTTCCTCGTCCTTAAGGAGCCTGTCCATTTTGGAGCCACGAAAAAAGGCCATTTTCGCGATTTTTTTGAAGTTTTTATAAAATATATGAATATAAAAGTTGTTGGGCTTGATAAATAAAGTCTTGAAATACATTTAAAAAAAATTCCATTAATTTTACTTAATTTTTTAGTACAAAAACTATAGTTTAACGTAACGCCTTAAAAATAGGTGGGCTAGGGAGCTCCATCACAACTCGGCAACGGCTTGTCTGAAACCAAAAAATCAAAGTCCATTAGATTCAGTATGACATCAGCTACAAAATGACCCTCGGATATAAAGTTTTATCAAAAAATAAAAAAACTGGTGGATGAAAAAGGAAAAAAGAAAAAGAACGCTTTTTCGCAGTTTTTCGCAAAAAAGAGTAAAAATTAAAATTTTAAAACCATCGAGGGTCATCTTGTTGCGAATCATGTTTACAATATGTGGTTCAAATTTCAAGAGAATCGGTTTATTAGTTTTAGAGATACGATGGAGCTACATTTTGAAAGCGTTGCTTCAAGAAAAACGCGTTTGAAGTTTATACTATGAAAAACTCTTACCTAAACTCAATCGGCAATTCCTGCACCGTACAAAATCCCTTCTGATTGCTCATCACCGTCGATTTCGTCGAAAGCAAAAAAATCGAAAGCAAGTCTTGCTTGCTTTCGATTTTTTGGAATTTTTCAAAGTGGACTGGCCCCTCAAAAGGTTAACGAAGCACGGCAATGGCGATGAGTTACCGGGCGTGGACTAGAACGCGTACGGTGATATACGACTGTATCTCGGTACCATTTGACAGACGTAGATAAATCACGCGCATTCCGCGCCACGACGTTAATTTATTTATTCTATAATTATCGCGTACATCGAGCACACGATTGGTAATGTGCATCAGCGTAAACTTACTCATACATACATATATATTTATATATACATATTATATATAAATATATATGTATGTATGAGTATATATGTGCATATTAACGATACTAAATGATTTTTCCTACCCTTATGCACTCGGATCGAGAAGTCTGTTCCTTCGTAAGACGATGCAGAAATCCGCATTCCCCGAGCATCGGTTAATAGATTCGCGACGCTCTTCGGTGCATTAACATTTCCCGGCACCAATGCGGAAAAAATCCAAACCGTTGAAGGGCACTCCATGTTTTTATCTCCCAAATAAGGATACCAAATTAAATTTTGTATTAACGCCCAAAAAATATTTTGTCCGCTTTAATTTTCATTGATGAAATGTACGAGTGTAGTTGAAAAAGAAAAAAGGGGGCCAAAAAAACGAAAAACAAATGCAAACGCCTGCATCAGTGGTCCCGAGGCGACGGGAGCGTAGGGCCATGGTGCACCGGCTTTCCTGGCTGCGGTGGGGTGTGATCGCCGAAGTAGAAAGGGGTTTTACGGGAGGCCGAGGAGCGAGGACGAGAGACCAAGAGTGAAGGAGAGAGAGTAAGAAGAGAGGAGAGAGCTGTAGAGAGAATAAGAGAGAGGGAGAGAGAGAGAGAGAGAAAGAAGGAAGGTTTGAAGGAGTAATGGCACGGGGGGGTATGACCAATCAATTACTAGTAGTGCAGCGGCCCCACACACAGCACCAATATTACCGGGACCATTACCTTGCGCCCTCTATATACCACCTTCCTCGCTCATATACGCTCATCCGATGTGCGCTTACAAATTTTACCACCGACAGTCTTCTTTAACATATATTTATATATACGTAAGACATACACGCACTTGTATATATATATATATATATATATATATATATATACACACACACACACATATACATTCGCTCACACGAGACTCCTGGGCACCATCCGGATACTCGCAAATCAATTATAAATGTACACGATCTGGATAATACGAGGCTTTCCCGGCCAGCATGTTTCCGTTTTTTTGTTAAAGTTTTTTATTCCCCTTTTTTTCCGAGAAATAACAAAACAAAAATTCTCTGACGTGAAATTTGTTGCCATTTATTTATTTTGTTTTTTTTTCGATTTTACTTTTATTTTTAGGTCCCGAAGAACATTGTGTCGTTGTTAAACTCGACAGGGATGCTCGATACTTTTGTACAGAGAACGAGACATTTTGTTTTTTTACCTCGAGGCTTTCCACGCGGTACGAAGGATCACCAACGTTGTTTCGCCCCGGGCAAGTTCGATGCGTGTCCGAGCACGAGAGCTGGACCAAAGCTATCGAACGTGTAACAACTGTGAAGACTGCGCGGGAGTATCGCGAGATGATGGCTCTCTTTCTCTCTTTCTCTCCGTCTCGTTCTCTTAGCTCTCTCGTTTGCACGCTTGGCGAAGGACGATCACGCAGCTCGCGAACGTGTTGAGATGTTTTAATTAACGTTCGCACTATCTTTGTATGCTTTATAGGCGTTCGTCGCTGCGAAGTAATTAATTGGTATTGTCGAAACCCTTCGGTACCGTTCTGCATTTAGGATAGGGGTCTCTATGGGCTTGAAATTGCGAATGTACGATTTTTTTGGACAGTTTTATAGCTGAGCATCTTAATCGGAATTTGCAACAATTATTTTGTGAAAATTCCAAAAATTGACCGAGGAATGGCGATTTTTGTGAAGGGTCAGATCGGCCTGTACGCTACGGCGAACCACCCCACTGCGATTTGCCCTTTTTTTGCATTTTTTTCGAAACTGTTTTACGAACTCGTCCTGTCGCGAAATTTGTTGGGAAGTCCCCAGATCATACCACATCCCTGTAGGGATTTCCTCATTGGGATCCGATGAGGACTCCGTATGTGCACCGTTCCCGGATAAATGCCGTTTGAGAATTCTTACCACGTTCGAATAAAAAATATCTGAAAAAGCACAACAAAAAAACTCGTTTTGTTGAAACATAACCTGTACGCTTCGTGAGCCTTCACGTGTGTGATGATATTATGTCAAAGTGCAGTAAAAGTGCTAATGATAACTACAGTGGATTTTCAGTGATGTCATTCAAATCAATTTTTTAGATATACTTTTTTAAGTGACCTATACTTTAAAAAAATGAGATTTATACTTTTTACATATCCACTCATTTTGGATATCGATATATTTTGTTTAGAAAATTCAACGTACTGAATATGATGGGATCCATGAAGAATCGTATCGGATGCTGCTTGATAATGTGGGAATCCTTTGGGATTCGTATTGGATTCGTACATTGGATTCCAATGGAAATTCCAATGGAGCTGGCGAACAGAACCTGACTTGTCCATGAATTACGTTTTTACAGCAGATGTCAAAAACCAAAATAACCGAACATAGGTGAGTTAGAATTTTTAAGCTTTAATATATCAAGGCACTATCAAAATGTAAGCCTGGGCCTGGTTTTAATTGAATAAAAACACTAACTACCGTTTCATTCTTTTTATTTTCACTTTGGACAAGTCCGGTTTTCAATGAGAACGGTGGACAAGTCCGCTTTTGAATGAAAATCTTATGGACATATCCGGGTATGGAATAAAACAGATTCTCTGAATTGGAGATAAATTTGATTTTTATTATCAATTTAATCTTCCTACACAAAGTCTTCCATGTCAGGCTCACACCAATCGCATTCAATGTCATCATCGTCATCGCTGTGGTCATCTGTTACTCATTTTTCATCCAGCCAGCCATGGCCGAGTCCGTTTCTGCTTGAAAAGGCAGTTTTACTTCAATTTTAAGGTGTTTAGAGCCGGATCTGATGCAATATATGTTGACAGCTAATAAAGGTGTGCTCGAAGAAAACGAAAAAAAAAATGGATGTAATGTGGACAAGTCCGCCTTCTACGCCAGCTCCTCATATCATTTTTGTGTAAATTCCCGATCCGTCATCCCAATAGTCTCATCAGAAAAAGTATCGAAAACCGACCTGTCTTCCGGTCCCCGATGCAGACCTGTTCAATTATCCAGAGTTTTTTCTCTCTGCAAAACAATGCAGCTGAACTTGCCCAAACTTCGCCTCCACTTGATGAAACTTGATTTTCAACTCGACACATCTGCGTAAACAAAAATCAGCGTCCACTATCTAGTCTAGTTGAATTTAATTTTATTTTGCGAATCCGGATCTGCCTAAGAGCGTGCAACCCGCGATTTGACGTTTGGCAAGATTTCAGTCGTAAAGATGTTATTGAATGACACTCGGCACGACGTGGACACAGTGATTAAAAGTCCAACAAAAAGAAAAACAGGTGAAATTAAATTTCGAAGGTTGCGAGAATACGAACAATTCGACTTGAGGGATGTAAGTGCGCGAGTTTGACCACAGACGAGTCGTAAATCTTTCACTTTCCTCCTCTTCTTTCTCCCTCGGTCTCTCCGCTCCAAGAGTGATCCGTTTGCTGTTCTTATTCGCGGTTTATATAGCGAGTAACCGAAAAGTCGTTTGTAATCTCGGAATGGGTACAACAGAGAGGCTTCGAAGTCAAGTCACTCATACGAAATCACAAAACACCCAGGGGTTGCGTAACAACGAGAGCATTTTCGGTGGAGAGCAAAGCGCTTAATCTATTTCGGTCATTTTTCATTGCTCCTTGCAATAGCGCCGATAAATCAATTTAAACACGATGTTAGGTGTATTTTGCTTCTCTCTCTCTCTGTCGTTTTCGCGTGCGGACATCACTTCGTACATATAAAGCGAGGAACGTGTAATACAAGCGGGTAATTTTATTCGTTGGGACACCTACGTAGGTCTTTGGATACTCGCTTGCGAGGGCCCTTAAATCATCGGTAGGCATCGGTAGGAGGATCAAAGGGACCTTAAAGCTTGCTGCCTCGATCTTGTATCTTTTGGATTTACATTTACTCTTGTTTCACTCCATCCATGGCGCCTCCACTTAGGGAGAAATCCTCCAGTGGCGGACACCTAAGCTTTTCGGACAATAAAAATACTGCTTCGAGAAATGTTACATTTGTTTAAATAATCACGTCAACAACGTTTAAAACCAAAGTAAATTAACGAAAATGCAAATTCTGCATAAACACAATAAGAAACTTTATTCAAACTTTGGTACAAAATATTTCCGTCACTGCAAGTGGCACCTAGTACCGGACGGACTTAACTTCGAGCCTCCAGCGCCGGACATCTTCAGAATATTGTGCATCAATCGTATATGTAAGTTTCCGAACATTTAGGGAGTCTGCAAATTCTTCATAAACCCATCCACGGCAGCTGGCGCACTGCATCTAGGCGTTTTCGTGGTCCTCCACGCACCCTAGGCAAGTAGTTTTTATATTCGAAATTCGAGTTAATGGCTGCTTTTTCTTCGCTCTAGCTCCACCTTTTCCTTTGTCCTTTACGTCTTTGGTTTTTTTTTCATTTTCTTCTATCGCTGTTTTCAACTTCTTTCCAATTCCTTTCTGTTTGTCCTCAACGTTCTTTTTATTCTCTTTTTTTTCGACAACACTTTTGCACGGTGATCACGTCAGAATTTCACGTCTTTCGGTTTTTCTCTTCCTAGCAACTGATCGTTTTTTTGCAGCATTTGCCAATGGCGCCAAATTATGGAGAATCTGGGCAACACCTGGAGTAAAGCTAGTCCACGGTTTAATAACGAGGTTTTGTCATGTAGAGTGTTTTTCGGAACGTCGTAGCGCAACGAAGTTTCTCTCAAACTCAGTTAGCAAACTTTTTGGTCCATTGTTCTTCCTTTTTCTTCTCTTCCATTTTGATTTCGCTGCGTTCTTCTATCCTGTAAAAAAACGTACAACAGTTATAATCAAATGTATAAATGCTTACGAGAAAAGAACGGCATGTTTACTGTCCGGCGTTAAGGGACCACTTTGTGCCCGGTACCAGGGGACAGACAATCCCCAAAATTACGTGTTGCATACCAAAACCCCTTGGGAAACCAGGAAAAACGTTCACAAACTTCGAAATTTATGGAACACGACGTATAACAACCATTGACATAAACACTTTAACACAGAAACTTAGCAGTAACACTCACCTCGATCTTACCTGACCCAGTGTATTTCCGCCAAACACAGCAGTCAATCGCTCCCACTTTGCGATGTTACGCGATTTTTACACGAACGCGCTGCGACATTGTCGTGATAGCACGAGTGCTCATTCCTTTTTCCTCCGATCACACCAAATGGACCAGAATTGACATTTGGCTGTCTTTGGATGGCCAACCGCACGGTTGATTCGAACGAGAGAAAGGCAATGATGACGTCCATCAGCTGTCGATTTCTGTCTTCGACACTTGTGACTTTCGTTTTCACTCTCGTCATCTCTCCGTTATAATTTCACAGTCATGGGCGATTCTTCGCTGATTTCTTCGTACAAAGTCCATCGTATATCGCATAAATCTTGGTGGAAAGGACCACCCGGATGAGTGCGCGGGGTGAGTGCGGAGTTTTGCTGCTCGGATCGGTAGAGCCTCTCTCTCTCTTTCTCCGTCCCTTTCTCTCTCGCAATACGATGGCATTTTCTCGCAAAAGACAAGACGATCTGACGCGAGTGTGCGGCATAAAGGGAGAAAAGGTTCGCCGTAAGAACAAGAGACAGAGACAGAGAATGAGAGGCACAAGGAAAGGAGAGAAAGGGAGTATGTTTGGTCCGTAAGCAGTACACACCACATCGTTCTCCACCTACTCGGGCAGATTCCTCTGGTCGCGGCCACACGAAGAAAAAGGCGACGAATGAGAGAAGGAGGAATATGAAGAAGAAGAAGAAGCGTTCTCCACGGTTCTCCAGGGTACGTTGCGCTTAAATAAGCCATAGCCCGGTGCATGGGAAATCGCGGGACGTCTCGGGTCGTGACATCGAGGCGCGGGTGTCGCGATATCCGACGATTCGCCCGACACACACGTGTACGCACACCTACAGCGCAAACTATGCACCGCATGGAAAATAAAGCTCCATACGCGCGAAATAATGCACGTATATTTGTACAAGCATACGTACGGAGAAACTAACCGGCAAGGGTGGAGGAGGAAGAGGAGGCGGAACGATGTTTCGCTGATTTATAGGGCACGCACCTCCGTGCGAGCATAACGAACGGGAAAAGAGAGAGAGAGAGAGAGAGGGGGGGGGGGAGACGAGGAGATGAAACGAAAAGGCGTGATGCACTATTCTGGATGGATAGAGAAGTGGGAGGTGAGGACAAGATACTGTAGGAGAGAGACAGACAGAGACGTTTTAAAAAAAAGCAGAAGTCGAACAACATCCCTAACGACAACATCATCTCGATGCGGTGCGCGCAGTCTTTACGCCACTCTGGGATCGAGGTCTGAGAGATCACCCGGAATTCCAGGAAAGTGTCTTTGAGTCTCTTGTGTGCGCAAAACGGTGCTTGCGCGGGGGAGGCTGCACCAGATACGGATGGAGTAAAATAAAAGATAGAGAGAGGGAGATGTGAAGACGACTCCATAGAGATGAGCGAGGATTTCGAGTATGGGTAGGCCGAAAATAAGCGATAAAAGAACTGGAGCAAATATATGGAGAAAATTTAACACCCATCCTCTCTCTCTCCCTCTGTCTCTGTCCCTGTCCCTGTCTCTGTATCTGTCTTTCTCTGTCTCTGTCTTTCTCTGTCTCTGTCCTTCTCTGTCTCTGTCCTTCTCTGTCTCTGTCTCTGTCTCTATCTCTGTCTGTTTCTGTCTCTGTCTGTTTCTGTCTCTGTCTGTCTCTGTCTCTGTCTCTGTCTGGCTCTGTCTCTGTCTGGCTCTGTCTCTGTCTGGCTCTGTCTCTGTCTGTCTCTGTCTCTGTCTCTGTCTGGCTCTGTCTCTGTCTGGCTCTGTCTCTGTCTGTCTCTGTCTGTCTCTGTCTCTGTCTCTGTCTCTGTCTCTGTCTGTCTCTGTCTGTCTCTGTCTCTGTCTCTGTCTCTGTCTGTCTCTGTCTGTCTCTGTCTGTCTCTGTTTGTCTCTGTCTGTCTCTGTTTGTCTCTGCCTGTCTCTGTCTGTCTCTGTCTGTCTCTGTCTGTCTCTGTCTGTCTCTGTCTATCTCTGTCTGTCTCTGTCTGTCTCTGTCTGTCTCTGTCTGCTTCCGTCTGTCTCTGTCTCTGTCTGTCCCTGTCTGTCCCTGTCTGTCTCTGTCTGTCTCTGTGTCTGTCTTTGTCTATGTTTGTCTGTCTCTGTCTCTGTCGGTCTCTGTCTCTGTCTGTCTCTGTCTGTCTCTGTCTGTCTCTGTCTGTCTCTGTCTGTCTCTGTCTGCTTCCGTCTGTCTCTGTCTCTGTCTGTCTTTGTCTATCTTTGTCTGGCTCTGTCTCTGTCTGTCTCTGTCTCTGTCTCTGTCTCTGTCTCTGTCTCTGTCTCTGTCTCCGTCTGTCTCTGTCTCTGTCTATCTCTGTCTGTCTCTGTCTCTCCCTGTCTCTGTCTCTGTCGGTCTCTGTCTGTCTCTGTCTCTGTCTCTGTCTCTCTCTCTCTCTCTTTCTCTCTCTCTCTCTCTCTCTCTCTTTCTCTCTCTCTCTCTCGCTCTCTCTCTCTCTCTCTCTCTCTCTCCCTTGCTCTCTCTCTCGCTTTCCCTCTCTCTCTCTCATGCAGTCTTCGCAGACATCGTCGTGTTCTCGTGCATGTCTGCGATCTCGGTGCTCGACGATCGGGAACGCAGGGTCGCCAAGGGGAACTTGGAAAGACGTCCACGTCGGCAACGAGAAGAGCCGAAAAAACGACGACGGAATCGCGACGTTCCCTCGTCGACAAGCATGGGGTAAGACGGGCTACAGTTCTATGGGAACTCTTCCTACCTCTCTCTCTCTCTCTCACTCTCTCTCTCTCTCTCTCTCTCTCTCTCTTTCTCTCTTGCAGTCTATTTTTCTCTCTTGCTCTCGGGTCCAGTCTAGCGGGACGCGTAAACTGCACGGCCGCACCTGCTTCGCGGTCCATCATGGCGTGTGTCACCCACGCTACTTTACTGCACCGCGAACCGTGTTATGCATCCATGAGAGACAAGGCATATGTTGTATAGTCGTCTCGTTGAAGCGATCGAAGAGTAGCGAGGCCCAGTAGTAAAGGCTGCCGCCAAGGGGAAGGCGGAGAGACATTCTCCGTCGACGAATGTACAACCTAATGATGATCAGGTCCATCTGCATCTTGGACTCTTCAGCCGCGGAAATATTTCTTTCGATTCGATTCTTGTCAATTGCTCTAGCGATTCGATCGTCGCGTTTGACAACAATCGCGATACGGAGCCACCGCAGTGTAGCGAGGCTCAGTGGTGAAGGTTGCCGTTGAGAGGGAGACGGAGGGACGTTCCGAATGTAGTCGAATGTACAACCTAAAGGGCTACATCTACCTAGAGGCCCGAAAAGAACGGCCAAATTCTGATTTTTTCTGAAACGATTGGTGAAAAAGATACGTATTTTTTTAACACGAATGTATATATATTGAGAATGTTAAAAAATCAAGAACAATACAGAAAAACTGCTAAAACATGTCCGCCGGCAGATGGTGACATTTCGCGACGTTTGGTGGTAGACACACTCCAGCTTAAACGGTCCATACGAAATCCAAAACCCAAAAGGTTTATTCAAGTTGACAATAAATACGAGTCGTTGACGATCGTCGAATTTTAAAATTACTTTTTGGAACAAATTTAAAAAATTTTAAATTTTTACGTAACTATCAAAAAATGATCGATTTTTAAAAAGTGAGATCGCCAACGACCTTTGCATGTTTCTTATCGTATCTCCTGTAAATTTGGAAAGAAGCCATCAAGTGGCTCTCGAGATATCATGTCCACCGAGTTTGAAAACAGTATTTCGAGAAAAACGCGTTAATAGTTTGAAGTATGGTGCTGCTACCGCTCGCCTGACCGACTGTTAGTTGCTGTAGCTCATTCAATTTGATGAATATTTGAATGACATTTTTAGGGAACATACCTAAAAGGTGATACTATAGAATACAAATATTTTTGGAAAATGCAATTTTCGACCCACCTAGGTAAAGGTTGTCTCAAAATCACCGGATATTTTATTAATTTATCAACAAAACGTTTTATTTATTTGAAAAGTACAAATATTTTTATTATTACCACGTTTTTATTAATTCGCTTGCTTGTCGGTCTGTTTGTTTGTTTGCCTGTTCGGTACAAATTTTGCAATCGATCTTAAACTAACTTCCGGATGAGCTAGAGACTTGATACTTTAAAGATATCTCAGAAGTGGACGACGAACAAACAAACAGACATCCAAGATAAATATAAATATAAAGGAAAATATATATACATAATAATATAAATAATATAATACACAAATAGATATTGCATATATTTAAATAATATATACAATATTCAACAGTTTGCAACAGGTTTCAGATTGAAGAATAAACTTTATAAGAAAGATTGAAAGAGGCAAAAAATTGTAAAAAAAATGAAGAAATAAAATATAGTTTAATGAAAGAGAAAAAATAAAAAAATAAGAATTATTCAAATAAATAAAAATTTAATATACCACGTTTTAAAAACAGACTAAAAAGTATAAAATAATTTATCCTAGCCCCATAGAGAATTATAATCCCATACAGATTCCTAACCCCATACAGATTATCCTGAAAAATTGTGATCGTGAATTTTAAATAGCTATGAAAATACTGGTAAGATTTGAAACGAAAAACGTGGGGCGCATGTAATAGATAATCGATGCATGAACAGTTCACCTAAGTCACAAACAATTTTATTTCACTGCAAATGATATGAACTGTTGTGTGAGTTTTCTCAACGGCAGCTACTCCCTACCCTCCTTACTATTATCTATTGCATGCGCCCCTCGCTTTTCGTTTTAAATCTTTAAAGTATTTTCATAGCCGTTAAAAATTCACTATCACAACTTTTCAGTACAATCGTTTTGGGGTTAGGAACCTGTATGGGGTTCTAAACCTGTATTGGGCTAGGAGAAATTATTTTTTTATTTTTAATCCGTTTTAAAATTGTAGCATATTTAAAAAAAAAATTAATATTTTGTTTGTACTGAATATTCACAATTTTATTGTCAAAGATTATTACTCTACGTTCGCCACCAAATTTAGATGCACCCCGCTAATGATGACCAGGTCCGTCTGCATCTTAGACTCTTAAGCTGCGAAAATATTTCCTTCGATTCGATTTATTTCATCTGCTCTGGAAATTCGATCGTTCCACTTGGCAATAATCGCAACGCCGTTGCAACATGCGTAACTATGAAAAAATAAAGAAAAAGAGAAGCATATACGTCAAACACGTGATGATCGGCGTCGCAATTCGGAAATTCGCGAGGAAGAAGGTCCCGGATCTTCGGGCTTCGCACGGTTTGCGACACGTATGCTTATTACGTTTCCGTAAGCACAGACGCATATATTCACTATTACTGTATCAAGGGCAGGAGTGAAAGGAGAAAGCAGGAGAGAGAGAGAGAGAGAGAGAGAGAGAGAGAGTTGCAAGCACACGGTGCAGACTCGTATACGCCTACTTACCGCCGCATAAATCAGAATTATTACGAAGCTATTAGCGTTCCGGAGTAACACCGGTACGTGTCCTTCGTGTGTGCACCGCGATACTTGGCTATATACGCACTGTACTGTCCCGACCTGCGAGAGCTCCGACTTTGCGGCTTCGGCCCATAGGCAATAATTAATCATTTTGCGCCAAGCACCCACGCTCCTCATGCACACGGACATACTCTCATTTGTATGTATATTCATGGGAAAAAGAGATTTCCAAGACGTTCAACTTCAAGGACTGCCCTCCAAGTAGCCTAATTCCTCCACTCAGAAAAAATAATCGTTGAATGTGCAAAATGCATTTTGTTGGTTTAACAGTTGCTCAGACATGTTAAATAAGCTACAGTTCACACCACTATACTATTTTACCACCAACTATACTGATTTGTTATGCCAATCAAAAATCAAGTTGAACGTATTTAAAGATACATTTTGTTAAACCAAGTGAATTTTGGATGGATGAACGAATTTCTTTTTTTCAGTGTTTACTCAACGATATTTAGACCCCCATCTCTTTGCAATCGCTTTTGGATGAATTTGTGCATTATTAGATAATGGTCATTTGGAGGATTGTTGAGTCGTTAAATTTAGAGATTTATTTGAAAAAATGTTGGGCACTGTCCTCGCAGAAGCTAGATGTACCGAAAAGCAACGATGCATAGATATAACTGGTTCAAAATATTATTTCCTTAAACACACATACATGTGTGAAATATGTGGGTATGTAATGTTACTGTACATGGATCGTGATACAAGATCATTTATATTTTTGTATATTTAAAGCAGTATTATTGACTAGAAATTTGAAAATAGTTTTTTTTAATTTTATTTTATTACTGTGCAGACTTTTCCGAAGACGTATGTGAAAACCGTTTAATGATACTGAATTAGCCGATACATAAATTTCAAGGAGTACGCTGGGGGAGCGCGGTCGAGACGCAGCAACTTTAGGGCGCGGTTACATTGCGAGCCACCAACTAGTAGCTAGTAGCTTTTTAATAGTTCAAGAAGAGCTGAACTGCAATTTGATTTACGAGGTTAAACCGAAATGGCTATACAATAGTTTTTGGTTGACATTGTGTTATGGTTGACATAGTTCACTAGTTCACAATGTGAACATTGACATTGTGAACATTGACATTGTGAACATTGAAATTGCAGCCAACCTAATACTCGCTCGCAGATTGACGTCTATGGATAGAGGTTGACATTGTGAACTACTGAAATTGCAGCCAACCTAATACTCGCTCGCAGATTGACGTTTATGGATAGAGCTTCGAGACTAGTAGTCTAGCGTTACTCGCTTGGTACTATCCGGCAGTTGAACATCCCTAGGTGCATCCCCCAATCACTAGATACTAGTTTCCTAGTTCACTGTCTTCTAGTAACCCAAATAGGGTTTTACAATCGGCACAGTAATGGCCCACGACTGGTTGCCAGAGAACCAACGATGGCGCGGTAATGGCTACACAAACGGGCCAGATCCGCACCATGCATGGTTGGTAATGGTAAACCATGAATGACTGCCAAGACTTGGCCAACTATCCATACGCCCATATTGGCCCAGCAACGGCTGCCGGATCTTCTGCCGGAAATGAAAAACAAAAAATTGACAAACTATGAATATAAAAATTCTAATAGTATCTTTTTTGTTTTCTTATGCTTTACTTATGTCCATGTACATAGAATAATTGCATTAAAAACGCTTTCTGCATTGTTCAAGTTTTTACTTTTCATCGGGATCGTACCTGCGCCTTTCGTTCTAGTGTCGAGCACCCTACCCACATAGCCATTCTAACACTTACAGAATGCATCGTTTGTTCGTTCCTTACTTTTATGCCGATATTTTTATTCGTGACATTAAAGTTTACCGACATTGTTTTCGGTCCATTTAGGCTGTAAAAATAACTCGCTCGTTTTGGGTGAAGTTCCGAAAAGCATACTCCTCTGATCGAGCTGAAATTTTGCACCGAACTTCCTCTCATTATCCTAAGAGAAACCGTTAACGGATTTTTGACGACTAGCAATAGTTTTCGATATATCGCATTGTAAAGTTTATTATTTCACGCCATACGAGTATATCTATATATCCGATAGATACCCCCCACTCCTCCGGCCGCGCTGCTTCCTGGCAAACAGTGCTCGCCCGTATGTGCATATCACTTGCCATGTGGGATGGGTTTGTTCGGGTTTATTTAATATAGTAGAAGCGCAGAACAATAAATAACTTTCAATATACGATACATCGAAAACTATTGCTAGTCGCCAATGTCCTTTTAAAGGTTCTCTTAAAATATTGAAAAGAAGGTCGGTGCAAAATTTCAGCTTCATCAGTGGGATATGCTTTTCGAAACCTTATCCCTTGTTTTTACGTGTTACAGTTTAACGACCTGCATTTGCAAAACACCCAAAAACAAACTATCAATGGCTGGAATAGATCTGGCAAGTCGTTAATCCGCCAACGATACCCCAATGCTGATCGCCATATTATCGGTGCGATGGTATTGGCCCACCAATGGCTGGGATAGATCTGGCAAGCCGTTCATCCGCCTACGATACCCCAATGCTGATCGCCATATTATCGGTGCGATAGTATTGGCCCACGCATGGCTGGCATAGATCTGGCAAGCCGTTCATCTGCCTACAGTACCCCAATGCTGGTCGACGAATTATTGGCCGATTATCAGCAAACCGTTTAATGGCTGAATGCTGGCATTTTTGTTACGACAGGCGACCCTATATGGGAAGTAGCTCACCAATGAGTATGACTGCCATTCGCTAATAATTTACTAGCAGACTATCTACCAGTTAATAAATCGCCATTGTGACCGCGCCCTTAACCCTTCGTTGACGCACTTATATTTGGCCACGATTTCGACGCACTGAATCAATTTGACCCGGATAGTACTTCCTCAACCTACCATTAACAACCCTTTGGTCGGTTTTTATTGAAAACAAATCAGACATACTCTGCAAACATTTCATAATATGTCGGCACAATTGAAATTCAAAAAGTATAAAATTAAACTGTTTAAAAAAATTATTGAATCTCGTCAAGCATCTCTCGTCATCATATCTCGAACCGACCATGTATGTGTGACAGGCGTGTGGAGTTTGTCGTCCTAACCTCAATCGCTCAGTTCACTTGACCGTGGGTTTGCGAAAGTGTCATCCGAAGAGAAACGCGCTCGCACTATTTTGACCTGTACAAGTTAGATATAAAATTGGATATAGAAAAAAACCTTCATCGCTCAGTCGGCTTTGTCACGTGTTCGCGTAAGTGTGACCCGAAAAAAGACGTGCCAAAAGAAACATCATTGATGCGAATAACAATGCGTAATTCACATCCGATCTCTCGTGTATACACATATCAGTTTTTCTCGTTTTCATTTTTCATTAATATTTTATTTGCGAAATAATTCTGAGTATCGTATTATCATTATCACCCATACTCAATATTCTCTCGTACCAACATTTACCAGCTTAAGTTATACATTATAAAATGTGTACCTGAATTCAATAATAATGAATTATAATATTTATGTAATGCCGACAAAGTATTCTTTTTATTACTGCGTACTACCATGTATATTAATAAAACTTTGACATAATATAACAATGGTCGAAACTCGGGAAATTGCCGAACTATTATTGATAACGGACCGGACCAACCTTGGCACGATATTGGCTGAAACTGGGCTGCCTGATATTGGGCCAACCTTGGCACTAGTGTCGGGCCCGTTTTGCGTCCAATTTCGGCAGGATATTGGTAGCCAGTCTTGGCCCGAGGATATCATTCCGATAATGGTCCATTAATGGACCGACATTCATGCCAAGGAATGGCCAACCACACAGAAGAGTTGGCGCAGTACTGGGCCAGTGTCGGATCAGTTGTAAATTTTGCCATGGGTGCTTGTAAGAATTATTTGGCGTTCTTGCCGTTTGGTGGAAAAATAGTGTGACCTAGAGAGCGAGAGAGAGAGAGAGAGAGGGACAGAGGGAGGGAGGGAGAGAAAAAGACAATGTACAAATGTCGGAAAAGCGCCCAGTATGGAATCCTTCCTTCCATCGTTACCCAACTCATCTGCCCCCGAGTGAATCCGACTTAGGCAAATGTACTAAGTATATGTATCACCTACTGACGGATGAGTTGATCCGGGTTTTAAGTCCACCCTGCCGGGCCTGCGTATATACATTTGGTCGCATCTCTCGACCTGGTCCAGCTCAGCCGTGTCAATGTCATCTCCTTGGGCTCAGCCCTTCAAGACTTATCGGACGCTGCACACACCTAACGGACCGAACACCGGCGATCTCTTCTCATTCTTCGGCCGTCCTGCTCCCTCTCTCTCCCTTTCTCTCTTCCTATTTCGCTTCGTTCCCAGTGACTTCCGTTTAAATATTACCGGTGGATTTCCGCGTCGGACATCGCGACGTCGCGCACGGGCGAAGCCCTCGAAACGGAAACGGCTGGCGGACGAGTATGCGCGACGTCCGAAGGGATCTGCAAAATCCACATCGATGCACGCGCGCCTTTTTGCCGGCGTCTGTGAGAGCAACGTTTGTTTGAACACGCGAAGATTATTTATAATCTTGTGGATCCGAGCGTTACTGAAAATACGACCGGGTGCCGAGACGAACCGAAGAGCTCGGCAGTAATTGTCATCCATAGACATGTAAATTACGCGTGCAGATATAAATGTCAATATGATAGGCGGCTGCGTGGCTTTGAGAGGCTATCTTCGTCCGTCGAAGCTCACCAAACGCGGAGGACGGAGGAGACCGAGCACAAAGAACGAGAGCGAGGGAGAGAGAGAAATGGCATGATGGAAGAAAAAGAAAAGCAGACGCTCGAAGGGCTTGAACCACGAGGCCGTTTCTGGTGGCCTCTTCTTCGTACATGCCTATACATGTGTACACATGTATACAGAAACCGCGGTCAACCAAAGTGAAATCATTAGTTTGCTTAAATCAATGCGCGCGTAAACGTCCGAGTTATTTATGCCCCGTCATTACGGAGACGTCTCCTCCTCACCTTTGCTTTTCTTCTCTTGCACCCCTCCCCGCCCTCGAGCAGTCTGTCTTCCGAGATATCTCCCATATCCTGCAGTCTCGACGACCGTGATGGCCTCCGTGTACATTTGCAAACCTCCCTTTCTCTCTCTCTCTCTCTCTCTCTCTCTCTCTCTCTCTCTCTCTCTCTCTCTATCTCTCTCTCTATCTCTCTCGACCTCCCTCGTGAAATCGGTAACGCCGAAACGTTTGCAGTGCACACCCAAATAGTCCAGTAAAAGAGACGAAAACCCAGCACTTTTTACCGTGGAACATGAATTTTTGACTAAAGGTAGATGGTTGCATACTGAAAGTAACCCCAATAAATGTTGCCCCTCAACTCGCCCCAACCCTATGAAATAGGGGTTGAAAACTTAAAAATCGCCGTATCTCGATAATTAATAGCCCGATCATAAAATATGTCAAACAAAAGTTGTTGGGAATAACAAAATACGTATAAAGTCATCCGGCGTCCAGTCCCCTATCTTTGCAAATAGCGGGACAAAAACACGAGAACACCACTAACCCCAACCCCGAATTTTCGAATCGTTTTTGTGCCGCTATTTTTAAAGATAGAGAGTTGGGCGTCAGATAACTTTATACGAATTTTATTATTCCAAACAACTTTTGTTTGAAACCTTTTTTGATCGGGCTATTAATTATCGAGATACGGCGATTTTTAAGTTTTCATCCCCTACTTCTTAGGAATGGGGCAAGTTGAGGAGTAAACTTTTATTGAGGTTACTTTCTGTATGCAACCATCTATCGTCAGTCGAAAATTCATATTTTACGCTAAAAAGTGCTGGGTTTTCGTCTTTTTTACTGGACCAAAAGCGGATATGAAAGTGCACCGCGAATTGCTACCAAGAACGGTCTCCCTCGCTAATTGTAGGAGGTCTAACGCTACTTCCGGGTCTAATTGCCAGACAATTTCAAACGCAAGAATCGTAACAGCTGTGCCTAAAGGTGCGCACCCCGTGGGTTGCAATACCGTCATCAAAGTAATCGCTGTCTTTCCGATCGATTTAGTCTTCCACTGACACTTTTCGGACATACGTCATCATTTGGAGCATGGGAAGAGCTTCTTTTCGGGCGATCAAACCTGTTGCATAGCTCTGAGTTTTTACGGCATTCCGTTCACTGAGATTCGGCGTGTCTTTGGCTACGGTAGCGGGAGACCGATTGTCCATGCGAATATTCGTGGACCGAGAGATCGAGAAACTGCTGGGGATACATGCACGAGGTTCTCGAAGCGATATCTTGAGACTGAGGGAAAGTGACGGGTGTCGGCCATGGGGGCTCCCTCTGTTTCGCCCGCCTGTCTAACTGCATAAGCCAACGGAGAGCTCCGCAATCCTGCACGATCGAACACGATCGAAAATCCACGTTGAGACGGACGCGAGCAGGGATAGGATTGATCCTCGGACTAGACGGAAAGAACCAGGGAGGGGAGAAGCCGCGTCTGCTGCCGCGATAGAAAGAAGCTGAGCCTATCCGGAATCCCCGCTGGGCTTTGTACGGAATCGTCCAAATAACACCGCACTTAAAACATATATCACGACAGGCGGTGTGACATAGGTCTGGATTTTCGAGCCGATGCGACGCGTCGATTCAATCTTCGTTCCCGAATCTACTGAACTGGAAAGAATCATTGATTTGGGCCTGATAATCTCGCTGCCCATGATGGATTTTGATTAATTGCTTTTATTTGTGTGTATAGTCACATTGATGTTGTGAAATCGTAGTGGCTGCCAGTACATTCAATTTTTTGGCCGGATAGAGTATATGGCTGAAGGCTGGCAGGGTTAGAGCATGATGCAGAGACGATGACTGTCATTTTTGGACGTTATGTCTGCCTGTCTGTGTGGGCAAAGTGGCGTGAAAGCGGTAGCAGTTGTTTTCTTGAATCTACGCTACTTGTAAATAAAGGCCAGAATTCCCCTGTACTTTGTTCCGTCTGGATGCGTCAGGTAGGTCCTGAGGAAATGCTATTGTCCTTTAAAAATGACATGGGCGCACAATACCCTTCAGAAATGATATGGAAGCTCTTTAGTAAATACTATATGTAAAAGAGTTTCATTAGATTCAACAGGCTACATCTACCTAGGTGGATGAAAGAATTACATTTTCCAAAAATATTTTTATTCGATAGTATCATGTTTTAGCCATATTCCCTGAAAATGTCATTCAAATATTCCTAAAATTGAATGAGGTGTAGCTTCAAGCTGTACCATACTTCAAACTTTAAACGCGTTTTTTTCTCGATACACAGTTTTCAAACTCGGTGGACACGATTCCTCGGGAATCACTTAAGGGGTTAGGCCACAGTAACGGGTATAAAATTATGTGCAAATTTAACGATTTTTTTTTCGTATGAAAAAGTGATTCACTCATAAAATTAATTACACAGCTATTTAGTATGAATATCAAGGTATTAGAAAATATTTATGTATTTTTTTCGATATACAAAATGGCCGACAAGTCGAAACTTCTCGAAACAGCTTTTTTCCAATTGGCGTGACAAATAACTTCAACAATTTTCACTCGATTTACTTTAAATTTAAAAGTTATGTTCCTAATTGCATTTCGCAGAGAAGTACGTACGGAATTTCCGATTAATCGAAAACTTTTCATTTTATGAGCAGTCATAACGAAATTTTTCACTGATAATTCATTTCTTAAGTTCAAATACCTACAACTTTTGAATAAAACAACATTTTTAAAATTCCGTTCGTACTTCTCTAGGTACTCTAATGTGGGTGACCAGAATTTTTGTTTTTTGTTCTAGGTAAAAAAATGTGGATGCTAAATGTCACGCCGCGGTGGACCCAAAAAAAGATAACAAAAGAAAATATTAGTAGTCGGCCATTTTGTACATCGAAAAAAAATATATATTTTTTCTAACAGCTTGATATTCATACTAAATAGACGTGTAATTAATTTTATGAGTGAATCACTTTTTCATACGAAAAAAAATTGTTAAATTCGCACATGATTTTATACCCGTTACTGTGGCCTAACGCCTTAATAGATTGTTACCAAATTTGCAGCAGATACTATCACGAATATTTGAAGGTCGTAGCCGATCTCACTTTTTTTAAATCCATCTTCATTTTTTTAATAGTAACGTAAAAATGATGACTTTTTTCCAAGATTTGGTATGCCCGAGTTTCAAATCATCGCCACGTTGTTAAAATTAATTATTTAAAAAATCGAAGATCATCAACGACTCGTATTTATTGTTAATTTGAATAACCGGTTTGGTTATTAGATTTCAGGTGGACCATTTAAGCTAGGAACTATCCACCGCCAAATGTCACGAAAAAAGTCATCATCTGCCGGCGGCCATGTTTTTCGGTATTTTTCGACAATTTTTCAAGGCTCTCAATATATGCACCTCTGTGTTTAAAAAATCCGTTTCTTTTGCACCAACCGGACCCAGAAAAAAAATCCGCATTTGGCCATTCTTTCGGGCCTCTAGATAGATGTCATTACGTGCCCCACTTGTTTCATTAAACTAGAAAACAGGTTTGTTAGCTTCACAGAAGACCCATTGTTTTATCTAAATATGGAAAACGTGTTTTTCCTAAAAACCTCACTCTATACGATCTACTGCGATAAGATCCCTCCAGCAAAAAGCTACTTCGCATCTGTACTTGACCGACCAAGCCCCTCCGATCCCAGTCCGTAGATGTCCGTATGTTTGGCCCTGATGAATCGCCCGACGCAGGTCGATCATCAGCATCCGTTGAGTATCCCACAGGATTCACAGGCATTGATAGATACTCGAAGAAGATGAAACATTCCTTTCTCGTTCATTCCACTTTATTGGTTCCACAATCTCGCAGCACTTTGTCATCGCGCCGGTTGGATCGGTAGCCAATGGAATTCTTCAGCTCGTGATTGTCTTCGAGTCCGCGTAGTCGTTCTTGTCGTCGAGCGGTGTATCATCTTTCTGCCGGGTGCACGGTCGGCCGATGTGGGTCCGGGAGGATCATCAGCAAAGTCGAGGAGCGCGTACATACGGAGACGACAATCAGGACGCGGGAATGGCAGGACGCGAGGATAAGAGTCAGCCAGTTGGAGTCACGTACGTAACAAATGATTGCGCGTCGGGGCATTCTCCGGTATTGTATTCACACATTCGTACGTACTCGGTGCACAAAGTGGGTAGTTGAGAATCCGCGATGATAGTAGTGGATATGTGAGAGAGGAGAAACGGAGATGGAGGCGTGTGTGCTCTGTCGAGCAGTCGAGCAAAAGGAGCTGACGGAACGAAGGGCCGGTGAGGGAAGGGGAGAAAATCTCTTGGTGGTCCAAAGCCTCGGTCTTGGGCATCGTTTGTCAAGTCGTCGATATGCCGATCTCGCGGCACGATTACCATATTTTAACGCCAGCGTTATTGGCTCCGCACCCGGCTACTGGAATCTTGAAAGCGCAACACCACACACAACCTCCGTAACCCGTGCACACGTATATCCACATATTTATGATCTTGTATGTATAAACCTACCGCATACCCGATATGTACGGCATATCACTTTTTCCGAGTACATCACACCCGCTTCGTGTTACTGGGGGAGATGTGGCTCCGATGCAACGTCTCGTTAGCGAACAAGCCAAACAGCCTATATCGAGACTCGATACGCGCCAAAGTCGTTATTAATAAGCCCGGCCTATCGTTCGAAGCGATCTACAAGCGTGGAGAAGCGTAGTCCCGAGTGCGAGCGGAGTCTTTCCTCTCGACCCGTGTCTTCCTTCATGGCGAAGACGATCGATCGATCCTGATACATTACAAGCGCCTTCACGGTACACCCGTAAGTTACGTCCAAGCAGCTCCGGGTGCCAAGTGTACTCGATTGATCGACGGACACTTTTCACCTTATCAGCGTTTAAGGGGCTATACCAGTTTGAACGCTGAACATTTGGGTGATTTTCGAGAATTTTTTGGAAGAAAAGTACTCAATTAAATGTTTTGGAAAATTAAGAATATATTTGGCTATATTTGACGTATATTATAGAATTTTTTCATAGAAAAATATTGAGATCCAAGCGACGTATGCGCTGCCTTCGGAGGAGCCAAAAAAAAGTTCCTACACGGCTGACATGATTCCGGCCGATTGAGTAGCTGAAAGCGAAAAAGGAAAAAAATGTCGTTAAACTGGAAGGTATTTCCTGTACAATGACGTAGGATTTTCGAAAAATATCAAAATATAACAAAATGGCGTGGTTATGAGAAAAAAGTCTGTTTTCTTGCCTATAAAATGGTCGTTTTTTTCAATGCCAAATCGTCAATTTTTATCCAAGAAAAAATATCCTACGTCATTGTAGAGTAAATCATATTCAAGAGTACTCAGTTGAATTATCAAGTCAATCGGGTAATTGCTCTTTGAGTTACAATGTCAGCAAATTTGAAAAATCTCATTTCGAGAACAACGCGTTTAAAGATTTAACTATCGATTTTTGCAAGATAAAATTATATTTACCATAAAAACTGCTAATCAGCTATACCTGGCCCATACAATGGCAAACGAAAAAGGCAAAAAAATCGATTTTCTGGGATTTTTTTCAGACAAACTACAAAATGAATCGAGCGACAAGCATTGATAGATACTCGAAGAAGATGAATCATTCCTGTCTCTTTCATTCCATTTTATTGGTTCTACAATCTCGCAGCACTTTGTGTTTTTGTCATCGCACCGGTTGGATCGGTAGAACCAAAACAAACTGACTGTATACAATAATTTTTTTAAGCGATTAATTTCAAAATGACGGCTGTGCAGCGATTATTTCAAAACTGCATTTTTTAAGTTGGCCGGAAACACAACTCAGACAATTTTCAACAGATTCACTCGAAATGTTGAGTATATCTTGAAAAATACATTGTCTATGGAAGCACGTAAGATTTTTTTTTTATATTGCATTGTTCATATATTATCTAACGACTTTTTAGGCAAACTTTTGGAAAGTGAAAAATTTGCCTAAACAATCGTCAGATAATTGTTACTAACAAATGAACTATGCAATATAAAAAAAATCCTACGTACTTCCATAGACAATGTATTGTCAATGTATTGAAAATTGTCGGAGTTATGTTTCCGGCCAACTAAAAAAATGCAGTTTGAAGATAAACGCTGCACAGCCGCCATTTTGAAATTAATCGCTTCAAAAAAATGATTGTACACAGTCACTGATATGTATGATAAACACCCTTTTTTGTAATCTCGATTTATTTTGTAGTTTTTCTGATTTAAAAAAATCCCCAAAAGGCCTATTTTTTCGGCGTCTGGAGTGGCCTAACCGCTTAAGGGGAGATATACACCTAGATGGTCGAAAAAATCGATTTAAAAGCTATGAACATTCCGTCGACCATAAAAGACCTACACTATGGGGCTGGCATCGATGATTCCATGTAAGTTGACAAATTTCATGATTTATTCATTCCCAAATTTTCAAACGCGTTTTTCTCAAAACCACGTTTTTCAAATCGGTATCCAAAATTTCTCGAAAACCAATCAACCGATTGCCTTGAGGTTTCCGGTGGTTATTCTCTACACCATTATCTAGTACTTGTCATAGGATTTTTTTTCCGTTACTTAGTTTTTGTTTTATAGCCAAAATTATCACTAATTTTTGGCCCAAAAATCACTATTTATGTTCGAACGTCCGCCATTTTGTCATAAATCGATATTTTCAAAATCGGCTATGACAAGTGCTAGATTATAGTTTCTAATTTAATAATCTTTTTGGTTTTTTTTTTCAGATGATTCTTGAAGAAACGCCAGTGGGTACCGTATACGCAGATTTTTTTACGACGCTTTAAGGATCATACAATATCCTTGTATATTTTTGATATTTTTAAATAAAGAAAATTAAACATATTTTTGAATGTACATACTTTCAGATAATTAAAACCCCAATCCAAAATTTCAAATAGTTTTCCTTGAAAAAATTCAGAAAAATGACTTTTTTCCGGCTCCTAGGTGTATATCTCCCCTTAGAGCGATTCACCATTGAAGGACCGAAAAGCCAACTGGGTTTGGCCTATCGATCAAACACCGTTATCGGCGAGCTGGCGGTTGATGATCCAAATGTGATCGGTGTCTCGAGAAACTTGTCCGCGGCGTCTGGGGCATGTTACGAAATTTCAGGCGATCGAGAACGAAAAACCAGGAGCTGGGGTTTAACCCGTACGACGCAACGGTGGCGTGAGTAGTCAATTTCCTTTTGGGAACACCGGGTGACATCGACGTTGAGACGGGCAGCTTACGAAGCTCAGGAAAACCATTTATAACCGTACGACTAATAGATCCTACGGGCACAGGGCGCGGGACCGTTTTACAGGTTTTCCGTCAACATTGGTATACACCGGAGGCCTCCCCGTCTTCAACCAACTCCGGACACCAAGGGCTGCAACGTGACGGCGCAACGTTCCGAGGCAGGCGTCGGGACTAATGGTTGACCCGACACCGCATCGTCCACCACCTTCGCTCTTCTCGCCTCTGGTAACACGTTCCAATCCTTCCCCCCTCCCGCCTCCCCTCGCCAACAATCTGCCCCCTCTCGAGCCTGGACCACGACTCCTCTTGACGCACGGCTTATACCTCAATTCGAGAATCGTCACGTTTGATAAATCGACGATATACGAAAAATTTGTCAAAGTCTCTCTCCCTCGCTCTTTTTCTTCAGACATAGCGCCTCCGCAGCTCCAAACTTAGTCCTGCTGATTTCACTCGAATGTCCTCTCGTCACCAACGGACAAATCGATTCTAAAGTCGTCAAGAACTCTATAGGAAAAAACGACAGAAATTCGTAGATGCCCTACCTCCTTCCTGATCGATCTTACTTTCGACCCAAGTGGGATTGGAAACGGATCCCGAGTTTCGTTGCACGGTGATTCATGTAAGATCATTGCCAAAGGCATCCGGATAACGTGACACATTCTATCCGCGTGTGAAACAGAAGAAAATCAAACGATGGAGATTGGGACAGCAGTAGGAAGTTGGCATAGGAGTACGCACCTTAGCTTCAAAGCGGTGGAAAAAACAAACGAATACTTTTTACGAATCAGTTTTTGTTTTAATTGAAGGAATATCTAGGATTTTATTTAAATTATGAGCGACAATTGGGAATCTTGTTTTTTGTTAATAACAAACTAAAAACTACGAAACGGGATGTGCGAACTCTTAGACATACGGGCGTTTGAGAGTACGCACGAGGGTCGATAAGAGTTCGCAAGCATCAATCGACACATAAATCGCAATCAAAGTTGTCCACATTTGTATGAACGGTGCATTTCTCATGCCACCAAGCTTAACACTTCAAACACTCGATCCAGTCCTCACATATTGGTTCTTAATATTATGATAATTTATAATTATAACTTATAATAATATTAGTTATTATGATTTTTATTATAATTTTCCGAAAAATGTCGATTTCGGAAGTTTTTGGAAACGTTTAAACCCTGATAACTCCCGAACTAATTGAGATATCGACAAATGTCACTATATCTTTTTTTTTAAATAATTTTGAAGCATACTTTCGTTGGACAATATGAAAAAATTATCAATTATCAATGTCAACGTTTTTTTTTGCTTCTCAAGTGAACACTATTTTTTTTAAGCGATCGCCTCTTTTAATTTTTTTTTCAAAAAATTCTCTAAAATAGAGTGACTCATTCTATGATTTTTAAGACTAGTCTCATGGTGGGTCGATTTTTGCTTCCATTTTTTTTTCGAATTAATCATATTTTTCCGAAGACTTGTATCATTTTAATCTCCAATAATGCTATTAATCATTTTGTGATTCTTAATTCGGCCTCGTCAGGCCTGAAACGGTGATTAATTTGTGCTGAATTTAACGAAAAAAAAAAAAAATTATTCAAAATAATTTTGTTTCGTTAAATTCCGCACAAACTGAAAATAAACCGCTTCAGGCCTGACGAAGCCGAATTGGAAATCACAAAATCATGAACAGCATTATTGGAGATTGAAATGATAAAAGTCTAGTGAAAAAAAAAACAATTTTTCGGAATGAAATCGACATTTTTTGGAAAATTATAACTCTTAAAAGAGAAGAGATAAAAATCGAAAAATTGGTGTGAATATTCCTTTCAGTGGGTACAATCTTTAAAAAAATCAGGAACACCACAAATGGTCGGGGCCACCGGCTAGATGTAATGGCGTGGAATGTCCCATATATAAAAATTATATACTATATATACAAAATACTATATATATAAAATATATATATGGATATATACTTTTTCTATACTTTGTATACTTGTAAAAAATTGTTTACAACAGATGAGCTGCGAAATTACTTTCATTTTGAACAATAACCTTAGTAAACCTGCGTACGAAATTAATAGTTGTTTTTTTTTAAGAAAGTTAATTATGTTCCGTACTTGTGATGCTTTGAAAATGTCAAAAATAAATAAGAATTTGCAACCAAAACTTAAAACTTACCTAGCCTCTTCGTTTTATTTCACTTTGGATTTTTTTCGTCAGTAATCCTTACCCTGTGAGGCGGTCTAAACACAACAGAAGTTAGCATCACTTAGCAAACCGTTTCGTCATTAGCATAACCGCGTACTCCTATACCAGCTTACTTTAGCCATAATATCGTAATTTGTCTTTGGGAAAAACTCGTCGACACGATCGATGACTGGCCTCAGCAGGATGGGAGAAGACAACGAAAATATTCGGCTACGATCGCCGAGTCGTTGTTGGGCATGGTCGAGAGCCTCCGAAGGTTCGAGGTATCGTGAGACGTCGATGCTCAAGATTCGAACGATGATCGAAGGAGTCTCGAGTAGCCGGAGATGAATCTCCAATTCTCGCCATGTGCAAGTATATACAATGGTCCTCTGGAATACCAGCATGAACTGCATGGAAGATCGGTCCCTGAAGTGGCTAACGCAACGAGTGCAAGAGAGACACATAGATACACACATGTATATGGACAAGTGTACGAATGTAGTTGAAAGAGTGGTACTACAGACATGAGAGAGACAGAGGCCCCCCTTCAACTATAATCGTATCGTCTCTCTCGTTCCCTCTCGCTGTGGTGGTCACCTTTGGTGGTCCGAAATTCTTTCCACTCGAAATTGCTTCCACTCGCTCGTATTAAGTGGAAATCGGCTGAGAGACCCATAGCTCTCGGTTCTTTCGTTAGCAATCAAAAATCCTTCTTCGCCGTCCGCCTCCATCGTCTTTCCTCCTCTATTGACGATCGCACGATCGATGTATCGATGTAGGGCCTCTTTTGTGTCGTCCGTGGTGCGTCAGAGACTCGAGCCCCGAGTCTTACGTTCGTACGATTTTTTATTTTGACTCGTCGAAAGCGCCGAGTGTTCTCGTGAATTTTTCCGCCGCGTGAATCACGAAAACATCGTAGCATCGAATTCGCCCCGTCATCGGGCCTCTTCTCAATGGAAAGGTAAACGAAAAAAACGGAGAGAAAGAGATGGCGAGAGCCTCCAACACAAAGCAGATTCATATAAAACGCTTGATGCTAAACGCTGTCGAGAAAAAGCTACCGAGAGTGACTATCCGTTAAATCGCCAATTAACCAGCCATCGATTAACCTCCGTCCTCAATTTAACGCCCGATTTCCGACTATGTGTAATCTCGATTTATTCTCGATCAGCCAGCTAAACGGAGGCTCGTCCACGGCGAACTTTCAAAGAGCGATGGAAAAACAGCAGACTCACCAAAACCACCATATTCGAGTACAAACTTCCACATTTCCACCGAACAGACGTAGTTTCGCTTCTTGTGATGTCATTGCCAGGACGTTCGAGTTCGGAGAAGCCACAGTGAAAAAAAAATCATTGATACTACCATTGGTGTTATCGAATGAAATTTCGTTGATTCAATTGTAAAATTGTTGGTGTAAATAATCGGATTTATTAGTCCAAACAAAATGCTATTGACTTTAACAACATGATAACATTTAAAGTTTTTGTTTCATTCAAAAGATATATTGTTAGCCGAGAACAATAAATTATTGAAACTATCTAAAAAATTATCGCGAACAAATTATATAGTTTTTAATGCATTTTCTACAGCGAACAAAAAAAGCGTTTCAATTTATAACATGAATATTGTTGATTCGAGTACGTAAGAAAAATTGAATTTCGCTCGTTTGATTCAGATAAAGTTTCTATTGAGTAAACATGTTATTTTATTTTTTTCTCCACATCCGATATTGATTTCCACGTACATTATTCGTTAAAATATTAATATTTTATTTTTATTGAAAAATATTAAGCAAATGTCTGAATTGGTTAAAAAATTATACGAAAATAAAATTTGTTTCTTGCACATTTGGTTGGAAAAATTCAACCAAATCATGGCCGAGCGCGACCGAAATTATAGATGTGAGGAAACCCGTAGTTCTCGGAGTAACCGCCAGAAGCCGCACGCGCGCTCGTTTCTCGTAAGCGTAGCGTGAACCGAAAATCTACGTAAACGCCGGAGAAACTCTAAAAAATATCGCTTGTTGGCCTGTGGCTAAGATCAAAGTGTAGCATCTATTCTTATCAGTTGAATATCTGATATTCTCCCCATGGATATTCCATTGGATATCTGATGTTCTCTCCACTATTATCGTGGATGATCATTCTAATGCTCACAGTATGATCTCAATAGAATATAATTTTATTTGAAGGATAATGTAGATATTCAGAAAACAGAAGAACTTTTTCAAATAAAATAATATGTTATTTAAATCGAACACATTTTCCAATATTTTATAGTATTGTAACAATCTCATTTATCGGTGGCACTCCGCAGCAGCACATTTATTTCGATCAACCAATATATTTTTTCATTCAATTGGTTTTTTTTTTCTCAGTGCACTGACTGAGTGACCGAGAACGGATCGTTGCCGCTGAATAGAACATGCATATTACGACACATGGTCCATCGTAATTATCCGTCATTAGGATGATTGCCGGGTCACATGGGCTACCGGTATGATCGGTGAATCGGTTGGACATGACTCCAGTTCCCAATAGGCACCACATTTTTCTCTCCTCCTCAAGGACTTGTTGCCCGTGTGGTACATCGGGAGTTTTGATGTGCCCGGAACTAATCGGCTTTCGTGTGCGGTAATAAGGGACGCAGGCTGATCGGAGGAAATCAAAGGGACCTTATAATTGCGAGTCTATAATCGAACACCGTAATCATCGATAATGAGCACCAGTGTGCTACCGTCCTTTCCCAGATCCAATCTTCCCCGCAGTCGCTCGACACTCTCGTCATCATCAATGAGTCTGGCAGGCTGCTACGTTTTTTTTTTACTCTTGGCTGCAGCATCGCCCTTTTCAATCGCTACTCCTGCCTCTCTCTCTCTCCTTTCCTCGCTTGAGCTCCGTTCGTCGAAGTCATCGAGATCGCCGAGGCTGCTCTTTCGTGCGGATGCTGCGTCACTGTTTTGCTTATTCGCTGTCACGAGTGCAGCTCACCGTGCTGCTCCTACCGTATATTATGATATATCCTCGATCGGCAGCCCGTAGATTCGTGGGTGTCGAAGAGCATAGAGAGAAGAGATGACGAGGAATGACTCGACTGATGTCGTTGAACAAACTCGACTACACGGACGCGCGCGATCGTTTAGCCTCAAGCTTACCAGCGTGCCTCAGACTCTGCATACTCAAAGTTCTGCGGCGATCATCGAGGTTCCACATGTCTCAGCCGAAACGAATGGAACTCCCGTGCCACATCCCTTTCAACTGACGCGGATCAGCGAGCATCGGACTTTTCCTGATTCCTCCCTGGCATCATCCCATGCAGCCTCCAACAGCCAAACCATCTCGTGAGCTAGCGACCAACGTAATCGGCACTCAATGGATGCAGCACTGCGGCAACTTTTTGGCGCGAGGGAGGGTCCTTGAATCGGTGATTATCGCGGGTTTATGCGCCGCACCGGAGTGACTTACGATCGGATGTATTAGCGGACATCTATTCACGGGGCTTCTCGATCATTATGATGCCTATACCCGTAAATTTCTCGAGACAATATGTTATAAATATTGATAGTCGCGCGTGTATGGTACTGTCTCCCGAGGCGTGTCTCCCTCCCCCTCTGGCCCTTGACGCGAGCCACGAAATTGCCCGACTGCAAAGGACATTGGACGAGACCAAAGTCCTTTTGCTCCTCTCGTTATGCCGAGTGAAAGAGAGGAGTACGGCGAGTGTGGCGTCGCCCGTATATGCACGTGTGTGTCTCGTGACCTAACGTTGTCTGCGCCCGCGAAGAAGAGTCCAGGGCGGCGAGTATTAGAGAGGACCGGGTCGCCCACGACGATGGTGTTCGTGTTTCTGTCGTGTAGGCATCATTAGTAGAGGATACGAGGTACACCGAAATCAAACACCCGGACGAAAAGACGGAGAAAAAAATTGAGAGAGACAGAGAGAGAGAGAGAGGGAGATGTCTCTCGAGAAGCGAGCGCTACATATACGCAGTACATATTCGCAAGCTGATGATTAGGGGAGTGTGGGCGAAAAGGAGCGAGAGAGGGATATGCGCGAAGGAAGATCTCTTCTTGCGAATGCCATTTTGGATCTCTTAAATATATATATATATATATATATATATGTGTGAGTGTGTGTATGTATGTATATATGTATGTATATATCAACACAAAACTGTCGAATCTCTCGAAGTCCTGCCAAGGGGTGGAGGCGACTTCCGGTACCCCCGTGTCTGGTTCCGTGCACTATTATATTCGTGGGTGCCCCGTCTGGGTGTGACCGGACGACGGTCCTTCGCCGAAGATATGACTCAAGCGACGATATTTCCATCGGTGCATATAACTCTTCGCCGGCACATAAAAACGTACGCGAATTAAGCCACGCTTTCGTTCTTTCTTCCCCCGCTCCGAGACACGGTATAACTCATGCAAGAGATCGTGACCGCGACTCCAGCCATCGAGAATAATACGCCCAAAGTGAGACAACGAGAGAACTCAATCTCCTCGGAAAATCGGAGAACATAGGAAGACATGTGCATTTTCCAACGCGGCTTGGGGGGGGGGGGGGGGGGGGTACCCGGGTTATACACGTACATCGCACGAGGGAGCTCGCGGTCTTTCATGCACAGACGCGGGTAAGCCGCGGGCAAGCCGCGGGCGAGAACGACCGCCGAGACTTTTCGTTCATTCGCCAATTTCGTCGTACGCGCGGCCCTCTCTACTCCCGCTGCAACTCCGTACGAGTGCACTCGCTGTGCCGACAACCAGCGCATAACTGCATGATCGCCACAGGGAGAGAGAGAGAGAGAAAGAGCGACTGACAGCGTGAAGGAGACGAGAGACAAAGAAACTGAGAGAGAGGGAGAGAGAGAGAGAGAGAAAGCTGCTATGGCCGTATACCCTGGCTAAATTTATGCCGGGCGATTTGATTACCGCGATATAAACTTGATGCGGAGACACGCGGGGACTCGGCGACAAGACGGGAACATACATCATGAGACTCGTTCGGCGGTTTGCCGGACGACATTGTATACATACATACTGATACATATATGCATATGGGTGTGTGTGCGTAGACTTGCGTGAGTGTGTGTGCTGCGCTTGGGGTCCTCTCTTTGGGTTTGCTGTATGGCTTCGTTCACCTTTCTTTCCATATCTCTCTTATTCTTTTTCTCCCAGCTCCTGGCTTCCACGCACGCACACACACACACACACACACACACACACACACACACACACACACACACACACACACACACACACACACACACACACACACACACACACACACACACACACACACACACACGCACGCACACACACACACACACGCACACACACACACACACACACACACACACACACACACACACACACACACACACACACACACAGACGCACACACACACACACACACACACACACACACACACACACACACGCACACACACACACACAAACTAATGTATTCAGTCTCCACAATCCCCCGGCAGTTTCGTCCTGGACGCGGTTTGCAGGAATATGCGCGCGGGCGCGCTTTTGCGAAGCCGGCCCCCGGCCGTAAATGAGATAACGAGATCAAATTTATGGTGCGAGATCTTCAACGAAAATATGATAATCGCGGCTAATGCCGAAACGGTCACCGTACACGAGTGGCCCGGGCGCGAGAAGAGCAAACACGAAGAATGTCCCGAGCAAGCGAAGACCTACGTCCCGTCTTTCTCGTATACGGCCAGCGGGGAATACGGCGAATCCACTCCGGTACGGTGGCCACAGATTTCCCCGCGATCTTTCCTCCATCCCCGATTGCCGAGGCGGCTTCGTTATTTTTTTTCGGCGATGTCTTCCTTCGTCCAGGGTAGCTCGTTATAATCACGCGCAAATTGCGCGCGAAATTCATCGAGTCGGGATGAGGGCAATGCAGCAGAGATCGGGGAAAGAATCATAAATGGATGAAGAATCGGACGGTATCTCGCAGGGGGAATCTATTCCTCATCGTACACATCGAGGATGATACGAGCGCGGAGTACGTGCGTCCAAATGGTTCCGGGAAGATCTTGATGGAGTCGCCGGGAGATCACGTAGGAAAAAAAAACGATGATAACCTCATGGATGTATTCGTGAAAGAGACGAGATCAAATGAATCGCGCGGGAGAAAGACGAAGACGATAAATGCCGAGCTCGTAAGACCAACATTTCGTGCTCCACTGATGATGGACGCTAAACTGTGGATGTGCGAGTATATATGTGTATATGGGTATGTGTGGAAGCTGGTATCGCGACGGGAAACTAAACGCAAACGGTTAGCGGTGTGCGATATATGCCGCGTATGCTCACGCGTTTGCCCGTTTCATCCTCGGGATTTTATTATTCTGGTTCCTTCGGGTTCACGACGCTGAAATCTTTATTTGGAATCATTCCAAGAACAATAACGTATCTCTCCCTCTCTTTCTGATTTCAAATCTCACTCTCTGCCTCTCTGCATCTCTCTCTCTCTCTCTCTCTCTCTCTCTCTCTCTCTCTCTCTCTCCCCATCTCTCTCTCGGTCCGAATAAAAGGTAAAGGTAACCCAGTTATTTTCCATTTGCCACAAGTGAACGCGCGCCCGTTGATTCGTCGCTCCTCTCATTCTATCGTCTTTCTCTCGCTCTCTCACTCTCTCCGGTCCGATTAAACGAAAAGATATGATGCGCTCGTTGGTAGTGCCGGCACGCGTGCATCATCGCGCATATAAATCAGTCTCCTTCGTGGATCAGATAGGATTTCAAAAATATAAAATACGCGCGACGATCATTTGTACATAAGGTACGTAGAGCAGAATGAGGAGAGCGGGGGAGGAGTGGAGAAACGATACGAGTCAGCGGGTAAGGTAGGCAAGGCACTCACCGCGGATATACACGTGTAAAACGTATACGAGAAAGCCCCTGGTCCGGGAGTCACGCGGGACGGTATATGAGGCAAATACGACGGGAGGAGGAGGAGAGCTTTGCCGAAGAAACACACAAGAGAGCCGACTCGTTTTCGAAACGTGATCTCGCGATGATTGGTGGCGGACTCTTGGACGGTGAAACATCGCATACGCGGCAACGAAATGGCAACGAAATTTCGCCGAAATTACCAGGAATGAAGAAAAGAGGAAGAAACAAAAACCGAGGATATAAAGAAAACGGAAAGACGGGTGTGCGCGGGATCCAGGTCGACCTCGCCAATATCAGTGTCATCGTGAATTCTCAGGTGCAATGAGCACAGTCCTTATCTTTCCTTATCGGCAATCAAAAAGTGACTCCCGCTTTGCCGCCTCTCTAGAGCCGTTCCTTGTGCTCCATTTCAATTCCCGAAACACTTCGAGCCCGCGAATTTCTGAAGCTAGCTAGTTTCGATTAAAGCTCCGCCGCGAACATCCAGAGTCGAAATGTTCAGCCTATTTTAAAGGTGTTTGATCCTATGTCAGCCTCACTTGAGTCTGTTCACTGCTATCGAACCTTTCGCATTCGCTTCAAACTTGCCCCTGTAGCTCCAGCAACTCTCCAAAGTGGAAGAAATGGATCTTGGGCAAACAGTTACAATATTTTTGCTAGGAATTGCCCTCTTGTATGCATGTATACGCGGATCCCTATAGCAGGCACGCATGCATACGTATATGTACTAGTATACGTGTGTTGGTGTATGCTTAGGCATGTATGTGTGCGGGTATATACGTGTGTCTACGTATGCGCGTATTCAGGCACATGTATCCCTATATGCGTAATAGAGTGTATGCGTGTGCGTGTATACGTGTGCCAATCGACGTCCTCCTTAGCACCTGCAAGTGGAGAAAAGGGAAATTTGTTCCCGTTCTAGGCGTTAAGTAGAAGCTCATTTTATATTGAATACGAAGATACTTTACTGCCTTTATCTCCTACCATTGTGAGGATCTGGAGGGGTAAGATAGGCCGAAAATTACGACTCGGGTGTGCTCCATTTCAATTCCTACAACACTTCGAGCCCGCTAACTTCTCAATCTACCTAGTTTCGATTAAAGCTCTGCCGCGAACATCCCTGCCTGACTCCAGGTCACAATCGCTGTTCCAATTGTCTCCAAGATGGTCAGATTCGGGAACCCAATCGAAGCCTTAAATCAGGCATTGCCGGTTGATGAGGTTGGATGGAAAAGCTACGAGAAACAATCACTCACCTAGGAAGAGTGGAAAAGCCTTGGCAAAACGGTGTCTCCGTTAATTGTCGTAGCTCCAAGCCCTTTGCGTCTCAGCAGCATCGCCAAAGACAAGAGACCCGGTTGAGAGGCCGACTTTGAACTTTTCGCGGTCGCGAGCCCGAGTTTAAAGGAGGAACGATAAAAACAATGTATAATAGCAGCGAAGGGGGAGGGAGAAGGAGGTGGGGTTTTTGTTGAAACGGTTGCGCTTGGAAAAGAAGACTATGGATGGCTCGCCGGTGAGAGAGGGAGAGAGAATGAGAAAGACGGGAAATAGAAGGCGGTGGTGGTCGCGCTAGGAGCACTCAATTCATCAAGGAGTCGACGGCACGTAATTTAAGACTGCTTTTAACTCTTGGGTGTCGCAATTTATGTGAGCTTCTTACCGAAAGAATGGCTTCGCTCTTTCCTCCCTATGTACGAGACACCACTGTGGCATCGTGGTCCATGGCGCGCATCAAGCCACCCCCTTGTCCCGCTCGCGGTGCTTCTTCTTCTTTTTCTTACCAACCGCCACCATTGTCGGGGGGGTCTTTTCCGGCATTTGTCCCTGTAGTTTTCATCCCAAGAGCACCGTGCTCACCCTCTCACCCTACCGGAGCTTGGACCTCGGTTCCTTTCATCCCCGCGTTGGCTCCTGGCATCCCTCTTCAGATGATACGGCTAGAAGTTGCGGGAGGTTCTCCTTGCCCTCACGCTGCTCCCGAAGTCCTGCCCTCGACGGTCCTCTTCCGACGGGTGCATGGCGTTGAGAGTATTCCGCGTGGAACGTTCACCGGGGTGGGATACGTGATGTCAATTGGGGATGTTGTGACGTTGGGATGCAGGAATATGAGCTTTGGTGTCCCTCGGAGAATGGAGAGCAGCCTCCAACATGCCGAATTCTAAAACGGCAGAACATCCATCCAACCGACCTCGGAGCACGAATAAGAAAAGGAAAATCGATCAGGCCTTGGACAGGTGACCTTAACAGAGCCATGTGAGGGACGCGTTGCGGGTCGTCTGATGTGGGCCTGATTAATCCTGCCTTTTTACATCGGTATCTGGGTACTACTGATCCGATTCAGGACTGATCAGTTTGTCTTCATTACACCCGTAAATATCCAGTACATATCAGGCGGGCGCTTCTACGGTATTCCGGACCGTATCTTCAAACCTGCCTGATCAGTGATCCGGCTGCCGGAACAACATTTCCAGTCGGGTTCCTCTTGCCAACTGGTCAGCCAGGTCAGGCGAGTGTTCCTCCTGGCGGCAGGTCGGATCTCGCCGGATATCGCCCGGGTGGAAAGTGCCAAGATGTAGCCGCAATTAAAAGCGAAAATCCCGGTGGTACAACGAACGAATAATAACATTGGCGCGTATGTACATCGTGACGCAATGTAAGGTGCGTATATGTTTACGCGATGCGAAGAGGGCCTAGCCGGGTTGGACATTAGCGAAAATTAATTGGCTGTAATTCTTGGCGAGTCGTACGGGTAATTAACGAGCGGATATTCCACCGGGATATCGTCCGGTACACCAACTCGGGAAATACTCGTCCCCGTTGCGCGAGCAACCCTTCGCGTGCCCTTCGCGGCTTCGTGGTCGCATATACGAATCTTCATTCCGTGTGGCATTACGGTGCTCTTAACCGAGAAACGACGCTTGACAGACTGGACACGGGGAAAAGATTCTTTCATTGCACACACATAGGAATTCATGTGCGTTCTTAAGGGGCTATACCAGTGTGAGCGCTGAAAATTTGGGTAATTTTCGGGATTTTTTTGGAAGAAAGGTACTCAATTAAACGTTTTGGAAAATTAAGAATATATTTGTTTATATTTGTCCTATGTTACATAATTTTTTCATAGAAAAATAATGAGATCCAAGCGACTTGTGCGCTGGCTTCGGAGGCGCCAAAAAAAAGTTCCTCCACTGCTGACATGATTCCGGCCGATTGAGTAGCTGAAACCGAAAAAGGAAAAAATGTCGTTAAACTGGAAGGTATTTCCTGTACAATGACGTAGAGTTTTCGAAAAATATCAAAATATAACAAAATGGCGTAGTTATGAAAAAATCGTCTGTCTTCTTGCCTATAAAATGGTCGTTTTTTTCAATGCCAATTCGTCAATTTTCATTCAATCAAAAATATCCTACGTCATTGTAGAGTTAATATATTCAAGAGTACTCAGGCCAAATTTCAAGTCAATCGGATAACTGCTATTTGAGTTACAATGTCAGCAAATCTGAAAAATCTCATTGCGAGAAAAACGCCTTTAAAGATTTAACTATCAATTTTTGCAAAATAAAATAATCAGAGATACGGCCTTGAAATTTTTACAGGATATTCTTGAAAGTATAAACTGTCGAAAAAGGCAAAAAAGATCGATTTTTTGAAAGTGTCACACTGGTAAAGCCCCTTAAGCCCTGCGTAGTAGTACCGAACCTCGCGGTGTTAGCATTTCCGTTGATACCGACCGACCTTCCGTCCGAGCGTTATCAAATCATCGTTTGTACGCACCTAATCCCTGAATTAATGATTAGAGGAACACACCGAACGAGCCCACCCCCGTCGAGCCCGGCATGATGCGACAGATCTTAAAGTTCGCAGCAGCATGATCATCGGCCACTGGATCACCGAACCATGCAGCCAGCAGGCTCTGCCGAGGAACAACGCTCGCCAACGCTTCGATGAAATTCTATACTGGGTGGAACATCCGCAATGATGACACTTGCCAATCTCCAATCAAACGATGCCTGCTACCCAATGTCCCTTCTGTCCCTCCACAACTCTGCTGGAAGATCGACAAACCCAAACACCGTCTTTCGAATGGCAACACAACTGGAAGCCCCGATATCAATTCAGGAAAGATTTCTCCAATCTGCGATACCTCAAACTGATGTTCCACCTGGAAAACTAGAAGAAAAATCAGCTGAACGTGAAAATCCGTGTGTGAGCAAGTGCGGCAGAGTTACAGAAGTCATTTGAGGAAGAAGACTGCGCAAGGTAGGCCGGAAAGCGAGACACCCGGTACATCCTTCAAACTTTCGTGCAGCCAAGACTCGTCCACAGTGGCCAGAATATATCTCCTTAATTATCCTGTGTGTGCATTCCGAGTGTGAACTAACCATTAATCATAGTAGAAGAGAAGAGAATCGTGAGAGGGATAGAGAAACGCGCTACAAGGGATACGTGTGCGGGTAGGTTGGCTGTCGTATCTCAACGAAGTGTGGTGTATACGTTCAATGTGCTTTTCTCGTGTGATACGCGTGTGGACCGGGATAAAAAGAGACGGGGAGAGAGGGAGAAGCGATTTTAATTCAGAACGGATCGGGAGCTTGCTCCACATGTGTATTCAATGGAGGAGGTCGAGAGGGGGTCTATGTGTGTGTACAAAGATTCACTCTCACATCCCTTCGAACGCCCGGCATACGATCATTAGTAACCTTGAGTGGACACAGAGGCAAGTCGTTCTTCATTCTGGACGGTGTCCCTTGGAGAAAACGTATTCACGTCTTTCCACAGCAGCCATTGATCCGAAGGACTATCAAACACTGATAGATTCGAAAGAATACTCTCAGACCAATGGCCGGCTTAGCTACTTTCTCTCTCTCTCTCTCTCTCTCTCTCTCTCTCTCTCTCTCTCTTCCCTCTCCCTTCTTTCTCCCCTCTTTTCTTATTATTGATAATCATTCTGAAGATTACGGTGCGGAACCGCGAGCCCACAAAATTTCCCCCTGTACCAGCACTCGCGACGCCTCTGGGGTTCCCATGCAGCGATCATTTCATGGGAAATGACGTATAAAATGAATTGGTCCATAAAATGCGCCCAGGCGAAGCCCGCCGAGCGTATACTGCGAACAGATTGTTCTCAGTGCGAAGAGAGAACGCATCGAGGCTGTTCATCGTCGGCATCGAGTTCCACGTGTTTACGGGGCAAGAATATTTTAAACGTGTTTACATCTATGCAATGGTGACTGTCAGCACATGAGGCTGCTTTGAGGACGGACCTTGCATCTTTTTCAACAAAACGTTCATTTTGGGAACTTTTTTTTCCTCATGTGCAGATATATCTACACATGAGGAAAAAAGTACACACACACATCTATATTTATATATATATATATATATATATATATATATATATATATATATATATAGATGTGGTATCATTTTGCAAGCTATGATCGATCGACACGCACGCACATTAAGTGGCATATTGGCTATGACTCGACACTCTCGCCCGCACCGCGCACTCGCGTCGATGTATAAAATGAAGAAAATGCTGGAACGCGTTCGCTTCGAATATACGTCAGAATAATCTTAGCCGCTGTCTCTCTTTCTCTCTCTCTCTCTCTCTCTATATATATATATATATATATATATATATATATATATATATATATATATATATATATATATATACATATATTATATGCGGGTTAATGTCCCCCGTTATGACGAAGTTGACAACCGCGCGTAGCTCTAATCGACGGGATCGATACTGGCCTCGTACTGCTGGAAATATCTCGGCAGTTCACTAAAAATAAAAAGGAAAAAAACATCTACACCCACAAACAATGTATTTGATTTGGAAATAAAAAATCATTACGAAAAATTGCCAAATTGCTGAATTAATTAATTGAATAATTCTCGGGCGTCGAATAATTTCGCGAAGATATGAACTGGCTGACCGTGCAGAAGTTGTCGTGGAGGTGCAATTGAATTCCCATACGTGTCCCCACTTGCTGATAGGGATCCAATGCGTCATCGCATTGGATCTCTATACTAAAATCTCACGCTCGTGCACTGGATTCCAATCGAGATTCCCCATTGGAATCCAATGTGCGAATCCGATTTGAATCTTGAAGGATTCCCACATTATCGAGCAGGATCCGATACGATTCGTGATGGATTCCATCGCATTCTGTATGTTGAATTTTGTAAACAAGTATGTAGATATATAAAATGAGTGGATCTTAAAAAAGTACAAATCTTAGCTTACAAAAGTATAATTCGCTGGAAAAAGTGTATCTTCAAAGCGTTTTGAATCACATCACTGGCAATCCAATGTAATGATCGTTTGTTATTGACTTTACTGCACTTTGACATGATATCACTACACACGTACGCGCTTTGGAAGTGTACAGGTTATGTTTCAACATGCCGAGTTTTTTGTCGTGACTTTTTACAGATTTTCGATTCGAACGTGGTGAGAATTCTCAAACAGCGATCATCGGGGAGCAGTGCAGAATCTAATTACAACCCAATGCGGACTCCCTATGTGCGGCGCCTCTAACAAATGCCCAAAGAGATGTGAGTGCATTTTGGGAAAGGATATTTTTTTTGGAGATCCAACAAATTCGTGTATAGATTTTTTGTTTAATTCTCAATTGACGCCAATTGGTAAGTAGCACGGAATTGACTTGGGTTCCAATATGACCTTCCTACACGCGGCGTCCCTATCAAATCCCTGCAGAGACGTGGTTGAGTCTGGGAACCCTTAGAGTCGCGAAACATCGAACTATAAAAGCACGTGCTAGTCAGGAACGACAAGCAATGCAAGTCAACAATAATCGTAAGATAAATGTATGATAATTAGTCACTTAGGATCCTGCCACACATGTTCGATCAATAAAAGCTACAGCGGCACACTGTGTATTAGGGTGGCACAAATTTGAGTTCTAAGTTTTTCCTTTCTCTCACCCTTTAATTATCTACTTTAAAGAAAAAAAAATGTCGCCAAAGGTGCGAGCGGTCAAAAAATATTTCGAGGTCGCCCAAGCCTCCCAAAAAATCAAATTTTCATTAAAAACCGATTTTTTTCGTTCACTTCTCACCCATGAATTTTACGCTTTATAATTGTTTAATCAATGAATATTTAGTGGTCGCTCAAGAGCTTCCAAATTTCCAATTTTCGCCCATTTTTTTTACTCTTCTCTCTCATAAATTTGACGCTTTGAAAATTTTTCAAAACAATTAACCGTTTTTCATTTGAAACACATTTTTCAAATTTACCTCCCACCACTAACCCAATAATGATAATCTTTGCTCTCATAAAATAATTCTTCAAAGCTCTTATCCGTGAACAAAATTATAGGTCCCCCGTTTCAACGGGTTAGAAGTGTGAGGTAAATTTAAAAAATCCGTTTCTAAAGAAATAAAGGTTTAATTGTCTTGAAAATTTCACAAAGTGTTAAATTTACGAGTGACAAGAGAAAAATAATCGCGATAATTGGAAATTTCGAAGCTCTTGAGCGCCACTAAATATTCATTGGCCGACAGGAGCTTTCGCGAGCTTAATTTAAAAATTATAAAGCGTAGAATTCATGGATGAAATGTCACCGAAAAAAAACGATTTTTTAAATGAAAATTCGAATTTTTGGGAGGCTTGAGCGACCTCTAAATATTTTTTGACCACTCGCAGCTTTCGCGACAATTTCGTTGCTTCTTCAAAGTAGATAATTGGATGGTGAGAAAAAGGAAACAAAATCGAGCTCGAATTTGTGCCACCCTACTCTGCATACACACAACTGAAGAATAAGAATAAGGGCGGATGTACAAGCAGTCTACTCTCATACAATCATAGCACTGCGTGTAAAAGTGCCTTTGCATTTTTTCCCGATGAAAAGTAACCCAAAACGGGCTCTAAAAAATGCCTTTGGTCTCATCGACGAGCCGCGCAGGCGGACTCCTCGCGCAAGGAAGGTCAGTTTCACGAAACGGGCGCGTTCGTCAAACACTCGGTTTAAAGTCATGTAGGAGGTATACACATGTATGCACGTGTAAAAGCGAAACGCGAGACGCCGGGCTTGAGTCTTCGGGAGCCCTTGTCGTTTTTGCAATATACGAGAGGCTTCAAAACAAAGGGTCACGCTGTATTACCATGTGCGCGTCGAGCCCGGAGCATTCAACAAAATGTCTCCAACGTGCTGATTCGTGACTTTTTTAAAATGTTGCGATTACGTCGCAGAGTCGAAGGGCCCGAGAGAGTGTGAGGGCGAAGGGCTGGAAGGATTGCGAAAAATTGGTGAACTGGGCAACACAGTTCGCTCATTAGCACGCAGGGTCTTGTACGAAAGTCTTTGTTTCGCTCGGGCGAGGGACTTTTGCTGTGGTGGAAAATAAAAGGTACCGTGAGCGCGAGACCTCCTAGTATATCGCACACGCTGGACTACGGGACCTCGTCTGTGTTCCTCATAACGCATATCCGTGTATGTGTCGACGGGTGGGGCGGGGGGGGGGGGGAGTGAGAGAATTCGCGAGAGCGGCGAGATCAAAAAACATTTCTTCTCTCCCTCTCGCGCGTTTCTCCGGGGGTTGAGACTCGAGACTTTGACGCCTCGAAGAATCGTTCCGAGAACGCCGGTAAGCTTCGCTTCTTTTTTTCACGTGTGCCATGGTCACTCGAGGAGAATCGAAACTCGCGGTTCCCTCACTCGGTCGAGGAGAGAGAACGGAGTGAAAAATTCGAACGATTCGACATTCCAATCGCTCCCGGGCGATACACGCGATCACCCCCCCACCACCCCCGCCCTTATTAAGGATCGACGAGTTTGAAACGACTTCCGGACGAAATTCCACGGGTTCGAGGCCGAATCGAACGTTCGCCGTGTAGGGAAGAGCCACCGTGGAAGTACGCAGGCGATAAGAGTACGCAGGTACGCTACTGACGTAACGGTTTGCTGATTGCAGCTAACTTCTGGTGTGTTTGGACCGTCTAACAGGGTAAGGGTTTCGGACCAAAAAAATATCCAAAGTTAAATACAACGGGGAGGCTAGGTAAGATTGAAGTTTTGCCCCATGGAAATTTATATACGCAAAAATATACTGCAAATTTATTTTATTAATTATTGTAATATATGTGAAATGTATGCCATATATTGATAATATATGTTGCATATATGTGCCAAATTCTAATTTTCGTAACGTTTTTATATATGAGATGTATATGCGTGGTATTACTGTATATCAATGTATCATATATCAATGACATATGTAGTATTTACCCTGCATATATATCACATATATTTAGTATATATGTTGCATACACACTGCGTACATACCACATATATACTGCATAAATGGTACATATATGCGACATAAATACAGATATGCGTAGCATATCTGTATATAGTGTTTATATGTAAGAGCGTACTTTAACTGTAAGTTAAGTTTTTTTAAGTTTGAGTTTTAAGTTTTATTAAGTTTAACTGTAATAGTATTTATACACAGCATATATTTTTTGTCAGGAATATGTATCAAAAATGTATGCGTCATATATGACGCATAAATAATTCATATATTTTCATTTGATTCATTTTTCATATATTTTTCTGACATAAAAATAGATTGAAAATATATCAAAAATATATGCGTCGTATAAGCCTCATATATGCATCATATATAGTGTTCATACGTAGCATATATGTTTTGGTCAGAAAAATATATCGAAAATATATGGGTCATATATGCGTCATATATTTGGTGCATATATACTGAATATATACGTATTATTCTATTTTTCGTCACTATATATGCGACCGATATATATATATATATATATATATATATATATATATATATATATATATATATATATATATGTATATATATATATATATATATATATATATATATATATATATATATATATATATGTAGCATATATTTTCTGCATATATTTTACATACATAAATTTCCATGGGGGTTGGTTGCAATTTCTTATTTATTTTGGATATTTTCAAAGCATCAGAAGTACGAAACACAATTTACTTTGCTTGAGGCGCTCAACTTTTCATATGTTGAATGAATCCGATCAATTCAGTTTCATTAACCGTATTTTAATTTGGCACAATAGTAATTAGAGAAATTATTACCATACGTTTATACTCAGTTTCAGGGTTTTCATTTAAGAAATCTAAGGTTGGTTTACTGTGAATTAAGGGGGGATTGTCTTTTTTTTTCGCAAAATTTACCGCTTTTTGGGAATTTTTTTGTGAAGAAAGTATACAACGGAAAACTTGTGAAACTTGGCATATAGTTTTATTGATCTGTTTACTACATACGAAAATTTTTTTAAACAATTTCATCAAAAAATCCGCCTCCCACCCCCCTCGACGCGCGATGGTCCTTTTTTGATGGTGTGCACGATTTCTCAAAAACTATTCAACCGATTGCCTTCAAATTTGGACAGAATGCTCAGCTGACATCCTTTTATCGTTTGATGAAGCAAAAAAGCAATACGTTTAATAGTTTTTTATTTATAACAAAAAATCGATCAATTTTTTTCGAAAAATCGATACTTCAAGTTCAAAACGTCACCAAATCGTCAATTTTTTTTTCCCTTCATCGAACGATAGCTATATGTGTCTAAAGTAAAATGCTTTTTGGGTTTTTGTTGCAGGATGAACGTGAAGGCTGTAATCGTGCACACCATCAAAAAAGGACCATCGCGCGTCGAGGGGGGTGGGAGGCGGATTTTTTGATGAAATTGTTCAAACATTTTTTTGTATGTAGTAAACAGATCAATAAAACTATATGCCAAGTTTCACAAGTTTTCCGTTGTATACTTTCTTCACAAAAAAATTCCCAAAAAGCGGTAAATTTTGCGAAAAAAAAGACGATCCCCCCTTAAGTACAGTTGATATGTTAACGGATTTGTGTAAATTAAAGATGATATGTCTAAATTTTGAGCGCCCCAAGCTTTTATTTACAGGCACACATACGAGACTTGGTAAAAAAATGGTCTACATTTTAGTACCTTCAATAGGAGCTGGTTTTTTAAATATCGTTTTTACCTATAAATTATTTCTCAAGGCCTTAGGCCACAGGTATTAAATCATGTTCGAATTTAACGGGTATTAAATGACGTTCGAATTTAACAATTTTTTTTCGTATGAAAAAGTGATTCACTTATAATATTAATTACACAGCTATTTAGTATGAATGTCAAGCTTTTAGAAAATATATATATTTTTTTCGATGTACAAAATGGCCGACTACTCGAAACTTCTCGAAACGGCTTTTTTCCAATTGACGTGACTAATAACTTCAACAATTTTCACTCGATTTTCTTCAAATTTGAAAGTTACGTTCCTAATTGCATTTCGCAGAGAAGTACGTACGGAATTTCTGATTAATCGAAAACTTTTCATTTTTTGAGCAGTTCATGAGCAGTTATAACGAAATTTTTAACTGAAAATTCATTTCTCAAGTTCAAATACCTACAACTTTTGAATAAACCAATATTTTTTAAATTCCATACGTACTTCTTCAGGTATTCTAATATAGATTGACGAGAAGTTTTGTTTTTTGTTCTAGGTAGAAAATTGTGGATGCTAAATGTCATGCCCCGGAGCGCCTGAAAAAAAGATAACAAAAGAAAATATTGGTAGTCGGCCACTTTGTACATCGAAAAAATAAGAAAATTCTAACAGCTTGACATTCATAGATGTGTAATTAATGTTATGAGTGAATCATTTTTTCATACGAAAAAAACTGTTAAATTCGCACATGATTTTATACCCGTTACTGTGGCCTAACCCCTTAAGAAATCTAAGGTTGTTTCACTGTGAATTAAATACAGTTGATTTATTAACGGATTTATGTAAATTAAAGATGATATGTCTAAATTTCGGGCGCCCCAAGCTTTTATTTATAGGCACACATACGAGACTTGGTAAAAAAAATGTTCTACTTTTTAGTACCTTAAATAAGAGCTGGTTTTGTAAAAATAATTTTTTTACATATAAATTATTTCTCAATTTATTAATTTAATTTCTTAATTTATTAATTAATTTGTTAATCTGAGTTTCTTAATATTTTTTTTTCCTATAAATTATTTTGTAAATATAAATTTTCTACTTTTTAGTCTTTAATTGATTTTACTAGTTAGTTTCTACTAGTAGTTTACTAGTTTACAAGTTTGTACGTTAGGAACATGAAATGCTTGTGAAAAATAACAAAGAGTGTAATTGGGATTGAACTTACTACTAATGCTGCATATAAACTTTTTACATGCAAACACAGTTGGCTACGAATTTGTTTTTACGTGTTAGTGAGATTTTATATGGATGATTAGATATCGCTAATTTCATATGAAAAGTTTAACATTTTATGGAAAGTTTTTAATTTTTTAATTTTACGTCCAGTCACGCATTGTCACCATCTTAGATGTGTTTGCAAAATTTCAGAACCTTAAGTAGTCGGGAAGTGGCTGAAACATCGATTTTCCGTTTTGCATCTCACAGAAAGTCAAGTTATTCATTTCTTTTTTAGTTTTATTTTTTTTTAAGTTGAGTCATGCATTGTCAACTCTTCGATGCATATTGCAAAATTCCAGATCTCTCAGTTGCCGAGAAGTGGGTGAAAAGTCGATTTTCCGTTTTGCATCACACAGCACGTCAAGTTGAATAATAGCTTCTAAAAAACATCAATTTTCTTGATTACGAAAGAGCGGAACTCTTCTTGAATCGATTACGATTATAATCGATTAATCGAATAATCAATTGGAACGGCATCTCGAATAACGATACCGATACTACATCGGTCACCGAAGTGAAAAAATCTCATTACTCTGGATGATTTATATTCGCTCACGGACAGAAATCCTAATTAACGATCAGGCGTCAAATGTGCGGATGCACTGATGCGACCAACGTTTTCATTGATGCACACGCATGTGTATGCGCGTAAAACGGTCAACGGTCGAGCCATAGAAATTTAAGCTGCCAAGAAGAATGTCAGTGAACTCCGAGCCTCGGAAAAGAATCATCTAAGCTCTGTATATATAAGTACATGGCCAAAAGACATTTTGAACCCGTTGAATCTGTCTAGTGTTGACTAACCTAGATGTTCTGCGAACACTCCACAAAACTTTACCAATAAATCTTTGATTTTTAGGCCTGACGTTTTTTTAATATGACCTTCATGTAAATATACGTACTTTTGTGAGGTGATTTTGAAGACATTAGGGCTCGTATGGCGTTGAGTGTGAGGACAATGGGCTGCTATGAAGACGGCCCTTGGATGTCTTCAAAATGCCTTTTCCCCATATGCATATGAGAGGCAGCGTAATTCTTATTATTATTAATGATAATGATAATAAAAAGATATATATATATATATATATATGAATACATGTGGCATTGACGATACATCCGTACCTCTCGTTCTTCATCTGCATTGAAAAGGCTTCTGGTCGGGGCCCTGCTTTCGTTCAGATTACTCATTCGTTCGTTCTCGTCAGTTCTTTCAGCTCGAATGACACATGACCGATTGGTCAACGGGGACGAGAACATCGCATTCTTCATCTTCGATGTACCTCAGTCAGCTTGCTGAATGCGCCACTGCATCCATTCGACAAGCTGGAGTTGTGCATTTACATTGAGTCTCGAAAAGGGTAAGATGATGCTCGCAGGGTCCTTGATAAGGATATGATCATGGTGAATCGCAAGAAGCAATAAAATGTGCACGTGAGGATCGACGCGCTGGGGGCCGAATAAGTTTTCTCTCTCTCTCTCCCTCTCTATCTCTGGTGTTGAGCATCAAAATTCCAAGTTAGCGAGGAGGAGCAGGATATCGTCGACTCGTGAATTATCTCGTGAAATCGCGGTAGCCGTGATGGCGAAGCTTGCGCGGATCACCTTGGAATATCTATAATAATCGATTCTGATTGCATTGAAGCCCGGTAGTGGTGGCGTTGATTGGTGCATTCATAAATATCCATTAGCGCACAATGTCGGTAATGATCGAGAGGGCTTGAGGGGGGGGGGGGGTGGACGATGGGATACGCCCTGGACAATGACGCCTCTCCGTCTTTCTCCTGGCGAAAGGTTCTTTGCGGACACGAGATCCTTTTGCTCTTCCTCTCCTGATGGCGAGGGAGAGAGAGAGAGGTGGGCAGACTCGGAGATAATGAGAAACACGAAACTTCTCGGTGGCTGATGCGTCGATGTAAAGTCGTCTGCTGATCACGAATTTTCTAGTCCTAACCCGAAAGAAGCGAAACTTTTTGTCCGATTGCGGTTTTAATGGGTTACACCTAGTGCGGCCGCAAAAAAGAGGTGTTTTTGTGAATTTTTTTTGGGGAATGGCCGCAGATTGTTAACGTTTTTTTTTTTTCATAGTAAAGGGTATCATTTCAAGTATCTTTGACAATTTTTTTTATTGGGAAATGTGTATAAACGACGGAGATAGAGTAAAGTGCACGGAGCGCTCGGGCACAAATCATTTGAAATCAAAAAACCAAATGCATTTAGTTTTTGTATGGTATTATCTAGTCTTCAAGAGGAGATATACACCTAGGAGCCGAAAAAAGGTCATTTTTGTGAATTTTTTCAAGGAAAACTATTTTAAATTTCGGATTGGGGTTTTAATTATCTAAAAGTATATACATTCAAAAATATGTTTAATTTTCTTTATTTAAAAATATCAAAAATATACAAGGATATTGAATGATCCTTGGAGCGTCGTAAAAAAATCTGCGTATACGGTACCCACTGGCGTTTCTTCAAAAATCATCTGAAAAAAAAACCAAAAAGATTATTAAATGAGATACTATAATCTAGTACTTGTCATAGCCGATTTTGAAAATATCGATTTATGACAAAATGGCGGACGTTTGAACATAAATAGGGATTTTTGGGCCAAAAATTCGTTATTATTTTGCCTATAGAACAAAAACTAAGTAACGGAAAAAAAATCCTATGACAAGTACTGGATAATGGTGTTTAGAATAACCACAAAAAACCTCAAGGCAATCGGTTCATTGGTTTTCGAGAAATTTTGGGTACCGCTTTGAAAAACGTGGTTTTGAGAAAAACGCGTTAGAAAATTTGGGAATGAATAAATAATGAAATTTGTCAACGTACATGGAATCATCGATACCAGGCCCATAGCGTTGCCTTCTACGGTCGACGGGATGTTCATAGATTCTGAATCCTCGACCTCGACCATCTAGGTGTATATCTCCCGTTAATAGAAGGATTCAATAAAATAATGGTTTTTGAAAAAATGGTCGCCGATCGAAAGTGATCGCCGAAATTCCGGTGAAAAAAACACTCCATTGTCCTTGATATAAAAAAAGTATGCATTGAAAAATAAATCCTTCGATTAAGGACTGCCATTTGATATACAAAAAATGTCTGTGAAATTTGAAGCAGATCGGTTGAGTTGTTTTTGAGATATTTTTGTCACCGCTTTTGATAAAGTCATTCCGAGAAAAACGCGCTCAAAGTTGTAGGTCAGGTATGTACGTAGATAAAATACATAGATGAAAGCGCTCATAACTCCCCCTATTTTCAACGGACCGAATGGAAATTTTCAGAGAATATTTTTGAAAGGCTATATTATAAGAGTTCGTCGAAAACGAAAAATCGATTTTTTCAAAAATTGCCACTAGGTGTAACCCCTTAAGATGAAAAATCTTTGCTAGCTTAAGGAGGGTGGACCACTGTTACGGGTAAAAAAATCGACTTTTTGTCGCATTTTCTCTAAGTATACATATTCAAGAATGCGTGAACAAATGTCCAAGTTAAAATATCGAAAATTCACCGAGTTACAGGCGATTTAATGAGAGCACGTGCCCCAACAATTCACGTATACTGAAACGTTCAATCGCATTTTTCTCGAAACGACTTTTCTCGACCTGGCCGGAGTCATAAGTGTCGCAACAATTGTCCGATTTTAATTTAAAAAAACCGAAATTTCCGCAATTGCAAAAGCTATCATTATAGGTAGCCGTTTTTTTTATTTTCAAGTTTCGTCTATTTCAAGGGGCACCACTAGTGTGACACTTTCAAAAAGTCGATTTTTTGTGTTTTCCCTTTTCGATAGTATTTACCTTCAAGTATACCTTACTACTATCCTAAATCTTATACTTTTTATCGATTTATAACAATGAAATCAATATTTTTATCTTTCAGCGCGTTTTTTTCGAAACGACATTTTTCAAACTTGCTGCAGTTCTAACTCGAATACAAATCATGCGATCGACTTGAATCTTGTTTTAGCGTATTCATTATTTGTTTCTTCATACAATGACTCTCCAGTTTTTCGATTGGATGAAAAATGTCAATTTGTCATGCCAAAAACCATCAGATTTTTAAGCGTAATTTGGAACTTTTTTTTCAAAACTTCGCCATTTTGTTGAATTTTGATTTTTCCCCACAATCCTGGGTCATTGTACAGGTAATATCTTCTAGTTTAACGGACTTTTCTTATTTTTTTTATTTCGGGGACTCTGAAGGCCGCAATCACTGCAGCAGTAGGAGAACTTTTTTTTGAGACTCGGAAGACGGCGCATAAGTAGCTGAAAATAGAACATTTTCATGCAAAAAAATTTCTATATGTTCATAATTTATACACAAATATATCCTCGAAAGTTCAAAACATTCGATGCAATACTTTTCTTCCAATAAATTCCCGAAGATCACCTATTTCGGGCAGCTACACTAGTGGTCCCCCTTAAGCCCCCGAATATAAGTGAACATTTTGCCAAAATGACACTTTTTTTAACACCCGCCAGACCGTGAAATTTTCTTTTCGAAAAACTGCTACGTACAACGAGCACTATATTTATAGAGATTCTAAAACTTGGTTATTTTTCAAACCAACCCGAAGTTATCGATCTGACCATTGGACCACATTTTTTATACAGAGGCTCTATCAACCCTCTAGCCTGGGGTCTGTACAAATTTCACTTCTTCAATGCAATGGATCGAGGCCAATTGAATTTTTTGAAAATCCAAAATCCTTTTTTTTCTATAAAATCGTCCGCTGATCACGAATTTTCTACCAACCTGATGGGAACAAAGCTTAGCATAGACGTAGACGTCCAAATTTTTTTCACACCCATCCTGATGGATGTTTTTTTTCTCGCTTCATTCGTCTGTTCTTACGTCTGCCGTCCGTTTTTCAAGATGAGAAACCTTCCCTCACCTTTCCTCCCATTTATTTTTTCAATTCTTGATTCTCCGCCTCATTCCTCCTTCTCCCTCTTTCTCTCTCGATTTGCCACCTCCATGGCTCTTGATACCTTTTTCTCACTTTTTTCTAGTTGATCTCACATCGGAATACCTGGCCGATGAGAAGGAGCATGATTTTGGGTCGGCTGCGCGGTCCTATCGAAATCAACGACGATTGACGTTGGGGTTCGCAGTGGTAGACAGTTGGCGTGAAGCGGAACATTCGTATACATACGGAGAAATAGACATTCGATCGGGAAGCCTTCGATCGGATCTTCAAGTTCTATCATCTCGATCGTGAGAACAAATTCGAGGGAGAGATGAGAGGGGGGAGATAAATTAAATGCGATATTTTTTAATCCAACTTCTACTTTATTTGTTTTTATGATTGACATTTTGTAGAAATCCTATGCAAATTTCCAGATTTTAATCGCACACATTCCTATACCTCTAGATTTAATTGATTTTTTCAATCGAACTTATACTTAATCGAACGCTTAATAAATAAATTCCATTTTATTCGTCCACGCATGCCCGTCCTAAAATTGTCATTGCCAATAATTCAATTTTTAAGCTCATTCGAAAATTGATGCGTTACACCAACTTGCATGACTTCGTTGCCCCGATCATGTGGGTCGCATTCTTTTGCGTTTCGACAACGTTGGATATCTTGCCGCTACGATCTTCTTGTTTCTGGAAGATCGATTCCGTATTCTTCCCCTTTTCTCACCCGGCAGTGCCGCGACGAGGTAACCAAGATGAGGGCTGTGGGACCCTCCTACAGCCCCAGACTCTACACACGTGTGAGTTGACACGATTGCCTGAAAAGCCAAACATGCGTGCAGGATATGGCTGGGGAAAAGTATACACATCCTTCGCGTCGCCAAGAGACAAAAAGATAGAGAGAGGAAGGGGGTCGGTGGAGGGGAAAGCTTGGAGACTCAGTTCCTTCACAATGGGCTTGAGTTACCTGTTGAGCACACATGCAGGTGACACAATCTGGGAGTATTCTACACCCCGAAGGTCTATTGCCTTTCGTATGTATCATATGATACACACACCTGACGACACACACACACACCCCTACGCATGCACCTACAAACACACGCACCTAGACCAGCACGCACACCCACACACACACGCACACAAACACCTACAAGGCCATACCTCCACACATACACCTACACCCTCACACACCTACACCTTCACGGACACCTACACCCTCACACACACCTGCACCTTCACACACACCTACACTACCATACACACCTACACTACCACACACACCTACACTACCACACACACCTACACTACCACACACACCTACACCTTCACACCACCTACACCACCACGCACACACACACAGACATCTACACCCTCGCACACACCTACTCCTTCACAGACACCTACGACCTCACACACACCTACGCCTTCACATACATCTACACCCTCACACACACCTACACGTTCACAGACACCTACACCCTCACACACGCCTACACCTTTACAGACACCTACACCCTCACACACACCTACTCCTTCACAGACACCGACACCCTCACACACACCTACACCTTCACATACATCTACACCCTCACACACACCTACGCGTTCACAGACACCTACACCCTCACACATGCCTACACCTTTACAGAAACCTACACCTTCACACACACACACACACACACACACACACACTCACTCACACATTTATATGGAGACATAGATCTATTGCGTCGTATTCTATCACTCCACAATTTTGATTCCTCGGCCCCGTACAATTCATTTGTGTGTACAGACTCTCTGTTATGGTGGCTGTGTGCCGACAATGAAGAAAAAAAAGAGAAAAGAAATCGAGACTCGCTCCCACGCCGATCAGCAGTCACGTGAGGCCGGATTACTTTAATAAATTTTCCTCCGCGCATTTTCGTGCGTAGAAGGGATGTCGTCGTCTTCGTGTCTATGTGTGCGAGGATTCATGCACGTTGATCGGAAAGCCGACGTTTCAACAACGATCGGCCTTCCTGTTCCTTGGCATTGTGTCTTTGAATGCCCCCACCTCGCCGCTACGGTAAAACTTTCGGGAAACCTGTTCCTTTTTTCTCTCTACGCACAAATGGGAAAAAAATTGGGCAACATCCTCGACTACGTGGATCGTAGGGATTTTTTTTGCGCACACGTTCTAGCTCCACTGAACATTGAATTTTTTTCGAGATAAAAATGCTTCCCATCACGTCAGTAATAATGTTTACACGTTACTCGCGTATATATTTCGGAAAATATTCTTCCGGTGTTCACAAACAAGCGTTTATTGGTTCCGGTAGTTTATCCTTGTTGATTACTCGAATTACGTTGTTTGCTCGAATTTTCCGATCCTCTTTTCGATGGAACGGAATTTATAGCAACTCGTAGGACTTGGTTTTTCGACGGAAATACATAGAGTTTCGTAACAATTGCGACAGGGGTGTATGTGAGAGATTTTTTAATATTCGAGAAGATGGATTTTGGATGATTCTAGGAGTCCTGAGAAACAGAGGACCATTGATTTTTCCGCATTTCTGTGATTTAGGGTACCCATTCCTTTTTTTGAATTTTCCATAAACATTTACATTTGAATACATATATATATATATAATGCATATATTATATATATGGGCAAGATGATCCCAAGGGAGAAGGACTAGCCTATATAAATTAGAATCGATCAACTGACTTTTCCAAAACTTTCTCCAGATTAGCATCACGTCCGGCAAGTTATAATTTGTGGGTGACCCCTGCTGGGCTTATGGACTGACACGGCTGATCTAAGCCACTATTATACCGCATGCATATATATATATATATATATATATATATATATATGTCAGTTTGTATGAATTCGTGTAAAGTTTGCCTGCATATACTTTGGAGTGCACCCTTGTCAATATCGATGCACCCACGGAGGTTGCCCTTCATCTTCAACTCAGGACACTCCCGGTAGACCGTGGCGTTAAACCTTCCGAGCCTCCTCCTGTGCCTTTCGCCATATATACATATATACACACGTACGTGTGTACGTATAGGTATACAGCCTTCCTCTGTCTCTTATTCTTCTTAATATTCGAACGGATCTCCCAACGAGACTTCATTTCAACGAAGAGAGAAGAGCAAAACCAACGGGAGGGATCATCCCATGCGAACCAAATTAAACCCTGTCGGATAAATAACACGCATGTTACAACCGTGTTCCCTTTGTTCGTGATTTGACGTTTCTGATTATTATAGGCTGTACTCTCTTTCCCTTCCTCTTTCGCTCTTTCTCTCTTTTTCTCTTCCTCTGACACACGTTTTCTCGCGAAGGAGGAAGAATATCGCAGGGTTGGTTATGTATCCTCCCCCGTCAAAAGCCCTCACGTGTTTCTCGCGGTATGTTCGCGAAGCATCACCTGTGAGCCCTCGTCCGGCCGCAATGCTTCATTTCGAGAAGTTACATCCGTCCGCGAGCTCGATTTAATTGCTACTCTATTTCAGATTCGTTGAGAAATCCGCTCTGTTTTCCATTTGTTGCTCCTCGTACTCATCGCTGTTCGTTAAGAATCGCGTACTCGCTCGCCAAGTATCCGTCCTGAAGACGGGCCGGATTTTTTTTGTTATTACTCGTTTCCGGTCACGTGGGAAAGGTAGGAAAATTTTGCGACGAATAATGAGCTAAGAAAGTGCCTGGAGGCCAGAGAGCTCGACACGTGACGGTTGACGAGAAAGACGAGCGAGAGAATAGTAAAATATACATACATACATACATACACACACACACACACACACACACACACACATATATATATATATATATATATATATATATATATATATATATATATATATATATATATATATATATATATATATATAAAGGGTGTCCTTTTATGGTTGGATAATCCTGCGCCTGTCGATAGGTCAGATCATGCCCTACTATATGTTGGATTTTCAGTTTAGTCAAAGTCCTACTGTTTTCGAGATAAAAATCATCTGCTTTTGGCTTTTCGAATGCCATTTCTACAAATGATAACTTTTTTTACCCGGTTTAAAAAAAATACTCTTGGTTATTTGTTTTATCTAGAGAAGTATTCTTTTAAACCTTAAGGGGCTATACCAGTGTGAACGCTGAAAATTTGGGTGATTTTCGGGAATTTTTTGGAAGAAAAGTACTCAATTAAATATTTCGGAAAATTAAGAATATATTTGGCTATATTTGACCTATATTACATAATTGTTTCATAGAAAAATATTGAGATCCAAGCGACTTATGCGCTGCCTTCGGAGGCGCCAAAAAAAATGCCTCCACTGCTGACATGATTCCGGCCGATTGAGTAGCTGAAACGGAAAGAGGAAAAAATGTCGTTCAACTGGAAGGTATTTCCTGTACTATGGCGTAGGATTTTCGAAAAATATCAAAATCTAACAAAATGGCGTAGTTATGAAAAAAAAGTCTGTTTTCTTGCCTATAAAATGGTCGTTTTTTTCAATGCCAAATCGTCAATTTTTATCCAATCAAAAAAATCCTACGTCATTGTAGAGTAAATATATCCAAGAGTACTCAGTTCAAATTTCAAGGCAATCGGAAAATTGCTCTTTGAGTTACAGTGTCGGCAAATTTGAAAAATCTCATTTCGGGAAAAACGCGTTTAAAGATTTAACTATCGATTTTTGCAAGATAAAATGATTAGAGATACGGCCTTGAAATTTGTACAGGATATTCTTGAAAGTATAAAACGTCGAAAAAGGCGAAAAAATCGATTCTTTAAAGTGTCACACTGGTCTAGCCCTTTAAAAGTTAAGGAAACTTTATGAAAAAACATCTTATGCAGAATTCTCATACAAACCAATTCGAACCTCTGACTTTGATAGCCTGCAATGTAAAAAAAATACTACGCATATCGTGCCAATTACTTTAAAATGTTGCTTGGTCATTGTCGATTCATATAATTTGTAGAAAAGGCATGCGAAAAACCAAAAGCAGATGATTTTTTTTTTTTCAAAAAGAACATACAGCCTAAAATCTACAAAACCGCGTAACTTTTACTAAACTAAAATTCCAGCATATAGTAGGACATGATCTGACCTATCGACAGTTGCAGGATTATCCATTCATAACAGGACACCCTGTATATGTGTATATATTCATTTGGGGGGTGGATATATAACGATAGCAAGAGAGCAAAGATGCTGCGAGATATATCAGGCCCCGAGTTAAGTCTCCAGAGACCGACTCGAGAAATATCCGCAACATGCCCTTAAGGGACGTGCGTACTTTACCACCGAACGTCTTCAACATTTTCCCCGGTCGCTCAACGGGGCGGGGGGGGGGGGGGGCAAGTATGAGAGCACACGAGATTGACGGAGAGCAAGCGAGAGGCAGAGACCTTAAACATCTCGGAAAATCGGGGTAACGCGTCAAACGCATATCGCGATGTTCTCCTCGTTACGCGTGGTATAAGATCGTGACGAGAAAATACTACCCCTCGAGCACCACCCGCCTCGGCAATCTTCATAAATATATTTTAGTTACCGACGAAACTCCTTCGGCGAGGTAATTACTTTGAAAATAAAATACATGTCACGTTGTTCTCGTAATAAAAGGAAATTTCGTTTTCATCCTTGTAGCTGAAGAGGTGATTGAGGCGGTACATCTAAGTAGACAAAAATATTTGATCGTTTTTTTATTGGCTTATATATTTTATAAATATCACGATAATGATATATAAAAACAATTACACGCGAAAAAAAAATTGTTTACATTTTTAGAGCTGATTTTTCGAAGCGCCTCCGAGGGCTTCGAAACACGCAGAATTTAAATGAGAGCATCGATTCCGTCGTGTGGACGATTTCTCCAAAATCAATTTTGAAACTTCGAGACTTGGGATTTTGGAACTTCGGAAAACGGCAGGACACCACTGTGACAGGCCGAAAAAATCGATTTTTTCGCATTACCCAAAGTATACATATTCAAAATTTTGTGAAATAATGTTGAAATTAAAATGTTGGAAATTGACCAAGCTACAGACGATTCAGTGAGAGCAGGTAGCGCAACGATTTACGTATAGTAAAACTTTCAATCGCGTTTCTCTCGAAACGAGTGTCCTCAACCTGGCCGGAATCATAACTTCAGTTATAATTGCCCGATTTTTACTTTTCAAAAAACAACATTTTTGTAACTGCAGTAGCCATCGTTGGTAGTTGGATTTCTTTCTTTTCAGATTTAGCATTTTTTAAGCCCCCAAATAAGTAAACATTTCGCCAAAATAACACTTTTTTTAACTCCAGTCATTTTGTGATTTTTTTCTCGAAAAAACGCCCACCAATGTCAAGTTTTCGATCCGGACCACATTTTTATACAAAAGCTTAATTGTACCTCAATAACGTTGTTTATTTATTTATTTTTTTAAATTTGCACGAAATAAGTTCAATGTGTGCTTCATAACCTAGCTTTTTTTTGAATCTCAAATAAATAATCTGGTAGACAAGAAAAGTCGAAAAAATGATATTTTTCGGCTCGTCACCGCCCCCCCCCCCTTAAACGCGTTTTTCTCGAAACCCCGTTTTTTATATCGAAAGAACGCATAATTCGGTCAGATTTCCTGCATTGATATTTTAAGGCGAGATATATACCTGGATGGTCGAGGTCGAGGATTTAGAAGCTATGAAAATTCCGTCGACCGTAGAAGACCTACACTATGGGCCTATCGATGATTCCATGTAAGTTGACAAATTTCATGATTTATTAATTCCCAAATTTTTAAACCCCTTTTTCTCAAAATCACGCTTTTCAAATCGGTACCCAAAATTTCTCGAAAACCAATGAACCGATTGCCTTGAGGTTTTTCGTGGTTATTCTATCACCATTATCTAGTACTTGTCATAGGATTTTTTTTCCGTTACTTAGTTTTTGTTTTACAGGCAAAATAATAACTAATTTTTGGCCCAAAAATCACTATTTATGTTCAAACGTCCGCCATTTTGTCATAAATCGATATTTTCAAAATCGGCTATGACAATTACCAGATTATAGTATCTAATTTAATAATCTTTTTGGTTTTTTTTTCAGATGATTTTTGAAGAAACGCCAGTGGGTACCGTATACGCAGATTTTTTTACGACGCTCCAAGGATCATACAATGTCCTTGTATATTTTTGATATTTTTAAATAAAGAAAATTAAACATATTTTCGAACGTATATACTTTTAGATAATCGATACCCCAATCCGAAATGTCAAATAGTTTTCCTTGAAAAAAATCACAAAAATGCCCTTTTTTCCGGCTCCTAGGTATCTCCCCTTAACTGTAGCTTCGCAAATAGACTCGCAAAAGAAGGGCCCTGGATTTTACGATTCATCAACAATTCTCGTTTTTATATACAATCTAAGACCGATTTTTTAGCGGAAAAAAAGTTCTTCCAAATTATGTTATTTTGCATAAAAAAAACATATTTCTCAATAATCCTGTCTACTCCTCTAGCGAAACTGATTTAATTGACGGAACTGTTTCTGTTCAAGGTGCTAATCCATAAAAATTCTGCTACGTAGTGTAGCTACGATTGAGCCGCAATTTTCAATATTCTTTTTCATCAAATTTTTTTTCTGCATGTCAACACATGTAAAAAAAACCTTCCAAACCTAATGTTAAATGCTTCTTCAGTATTCCCAAGAAAAAATCCCAAAAAAGTATCATATTTCGGTGAGCCGCGTAGATGTAACGCCTTAAGACCATGGCTTCATTAAGGGGGGATTGTCTTTTTTTTCGCAAAATTTACTGCTTTTTGGGAATTTTTTTGTGAAGAAAGTATACAACGGAAAACTTGTGAAACTTGGCATATAGTTTTATTGATCTGTTTACTACATACAAAAAAATTTTTAAACAATTTCATCAAAAAATCCGCCTCCCACCCCCCTCGACGCGCGATGGTCCTTTTTTGATGGTGTGCACGATTACAGCCTTCACGTTCATCCTGCAACAAAAACCTAAAAAGCATTTTACTTTAGACACATATAGCTATCGTTCGATGAAGGGAAAAAAAAATTGACGATTTGGTGACGTTTTGAACTTGAAGTATCGATTTTTCGAAAAAAATCGATCGATTTTTTGTTATAAATAAAAAACTATTAAACGTATTGCTTTTTTGCTTCATCAAACGATAAAAGGATATCAGCTGAGCATTCTGTCCAAATTTGAAGGCAATCGGTTGAATAGTTTTTGAGAAATCATGCACACCATCAAAAAAGGACCATCGCGCGTCGAGGGGGGTGGGAGGCGGATTTTTTGATGAAATTGTTTAAAAAATTTTTTGTATGTAGTAAACAGATCAATAAAACTATATGCCAAGTTTCACAAGTTTTCCGTTGTATACTTTCTTCACAAAAAAATTCCCAAAAAGCGGTAAATTTTGCGAAAAAAAAGCCAATCCCCCCTTAACTGAAATGTGTCAAGAGGAAACTAATTACGAGTGATTTTGTCCCATCGTGAATAATTGAAAAAATTGTTCTTAGACTATTGAGAGTCGGTGGTGTGTCTCAAGCAATTTTAAAATCATTATGCCCATACAGAAGAGATGGATCTTTTGAGGCCGGCAATTATTCCGCGCAAACACATAACAAATTAAACTTAAATATACATGTATGTGCTAAGAGCTAACTTTGAACAGCCGTCAACTAATTTTCGATAATATTCGTATCTTTCGTACCTATCATATCGGTATAAATGTACATATATTTGTGCTCCGTATTTTCTGGGCTTGAACAGGCAAACGAGATAAGTTGAAGCGCCTGCCTCACAGATACGTCGTTTCTGGATTTCCGTCAGTGAAACCTTAGTACAAGGAGAACAAAAAGTTGTTGTAGTAGTGGGATGGGTAAAATCTTTCGGAATCTTTAAATACATAAGTAATTATATATAAATTTTCAAAATTACGGCACGAGTGCCTGCTTACGACGTGGGTCACGATGAGTGACGTGCAGACACCTTCGTTACTCCTGAAAGATTCATACATTCGTAATACCCACAATTCAAAATGAGCGCCTCATTTATAATTGAGGGATCATCACAGTGTAGCGGGTCGAAAAATAGCTGATTTGCGCAATTTTTTATCGATTGTTAAAACACGCTAATCAGTCTGATTTTTTTATATCAAATCAAAGCACTCATGAAGAATAGAAAATACATTTTTAAACTTTTTTTTTAATTTATTTTTACATTTTTTTAAAGGTTGAAAATGCTTTCGACAAAAAAGAGTTCTCACGGTGTGTAAACGGTTGTGGCCGTAAACATATTCTGAAAAATATTGCAAAAAAAAACATTATTCAGTATGGAAGCCGCTATCTCGCTAGAGAGGTTTTTTAAAATCAAAATTGACAATATTGATAAAATATAATGACAAAATATAAAATAAAAAAAATATATTGACAAAATATTTTTTTTTCCAAATTTCACACTGTGTTGGTTCCTTGAAAACACAACATTCCACATTACTCTCCTCCCGCATCGTAGCTCAATTTCATCAAGTTTTTTGCCAGCTTCCATTGTGGAATCGTTTCCACCATATTCGGTCTCCAGAAAACTCGAAAAAAGATACAAGGATATTGGTAATTCTTTAGATAAGTGACAATTCCGAAAAATGAGCCTAAAATTATTGTTTGCTATTTTCTAATTTATTGGGTTATAAATGATGACATTCAGTCGGGGGAAGCTGTATCCCCCCCCCATAAAAAGTTATGGGGTTTTGAAGTTCGCGGAAACACGTGATAAAATAGGGCATTTTTGAATACTTCGACGCCCATATTGAATTTGTTTGGATTTGTTCGGGTTTGCTCGTAATTTTTTATTATAACTATTTTATTATATAATACGAACAAAAATAATTATAATTTGATTATAACTATTTTTAATCGTGATAATTATTGTATTTTATATATTATATTATTATGCATTATGTATAATCCAATAAATGAGAAACTAGCCGCAACAAACATGAGGCTCATTTTTCGGAAAAGTCACTTATCTAAAGAATTACCAAGATATTGACGAAGAATATGGGATTGTCGCGGATTTCACAATTTCTCGGGAAATTGCCCGATCGGCCGATGATCGTTGGAAAGATGGAGAGGAATCTGATGGACGCGCGTGCACCGGAAACTCGAGGAAAGTGGAACCGCGGCCGACAGCATGAAAGAAGACCAAGACATTTCAATAACTGCTTTTTTTGAGTATTCGGAGAGATGGACGAGCATCAGCTAAAGTTTCCCGGATATATAGGTACGGAAAATCGTATGGGTATAACACGTCGAGCGGAATACAGCTGATGTGGTCCATGGCTGTGTGTGGCCGCAAAAGCATACGTATAAATACACGAGAAGAGCCGCGTATAACAAGTTATGGCAGATAAATTTATAGCATCTCCACTGAAACGCCATTACTTTAAATGCACCCCTCTCCTGTCTCTCTCGGTCTCTTTCACTTGGAAGCTTTGTCTTTTTGTCTTAAGCTCTCTCTCTCTCTCTCTCTCTCTCTCTCTCTCTCTCTCTCTCTCTCTCTCGGTACGATATCTCTTCGTGTATATACCCTCTCACTCTTGGTTGGGCTATTGGCTTTTACGGTTTTTAAATAGCCCCCGCGTACTTTTATGCTCCACCCCGCCCTTTCGAACATGCTGTTGGGAAACACTCGCGTTACACGCCCGATCTATATGTATATTTGTCTCTCTCTCTCTCTCTCTCTCTCTCTCTCTCTCTCTCTCTCTCTCTCTCTCTCTCTCTCTCTCTCTCTCTCTCTCTCTCTTTCTCTCCCTCTCTCTCTCTCTTGCAGTTTCCAGACATAGAGTACTCGAACCTCGATCGCTGCAATTTCGAAAAAGGCCTATTCACTTCTGTGCAATACGTATTTCAAAAAAGAAATTCGTAAATGTTTGTACAGGTTTTCCGCGTTACTAAATGCCTTTCCTGCCCTATATGGGCTAGAATATTATCCCTTCATCCTTCTCAAAGAATTTCTTAATTCATTATACGTATATGTACATGAACTTTCCTTTTTTTTATTGATACATATATTTTAGAAACCCGTGAGAACGTACTCGATTTCGACAACGGATACCATCAATAAATTGCAGTTAAAAGACCTGCATTTACGAAGAAAGCTAATAAAGCTTATAAAATAGATGAGAAAGATACAAGTAGAAATTAAGCCGAATCTTTGATCGAGAATCACTCGATTGAGGCCTTTGAAGGGTCGGGAAACAAGGCTTTTTGGGATTTTTAAAATACTTATAAAGCCATCAAAATGAAGTTGAGCAACTTTATTTTACATATCTCCAGGTACTCATATTAATTTTTTATTTTCCAAAAAATACAAAATGGCGGCCCGGTGGTCGGTGGAAAGAGAGCTTCTTTTTTGTAAGGCCCTCCATGGGCGGACTCATTGAACACGCACAGTAGCACCAAGAGCGAAGAATTTCATTCTTTCCATAATCTACATAGGTTTTCCTATCGAAGTACACACTATCATTCCATAATATTGAATTTTGCATATTTGACACCATTTTGAAAAAAAGTCGCATTTCCAGTTAAAAAACGACCTCAATTTGTTTATAAAACCGTAATTGTTAATCGTTTGTGAAAATCGTCAATGTGGTGAAAATGTTAGGAGCTGTGAATCCGCCCAATTACGAAAATATCGTTTCAAGAAAAGCGCGTTCGAAGTTTTAAAAGCATTATTCAAGCCAATAAAAAAAAATGTCTAGGAGTCTATTAGCCCTCAAAATATCCGAGCCTTAATTTACAATACCCAAAACCCAGTCCAACCGTCTCCCTCTCGCTCTCTCCCTCGAAAAATGTATTCTCCCAGAACTATTTTTTTCCCTCGGCCAATATTCGCCATGGCCATTCCTGGAGGTTCCCTCAATCGCGACCGATTGGCATGTTGAATGACCAGCGATCTCCGTGCCTGAGGATCCATTGTCAAAAAGCAGCGACATCGAAGTTTGAAATTTTGTGAAACCGGAAGCCGGGCGCGGTCAAGAATCAATAATGGATATGTCCGCGTGGAAAGAGGAGGAGCGGCGATATATGAGAATGTACGAAAAGGACGAAGGTGCAACGGATGTCGAGCGAAGCTGTGTGTTGTTCGCGGGGCATATAGTCTTGGCTGTAGAACACACTGTGGCTCTCTCGCCCTATAAGAAGTGATCGTTACTGCTCGCCGCCCTATAATCTACACGGGCTAATGACGTCCATTACGTTACCGGGCTGGCCGCTGAAGCTCTCTCTCTCTCTCTCTCTCTCTCTCTCTCTCTCTCTCTCTCTCTCTCTCTCTCTCTCTCTCTCGCCCACTCTCTCTCTCTCTCTGCTTGGTCCACGGTGAAACGTTCTCGAGGAACTCTCTTCAGGACGTCCACGTACTCTCGCGGCTCTCGCTGATACGCGACCCTTCCTTCACTTCGAGAGGCTTGCTCGTGTCTCTCCGTCTCTTTCAGCCTTTTCCAGCCTCTTCCCTTTCACTATACGTATTGCATATATACACTATATATATATATATATATATATATATATATATATATATATATATATATATATATATATATATATATATATATATATATATATATATATATATATATATATATATATATATATATATATATATATATATATATATATATATATATATATATACACATGCACTTCTGACCACACAGAATAACACACAGTAAGCGGATGGCACGCTCTCTCGCTCATGCCAAGTGTGCTTTATAGTATTTTCTTCCAGATACGCAGACCGAGCGAAGCTTCTTTTTCAAACGCGAGGAATCCCCGTGAGCCAGACGAACCCGAGACTCTGGAACGATATTTTCTGTTTAGCTACAAAACTGTTATTATCATACGCTGCAATAGAATTTTCCAATTTGGCATACGAAAAATCTAGTGGGCGGTAAGCCTGGGTTGGAGAAAAAAGCTAAAGCTGATTGTAATTCGAAAGTTTCAACTACTTTTAACGATGTTGCCTTGATCTGCGTGGGAATAAAAGTTATTTCATCGTTGAATAAGTGTTCCTGGACAATTCTGGGAAAATCGGAAATGTCGGACGGCCTGGACATTTTTTTTTGTTGGACATTGTGCGCGGTAATGTGTGTGACGAGGGAATACCTTGCAAATAATGACACACTTTTTCATTGGGTCCTTTGCAAGCCTCGGTTGGAGAAGAAAATTAAAGCAGATTGTATTTCGAAAGCTTCATCTATTTTTAAGGTTGTTATGGGGTTTAGCGGTCGGGGGTGAAGTACGAGGGGAGTGCCCTATGCTTATGCACGGAACTGATTGACTGTTAGCAATCATTAGCTTTCAAATAATCGTTAGATTAAACGCCCGTTTATCGGAATATTTTTCTACTTCTATTAGTAAAAATATGCATTTTTGAACTTTCGGTGATTACATTAAGTGTTTTCGTTACTTTGTGTAATAATTTTTCATAACTTTTTTCCGATTAATTGAGGGGCTATACCAGCGTGAACGCTGAGAATTTGGGTGATTTTCGGGAATTTTTTGGAAGAAAAATACTCGATAAAATGTTTCGGAAAATTAAGAATATATTTGGCTATATTTGACCTATATTACATAATTTTTTCATAGAAAAGTATTGAGATCCAAGCGACTTGTGTGCTGCGTTCGGAGGCGCAAAAAAAAAGTTCCCCCACCGCTGACATGATTCCGGCCGATTGAGTAGCTGAAACCGTAAAAGGAAAAAAATATCGTTAAACCGGAAGGTATTTTCTGTACAATGACGTAGGATTTCCGAAAAATATCAAAATCTAACAAAATAGCGTAGTTATGAAAAAAAGTCTGTTTTCTTGACTATAAAATGGTCGTCTTTTTCGATGCCAAATCGTCAATTTCCATCCAATCAAAAATATCCTACGTTATTGTGGAGTAAATATATTCAAGAGCCCGCGCGAAAAACTGATAGGGCATCCCTAATAAAAATAAGGGCCTTTCAGGGCTGTCCTAGTGCTTTCCCTAGTAGGGATTTCCACAATGGGCCCAGACTTGGCCATTATCGAGATAAACTTGTAGGGATTTCTACAATAGGCCCCAACTTGGCCATTATGGAGATAAACCTGTAGGGATTTCCACAAAAGGACCTGACTTGGCCATTATAGGGATCAACCTGTAGGGATTTCCACAATAGGCCCAGACTTGGCCAGTATAGGGATAAACAAGTAGGGATCTCCACAATAGGCCCAGATCTGACTATTATAGCGATAAACCAGTATAAATAGCTTAGGCTACATGGTTGATGGTATTTCAATTATTCAAATCGATTATATACATCGATCGAATAATATTATCGAACGCAAATTGGGAAAAAGGGTAAGGGCATTAGCAAATAAAAAATCAACGATGAACACAAATATGCAGACAAACATCAGACAGTATTGATTTATCAAATTAAAGAAACCTTTTACGTAGATACAAACAATTACTCATGGTTTCACTCATACATGGAGTAATGCTAGCGCATAAGTGTGAACAGTCCCAACCGGTTTTCTCGACATTTTTATAGCAACTAATTTCCGCTCAATACTCATCATAGGGAAAATTATTTCTTCTGAAGACTTCGCTGATATTTCCCATTCATAAACTTTATCTGACTGTGTAGGATAAGTAAATAAATTGGTCTTTGTTTTCCAGATCTTTCCCTCAATGGAAACAGATCCTAGTTATTCAGTAGACCCACATATTTTTTTTATTTCTACTACACATCCATTCCTTAGAATGGATTATTTTTTGTATTAATTTTGTCATGGCGGTTTGTCATAAAGGCTCACATGCAAATACGCAATCACATTTCTACGCGCACACACATACATACACATGTACTCACGCCCACACCTATGCACATGACCAATTACATAAAAACAAATATGGATATACCCTGACGCATTTAACATACACGTATATCCACTGATACGGATATTTTATGGCGCTGAAATGGTTATGATGAGGCGCCATTGAGGCAACTTATAAGGCCCCGGTCGTTGCGCCTTTAATGGCCCTTGTTGACAAAGTATGACCGGCCGCTAACGGCCCTCATGTGGCTTCCAGATTAGGGCCCGAATAAAGTTAGGGGAATATTATTGGAGCCCGATCACAGCCCCAACTCAATTTCCGCACGGGAGAACTCAATTCAAATTTCAAGTCAATCGGATAGTCGCTCTTTGAGTTACAATGTCAGCAAATTCGGAAAATCTCATGTCGAGAAAAACGCGTTTAAATATTGGACTATCGATGTTTGCAAGATAAAATGATATTGATATAAATTACATAAATTATAATGATATTCTTGAAAGTATAAACTGTCGAAAAAGGCAAAAAGAATCGATTTTTTTCAGTGTCACACTGGTATAGCCCCTTAACGCGAAACGAATTGGCAACGTGGTAAATCGCGGTATATCATAATGCCCAGGTTGGCAGAAGTGTCGCGAAGTTAGAGACATATGCGCCCCGTTCGTAAACTCAATATCGGCCCAAGGAGCTGTCAAAAATGAATATCGGTCCGAGTAAAAGAAATTCCGCTGGAATGAAGGAGTATGTACTAAAGCTGTCTATAATCTCGAAACATCAAAACCTTCAATGATTTTCCAAAAAAAAACACAATTTATGCACGAAGAAAAATTCGCGTTATTTTGTCTTTGCCTAGAAATGTCTAGAAATGTATAATTTCTGAATACAGTTATCAAATTAACATTAAGTAATTATAACTAATTAAGAAAATAAGTACCAATAATATTCGTTGTTAATTATCCTAACCGAGTAGTTTGAGGTTCCCGGACATAATTACCGAATACCGATAAAATAGGTAGCATATGTGCCGTCTTCGACGTTGCCATGATTGCACAGTTTAATATTTTGTGTGCTTGATTTTCGCACAAATTCGCTATCAAAAACATTAATAATTTTATAACGGTACTGTGAATCCTCATTTTCACGGTACCAAGGGTTAGTCCGATAATTAGTCGCACCGTACCTATTTTTTTACCTCAGTGGTAACATTCACTTAGCAGATATTAATAATTTATTGAACAATGATCGGGAGTTGTCCATAAGCGTAATGTAATTAGCCCACGAAATACGTCGAGTTACCGATTTTTTTTCTAAAAAAAACGGTCCCCTGTTTCGTATTCGAACTGCACAGGATGACCAGCAAAGAGGTTATAAAGGTCCAGAATAAAATTGAACTCGGTGGTAACATGTTGGATTAACCCCACACCAACCTTAACGGTGTTCCCTGTGTTTCTACGTGGAAATTAGAGTTATTGAATCGTTGAATAAGTGTTCCTGGAAAATACTCGAAAAACTGGAAATGTCGGACTGCCTGGACATCGTTGTGAAAAAAAAAGTGGCGAGAAAATGGTACGGTTGGCAAAGAAATGGCCAATACTTTGTAATGACCAAGTTGATGCGACGCAATTTGTTTGAACGATGAAAAAAATTATGCGGCTCGAGCTATGTATTACCTTGTCGATATTTTCTGCAATTGCAGGAATGACAGACGTTGCCGCGGTAAAATACTTATTAGTACTCGCCACCCGGGACTGCTCCCCCTCGTCATTCTCTCTCTCTCTCTCTCTCTCTCTCTCTCTCTCTCTCTCTCTCTCTCTCTCTCTCTCTCTCTCCTCTCTCTTCGTTCACCGGTTCCTCTCCACCCGAGCTCTGAGTATTTATTAATAGTAGCCTTGATTGCCCACGACTAATTTAATGATACGAGCGAGATCGAGATACACTCCCACCCTCCGATTCTCCCCGCGAACATTATATATCGGGAGCTCTCGTGGAATTCCTCGGCGATCGCGCACACTCGTCCGCGGATCCCGAGAGAGATGGACGCTCTGGCAAGGACTCATCGCACGATTGAGATCGATCACCCTTTGGTTCAGACCGTCGAGCCGCTTGTGACGCGAATCCGACGCCATCGGCGACACTTTCAGATCCCTTGGTCTGCGATCAGACACCGAATGAAAAAAAGAGAAGTTCTCCCGTCTACGAAGGCGATGCATTGTATTTTTCTCAAGAGGAGAAAATTCTGGCTATTTTTGCGGACTGCCTTGGGTTGGACCAAAAAAAAAGGACGATGAAAAAGAACATGACGAAGAGCAGCTCGACATGTCAAACTAATTCACGGCTCGTTTGGCAACATTTTTCCAAGGCAATTGTGACTCTGGCAAAGCGTAAACGAGAACGACTCTTTTCGCTCAACGAATAGTCGCCCAAGCGCATATACACCCCCTCATATGTATATATATATATATATTTAGTATAACAAGATATAACAGTCGTGACGTTAATTAGCGCATCGATTGTACGACGATGGTGGTAGGAAAGAAGGACCCTCGTTAAAAATGTCTCGAGGCAAATCTCTGGTTTATTATCCGGAACGTTTAACTTTTTACGTTAGAAAACAGAGGGCGAGAGAGACAGATTGAGAGAGAAGGTAAAGGGACAGGGGAAATGGAGAGAAAGAGAGGATTTTACGAGATTCGAGCTACTGCTGTTTCAACGAGAGCTGGAAAAGGTTCCACGCGACATGGAGGAGTGCCGCAAGTGAGAGCAACATCTTCGATGGCTCCGAGCCAAAGCTTCCCCGCTCTCCAGCATGGGATTAATGTGTATTTATGTGGATTTTCCAAGCGTCCCTAAATTGACCCGCATCGGTTGCCCGGTGTACTCGCCGAGTATCTTGTTCCTCAAAGAAAAAACGAAAGCATACCTAAATATTGCAAAAGCACATATACACGTTACATTTATTTATGTCTTGGAATGGTATAGGTCGAAGCTGAAAGCTCGAGCAGCGGGAAAGTTTCGTTGTGAAAAGCTTGAAGGCGAAGCAACGAGGGCGAAGTGTGCCAGGGTCAATTTTTGCATCGCACTGTGATGGTTGGAGCTTGTTCTGATTTCGGCTTTATGTCGCAAATGGATCTGATGTTCGTTTGAATCTTTTTTGGTCCACGTAGGACGGGTTAGATCGTTGGACCATGAAGGTGCGTTCTTTTGTAGCGAGAAAGGCATGTTTGGACCATGGACGCATGTGGATACGAATATATGGATATATAGAGCAATTACGATCAATCACAGAGGTAGAAAGCACGTGCGGAGTGGAACGCGATTGTGGGCACCCACGCAGTCGTGAAGGTCCAACGCGCGGGCTTCTTGGTCTTCACCGTTTGTGTCATTTTTATGTCTCGTTATAGTCTTTCCAACTGGTGTTGGGAGGAAACCGGGTATGAGGACAATGAGGAAAAGCATTGAGGGATTACATCTACCTTGAGGCCCGAAAACAATGGCCAAATTCTGATTTTTTTTTGGGAACGATTGGTGAAAAAGAAACGCATTTTGTAGCACAATGGTACGGATATTTGAGAGACTGGAAAAAAATTCACCAATACAGGGGAAAAAAACATGGCCGCTGGCAGATGATGAAATTTTTTTCGCGGCGTACAGCGGTGGACAGTCTCCAGCTTAAACGGTCCATCTGAAATATAAAAACCAACGAGGTTATTCAAGGTAACAATAAATAGGAGTCGTTGACGATCGTTGATTTTTGAAATCGTTTTTTTTTAACAAACTGGCGACGTATTGAAACTCGAGCATACAAAATATATTCAAAAAGTCGTCTTGCTTACGTAACTATAAAAAAAGGAAGATCAATTGAAAAAATATGAGATCGTCAAGGACCTTTGAATGTTTCTCGTCGTATCTTCTGTAAATTTGGAGATAATCCATCAAGTTGTTCTCGAGATATCATGTCCACCGACTTTGAAAACAGTATCATTTGCCGGCGACCATGTCTATGTGGTTTTCATATATTTTTTGGTGATTTTTTCAAAGTCCCTCAGTATGTGTACTTTTGTGGTAAAAAATGGATTTCTTTTTCACCAACCGTTTTCCAGAAAAAAATCGGAAAATGGCAATTTTTTGGGTCTCCAGGTAGATGTGGCCACTTGAGCAATTAGTCGTGTGTCGAATGTACTGTAATAACATTGAAAATCGATTGGAAGATCAAGACGGGGTTGGAAAGTTATACAGACGGATATAATTACCTAGGACTTATTGATATTGGGACTTCGATATAATTACCGATGATAGGGAACACGGGGTCGGTATGCGATCTCACGTCTTAGGCATTGAGAAAGGTCAATACTATGATGGGTGACCGCTCACGCACTTGCTTGCTCACCCACTGAGCCCACGGCTGTTTTACTGACAATGAGTTTCCGACATCAATGCAAAAGAAACGAAAATTATCGACACAAGTTTTCCACAGTTTCCCTGTGCCCCGACCCTTAAGAGGTTACCCCCACTTGCGATTTTGAAAAAATCAATTTTTTTTATTGCATTTTTTTGAAGTATACGTATCTGAGAATATGTTCTGAAAATTTCAAGTCGATCCGAACAAAATTGACTGAGATATGAGCGTTGAAAAAGAAGAATCCGTTGTGTAAACGACCGCCTAGTCTGCCGTCTGGCGCGCTCGACCCTCCCTCCGACCTTCAATGCATTGTTCGATGAAAAGGGTCGTATACCTGGCATTCACAACGTTCATATAATAGACTGGAATTTATAAAAACGGGCCCGGAATAGATGACTCTATGTAAGTTTACAAAAAAAAATATTTTCTTCGTGTAAACTGAAATTGAAACTTTAAGAGGGAATGACACCTCATCGCGGTCGGTATGGTAGAACAATTATAGATTCGTCGTTTGGCAAAGTTTCGACGGGATCTGAAGAGCCGTTTCAGAGATTTTTGGGAATCTATAATTGTTCTACCATACCGACCGCGATGAGGTATCATTCCCTCTTAAACGCGTTTTTCTCAAAATGGCATTTCTAAAGTCGGTGACCAAGATTACTCGAAGACTAATGAACCGATCTTCTTGAAATTTTGCAGGCTTATTTAATACATAAAAATGTAGTCTTTAATCGTTCGATTTTTTTTTTCGAAAAAAAAAATGGCCGTTTTATAGCAAAAAAACGGCCGTTTTTTTTCGTTAAAATCGAATCATTAACTTTGACTGTCCGCCATTTTGTGAAAAATGAATATTTTTTAAAATCCTTCGATTAAAGACTAGTTTATACTTATATTTGACTAAATCCATCCGCATTTTTTTTTTTCAGATGATCCACTTCGCCGCAATGTTGGTCACCGCAAACCGTGTATATAAAAACATTATTTCATTGACGGCCATTTGCCACTAAACAATGTAATATTTTTCAATGAAAAAATTACTGAAAGTTCTTCAAGATGTGTTCTTTAAGATGGTATATTGATCGATTAAAAAAGTTTCGTAGTTTTCTTTAAAAAAATTTCATGAAAAAGGCCTTTTTTTGCGCTACAAGTGGGGGTAACGCATTTATCGACACAGGTTTTCCACAGTTTCCCTGTGCCGTCGTGAAAATTACCATACACCAGAAAACGATTAGCTATAGGCAACACCCCAGGGTGGGTTCTCAAGAATTGGAAATGGTGAAGTGACCCGTCGGGGGATGAAAGTCATGTGATCAAAGCCAGAAGGGTGTACCAAGAAACATTGGAGCCTCGTGACATGGATATCTGAAGAAGGAGGAAAGACGAAAAGTGGGAGTACCGTGGGAAACATCTTCGGGAAAATCCTCCACGAATTATCCTTCGATCCTATAAAAACATATCGATTTCTGATTAAATCGAATAACACTCGACTCACGTTCCTGTGACTTTTTCACGATTTGCACAAATTCTACAAAAAAGGCTGCACAGGTGTTTACGAATTGGCGATTCAACGATGTTGCTCGCGCGAGCATCAGGCGTTATGAATTAAAGATCAGCCTCGTTCATTTCCAACCCCTACACTCCCCCTGCCCGTCACCATCTTCCGCCCTTCGCAGCCTCCTGCGTTTCTCCCTTATCCCCCCCCCCCCCGCCCCCGACTTGCCGGGCCTCTACGGCTGCAACGGTGGATTTCCGCGAGTCGAGGACCGCGGTAAGGCAAAAGAGAGCAGTGCGCGGCAGAGAGCGAGGAGGGAGGCAGGAGAGGCGAGCGAGAGGGCCACTGCAACCGTGATCAATGGCGAAAGTCGTATTTTGCGCTCGGCGCGATTAATCAAGTCGACGATGCGTCGTGTAATTATAACGAGAGCGAACTCGCGCCCCGTTTGCTTTACCCCTCCTATCCTCCCCTCCAGCCCCTCCCCGTGCTATATACTCTGGCCGTTCTCGCCCTGCGTTCTCTCGGCTGCAAACCGGAAAAGAGACGCGGGTGGATACCTCGAAATTGCCACGACACAACTTCTCTCCTTCGCTTTTCGCGGTGCAACTCCCGAAGAGAGACGGATGGAAAAAGAGAGAGAGAGAGAGAGAGAGAGAGAGAGAGGGGGAGGGGGGTACGAAATGAGTACGAATCCGCTGGTAACGTTGAACTCCATCTCGAATCTGAATAATTATTTTCTGTCCTAACTTTAGATTTCAGATAGCACGCGCTCTCCAACGCGTTGGTAAAATGTAGGCAAAGTCTGCTGTCATAATTGCAAAATTTATGTACGATATATGCAGATATACGAGGGTGGTTTTTCGTACTGCATTATTTATCGGTCGCCGGGTAATTGATTATTGCACAACCGAGCTGGTGAGCTTTGAAAGCGTTCCAGCGAAGAGACGTGGCTGACTTGCGAAATGATTGCTGCACGAGATCGAATTAGCCTATCGGTAATCTCTGATGGAATAAAAATCGACACAGACCGGCCGGTGCGAGGAAAGTCCAGCTGTGAGCTCTTCTTTGGCGGCATCGATGTACGATACTTGATAACACTTTCCGACGTATGACAGAATGATTTTTCAATGTTTATCCATTTTTTGACGATAAATGACAAAACTGGTGTTCTTTGGTCGAAATCGAGCTTTGGGAGTGTGTCATTTTCGTAAGTTTCAACATTTTTGGAAACTATTGTCTTACGAAAGTGATTGTTTCCGATCATTTTAGTTGCTAAGATCATCTGCACTTGTTGGCCATGCAGCAACGGTGGCACTTTGTTTAACCCTTTCTTGACACCCTCATATTTAGCCGCAGCTTTGACACACTGGGTCAATTTGACCCGAATCCTTCATCCACCTGCCCTTATCAACCCTTCGGTCGGTTTTTATCGAAAAAAATCCGGGATACACTTTGAATATTTCTTAATACGTCTGAATAATTAAAATTCGGAAAATATAACATTAGATTGCCGTGAAGAATTATTGAAAACTTTCAATTTTGGTCAAGTGAGCATTTTAGTTCATGTTCGGTCGGGCCAAAATGACCGAGTGTGTCGAGGAAGGGTTAAATAATAATAGCGTCATCGTTTATGAATATTGTTCAACAATAAAGAAACTTGAACCCAGCAACACTGCGTATTAAGGCGGGATATACATTTTTAGACAGGAAAACAATGAGCAATATTGAGCAATTTTTTAAACTACGAAATAATTATTCTACAACTATCAAACTTTAGGTATACTTTTATAGTATATTTAGTAATACGGAACAATTTTTTTAAATTAATTTATCATCGAAATGACGGAGCTGTCGCTGAGTATCACAGCAAGGTCGCCGCGGGAGTTGCGAATCGGCGTACGGTCTAGCTTCCCGTAGACTTTGATTTGCAAAAAAGTTCAAACATTTTTTTCAGTTAGAACATGTATAGTTTCTATGTGACGGTAATTAAGATGAAGAAAATGCAAATTTGAGAAAATGGTAGGCATTTACGAAAAAAAATCAACATTTCGCGCAACATTTCTTCAAAATGTGGATTAAAAAAAATAGTTTTTTTTTATCCAATTTTTCAAAAACAATTTTCGTCAAGTAGAAGGCACCGATATTATGAATATTTGTACCAAGTTTCAACTCAATTAGCTTAACAGTTTTTGAGTAATCCTGCACGCCAATTTCGATGATGCAGTTTTGAGAAAAACGCGTTTGAAGTTCACGTCCGCTCCGAATCCGAGCGGTGAGGCACAGCGTTGACGGGCTGTAACGTTTGACGTTTTTCGAATTTCGCATTGAAACTTTGAGAAAATATTCTACATATATAGTTCTATCGTTTAAATGGAAAAAAAAGAAATCGATTTATTGATCGTTGTAAATGTATAACCCGCCTTAAGGCCTTAGCCCACTCTAGAGGCCGAAAAAATAGACTTTTTGGAGATTTTTTTTCAGAAAAACTACAAAATAAATCGAGATAACAAAAGACGGTGTTTATCATACATATCAGTGACTGTATACAATAATTTTTTTAAGCGATTTTTTGTATCGGCGGAAAAACGGTTTCAAAGGGTGAAACCACCCCTTCGTATAGGGGTGGTTCACCCCTTAATTTTTTTTTGCAATGTCACTATAGTGGATTTTCATTGCTTTGGATTAGACGAATTTTAGTTTTTGTTTCATTAAAATCGGTGGACTCATTGTGTGTGAAACTGCTATATTACCCCTAGAGATGCTTTTTTTCGAGGGGTGGTTTCACCCCTTAAAACCGTTTTTCCGCCGATAAAAAAATACGTATCGCTTACTTTTCGGTGCTTTATAACATATCCAAATTTCAACAAAATCGAAGGATGTCACCTGAGGGAAGTTCCTTGTCAGACAATTTTCAACCGATCCACTTGAAATGTTGAATATCTCTTGAAAAATACATTGTCTATGAAAGAACGCAGAATTTTTTTACATTGCATAGTTCATGTATTATTAACAATTATCTGACGATTTTTAAGGCAAATTTTTGGAAAGTAATAATGTGAGTCAGATAATCGTTAATAACAAATTAACTATGCAATATAAAAAAAATCCTTCGTACTTCCATAGACAATGTATATTTCAAGATATATTCCACATTTCAAGTGAATCGGTTGAAAATTGTCTGAGTTATGTTTCCGGCCAACTTAAAAGATGCAGTTTTGAGATAAACGCTGCACAGCCGGCATTTTGAAATTAATCGCTTCAAAAAAATTATTGTGTACAGTCACTTATATGCATGATAAACACCCTATTTTGTAATCTCGATGTATTTTGTAGTTTTGCTGGAAAAAAAATCCCCAAAAAGCCTATTTTTTCGGCCTCTGGAGTGGCGCTCCAACCTCCCTTACGGAGGTTGGAGCGGTCGAGTGACCGGATCGCTCCGGATGACCGCGAAGGGTTAAAAAATCCATATTACCCAGTCAGAAAAAAAAATATTAAAAAATTGGGACGTTCGACTATTCCGAAGTCAAAATCCTCCCCAGCCTACCAAACCACCGAGTGAAATACTTCCCGTGCTCGGCGCGGCTATGGACTACGGCACAGACGTTACTCTCGTTACACGAGAAGAAGAGCGGGTTCACGAAGAGCGGAGGGTAGTTGGGGATGTTCGAAATTGACGCAGTTTGATGTTGCCGCACGAAGGAGAGGCGGGAAGCGGAGACGTCGATGAGGAGCGAAGAAAACGATGAACGGGCTATGCATACGATACTTCATCGCCGCGCCTGCTCTCGTCTTTCCGATAAGTCGATGCAAGATTAGAGGGTGGCACATTGTGCTTTGAGGGTTAGCCCTCGACAGTCTTAGCAAGCCCTTATGTTTGCTTCCTTATTCCAAGGGCGTCATGGGCGCCACATAGGTATACGCGTACCGAAGCCAGTAATTACAGGCATGCCTCTAGAGATGGGAACGACGAGGATGAAGCAAAGCGAGGACGCGAGACGCCTGTACACGGGAAAGCAGCCGCTGCGTTACCGCGTAGCTCTTTGAGTTTATCGATTGCCCGGAATTAATAATTGCACGTCAAGCTGTTACAAGACTGCCAAGGTAGACGTAGATGAATACACACATACATACATACATACCGACATAGGAACGGTACATCTTAAAGCCATCATATCCATGGGGTGTTGGATATCGGCACATCTGACTATTTCGAGAACGGTCCTTGACATTTTTTTGTTCACGCCCGACGTTCATTTTCCGTGCAAGACGGTCCTTGATATGACGCTTACATAAATATGCTTACATTTATCCAAAGGTAATTTCGAAGGCATAGGGGCCTGATTAATGTTCAGTATGGGAATAGCAGACTACTATGACGACGGTACTTAAAGTGCAGTGTCTTCAAAATTACCTCCTCTTGTATATATGTATATATACATATCCACATACTTTTATATATTTACACACTTTTGGAGACAAGTACATCATATATATATATATATATATATATATATATATATATATATATATATATATATATATATATATATATATATATATATATATATATATATATATATATATGATGTGCTTGTCTCCAGCAGTGTAGGCTATTCACTTACAGTGACGTTCAGCAACTCATCGCCCCATTGATGACGCCGTGCTCACGTTGCCTAGCCCGGAAACTTCAGCCAAACGATGAGGAGATTAAAATTACACGCGGTAATGCGGTCAGTAGGTCCGAGTAGTGTACTATCCGAAAATAGTATTTTGCAAATCGCAATTAAAAAATTGACAACAATAATAATTCGCGATAATGGTAATATTTATATAAATAATGAAAATTACGAATAATAACAATAATTCACGACAATGATGAGGAATATAATAGTAATTAAAATGTTCAATAATAATTATTATTCTAGATAATGATAAATAATTATTATAATAATAATACAAATTCATAATAATAGTAATAATTCACGATAATGTTAATAATTATAATGATAACAAAAATGTACAATAATAATAATCGTTCACGATGGTGATGATAATAATAATAATAATAATAATTTACAATGATAATTATTATTATCACAATATTACATATCACATAGAGTAATATCTAAATAATATTACATAATGATAAATAAATCATATTAAGTAATATCGTGATTATATCGAATTGTTATCACAATATTTCATATCACACATAATAATAATAATAATGACAATAATAATTATTATTCTAGATAATGATAAATAATAATAATAATAATACAAATTCATAATAATAGTAATAATTCACGATAATGTTAATAATTATAATGATAACAAAAATGTACAATAATAATAATCGTTCACGATGGTGATGATAATAATAATAATAATAATTTACAATGATAATTATTATTATCACAATATTACATATCACATAGAGTAATATCTAAATAATATTACATAATGATAAATAAATCATATTAAGTAATATCGTGATTATATCGAATTGTTATCACAATATTTCATATCACACGAAATAATAATAATAATAATGACAATAATAATAAATTCATTAATAAAAGCCATAATGTATTTTTCAATAACATTTTTTAAATTCGTAACAATTGGTGGTATCGTTCGCAAGCTTCTTTCTTTGCTGAAACTTTGTCGAATAATAAATTCGAGTACTCGATTGATCAATATCGAAATGCGATGAATAAACGTGTGTTTTTTGTACCCAAGAGATGTCAAGTTGGCATTTTTGTTTGTACCGTAGGATCCTTCCCAGCGGATCTTCGAATTCTCTCGTTGACGAATGCGCACAGTGCTTGGAGTGCGTTAGAGGAGGAGCGTGGTATCCTTATACATTTCGACTGGGACGAAGACGATGTCGCGGTCCAAGAGGCGGAGAAGGGAGCGTGTCCCTCGCTCCCGCGAGTATATTAGTTGTCGCCGAGGAAACACTGGCTTTTTGGAAGTCCCTTTTTTCGGGAACACCGGGCCACTGGGCGCTCGTAAGATACTGATCCATGAATCTATGTATATATATATATATATATATATATATATATATATATATATATATATATATATATATATATATGTGTGTGTGTGTGTGTGTGTGGGGGGGGGGGGGGGGGGGTGTTCAGATATACATAGATATATATTTATTTATATTTGTATATTCTATATCGATATAAAACACAGTGTATACGTGTTACGATATCGCGTGTACGATCGGGACCGATAAATTAACCGAGTCGTTCGTATAAATCCTCTCTTCGCTCCTTATAAATTCAGGCCTTTTGCCACAGACGCGCCGGACAGATAGACCCACGCCGTCGATTTTACTAATTTTCTGTCCGTATCCCCTCGACGCCTTGCCATCCCCCCCCCTGCCATCCCTCATCGCTCACCGAAAAAAACTTGGCCGACGAGGTACGTATTTGTGTGTCGTCTCTGACTCCGTATTTTCCTCCGTGTCTCTCTAGGCTCTATGGCTCTTTCGCTCTTTCGGAGGTGAGGACCCACGCTGCTTCGCACACCGGACACAATGAGCTACCCCCTCAAAGCAAAGAAACGGCGAGTTCTCTCGCGCCTTGTTTTTTTCGCCTCCCCCTCTCGCCCCCACTAGCCCTTTTTCCCCTCTTTTTTCTTGTCCCACGTCGCAGTCGTCGTTGGTTTTTTTTTGTTTTTGCAAAGCTCTTTTTTGAGTCATTTTTACTCCCATTCTCGGCGTCTGGTCGTTCTTCCACGCTGAACCACCTCGCGCTCTCCTTCTCGCTCACTTAATCTGTCTTCCTCTTGTTCCTGGCCATGTGGACGCCCTGAGAGGGTGCGTGGGAGAACTCCGAGGTGAATAGTTTCCAAATTCTCTATGGATAAATGTATATATATGTATACATACATACATACATACATACATACATACATACATACATATATATATATATATATATATATATATATATATATATATATATATATATATATATATATATATATACTACCGGCGAAAAGTTTCCGGACAAATTTTCAAAAAATTTCCGGAACGTTTTTTCTTGCCATTCCGCCGATAGTCAACATAAATTAATTCAATAAACGGCATTTTGCAGGGGAGGAATTCTCCTTCATTCCGTTTAAAAAATATTTTTTACCCTTTTTTTAGACACGTACCTTTTTTCGAAAACGACCATTTTTCGCCTTTTTCTGTTTCTTTTCTGGTCGACCCCGTTTACAGACAATTTTTTTAAATGCATTTCTTTGACTAGCATCAAGAAGGGAGAAGCTCAAGCTTCAATTTTGTTTTTTTTAAGCTTCGTGCGATTTTTTTTCTAAAGATATTTTGATTTAAAAAAAAGAGACGATTTGAAAAATAACGTGTAACGCGAAATCGACGGGGATTGAAGGAAAAAATCAGGATAGTAACAAGTTGAATCGGTTTTCGTTGAGTTTTTTCCACTTATTTTCGGTAAAAAATCAGATTATTTAATTATTCCAACTCGAGAACTAAGGGGTTTGTGGTAAAATGTGTGGGTGATAGTTTGTTCGCGTTAGTTCGGGTCTGTTCGGCATTTTTCGAGAAAATCAGGTGTAAGATTAACATGGATCACCCGATATATATTGTGGTTTCAAGAACATTTGATTTTGAGGACTATCGTCCCCATACTACACATTAGGTGAGCCCCAAGGGCTTTGAAGTCACTTCAAGATGAGTGTAAGCATACTTATGTAGAGACCAATCCAGCGATCGTCATGTGCCCAAAAGCAAAAGCTCGTTTTGAAAAAATTCAAGAGCCTTCCTCGAAACCGCCACGTGTTAATAGCCAACGTTGCGTAGATGGAGCGACGGCTTCAAAATCACCTTTCCCCATATATGTGTGGGTGTGTGTGCGCGCGCGCGCATTTATATTTATATACAAAGACAAACTTTCCGTGGTGCCGTGTGTGTCCCGTGTCGGGTGCGTGTATTTGTTCTCTGCGCCTTCGTTTTTTCGGCCCATTAGTGAGGCCCACGTATCAATTTTTCTCGGTGTGCAAAAACCCTGCCTCGTTCCTCCCTGCACCTCCTCTACCGCCTGATTCGACGTATAGTATTGTATACACTCGATGCCACAATGCACGGATCGAAAAAGGACGCCCTCACGCGCGGATGAGAATCGGCGAAAGAGAGAAATGGTGAATGGCTCGAGGGGGAGGCGTAATAAAGAAAGAAAAGGAAAAAATACGTGAGACACGAGACGTTTAGCGATTTTATTCGCGTCATCGCCTCTCACTCCCTGTGAGGTTAGTGCGTATGTATACATTTATATATATATATATATATATATATATATATATATATATATATATATATATATATATATATATATATAGACATTAGGGTGGCGCAAATTTGAGCTCTATTTTTTTCCTTTTTCTCACCATCCAGTTATCTTCTTCAAAGAAAAAAAAATTGTCGCGAAAGCTGCGAGCGGTAAAAAAATATTTAGAGGTCGCTCAAACTTCTCAAAAATGCAAAATGTATTAAAAAATCGATTTTTTTTCTTCCACTTCTCACCCATGGATTTTGCGCGATATAATTTTCAAATTAAATATTTTTTGACCGCTCGCAGCTTCGGCGACAATTTTTATGTTTTCTTCAAAAAGATATTTGGATGGTGAAAAAACGGAAAAAAATTAAGCTCAAATTTTACAGTACGATAAACATTATACTATAATTTTATTATATTTATAATAAATTTATAAATTATTACATCTTAAATATAATCCTTAGTAAGGATCGCACGTGATAAGTAAATATTTAAGTAATATTGACTTATTTAGTATATTTACTATATTTACATCTATATGTATAGATATACATATTTACATATAGATGTATATATTTTTCTTTTTTCAATGTTTAATAGATATAATAACGCGAGAAAGTAACGGATGAATCAAAAGATCAAAGGTTAAAATCTTACATTCTCATAAACGGTCTTATCGCAGTTGCAAAATCGAGGTTCGGCAAACAAAGATTTATAGGCGACTCCTTCTCCCTCTCTATTTCTCTCTCTTTCTCGACACATCGACACACCAGTCACATAAATTCGTTTCGTATTTATTTCGTACGTATACAAGTTGGTGTGTGGCATTAGAAAAATTTCGCGCCGCTATCGAAGTATATTAATAATAATGGGAAAAACCGGTATTCCTCTGATACACGTCCTATTCCCTTGGGTTATACACTATTGTGAGATGCCGTACAACGTTCAAAACACTCGAGCCCAATAAAACATGGGCCGTTCCAAGTTGAGTAGAAGACATTCGTAAATTTTTCCTTACACTTTATTGACACAAGCTTATTAAAGCAAAGTTACGATATTTATGGAAATCGATTAATGATATTGCCAGCACCAATTACTGGTGTCAATTGTATCGAGTTTATAGCGTGTAAGGAAAGTTCTTGGAAACATTTCCGGAGAACGTCAAAATCAATGACCATCCAAACTGAGAGTGTTCCTCTTCGTACGGAAAGACTTATATATATATATATAGACAGACAAGAGCCGATCGCGAGTCTCGGGTCGAGCATAAATTATATTATAATCGAGAATATATCTGAACTCGATAAATTATCGAATTGGTGTTACAATGCTTCAGGCGGAGTGGACGGAAAATAAAAAGTGGGAATTGCCCAAGGTCCGTCTAATCTTTCCCTCTCTCTCTCTCTCTCTCGCTCTCTCTCTCTCTCTCTATCTCTAGCTCAACCGCATACCTTTTCGCGCGATCGCCGAAACTTCGGCGTATCCGACGATTTATATTGTATCAGAAAATCGAAGAAGCAAAAACGACGTCGAGGAAGATCGCCTAATCTTTCACGAGTCCCGGGGATCAAGTGAAGAAAAAAAGGGGGCGCGATCCAAAACTAAATAGCGAAGAAGAAATGAAAAGAATTCCGGAGAAACCGGATTATTTGAATGCATCTATATATATATATATATATATATATATATATATTTGGATGCAGAATGTGAAAATAAAATCGATTTTGATCTCGATCTATGAGCTTCGAAGTTGCCATAACTCGGATATAAATCCTGGCTTGGGGAGACCCGTCTGAGTCACGAGGAACGAAGAGAAGTCTCATTCCTTAATACGAGGCTCGAGGCTTCCGAGCTCCCGTGGCGAAAGACAGCCAAATGAAATATGTCCGGTAATTTTTCTTACTGGAGCGAAAGTTGTGAGGCCCCTGTATCGGTATATTTATGAAGGTACACACATATATATGTATATTTAGCCATATTATTTTACCTGCCGAATTACCCTGTCCTCATTTCGCAACATCGAAGGCGGTGTTTACCTGAGCGACATATATGCAAGAAGTGAGGTTGGACGTGGTAAGGAGTAAGTCAACAGGTCAAAAATCAGAGCACCGAGCAGCGAAGGGATTTCCGAGGGTCGGAGCACTCCGAGTGACCGTAAATGACGAGAAAACGACAATGGGAGAAAATTGGCTGGCTACCGTAGTAGTCCAAAGTCGGGATGGGTCGAAACCATCTTTTAATTGCTCTTGATAATTGGGAGCTGACCGAAGAGGCACTCCGAGCCATTGCTCCCAAATACGGTGGCGAAGCCGTTTTGGGTTTTCGAGGTTGCGCCATCGGCAATGTCTCCGTAAGACTACGAATTGGTTCGAATGAAAAGGGAAAGCGAACCCTTCGGCTGGGATAAAATCTTACGCTGGAATTTCGAAAATCTGGGATGATATATTGCGTCGGGCATTGATACGGCGAAGGATCGTCGATGCCTGTGAAGAGAAAAGAATCTGGACTGTGAAGACGTTAAGGGGTCTTCTCACTTTAGACGCTAAAAAGGATATTTTCGTGAATTTTTGTGATATGTTTATATTATAGATATTTATATAAAAGTTGTTACACTTAATAAATACACTTTCGAAATACATTGAAAAATGTTTTTTTTATCTATTTATGTAACCCAAACAAACTTTGAACGCGTTTTTCTCGAAAGAACGTTTTTCGACGGCTTGTTGATAAAATCGTCGAAAGTACTGAACCGATCCTTATGAAATTTTAATCACATATTCTTTACAACTATAGCTACGGCGCATATCAGGGATTTTTTTTAAATTTTGATATTTACTATTTTTTTGCCAAAAACGGTGAAAAAACACGTTTTTTTTTCGAAAAATGACCGGCGTTTTGTTATTTTTGCATATATAAAAAATCGTATGACGTGCGCTATAGCCATTAACAAACTGAATCTAAAACCGTTGGATTATTTTGTTTCGAATGATCCATCCCCGACATTTCATCAACAGTGCAAACCTGCAATTTTTTAGGACATTTTTTTAACTACCATTTTCGTACATAAATAGTGACTTAAGGGGCTATACCAGTGTGACACTTTCAAAAAATCGATTTTTTGCCTTTTTCGACAGCTTATACTTTCAAGAATATCCTGTAAAAATTTCAAGGCCATATTTCTAATCATTTTATCTTGCAAAAATCGATAGTTGAATCGTTAAACGCGTTTTTTTCGGAATGGGATTTTTCAAATTTGCTGACATTGTAACTCAAAGAGCAATTATCCGATTGACTTGAAATTTGAACTGAGTACTCCTGAATATATTTACTCTACAATGGCGTAGGATATTTTTTATTGGAAGAAAATTGACAATTTGGCATTGAAAAAAACGGCGATTTTATAGGCAAGAAAACATACTTTTTTTCATAACTACGCCATTTTGTTAGATTTTGATATTTTTCGAAAATCCTACCCCATTTTACAGAAAATACCTTCCAGTTTAACGACATTTTTTTCCTTTTTCGGTTTCAGCTACTCAATCGGCCGAAATCATGTCAGCAGTGGAGGAACTTTTTTTTTCGCGCCTCCGAAGGCAGCGCATAAGTCGCTTGGATCTCAATATTTTTCTATGAAAAAATTATGTAATATAGATCGAAAATAGCCAAGTATATTCTTAATTTTCTGAAACATTTAATTGAGTACTTTTCTTCCAAAAAATTCCCAAAAAATACTGAAATTTTCAGCGTTCACACTGATATAGCCGCTTAAATAATTACAATTGTTTTTAATAAATTCCGAAAGTGTATTTATTAAGTGTAACAACTTTCATTTCAATATCTATAATATAAACCTACCAAAAAAATTCATGAAAATAGCCTTCTTCCAGCGTCTAAAGTGAGAAGATCTCTTAAGGGGCCAGTCCACTTTGGAGCCACAGAAAGGCTATTTTCGCGATTTTTTGAGGATTTTATAAAATATATGAATATAAAAGTTGTTGGGCTTGATAAATAAAGTCTTGAAATACATTTTAAAAAAATTTAATTCATTTTTATTCATTTTTAAGTACAAAAACTATAGTTCAACGTAACGCCTCAAAAATGGGTGGGCTAGGTAGCTCCATCACAACTCGGCAACGGCTTGTCTGAAACAAAAAAAATCAATGTCCATTAGATTCAGTATGACGCCAGCTACAAAATGACCCTCGGAAATAAAGTTTCATCAAAAAATAAAAAATGGCAGATGAAAAACGAAAAAAGTACAAAAAAGCGTTTGGTCGCAAAAAAAAGAGTTAAAATCAAAATTTTAAAACCATCGAGGGTCATCTTGTTGCGAATCATGTTTACAATATGTGGTTCAAATTTCAAGAGAATCAATTTATTAGTTTTAGAGATACGATGGACCTAGATTCTGAAAACGTTGTTTCGAGCAAAACGCGTTTGAAATTTACACTATGAAAAGCTCTTACCTAAACTCAATCGGCAATTCCTGCACCGTAAAAAATCTCTTCTGATTGCTCATCATCGTCGATTTCTTCAAGTCTTGCTTGCTTTCGATTTTTTTAAATTTTCAAAGTGGACTGACCCCTTGAAACGAAGGGGTTCTCCGGAATCGGTAATGCGAGAAGGCTCCAACGTTGAAGATCCTATTCAGAGAGTCTCCTGAACAAATGCTCTGTGTTGTTTCTATATTTTTTTTAGCTCCGAGTGCAGCAAACTGCATCGTCGAAACGTCTCGAAGCTTCTCAATCCCCGGAAGCTCGATCGCTTGTCTGTTCGGTGTCACAGCTGGAGCCGAATGACGTCTCGGAGGCGAGCTCGCCTTCTTGTCTCAATCGCACCAAGTGCTTTGTGGCTTTGACGATGTGATCAGTATGTCGAAAGAGCAATCGACAGGATCGCCTGGATCCGTTTGATGGTTTTGGAACGACATCTCGTCATATTCGAGGCCCCTCAATCCGATCCTTCTGGCTGTCATTGTTGTCCGGAGGGACAACTCATCGTGGAGGACTAGCCCAAACAGAGCCACCGTAATGGCTTTCGATAAACTATCGATTCGGGGTGCCCGATGGCTCCGTTGCGATCAACGTCGAGGGTCTTCGGAGCCAAGCCATTGCCAAGACTGTGGGGAATACGCGGGCATCATGTGTGCCCGATATATAGACGTGCTGCATACATATGTATGGATACAGGTACATCGAGGGAAGGTGAAAGATGTGCGAGCCGCGCCCAGCCGTATGCCCGCTCGTAAAATAAATCGGTGACATCCTGGGAGGCTGGTAGGCGATTTGTGTGACGGGACATGCCTCGCGATCAGGCCACCGGTATAAAGACGTCACGATCCCGAGACAAGAGTATGGAGCCGCGCGAGCAAGTGATCCCCGATCTTCACTACCGTGAGGTTTTCTCTCGACGCTCGCCAGCACGCGGTATACACGAGGATCACGCTGGTTGCCTGGCTGCGTGTGCGTGCACATCGGCAAATTCATTTGTCAGGCAGACGCGACCGATCGGGAGAACGAGAGAGACCCTGTTGGATCGACAGTGTGCGTCTCTCCAGAGACTGCGGGGCTTCCTCGTGCTCCGTGCCAAATGATAGCCACCGCTATGACCAATTTGTCGAAGGGATCTTCGGAATATGAATCGCGACACTCGCACACTGAGAAAAAAATCATTGATCCAATATCATTGGTGTTTCATATCCAAAATGATCGGATTTATTCGTCCAAACGAAACGCTATTGCATTCAATGACATCATAAAATTGAAAGTTTTTTTTCATTCAAAAGATATATTGTTAGCCGAGAACAATATATTATTGAAACTATCTAAAAATTATCGCGAAAAAATTGTATAGTTTTGAATGCAATTTCTGCAACGGATGAAAAAAGCGTTTGAATTCATAACATATGGTGATTCGAGGACACAAGAAAAATTGAAATTCGCTCGTTTCATTCAGATAACATTTTTATTGAGTAAATATGTTATTTTATTGATTTCGCCATATCCGATATTGATTTTTAAGTACTTTATTCGTTAAAATATTAATATTTTATTTTTGTTGAAAAATGTTAGGCGAAGGTCTGAATTGGTTAAAAAATAATGCGAAAGTGAAATTTGTTTCTTGCCGAGCGCCGAGCGCCATGGCCGAGTGCCACCAAAATTATAGGTGTGAGGAAACCCGTAGTTCTCGGAGTAACCGCTAGAAGCCGCACGCGCGCTCGTTTCTCGTGAGCGTAGCGCGAATCGAAAATCTACTTAAATGCTGGAGAAAGTCTAAAGAGTATCGCTTTTTGGCCTCTGGCTAAGGTCAGAGTGTAGTATCTGTTCTAATCAGTTAAATATCTGATATTCCCTCCATGAATATTCGATTGGATATCTGATATTCTCTCCCTTTATCGGGGATGATCATTCTAATGCTCATTTTTTATTTAAGATTTAAAACAAATTGAAAAACTTACGTCCCATGGCATATTCCTTTCGATGTAGTCAAGAAATAATTAATTGTATTGATCATATTTTTGCACGAAATAAAAAATGTTTGTAGCAACCGCTTAATTATTTCATCCAATAGATCTACGGATTGTATATAGAATGATTTCAATAGAATCTAATTTTATTTAAAGGATAATGTAGATATTCAGATAACAGAAGAGCTTTTTCAAATAAAATAATATGTTATTCAAATCAATCACATTTTCCAATATTTTATAGTATTGTAACAATCTCATATATCGGTGGCACTCCGCAGCAGCACATTTATTTGGATCAACCAATATATTTTTTTGACTCAATTGGTTTTTTTTTCTCAGTGTACCAAATAATGAGACTCTATACAACCGAGACGCGAATCTCTTTGTTATTGATTTTGGCTGATCGATCATCGGTGTAACTAATATCTTGGGGAACCGATGTGACGCAGAGCCGAACTTGTTGGTGGGCAATTTTAAAGAATGACGTGGGTTTGAAAATTTAGAAAAATCAAGGCAGGTAATAAAGGATGCTCTGGACATTGCGGCTGCGGCAGCATCGTTTTTCTCAAAACACTATTTTTGAAGTCAGTGGACACGATTTCTCAAAAACGAATGCACCGATCTTAATGAAATTTTTCACACTTTTTCAAAATAGCATTGACTAGTGATTGAACGATGGTTTTTTTCGATTACAACTAATTTTATAAGTCTATACGTAGTGTAAAATTTACTAAAAATTGAACGATTTTGCATACAACTTTACTGAAATTTCAAATTTCAATTTTTTAAAAATTCCTTCGTTCAATCATGAGCTATGCTTATTTACTAACAGAAAATAAATTGGTTTTTTAATTTCAGATAAAGCTATCTTGAGTTATCCTGACCTCCACGAGGACACTTTTTTTCAGGAGTCTCCGGAAACCAGGTCCCATCGACTGAATTTCACGAGTTTTTTGATAATTTTTTTTTATACATTGTTGAAATGTTTCTCCTTTTTTGTGCTTAAAATTTTGAATAAAATAATTTATATATTATATCTGTTTTTAAATCGAGAATATATGCTTTCTTTGGCTTCGAAACCCACTTAACCCCTTAATGGAGGCTTCGACCGAATGGCAGGACCACTGCGAGACACACTGACGATTTTTCTGTATCGTGCATCTTTGCGGAATACAAATGTCAACATGTATTTGTAGCAGGATTACGAATAGGGTGGTGGATGTGTATGTGAACAGCACAGAAATAAAAAACGTATTCGGAATAGCGATGTTTGCTGCGAAGCCTGCTGAACGCATCTGCATGAGCTTAAGGGCCAAAGAAGAGGTACGTCTTGAATGTTTGGAGGATAATGGGATGACGAGGTCGGGAAATTTACACGCGATCCATAGACAGTCAGGCCAAGTTTGAGTTTTTTAATTGAACAATATTGACGGGCAATGAAGTTATTATTATTTGAACAAAGTGCCGCCCTTGCCGCATGGCCAATCGATAAAGATGGTTCTGGCAACTAGTTTGATTCGGGATGAAAAATAACGAAATTTACTTTTAATATAATAATACAACTTTCGTATAGCCGGATACATTTTTGAAATTTTGACAATTAGGGATATGGTAAACTGTACAAAAAACGATTGATTTTCGATGAAAAAAACAACTTTAGTCAATTGCTGTCAACAAATGAACGAACACATCAAAAAATCATCCGGTCACACGATGGATAATGATATAAGCTATGCTCTGTCCGAATTTGAAGTGAATGGAACAAATAGATTATGAGATACTTTTTGAGATTTTGAAATACTTTTTAAGATTTTGAGATAATTTCTGAGATTGTGAAAAACTTTTTGAGATTTTGAGATACTTTTTGAAATTTTTCGATTTTCAAATACGTTTGGAAATGTTGAGATACTTTATGAGATTTCGAGGTACTTTTTGAGACTTTTAAGATACTTTTTGAGATTTTGAGATATTTTTTGAGATGTTGAGATATTTTTTGAGATTTTTTAGATAATTTTTGAGATATTTTTTGAGATTTTTTACATACTTTGTGAGATATTTTTTGTGCATTTGAGATACGTTTTGCGATTTCAATGAAACATAGTTCTGAGAAAAACGCAAAAGAAAAAAGTGTAAATCACAGCGGGGCGGTCCGTCAGAGTACTGGGGGCGATCTGGCCTTCCACAAAATCGTCACAACTCGGTAAATTTCAGGAATTTTTACAAAACCTCTGCTACGAATAAAAGTCAACACCCTAGGCTATAAAACTGTGCAATAAAAAAATCGTATTTTCGGAATTTCAAGTGTATGCAGGCCCCCTAACGTGTACTGATCAAGTCCGCCGAAGAAGTGCTTCGAATCAACAAAAGTGATAAATCAATTGTGCGTCCACTCGCACTTTTTTTTTACGTTGATTGGAATAGATCACAAAATACTTTGAATCAGCTGTATTGTCTCGCATCAACGCAGAACATTCCACAGCAACAACGGTTTCAAAATATTCCCTTCCCCTTATATATGAAATCATCTCAGGTAGTTCTTCCTACGCGTTAGCCAAACAAGCAACCACACCCGAACCGCGGACAATGGTCACATCGCATTTTGCCGCCCGCACCACTCTCTCTTTCACTCTCTATCTCTCTCTCTATCTATCTATCTCTCTCTCTTTTTCCCCACCATGATTTTTTCTCTGCCTCTCCACTTGAATTATGTGTTATATGGCCTCGATCGTTTAACTATCGCTCGAAGCCACGATCTCCGATCACCGATATACATGCACTCCCGAATATATCCGTGTTTACGGGACGTACGTGTGCGAGCTGGACAAACCGAGTGAAATCAAATAAAGAAAGGAAGGAAAAATAAAAAAAGAAGGGAAGAAGTAAAAAAAAGTCAAAAGTCACAAAAGATCGAGAGAGGATCACCCGCAGTGCAGGTAGATCGTAACTGTGTACTACATATATATATAGCGTATATCTGAACACCACTGTATCGAAGAAAAACCTGTTGATCGGTCCATAAGGCTATGCGGATGAAAGTATACCGCTCGAAAGGATTTCGATGAGATCTCGATGGAAATAAACAATTTTATCCCCCACCCTATGTTGCTTAGCTCTGTACCCACTCTATATATATATATATATATATATATATATATATATATATATGGGTATTTATGCATAAGTACATAATGTTGTATGTATGTATACAGGGTGTCCTGTTATGAAAGGATAATCCTGCATCTGTCGAAAGGTCAGATCATATCCCACCACATGCTGGAATTTCAGTTTAGTGAAAGTCCCACGATTCTCGAGATTTTGGGCATTATGTTATTTAAAAAAAAACATCTGCTTTTGGTTTTTCGCATGCCATTTCTACAAATGATATGAATCGATAATAACTCAACAACTTTTTAAAGTAATTGGCACGATATGCGTTGTAGATTTTTTGACACCGCAAGCTATCAAAGTCAGATGTTCCAATTGGTTTGTATAAAATTCTGCATAAGATCTTTTTCCATAAAGTTTCCTTAACAAAATGGATAAACAAGAGTATTTTTTTTAAAGCCGGGTCAAGAAAAGTTATCGTTTGTGGAAATGGCATGCGAAATACCAAAAGCAGATGATTTTCATCTCGAAAACCGTGGGACTTTTACTAAACTGAAATTCCGGCATGTAGTAGGATATGATCTGAGCTATCGACAGTTGCAGGAGTATTCATTCATAAGAGGACACCCAGTATATATATATATATATATATATATATATATATATATATATATATATACACTCACATGTTTATATATATCCGTATCGTCATAATATATCGAGGTAATATTATCGTGTGGTCTCCTACAAAAGCTATATTAAGTGAAGACGTCTCGGTAACTGCCCGTATGGGGCACTGGTCAAACGATCAACCGGAGAGAATCGCGGGTAAATTTAAATTGACATAACTAATAATAATCGGACGATTCGGGCACGAGGGATCGTAAATTTTTCCATTCCTCGCCCGCATCCAATGCTTTTTCTTATACCCGTCATTTGAGTCCGTGTATACGTATATATTTATTTGTACACGTAACTCAAATGACGGACGAGCCGTACCGAAGGGGAGACGATATCAATTTAAATGTTCCTCCCCTATCGTCTCCGCGGATGTCGCGACCTCTCAGCGCGCTGCTTTTTATCCACGATTTTGTGAACGCGGAGAAGCAAAAAAAGTGAAAACTGTCCCTTGAACTTTTTGTCCGTTTTTTTTGTAGACGAGAGCGCGCGTCTATTTCGATAAATTTAAGGTATGCTAAGAGGGCCATCAGTGTGACGAATAAAAAAATCTATTTTTGCATTTTCTCAGAGTATACATATTCAAGAATGTGTGAAAAAATGTCGAGTTGAAGTATTGAAATTCGACCAAGCTGCAGACGATTTAGTGAGAGCAGGTAGCGCAACGATTTACGTATAATAAAAGCTTCAATCGAGATTTTCTAAAAACGACTTTTTTCGATCCGGCTGGAATTATAACTGTAGCTATTTTGAAGAACAAAAATTTCCGTAATTGCAGTAGCTTCCGTTCTACGTCGCCGTTTTTTTGTTATTTGGTATTTTCAAAGTCTCCGAATATAAGCAAACATTTCTCCAAAATTGCACTTTTTTTTCAACACCCGCCAATTCGTAATGTTTTTTGAAAGACGACTGACTACAACGAGAACCGCATTTATAGGGTGTCTCAAAATAACCTGACATTTTAATTTATTAAGGTCTTAGGCCATAGTAACGGGTATCAAATCATGTGCGAATTTAGCAATTTTTTTTTGTATGAAAAAGTTATTCACTCATGAAATTAATTACACATCTATTTAGTATGAATATCAAGCTGTTCGATTTATTTTTTATTTCGATGTACAAAATGGCCGACTACTCGAAACTTCTCGAAACAACTTTTTTCCAATTGGCGTGACAAATAACTTCAACAATTTTCACTCGATTTACTTCAAATTTAAAAGTTTTGTTCCTAATTGCATTTCGCAGAAAAGTACGTACGGAATTTCTGATTATTGAAAACTTTTCATTTTATTAGCAGTTTATGGGCAGTCATAACGAAATTTTTCACTGAAAATTCATTTCTTAAGTTCAAATACCCACCACTTTTCAATGAAACAATATTTTTCAAATTCCGTACGTACTTCTCTAGGTATTGTAATGTAGATTGACGAGAATTTTTGTTTTTTGTTCTAGGTAAAAAATTGCGGATGCCAATTGGCACGCCGCGGAGCGGCTAAAAAAATATAAAAAAAGAAAATATTAGTAGTCGGCCTTTTTGTACAACGAAAAAAAAAAACATTCTAACAGCTTGATATTCATACTAAATAGATGTGTAATTAATTTTATGAGTGAATCACTTTTTCAAACGAAAAAAAAGTTAAGTTCGCACATTATTTTACACCCGTTACTGTGGCCTAAGGCCGTAATAAAACGTATGATTTTTTTGAAAAGTACGAATATATTAATCTTAATATAAGGTACAAACATGGAGGTTGTGTGGAACACATTTTGAGACACCCTTTGTATATATAATAAAACTGGGTGTAGTTCCGAAAAGCCCATACCGCTTTTTTTCTTTGAAATTTTGTGTACTTATGTATTTTGACTTGCTGAACACGGAAAGATAATTAAAATTGGCGCAAATTTTATTTTCGAGATAAACACTGAAAAAAACGGATTTTTATAGTTTTTTAAATTTTATTTTTACAAATGTTGATCGTAGAGAAAAATGTTTTCTACGAAAGTTGTAGCCCATAAAAAGACTGATAATTTATGTTCTATACAAGTATTGTCTTAAATCATTATTTTCCAGGAAAATGGCATAATACTCCAATGAGTATATTTTGCTAAACTCTATTAGTTTCGATGTTATCCAAGGTGCCCAATCAACCCACCCCAGTGATCTACGCACCCCACGATTCCACGCACCCATCCGAGGTGCCCTCCGCCCACCCCAGTGTTCTACGATCCCCACGATTTCACGCACCGATACAAGGTGCCCAAGAAACCCACCCCAGTGTTCTATGCACCCCGCGATTCCACGGATCCATCCGCAGTGCCCTCCGCCCACCCCAGTGTTCTACGCACCCCGCGATTCCACACACCCATCCGAGGTGCCCTGCGCCCACGCCAGTGTTCTACGCACCCCACTATTCCATGTACCCATCCAAGGTGTCCAACAAACCCACCCCAGTGTTCTACGCACCCCGCGAATCCACGTATCCATCCGAGGTGCCCTCCGTCCAGCCCAGTGTTCTACGCACCCCGCGATTCCACACACCCATCCGAGGTCCCCTGCGCTCACCCCAGTGAACTACACACCTCACAATTCAACATACCCGAGTTTGATCGGGTTTGTTTTGATTGATGTTTGTTTTATTTGGGTTCATTTGGACCCATATCCAGTAAAGTATGTAAGTAGATAATATCGAAACTAATGGAGTTTAGCGAAATATACTTATTGGAGCATTATCCCATTTTCTTAGAAAATAATGATTTAAGACAAAATTTGTATGGAACATAAATTATCAGTCTTTTGATGGGCTACAACTTTCGTAAAAGACATTTTCCTCTACGATCGACATTTGTTAAAATACAATTTAAAAAACTACAAAAAAACGTTCTTTTTTCAGTTTTTATCTTAAAAATCAAATTTGCGCCAATTTTGATTGTTATTTTCATGTTCAGCGAGTCAAAATACATAAGTATACAAAATTTCAAGGAAAAAAGCGGTATGGGCTTTTCGGAACTTTATCCATAAAATTTTCTTTTTTTTATGTTTCAGCCCAACCATTGTCAAGTTATCGATCCTGCCGTTGAACCCCTTTTATTCCACAGAGCCTCTATTAAATCCCAATAACGTTGTCAATTCTTAATATTTTAAAATAAAATTTCACTCGAAATAGGTTCAATGTATGCTTAACAACACACCTTCTTTCCAAATCCCAAATAAATCATCCGGAAGACCAAAAAAATCGGAAAACTCCCTTTTAAGGGAGGAAACAGTGGTGTCCTCCCTTAAGATACCTCGTGACTTGTACATTTGTATACACTCGTACATATATTTTTATTCTTTCTTCAGAGTCCTAACTCATTCGCTCCAGAACGTAGAAAGATGAAGAAGTGCGCGTACACACACGTGAATTTATAGTGCGATGGAAAATGTTCACCCGGCCGCGTAACCATCTTGTTCTTACTCTCGAGGATTTTCTTCCCGGCAGCTACGTCGTTCCTGCATTATTCGGAAATTTATAACCCTCGGAACGAAGGGTAAAAAAGAAAGGGAAAGAAATGCTTTAGTTTCTTCCCCTGCTCCGCGGTCTTTCGGAGAGGGGGAAGGAGCCGGGAGGGGGGCGCCTATTCAATATTACCTGTAAGCCTGGCGAAAGAGTGCAGCGACGTGAGATTCACGGAGGATCTATATATCATGACGGAAAAGAGATCGCGCCGATGGTGGGCTGTACTCTCGCGTCCCCTTTCATACGCACGCAGCCTTCTTTCCATGCTACATTATAACGGACTTGAATATCGTAATAGATACACACACGTTTCTATATATATATATATATATATATATATATATATATATATATATATATATATATATATATATATATATATATATATATATATATATAGGCAAACGCGTGTATATCAAAAATTACCGTGGCGAAGAAAAGCGCACGGAGTTTTATCTCTTCTCAGCGCTTCAGCCGTGCGTTCGTCGGAGCTCTCGCGATGCACAACACTTTGTGTAGTCCGCGCATCGTGGAAGGAGAACGAAGGAGATCCGCGTGTCGGAAGATTTTCCCTCGAGCCTGAAAGACACCGCGCTGCACATACACCCTTCCGTTTCAGACGTACGGGCTGTTCTGCGCGAGAGCATACCGTAAAATGGGGTTACTTTAAGGGGCTATATACAGTCAGGAGGCCCAAAACGATCGATTTTTCAAGAATTTTTCTTGAGAACCCAGGTAGGGAATCAAAAGATCTGGGCCAGGTTTCATTGCATCGTTTGGAGCAGCCTGGAACCAAGACTGGCTGCTTAGCCTAAACTCAGGGTTATTTCAAGCTTTATTCAGCCAGTGAATTTTAAGGCTAAAAAATCAAGGCTGTATGTAGGCTTGTTTCAGGTTGTGATAAAATAAAATAAATTTTAAATAATATTTTTTCTGTACTTTTATGAAAAAAAAAATGTGCAATAAATTTGTCGGGTGCGAAGGCACGAAAAATGAAAGCGAAGGAGGCAGCTCAGAACATTTAAACATATTCTCTTATCGATATTTATGAGGTACACAAAAAAGTTTTTTTCTCGTCACACACACACATTTCGTATATACTCACTCTCTGGAGTTTGCGTACACTCTGTGTATTACGTGTCCCATAAACAATAAATAAAATAAAGTATTGTGTTTAAAATATTTTTATATATATTTTATAACAAATAATATTATGAATAATAAATATTTATAATAAATAAAATGAATTCTTTACAAATTTATTAAATTTACCCCAATGTAGAATATAGAAAACTAAAAACAGGCCTCATATAGCCTCGAAAAGAGTTTGGGATAAGCCTGGTCATAAATGCTCGTGAAGGCTTCATTAAGGCTCTTTTTGAACCTTGTTGTTTCGTCATTTCAGACTTAGTACACGCTTTTCTACCAGCCTTTGGTCAAGCCTGTGTGCAACACCCTGAAACCGCGTTATCATTTAGGGGTTCAGCTAGGCCTGAAATCAGGCTGGTGCTCAGCCTGAATTAAAAAATGTGAGCCTTGTTTCAGAGCTTGGCGAGCCCTTTTTTCATCGTCAATTCCTACCTGGGAAGACCTTTAAATCTATTAACGTAAAAATTTGTACACATATTATGGTAACTTTTAACTGTATTTTGACATTTTTTATTTGTAAACATAATTATTTTGAACGCTGCTATAGCTGATCTCCGGGAGCACCTCCGAAAAAAGGCTTCTTGCGGTGAATACGATATCTCTGGACTGGATCATCTAAAATGAAAAAACCAAAAATATTTCGTTAATATAATGGATTATCTTGTAACTGATCGAAGGAATAAGCAAAATAAGAATTTTTGACAAAATGGCGGCTTCTAAAAAAATCAATTTTTGACAAAAATGTAGGCCTTAGATTGTTTATAAAATGGGAAATATTTATCGGTGAGAAAAAACCTTCGATTGAATACTAAAAAAAATACTTGAAAATATTGTGTTAAAATTTGAGGCTGATCGGTTCAGCCGTTTCCGAGAAATCTTGCTCACCGACTTTAAAACACACAGTTTTGAGAAAAACGCGTTTAAAGTTTCAAAAGCACTTTCGACCGCTCTGACACATCATTACAAATGTGTGTAACTTCGAGAATATTCGCTGGATTGACAAGAAATTTTCCGTGTGTGTACTTAAAAATATGCGCGTTACGAAAATTAAATTTAAAAAATCGATTTTTCGAAAATTTCAACTGTATATAACCCCCTCAAGGGAAACACCACTCTAGCGGCAGAAAATAAGGCCTAATTTGACAATTTATTTTGGGAGTATGAAAAAAGGAATGGGATTTCTTTTGAGAGGGTTTATTTACCACATAGTGAAGTATAACAAATTTATTATCATTTTCATACAAAATTAAATAAGAATAAAACTAATAATTTCTTTCAAGACCGCTTTATTATTTTATTTTTGGTGATAAAACGCGAAGACTTTCTTGTCAACCTAATAAATTCACTTTTCGTGGCAGGTAACCGTTTTTTCTAAAAAAAAGTTTACGCGCAGGCGTTCTAAAGAAGTTTAGTTTTGGCCAAATTTTTACTTATATTCTGTTAATTGAAAAATACGAAATTTCAAAAAACAAAAACGGATACGTACTACGAAAGATACTGCAGTTCCGAAACTTTTTTATTTTTAAAATTGAAAATCGGTCAATTATAGCCAGAGTTTTGATACTGGCCAGGTCGAGAAAAGTCAATTTTCAATATTTCATTTTGAAATTGCTGTCACATATCCTTGAATATGTATTTTTTGAGAAAATGCAAAAAAGGTGATTCGTTTGACCCACCACAGTGGTGTCTTGCCCTAACTCCATTGCATTATATCATTAAGGGTCTCCATGAGCTTGCAATTGCAAAAATACGATTTTTTATTGTACAGTTTTATAGCCTAGGATCTTAAATTTAACTTTCGACAAAGATTTTGTAAAAATCCCGAAAACTGATCAAGTTATGAGGATTTTTGTAAAGCGTCAGATCTTCCTTTTGCGTTTTCCTCGAAACGGAGTCGTATCGCAAAATCTATTCGTCCGATTCACTTCAAACTCGAACGGAGTATAATTTGCAACATTTTTCATCGTACGACTCAATGAGTTTTTTTATGTTTATCCACTTGTTAGAAACAAATGATCAAAGTTGTTTTTTTATGTCGAAAATTCATTTCTGCCTTACAGCTTGCCATTTTCGTAATTTTCAAATTTCCCAAATACTTTCCAGTCATACGAAAGTTTTATTATTATACCAAAACTACATTTCTTATTTTTTTATTTATTTTATCACCCTGGTTGCCATAACCACCCGCTCCGATTGGCCATGCAGCCACCCTTCGTTCAAAGCATTCGAACCCTTCGTTCAAACAATAATGACTCCATTGTTGATCAATATTTTCACTAAATAAAACTCAAACTTGACAGGACCATCAAGTGTCCCCAAAATGCCTCCTCGTCATGCCAAAACTGTCATCCCAAAAATCATTGAAAATCGACCTGTTTTTTGGGTTCCAAGCTTACGGAGCTTGGAGCTGGGGCGATAATTTCGACGCGCATTGTGACTTGAACGCTCTATCGCGCCGGACGCCATAAATTTTCAAGTGTCTCTGCGTGCCCATCGCCAGGAAAAGACCGTCGAAAGAGCGAGGGGGAGGCTAAACCCAAAAAGTTTTTCATTCAAAAGGTCCCGAAAGGCGGAAAGGCGAGAGAAAGAGATAGCGACGGACGCGAAAGAAAGACCGAGACACACGAGCCAATGCGCGAGAAGGATGGAATTAACGAGCCCATGCGGTACAGAGCGAGGAGAAATTACAGACATCCAGTTCCCATGAATTATGCATGAAAGCTTCGATTCGCGGATTAAGGGCGAGAGAGACGTAACACCGGATCCAACGTACGAGAATCTCTCATCTATTCTTTGTCGAAGGAGAAACGGAGAATGAGAGCAGGACACAGAGAAACTGTGGAGAAGGAAGAGGGAAAACGCCAAGTTATAACCCGCGACGTTGTCCCCGTGGCGAATTGCGAGAAGAATTCATACACTCGTAATACACCGGTGGCTGTACAGAACCGTAGAGATTCAGTCTCGCCGTACCGCTACGGATACGGATCATAATGTCGTCAAAAGGGACGTGAAAATCCATGCAAGAATGACCAGCCAGCGAGATCCAGTTCTATCTAACAAACGGTTATCAGAGACCTTTTTCTCATATATATATATATATATATATATATATATATATATATATATATATATATATATATATATATACAGATCGTTAGTTTTGTGTACAGGATGGTCCCAGAACTCGAATGTCTTCAAAATCACCTTTTGCTATGTACAAATATATATATATATATATATATATATATATATTAGGGTGATTCGTTTCAGGGCAACTTTTTTTTGCCCCATCGTGCCCGAAAACCTTTAGTTGGTACCCAAAAACGAAGTTTCGTGAAAGGGGGGTGTTGTCAAAAAATATTTAGAGGTCGCGAATCAAAATTGAAGGTTTCGCATTTGATTAACAATGAAAAAAATGTTTTTCTCATTATTAGTGTTACCATTCCGCGAATTTTGATATCGTAGTATTTTCCAAGTGGGTTCTCATAGGAAATATGATACTCCACAATAAAGTTCATTGAGCCATGGCCGTAAATTCAACCGTTTCAGCGGTATCATTATTTCAAGTGAATATTGTGCGAAAATATCTATTCAAGCGGCTGTAACGCCTAAGCTATCAGATATGTCGAAAAAAATTCAGATGAGAACTTTGTAAAGAAAGTAATTTTCTACAAAAAAGTCTTATAAGCCGAGCCCGTAAATTCAACTCTTTCTCAGCTATAGGTGGATGAAGGAAAATAAATAATTTTTTTTTTGTCGAAAAAAATCTATTTATCAATAGATAATAGAGTAATAGAAATATAGTAAATATATACAATAGAAATGTAGTAAAATAAATAGATGTTTTTTAAACAAAAAAAAATCTATTTTTATATATATGTATGAGGTATTCCACATGAATCCGGTGGACTTTTTCCTTGACTCCCGCCAATTTGATGTAAAAAAATCCGATTCAATTGACTCTAAAAGACACCCTGATTTTTTTTACATTTTTCGAAACACTTGGTGAAAAAAAATGTCTCCGAAAAAAAACGCCCCGATTTAAAAATGTGAAAAAATTCCCAACAATGCGTGATTATACGTGAAAATTTTCACGCTATTACCTGCAGTGGAAGTATGATTTTTACTGTGCTTTCTGAGCGATTAACGTTAAAAAAAATCCGAAAAATTCAAGAACCGCTTACTTCGGGTGGATACTTAAATATTTTGGTACCCACAATGAATTTTTTTGAGCGAAGGGCCGGCAACCTTATACATTATTTCTTTTCTTAACTTTTGTATCGAATACAAGTTTTTAAATATTTGTAGTTTGAGTACACATTAGCAAAGAATAATCAACAATGAATATTACATGACTCAAAAACGTTTGCAGATTATTCTTATTTTAGTGTTGATAATTATTTGTTACCGTGCCCTCGAGCTACAAATAATAAAAAAGTTTGATTCAAGCAAACTTCAAAGATAATAAAATAACCTTTATTTCAAAGACGATAAAGTAAGTATAATTATTAGACTTGCGGACTTTTCGACACCTAATTGAAAAATGTTTGCATATTATTTTCATTTCATTGTTGATAATTCTTTGTTTCTGTGTCCTAAAACTACAAATAATAAAATGTCTAATTCCATACAACAGTTTTTTTAAATAAATTTTTGAATTCGCCTACCGCAGTTACAAAAAATCATAATCATTTCTCGAAAATGGTTCACCTTTGCATAAAGCATTACTAAGTTATTCGATAGTGGAAAACATGTTCTGAAACCCTTTCACGGGATCGTGACCAATAACCAGTAGCCCTGTATATTGACTTACAAAATACACGCTTCCATAAATAATGCACAGTCGTCTGGGGACGTTAACCCAATCTTCGAGCGACTCCATTCTATCCTGCAACAAATATAGTACAAATTCTCGCCCTCGGAAGCCAAGAAAATATGCACAACGAGCGCTCCGCATTATTATCCCGGGAATAAAGTACATTCCATCTCGAATTTAAAATTTTTGTCAACTCTATGTGTACGCGGGTACCTGCTGTTATTCGCGTTCAAGAATCCTCGTGCATTAGAACATGGGCGAAGTGAGCACCGATGCGTTCAATCACGCTCGTATGTTATCGCTCGAGGGAGGTTTTCTCATTCGGCAACGAGAAGAATCCGCCATCAGGATGATTCGATCCATTGTGTCTGCTAGCATCGCGAAATGTGCTCCTCAATGGAAACGTCAAAAATAAATGTTCCACTTGAATATATATATATATATATATATATATATATATATATATATATGTATGAGGTATTCCAAGTGTTTTCGAACGGCCTAAAAGCCTGACATTCTTCAATCTTTTGCAACGTTGTTGCTGTTTTTGTATCATATATTTTGAGTACGTAGCATTTGTTTCAGATTTTTATCCGCTTGTTAACTCGGCTACCTCAGAGACGCGATTTTTCACGTGCTAAAATTTCAAATGATCGTATCATAGTGATCTTCCCGTCGTACGAAAAAATGTACTCTACAAAAAATATGCATTTTCCTATGAACTATTTTGAAAAAAAAATTCACAATTTTCCAAGTACCACAACACTAAAAAAAAAAGAAAAATCTTTCATTTGTTAAGTTTTTAACCCCAATGACTAAGTTGATCCTGCTGAGATTTACACTGAATTTTCTTTTGTTAGTGTAAAACGACATGTGTAAGTTTCATTCTGGGCTGGGCTTGCGTTTAGTTAATATTGTCGTCTTAAATTTAATGGGAAATTGTTTTTGCTGAATAACTCGGCGATTTGCAATTTTTAAGTAAAAATGGTAACCACTAAACTTGTAGGCAATCGAGTGCTTCACAACTTTGCTCATTACAGTTTTTTCTCTACCATCGATATTTTTCGAATTAAACCTGTAAAAACGGCTATTGCATTATCTCGTTTATTTTTAACTTTGGGGCATAAACAAACATGAACAAACTTGTAGAGCCTGAAATTTTTGACAATTTTTGTTCCCACCGTTTTTTTCTTAGAATTAATATTTAAGGTCGTACGTCAACGGTAAAAAAAAACGAGAAGCGTGAAAATATTATTTCGCGAACCATTCGCTCCTTTCTTTTTATATACACACACATAAGAATAAAATTCAATTTGTGTGCATAATCGTGGGATTCAAGTGATTAGTAGTTACAATTATATACACAGGAAAAAAAGTCACTGGAAGAACGAACGTGTTCATTAATCAACAAAATATTGAGAAGAAACACTTAAATATTGTTTTTTTTTTCTTACAGATTAAGATCGATATAACTTTAACCCCCGAATACGAATTCACCATTCAATTTCCTCAAAACACATTTTTCGCGTTTCGCCGGCGAAAATTCGAACTTTTGACAAAAACTCCATGATATTTGTAATAGGTTGAAAATTTTCGATCGGACAGATCATTCAAATCGTATAAAAGTCGAAAAAAAATTCGACGCTTGGGGCCATTTTTTTCATGGTCGTCAAGGTCTGACATTTTGTTCTATTTGAGTAGCTTAAAATCTCAAAGGACAATAAATGAGCGGCGCTTGAGCGAAGACACTTATTTTTGGCGAAGAGGCGAAAAAGATTTGTATTTGAAATATTTTTTTATAAATCCATATCGATGAATGTTTACCCCCTAAATACGAATTCGCCATTAATTTCCCTCAACACCCTCATCTTCCGTAAAATATCGCCGAAAATGTGTGGAATATCCAACTTTGCTATTCGGTAAAAATGCAGAAATACGTCAACTTTAATTTCATCCCCGTCAAAGTGTTACCCATCTCATTCAATGCAATGCACCCCTTCTAAATGTGAGGCAAAAGAAAGAAAACGAAAGGAGTGCTTCAACCCTCAATTTTGTTTTATTCTCAATGCTACCATAATGGATTTCTCACTGTTTTCCATTAGAAGAATGTTCGTTTCTGTTTTACTAAAATCGGTGGAGTGGTTGCGGGTAAAACTGCAAAATCAGCCCTTGACATCCCTTTAACATTTTCACATCTGACGGGACTATGCTGTCCGAGTCTGGAAAAAAATCGAAATTACGGCTGGGATAACATATGTCACAGTTACTGAAAAACATATGCGTATTTCAGTGGTGAGGAATTCGCACCCTCATTGAGCAAGTTTCAGACAGAAAAGTTATTCATCGTAATAATCACTTGGAGGAGAAATAACTGTTCCCGGTTCTAGGGAACTAAACTGGCGCAGTTTAGTTCCCTGTGCGCACAAAAGAGGCGCACTGAACTGATTTTTTCGCCGTGTATTGGAAGGGTTAAAGGGTGGTTACACCCCTTGAAATAGTTTTTCCGCGGACGGAGGAAACAAAATACGTGTCTAATAGTTTTTAGTGCTGTACCACATATCTACATGGGTTTCCTACATCTACTCCTGAGTCGACATTCGAGAAGGAACACCGCGACCGAGACGAAGGTTCACGGTGCATTCTGGCACGCGTTGCACTTTTTGAGATGGTTCTTTGATAAGAACCTACGGGGATGGCTGACACACATGTACCATGAACATGTGCGTGCGTGCGTGCGTGTGTGTGTGTGTGTGTGTGTGTGTGTGTGTGTGTGTGTGTGTGTGTGTGTGTGTGTGTGTGTGTGTGTGTGTGTGTGTGTGTGTGTGTGTGTGTGTGTGTGTGTGTGTGTGTGTGTGTGTGTGTGTGTGTGTGTGTGTGTGTGTGTGTGCTTTTCTACGAATTAGGATGAAGACGAATTTATAGAAATAAGTATATGCAATTTTTTATGTACACATACGTATATGTGTATAATAGTGTATATATGAATACACACACACACACACACACACACACACACACACACACACGTCTGTGTACACATAAATAAATGCATATATTTACTTCTATATGTTCGTCTTCATACTAATTCGTGATAAAGGGACACGTGCAAAAGTCCTCAGCCACACACACACGTACGCGCGGATGAGAGAAGACGTGGTAGATTAGGACGATATAATTACAGTGTTAACATAAGTCAGCGCTGCCGCGCGGGCACACACGCAGCACATCTGCGGAATAGTAATCGCCCGTTGAGCGCGCAAGACTGTATTCGCGCAAAACTGTGCGTTATAATTCTTCCTTCAATGTGATACGTGTCCCTTTGTTTGCTGGGATCCTCCACAGTGCGCCGTAGAGCGGCAGCAGCGGGCATCATCCGAGTCCCGGGCTTAAAACATGAACGAGAACAAATCCCGCGCGTCCAAGGAGCATCAACGCGAGAGGATCTCCCGGTGTACGGCTCGTAAAATATCCGTTTCATCTCATTATAATTCATATCTCAACGAACGATAAAGAGTGGAAGTGGAGAGAACGAGAGAGAGAGAGAGAGAGAGAGAGGGAGAGAAGCATTGAAATAACGCTGTGCATTGAGATTTATTTCTGTCTTGGTCGGTGCAGCCAATTTTAGTCGCGAGCATATTAGCATCGTCAGAACCAGAGCAGCGCGAGCACAACAGCATTATTACTCGTTCATGCAGTCCGTAGAGAGTTGGCGGGGTCGAGAGAGACGACAGAGACGTCGAAGCTATAACTGGATAGTTACTAATGAAGCGGTCAGAGTAATCATAAAAGGTAGAGAGGCGTAGAGGGAAAAAGTCCGAGAGAGCGAGAGAGAGAGAGAGAGAGGTTGGTGAACAGCGCAAGAGTCCAGCGAAATGAAGAAATAAAATGTGAGGCTGTGTGCGCGTGTGTTGATGTGCGTTCGGTGTCTCCCAAGCGCGATACCGGATGAGCAACGAGTGGTGGAAAGTTGGCGGTCCGCGACACTCTCGTTTGCGCCCCTTCAGCTACTATTTCTTCCTCCACCGCCACCTCCTTCTTATTCCTTCAGCTTCTCATCGTTTTATCCGAGTCACCGATCGCGTAGATTCCAAGAACCAGCCGAAACAATATCATAACTCGTGTTGGGCCTGTGGGGGCCGAGGCGCGGACCGAACCGAGAGCTGTTCCGACCTGATCCTTTGCCATAAATATAAATACCCGCTTGATATCGGACTTGGCTTTCAGGCCACAGCTCCTCGTTAACATGTGTATATGCGCGCGGCTACATTCATTTGTGTATAAACGTGTAGGTCCGTGGAACGAAGGTACACACGTGTGTGTACGTGGAGGTACACGGCAAGCCAATGTATCTGGCCACTTACCGGCTGACAAGACTGGAGGCATACCCGCTTGTTCTCGTATTCGGTGCCGCGGTGTGAATGACGGTAATTATAATGCGCGTTAGCCCCCTCCCTTCCCCTGTCAGCGGCCAATCGGTTTTGATGCCAAGACGATTGCCTCTCTTGTATACACCATCGACTCCGAACTGCCTGTTATCTTGTACCCACCGCGCGCCCGTATCCAATACCCAGTCGTACGTACACGTGTTCGCATGTGGGTGGGAGCCTCCATGCGCGGCTGTGTGCGGTAACTTGCCAACTTTGTACCGCAGACTCGTGATTGAAATTCTCGATCGTTTCGCCCGTTCGGCTTCGGACTGTCTCGCTGGTGTATCAACACATACACAGGCCAGGTAAGCGTGGATCGGTGTGTATATCGGCTCCACTGTCAGTCCACGCATCAATCCAATCCGCGATCGCTATCTCGTGTCGTACGTTTCACGGATAAACTGCCCGCTTGTCCAGCCACCATCCAATCACAGGCCCCGATGATGATAATCTCACGCGTGTTCCTGAACGATGACAGACGAAAGGCTTGTTCCACCAGAATTTACAACCGAATTCTTGAGGCTCTCGGAATCGATAACCGAGCGGGCGATCCTCGGATCGAACTCATCTACCGAAAACAAATTCTCAGCCTGCGGGCAAGCGAGAAGCGTAGGCGCGGCGAGATCCTCGGCGGGATATACTGGGCGTGGTGCTTGTAGCTGTCGCGCCCATGGGCCACCCTTGCCCCCTCAGGGACACTTGACTTCGACTGTTCTCGAGAAGAGCCCGATGACTTTTCCGTCGAACGCAATCGGTAACATCGAGTGAGCACTTCCGCTCGATAGCTGCCTCAGCCGCGTGCGAGACCACTCGAGGATTTCAGAGAATCCGCGTAGACGATGAGAACAAGTGGTCTGCGGAGCCTCAAAGTCCCAGACTGAGGGGGGAAGGCTCCTTCGTATGTTTGGAAGTTATTCACTTGTTCGGCTCCTGGAGAAAGGCGCTGCTGGATGGATGTTTTGCGGTTCAATAGATCGGTACCCGAGTCGAAATTTTCAGCCTATTTTAAAGGCAATTGACCCTATGTCAGCCTCACTTGAGTCTGTTTACTGCTAGAAGTCCTACTATGGGCCGCCACATGCTCTTCCTTTGCTGCTTACCTCCTGCATAGTCCCTTATACTCCTACCTCACCTAGCTGAAGTCGTTGCAGCTCCTCCTTTGATTGCGCTTTGACCTATCGCCCATTTGGCTGTTTCGACGAAATGAGGATGGGGATGTCCGCATTCGAAAGAGCAGGTCTGATAGTTTTTAGTAACCGTCATGCGTTGGACTAGGTAGGACCGCGCGTTCGCCGTAGATGCCTACTTTTCCAATGGCCTTTCCATTATCTCCACCCAGCGAAACTTTCGCATTCGCTTCAAACTTGCCCCTGCAGCTCCAGCAACTCTCCAAAGTGGAAGAAATGGATCTTGGGCAAACAGTTACAATATTTTTGATGGGAACTGCCCTCATGTCTGCATGTATACGCGGATCCCTATAGCAGGCACGCATGCATACGTATAGGTACTAGTATACGTGTGTTGGTGTATGCTTAGGCGTGTATGTGTGCGGGTATATACGTGTGTCTACGCATGCGCGTATTCAGGCATATGTATCTCTATATGCGTAATAGAGTGTATGCGTGTGCGTGTATACGTGTGCCATTCGACGTCCTTCTTAGCGCCTGCAAGTGGAGAAAAGGGAAATTTGTTCCCGTTCTATGCGTTGAGTAGAAGCTCATTTTATATTGAATGCGAAGTTACTTTACTGCCTTTATCCCCTACCATTGTGAGGATCTGAAGGGGCAAATTAGGCTGAACATTTCGACTCGGGCAGTCAATTGTTTCCAGGCCGTTTCTTGGCTATTCGGATTTTTCCACATTTTAGCGGACTTGTATTTCAGCCATGTCCGTATGGCTCTACCGCATGGCGTATTCAACGATAACCCGGTTGGCTGATTCGTCTTGAAGCTGGCTGGGTGGATAAAAAGTGCACGACAGATCCGGCGATAAATTGTGGCCCTGTCCTTGATGGACTCCACTCTCCTCCATCCGAGCCTACCGTGCCTGCATCTGTTTTCCATGCGTTCACTTTACTACGCTATACTAAGAGGCCGTGCTTGCTACCACAAGCGCTATACGGCCAGCACTCGTAGTCCTCCAGTGTCTGCCGACACTCGAGAGTTGGCCGAGGTTAGTTATGGAGACATGGCGCGCGAGCGGCACCGCACACGCGCGGTCACGCAAAAGTATTTGAATGGCTGTCGGCCCTTGTAAGACGTCGAAAAGTCAAAGGGAAACCACTAAAATCAGTTAGGGATCTCAACTGAAAAAAAAAAACGGTACACGCGTGGGATGAAGAGGGAATGATGATCGTCTCCGGTATATTTACGGGAGAATCACGACGCCGCGATGATCCTTCGTCTTTCCCGTCTTTCGCGCACATGCTATTTCACTTTCTTACGGCGGTCAGGCTATGTGCCAAAGCTCGAAGGACGAATACACGTTCCAATGCGCGAACGAAGACGCAGAGGTGGAGAGGGAGAGTGCAAAAAAGAGAGACTGCCAGGCGGAGGCAAAAAAGGGCGAAGCGAACCCGAGGGAAACGAGAAAAGAGGGAGAGAAAGACAGAATGGCGGTAGAAACACGAAGAGGAAGCTGGACAATCATGAACCAAGGGTCTCCGTAGTGAAACAGACCGTCGATGGGCGGTTTATGGAAATTTCGCCTGGACCTGCGCGAGCAGCATCCTCTTCAACGTCAATGGGCCAAGGTCGAGAGCCGCACGGAGCAAAAGGGTCACGGATTTTGTCTAGGAGATTTTTCGGGCAGGACTAACGAACCTACGGGTCGAGATCACTCGCCAGTCCTTCATCCTCTCCCGCATGCACCCATCCGAACGTCCTGCGCACACTGAGAAAAAAACCAATTGAATCTAAAATATATTGGTTGATTCAAACAAATGTCTGATCGCGGAGTGCCACCGATATATGAGATTGTTACAATGCTATAAAATATTGGAAAATGTGATTGATTGAAATAACATATTACTTTATTTTAGAATCTCTTCTGTTCTCTGAATATATGCATTATCCTTCAGATAATATTATATTCTATTGAAAGCATTCTATATACAATCCGTAGATGTATGGATGAAATAATTAAGCGGTTGCTACAACTTTTTTTATTTCCTACAAAAATATAATCAATAGAATGAATTATTTCTTCACTACATCGAAACGAATACGCCATGAGACGTAATGTTTCCATTTGTTTTAAATCTAAATAAAAAGTGAGCATTCGAACGGTCATCCACGGTAATAGAGGAGAGAATATCAGATATCCAATGGATTATCCATGGAGAGAATATCAGATATTCAACTGATAAGAACAGATACTACACTTTGATCTTAGCAACAGGCCAAGAAGCGATACTCTTTAGAGTTTCTCCGGTGTTTGAGTAGATTTTCGGTTCGCGCTACGCTTACGAGAAACAAGCGCGCGTGCGGCTTCTAGCGGTTACGCCAAGAACTACGGGTTTCCTCACACCTATAATTTCGGTGGTGCTCGGCCATGATTTGGTTGAATTTTTTCAACGAAATGCGCAAGAAACAAATTTTATTTTCGCATAATTTTTTAACCATTTCAAACATTTGCTTAATATTTTTCAATAAAAATATAATATTAATATTTTAACGAATAATGTACTTGAAAATCAATATCGCATATGGTGAAAAAAATAAAATAATGTATTTACTCAATAGAAATTTTATCTGAATCAAACGAGGGAAATTCAATTTTTCTTGTGTACTCGAATCAACAATATTCATGATATGAATTGAAACGCGTTTTTTGTTCGTTGCAGAAAAAGGAATCAAAACTATATAATTTGTTCGCGATAATTTTTTGGATAGTTTCGATAATATATTGTTCTCGGCTAACAATATATCTTTTGAATGAAGAAAAACTTTTAATTTGATCATGTTATGAAAGTTAATAGCGTTTTGTTTGGACTGATAAATCCGATTATTTACACCAACAATTTTACAATTGAATCAACGAAATTTCATTCAATAACACCAATGATATTGGATCAATGATTTTTTTTTCCACCCACTCGAATGACACAGCGCCATAACCTTGTGTGTTCTGATTTTGGTGGCCCGTTATTTGTGGACCTCAATCTCGAGCCCTCACAAACGAATGGTCGCCGCATTGCTGCCCAGCATCCCAGGAAGATAGTCCTGGCCGTATTTGTTTCCCCAACAAGGCACAAAGAAACCGTGATACCACACGAATACACGAGACCAGAGGAGTAACCCCGAGATGAGGTGGAAGGACTTCAGCATCGCGGTGGGAACACACTCTCAAACACACACAACGCACATTCGCTGGGCTTTGAGAGATATGACGAGAGGCCTGCGGAATACATAATTTTGTAAAAGACAAAAATGTTGCGGTGGCTCTGCCTCGGTACGACTTGCATCGTTCCTTGTTTCGCGAAATGTTTAACTCTCATCCCTCCAACGATTTTACTCGGACTCTCACTGCCGGCCACCTCTGCACTAATCTTCCTCTCCTTCTCTCTCTCTCTCTTGGTTCTATCGTTTTGTTCCCTTGTTACCGTGCATCTGTACCACTCCTTGCGACTCGTGGTAACTCGCCTCTACGGGCTCTCGCTCCTCCTTCCCGATTCAACCCTCCTCGGTAAATGTTCCACGGAATGAGAAACTTTTTGTGAGAAAAAAAGCAGAAATCTATCCCATTCTTGCCGGATAATCAACCTGACGATCTAACCGACGCGTCGATCGCTTGTTGCGCCATCATTCCAATGGTACATCAAGAGAGACATAGAGGGACAAAGGCACTTCGAGTTCTCTGGCCTGGATGAACTTCTCGGCATTGCACGTGAGGCCATTTTCCATGGCGATTTGGAACGTGGATCATATTGACTATTCCTCTAGCACCCTCAATAACTCGGACGGAATGAGGGCCTGAACAGTTTTCACGAATGGAAAGCAGTCACGTCCGGGGTCAAATTACTCAAGACCCAGAGATAGAGCTATATCAAAATGACCGACGCGTCCTGCTTATCGTAGAAGCGTAAGGAAATATCTTTTGTTTTAGCCCCTTGCTTCCCATCTCCTTGGCTGAAGTGGCCATATCGCAGGTCCATCAGATTGAGCGTACACCTTTTGCCTCTGCTGATGGCTTTTATCGCCTCTTATGTAGCTTTTTGTTAGCCCAAGAAAGGGAGAAAGAGAGAGCCCCCGGGCATGCGCTCCACCCCCGTTTTTTTACGACAGTCACGTATGGAGTCATAAAAATTCAAAATCATTGAGATCTTCAGGATGGAGCTCGTGAAGAGTTTTCGAGGAATTCGATGGTGCGCGTTGAGGGAGCAGGGTTCAATCGGAAGGCTGAGGTGACCGCGTTGCAGGCCACGAAGGAAATCCGATGAGCAGACGATACTGTATATACGTATATATGCGGAGAGAGAAAGAGAAAGAGAGAGAGAGAGAGAGAGAGACCTGTGCATCCCTGGTCTCCGGACCGTTAGTCGGTCGTTGACGAGCAACTGTTTGGACATTACGCCCAACTTCGTCGTAATCTTTGCCGATCTCAATGGCTATATCTTCCCCGATCCACCTTGCACAAGATCCTTTGGTCTCTCTCTCTCTCTCTCTCTCTCTCTTTCGTTCTCTCACTCCCTCTGCCTCTGTTCCAATGTGAAGTTTGGTTAGCAGTCGTCAGACCGGCAGCGCGCCGCCGCAAGTTCGGCAATTTACCGATCTTCCTTTTATTCTCGCGGTCATCTCGTTCTTGCCCGTAGCACCGGCTAAATGCTCATCTTCAAGGTGATACTCCTTGGTGTGGTATTGCGTGTTACAGGTGAATCGAGATGCGTTCGAAATACGAAATCGCTCGGGATCGAGTCTCCGTTGACGATCTATTACGCCTTGGTAGTCCTATCTTCGCGGAGCATCGGAGGCAAAGAGTCAAAAAGACATAAAGAAGGAAAACGTGTCAAGCAAGGAAGCGAGAAGGGAGATCGGTGGATGAGGAAGAGCGGGAGGAAGAGATCGTGTGGCTCGTATATAGGACACGTCGCACCCTGGAGCAGGAAAACTTTCCAGAGAGCTGTCGACGTTGAGGGATACCTGCGATCGGCAACCCGGATAGGATGTTCGTGCCAAGTTTTCCAGATTTCTCTCCCTCTCTCTCTCTCTTTCTGGCTCTATCCATTTTCCCATCTCTCCGTCGCCCTGTCCATCTCCCTTTGGCTCTCTCGAGAATTCGCCGATCTATCATGCGCCTTGAGGACTTTTCCCGTCCGCCACACGATCGGTGTGTCCTCTCGGCTCGCCACAGGTCACCGGGGGATTCCATTCGTTGGGAAGGATCCCGATACTCCGGTGCAATGGAAGACGGCGGAATGGGAAATTTATTGCCTGCTGCCTTAGCGGTGGATGAGAGCATCGAGGCTCGGTGCACATGCATCTTGCCAAACGAGTCAACCATCCTACGAGATCGCGGTCTGTACTTCTTTCTCTTGTTTTCCACTGTTTGGAGACTCCGGTCACGTCTTCGTGGTGGAAGTTGACTGGTGGTCGAGTTTGAGGATGAATCGGTATTCGATGCGGCGATCTGCGCACTTATTTAAATATCCAAGAAAGACTTGTCGAAATGACTGCACGATGATGTATAATTGAGTTTAATTATTCTGGAAACATGAGAATCGCCGTTTTTATGGGATTTTTGGTCAAGAATAACGTGGAATAATTATTTCTTTGGAATTGGAGTAGCGTTCCATTAGCAGCAGGATTTTAGTAACTTACCAGCAACTGCCGTAAAATAGGGTAAAACTGAGATTAAGAGCCACTTTGACAGTTTTTCGGACTACTTTAGCAGTGCGCTAAAATACGGTTTAAGGCGGGATTTACAACGATAAAAAAATCGATTTCTTTTTTTCTCTTTAAACGATAGAACTATGTGTGTAGAACATTTTCCCAAAGTTCCAAAGCGAAATTCGAAAAACTTCAAACGTTACAGCCCGTCAACGCTGTGCCTCACCGCTCGGATTCGGAGCGGGCGTAAACTTCAAACGCGTTTTTCTCAAAACTGAAAAAAAAACTACTTTTTTTAATCCAAATTTTACAGAAATGTTGCGTGAAAAGTTGATTTTCGTTGTAAATGCGTGCCATTTTCTTAAATTCGCATTTTCTTCATTTTAATTACCATCATATAGAAACTGTACATGTTCTAACTGAAAAAATGCTTGAACTTTTTTGCAAATCAAAGTCTACGGAAAGCTATACTGCACGCCGATTCGCAACTCCCGCGGCGACCTTGCTGTAACACTCTGCCACAGCCCCGTCATTTTGATGATGAATTAATTTGAAAATATTGTTTTGTATTCTTAATTATACTATTAAAGTATATCTAAAGTTTGATAATTGTAGAATAATTATTATTTAGTTTGAAAAATCGCTCAATATTGCTCATTTTTTTCCTGTCCAAATTTACATCCCGCCTTAAATGTGTGCGCAGCGAGCCCGCGTGACCCTCCGTGGCGAGCGATGGGTGCGAGGAATAAAATTGAACAACAATTTGTTGTTCAAGTTTATTATAACGTTGCTAAAGTTGATTGTTAGGTTGCTCAAGTTGATTCTGATCTCAATGATAATTACAAGACTGATCAAGTGCCTATAATAGTAGCCTAGGTACTTGTCATGTTTATGTAACATGTTTCCTTAATAACGATGACAATTTGATTGTAAAAAATCGTTTTTTCTTAATTTAATTCCATGGATTATGTAAAAAATATTAAATTTTGTTATCAAAATGATGTCAAAGTAACTCTTAATCTTTGACATAAGTTGCATTTCAATGCCTTGTCGAAGAAACTCCACACTCGAGATTACTTTGACACTTTTTTAAAATATAAAATTGTTTTAAACATAAAATTGGCTTGACTTTCTGATACATTCGATAACCAAAAGACACATTGTTCTATTGGAGCAAAAAAGTTGGAATTTAGGATGTTTAAAAAAAGTGACCTACAACAAACTTCCAAAACCTGTTAAAAGTAACCCCAATTTACGGTACCTGGTGGTTCATCCACGACTAGAAACAACCAGTCTTCAGAAATGTTATCGAAATTCCAAAAAAATTGTCACTCCAGTACCAACAATTGCTAGAACATCTCGTTTGGGTTTTCCGTAAAGCCGAGATTGTTCCCTCGCCATGCTAAAAAAATTGCTAGAAGCCCTCCTCACGGTTTGGATTTTCCGTTATCTCCGAAACGGAGATTGTTCTCCTGCAAGTCCAAAAAACAACCATCAGCGATAAAATCAATAAGCAAAGATGCCGCAGGGGATGAAAAATACAAGGCTCCTCGCCATAAAGTAGGTCAGCGAGAAATTTGGAGTACGGCGATTGGTATCTCGCTTCGATCGGATATACTGGGTGGAACCGCGAGCCGTCATTAGCGACCAGGTTGCGAACATTCGCGACGATCGAAGATAGCCGAGAAAACACGATCATTACGCGTATCCGCGGTCTCCCTTCCACCTCGCAATGGTTAGCAAGGATTCCGGTGTCTTGTACAATTTCAAATTAAAATCCGATGGGGCCCACGGATTATTTCGCGGTGCGGCGAAACGAAGAGGACACAGGGTGTCCTGTTCGTGTGTATGGTGAGGACGAGGGCTGAGGTGTGTTACTATCGGGCACTTTTGTAGCCTCAGTCGCGGAATCTCATTCGTGGCCTCTCTCGCTCCTCTCTAATCCAATTTATTAGTTGTATCCTTTAACCGAGCACGGATATACAGGACGTAATTCTCGGGGTATTCGTGAGGCGTTAAGTTTTATCGGGACCATAAGTCAACGTCTTGAAACCGAATCCGTACGACAGAGAGAGAGAGAGAGAGAGAGAGAGAGAGAGAGAGAGAGAGAGAGAGAGAGAGAGAGAGAGAGAGAAGAGAGAGAGAGAGAGAGAGAGAGAGAGAGAGAGAGAGGCGAGGAGGAGGGCACAAAAAGATAATTCGAAGCTCCGGGCTCTCTTTTGGCAATCTCTTCTTGGCACATAGTTAGCATTATGTGTATCAATGCCCATCCACGTATAGCTACATATACGTACATGGCGCTCGAGCGTGTGCGTTTCGAAGACTTCTCGAACCCTGTGGAATAAAAAACGAATGAAAATGAAAGCGCGAGCACGAAAAGCCAAAGCGTTTTGTCATACAGCCACCCGATGCAACTTAATATTTTCGTCGGTCCCCGGGCCCCCTCAAAGCCCGTCAGATTTACCGAGGATCTGGTAACATAAAGATGAGCCAGCCACGCAACCACGGCAGCATCGGAATAACCGAAAGATCGAGTCGGAGAAAGAGCGATATATATAAATATATATATATATATATATATATATATATATATATATATACATAGGCCGAGCAAGAGCGAGAGGTAGAGAAAGGGTGACCGCACGAAAGCGACGGAGTTGAATTCGGCCCGGTCAAGCTCACACTACGGGTTAGACGACACCCGAAATAGAGTCATCTCGAATGCCAGGAATACCGTCCCAACAAATGTACCAGACACAAAATATACACATACCTGTATACCCGTACACACATATCCGAGAAACACTGCCAAGGAATCGATGAACTTCCACGATACCGATCTTCTTTTATTATCGACCGCAACTCACCACTTTCTCGCAGGCTTTTCCATACGATCCTCTTCCCTCAGTGGATTCTTTCAACTGCCGTACATTCCTCACCCCTTCGAACATTATAGATTCTACGGGATTTCAAGATTTTACGACTTTCCAGGTGTATACAGGCACCTTGGACAGGCCTCGTATTGTTTCCGATACCATCCAAGAAGCCAGACTCGAGTTTTCTGAAACACAACGTTTTATCGGTGTTCATGGCTCTCAATTGCTCACAGCTTATGTGTATATATATATATATACACACAGGAAAGGTGATGTTGAAGACATTCGACTTCGAGGACTCACGGTAGCCCACTGTCCCCATATGCAACATCATGTAAACTCCGAGTTCAAATGCCCTCACCAGACGAATGTAAACATATTTGTACGAAGGCCATTGCAAGGACTGTCCTCGAACAAACGTTTCGGGTCGATGTACACATACGTGCCATTGACAACTCTCAATCGATCCCCAATCGGCAACAAACAGCTTCCGAGGAGGGATCTACCAAAGAAGAAAAAGGGCGACAATACACGACCGGAAGCAAGATTGGAGGCATCAGCTGAGTCACGTGGCGGCCCACGTCCGGAGGGTTCGTCGAAACTGGACGAAAAGGACGAGCGCAACCCCATGGAAGCACACACGCAAAGAATGTACAAACCTCGGGACAATTGCGGACCGTTCATCATCGCCACCTTTTTCGCATTGCTCTGCTCGGAAGAACAACGGATCTTGCCATGTCCGCGAACTGAAACGACATTCATCCGTGTTCGCATTCGTGTATACCGGTACCAGGTAACGCGCACCCCCCTGACCGCTCCCCCAAGGGGGGCCATTAACGGTTATAACAAAAGAGTCAAGACAAAGAGGTGCACGAAACGTCAGTGAGAGAGTGAGAGAGAGAGGTGGGGGAGGAGGAGAGAGAGAGAGAGAGAGAGAATGTTGGAGCAAGATGCAAGAAGAGTGCACACAGTTGGACGATAAAATTATACGCATACGCACCAGACACACAGGCACACGAATACGACACCCTCACCAAGAGCCGGATAATTTTAATTTAAACAAATGGTCGCGAGGGCGGCATCTTTGTCCGCTTCTTGCATTATTTATGCTTGACTACTCGGTGAAAACGCACGTGCGCCAGGGCTGTGTGTCATCGTGCGCGCACTCTTCGCTGGACGGGTTGCTGTTTCTCTCACGACGAATGTCCAACTTTTCTTTTTTTTTGCAACTTCTCTCTCTCTCTCTATCTCTTTCTCATTCTCCCTCGCGCTCTCTCTGTTCGTGTCCACGTCGATGTTTTCCGCGCAAGAGATGTACGCACGGCAATAACTTTTGTGCATTGTCGCCTGGAGGAAGTGCACCAGTAATCCTCGAGGATCAACCCCCAAGGGAATATCGAATGTATTCTCGTAGCGGAAACGAATCTTCCTCGTTAACTCGTCGGTAAATGCAAGTCCGATTTCATCGACTGGGCATCGAAATCGCGAAACGCAGAACCCCCGAACGATATCGAGGGGTCGGTTTGTTCTCACGCGGACTGTGTGTGTCGCGGTTCCTCGGCTTCGTCGACGCGTGGAGAATTCGTATGCCGGGCTCTTTCGCCAATGGTGAAAAAAGACGGAAAGAGCGAGAGAGTGAGGGGGGGGGGGGGGGCAGAAGGAGGGAAAAGAGAGAGAGAGAGAGAGAGAGAGAAGAGTGCAAAAGCCGCAAACACGACGAAGACGATGAGAAACCGTTTGCAATTTACGAAGGAATTAAGGACTCGGACCGAATACCGACCGTTTGACATTCCGGCTATTATTGGCACCGGCGAATGTTCTGCCGAGCAAAGGGCCAAATGTCTGCGGGTGTATGTGTCCCTCCATACATGTATCTATATGTCTCTCTCTCTCTCTCTCTCTCTCTCTCTCTTTTTCCCATAGATTCAAGCACATGATACGTATCTCTCCGACTGTCTGAGTCATCCGCAAAACGGGAACTGTCCCAATATCGCGCGCGCAAACTCGCACTCTTGGTCGAGACGTATCCGTGTCTCTCCTCCGACTCCACCTCCCCGCGTGCGTCCCGCTAATTTTTCAATTTATTCCACCAATTACTGCGATGTGCGATACGCCGGCAATTGGCAGTTATTAGTTTGGAGGAAAGACACACGCGGACAAACGGACACCATACGCGAGTATGGCGGCGGAGGAGGAGAGGACGAGAATTATAGTCGAGGAAGCAACGGCGCGCGCGCGCGCGCGCAAGGATCATATATACGCAATAATATACAGCGTGTGTGATGAGCTCCTATTAACGGTCGGCAATTTGCCCCGTCTCCCTGGCACTTCAATCCTCCTTTTTTTGTTTTTTCGACGGAACCCTCGCGTTGCCCACCGCTTAATCAGCCATTAAACGCAACTTTGCGCTCTCGCCAACACCCGATTCTTCAAATGTTATTAATTATTCGAAACAAATCGCCAAAGTGGCCTTTCGGAGTTGAAGAGCTGGCACAACGAAAAATTACGCGACTGACATAGTTTTGTTTGAATTTATTTTCATTTCTTGAGGTATACACGAATATAATGTTATTAGTGCCCGTGGCTTCGATCGCGTGCACGATGGAAATTTGCCTCGTGGCGTGAATGGATTTTAGGGCTATATTAAGGATTGTGTACTAGGATTGTTATCGTTATTATTATCATCGTCGTTAGTACTAGTGTTATTATTATAAGTTTTTTTTATATGGAACGAAAACGCGGATTTTATTGGGTATACAAGTGAGTTTTAAAGGATTTTTGGTGAAAATTGTGGCTTTATTGTGCAAAAAATGTTTGAGTGGGTTCACACAATTCTGCAAGTTCTTCTTACGTTTCACAGGAGTCTTCGTTCAATAATGCCTCCAATTCTGCATCCTCAAACGTTTGTGGCCTTCCTTCATGTTCCATATTCTCCATGTCAAATAGCCACTTTCCAACCGTCTTAACCAGTACTCACGAGTTGAAATCGATAGAGCATGGTCCCCATAAGCCTCGCACAGCAATCGACGACTTTCAGCTGTTTTTTTTTTCAAATGGAAGCAGAAAAGTAAAGCTTCTCGCAAATTGCGTTTCGTTGTCACAAAAGTCGACATATTTGAAGTCCAAAAAAACTGTGTTGTTTACACTGCGCCAAAACGAGACGGACTGAAAACTAAAGCCTAATGATCGCGCTTTGACATGAAGATGGTTAGGTTATGGTCCGATGCGATATAATACTCGTAACGCCCTCTCTTGTAAATCCTTTAAAATTTACTTGTACCCCTAATATATAGTCAATGAAAATTGACTATATATTAAGGGTTTTCATTGACATAAACTAATACATACCCATAATCGCATCACCAGCAAAAAGATATAAAAGTTGAGTCCGTTCATATAATTAAAGCCAATAAAATTGCCTTAGAGTGAGTATTTACCGAAGGGCTTCCAAATAAATGCGGAAGGGCATCTGTCGCTGTGTTCTCCAGATACCACAATTATAAGGCGAGACACCACTGTGACCGGTAAAAAAATCAATTTTCTTCTGCCTTTTCTCAAAGTATGCATATTCAAGATTGTGCGAAAAAAATTCAATTTGATATATTGATCAAGTTACAGACGATTTAGTGAGAGCAGGTAGCGCAACGATTTACATATACTAAAACTTTCAATCGCGTTTTACCTGAAACGACTCGTCTCGACCTGGCCGGAATCATAACTCTAGCCCTAATCGTCCGATTTTCAATTTAAAAAATCAAAATTTCCGTAATTGCGCTGGTTATTTTTGTACGTAGCCGTTTTTTATTTAGTCTTTTTTAAGCCCCCGAGTATAAGTAAAAATTTCGCCAAAATTACACATTGAACAAATTAATCTAAGGTTGTTTTACAGTGAGTAAAATACAGTTGATATGTTAACAGATTTACGTAAATTAAAGATTATATGTCTAAATGTTAGGCGCCCTAAGCTTGTTTTATAGTCACATACAAATGACTTGGTAAACAAAATGATGTCTTACTCCTTGGTACATTGAATAAAAGCTTGTTTTTTTAAATATTTTTTTACAGTATACATTTTCAAGTAACAATCTACACGAAAAAAGATCAATGTATTCTTAAATAAAATACTCTCGACTCAAAAAGCCAGACAAAATGATCAAACGATGGATAACGTCTCAGCATCGTATTGTGACCTGACTACGTTCATTCCAGCTGGAAAAACCGAATACATAGACAGTATATCACGCTAAGGGAATAATAATAAATGTGTTTCATAGTTGGCTATGAAGAGTTGAATATTTTTGCATGAAAATATTTTAGGTGGGGACTGCAGTGAATTGACGAGAGACAGGGCAAAAAAGTAGTCCCTTCTCTATATAATATACATATATATATACACATATATTGCAACGAGTATAGTCCTTCGCAAAGAAGCGAAAGTGAGAGTACAAGAGAAACAGATAAAGAGCGATGGTTGGTAGTGATGGTGGCATGTACCGGGCTACCTCGGGAGATTCTCGTGCCGGACGAGCGAGAAAGAGAGAGAGAGAAAGCTGAGGCGAGCAAGCGGGTGAGACAGTCCCTTTGATCTTAGCCGCTTCGCTTCTGCCTCGCTCTATCGACACTTCATACTTCTACAGCCGATAGCAGCCATAAAACATTATACCAGAGGCACCGCACATCGCTCCGTCTCTCTCCGTGCCTCTCTTCCTCTCTTTCTCGTCCTCTCTCTCTCTTCCTCTCTTCCTCTCTTCCTCTCTCTCTCTCTCTCTCTCTCTCTCTCTCTCTCTCTCTCTCTCTCTCTCTCTCTCTCTCTCTCTCTCTCTCTCTCTCCCCCCTCTCCCTCCTCCTCTCGCTGCTTCTCGTTGGCTCTGTCCCCCATACATATACACATGTTTGCATCGTCCTCGAGCGCGTAAGAACGACTCGTAAGGTCCGCAAAGGGCGCGTGTCTACGCAAATTTGAGTTCCACCTGGAGAATAGGTGATCCCTGCGGTGCATCGCGCCAAACACGAGCACGTTACGAGGCCACGGGCGCACCAATTGATATCGCCAAGAGGTGCCCACCCGCAAGCCGATTTTCCCTTCCATGGGTCGCCCTCCGAAGCGATGTCGATTCTCCAAAACGCCGCTTCAAAGTGGGACACATCTGTTCCGTGAAAAAAATTATTCAACTTTATCGCATATTCAAGAATATGAGATAAAAAATCGATTTTTTTGCATTTTCTCAAAGTATACATATATTCGAGAATATGCGTAAAGAAATTCAAGTGAAAATATTGAACATTGACCAAGTTACAGACAATTCAATGAGAGCAGCTAGCGCAACGATTTGGGGCTCGCTTACACTAGATAATCGAGCCCTTACGTATACTAAAACTTTCAATTGCGTTTTTCTCAAACCGACTGCTCGATCCAACCGCAATCATAACTCCAGCTATAATTGTTCGATTTTCAATAAAAAAAACTAACATGTCCGTAATTGCAGTAGCTATCGTTGTACGTTGGTGTTTTTATTTATTTAGAATTTTTTATACCCCCCCAACATGAGTAAGAATTTCGCCAGAATTGCACTTTTTTTAACCCCATTTTGAGATTTCTCTCCATTTTGAGATTTGTTTTTAAAAAACGGCTACCTACATCAAGAACTAGATTTATATAGATTATTAAACTTCATTATTTTTACTTTTCAGTCCAACCATTGCCACGTTATCGATCCCACCGCTGGACCACATTTTTTATACAGAGGCTCTATTATACCTCAATAATATTGTTATTTTTTGTCCAAAAAATGACCACGACATATGTTCAATGTATGTTTAAGGCCTTAAGCCACAGTAACGGGTATAAAATCATGTACGAATTTAACTTTTATTTTCATATGAAAAACTCATTCACTTATCAAATTCATTACACATCAATTTGGTTTGAATATCAAGCTGTTAGAAAATACATATATATATATGTTTTTTTCGATGTACAAAATGGCCGACTACTCGAAACAGCTTTTTTCCAATTGGCGTGACGAATAACTTCAACAATTTTCATTCGATTTACTTCAAATTCAAAAGTTATGTTCCTAATTGCATTTCGCCGAGAAGTACGTGCAGAATTTCTGATTAATCGAAAACTTTCCATTTTATGAGCAGTTCACGAGCATCCACAACGAAATTTTTCACTGAAAATTCATTTCTTAAATTCAAATACCTACAACTTTTGAATAAAACAATATTTTTTCAATCCCGTACGCATTTCTCTAGGTATTCTAATGTAGATTGACGAGAATTTTTGTTTTTTGTTCTAGGTAAAAAATTATCGATGCTGAATGTCACGAAGCGTCTAAAAAAAGATAACAAAAGAAAATATTAGTATTCAGCCCTTTTGGATATCGAAAAAAAAATGCTAACAGCTGGGTATTCATACTAAATAGATGTGTAATTAATTTTATCAGTGAATCAATTTTTCATATGAAAAAAAATTGTTAAATTCGCACATAATTTTATACCCGTTACTGTGGCCTAATACCTTAACAACATACCTTTTTCCCGAATCTCAAGTAAATAATCTATCAGACAAAAAATAGAAAAAATGCCCTTTTTCGAACTGTCACAATGGTGTCCTCCCTTAAAACGCTTCAAAATAGTGTGGAATCTACATATAGTCGTTTTATGCTAGACGCTAGGTGAAGGCTCTGATGAAATTTCATTTTCCTTCGTGTGATAACGGAGGGTATTTATCACGGGCGGTATGTATGTCGCGAGTGTCTACGGTTTCGATATTCAAACACGCCACGAGGTTGGAGGTGACAAGACACAGAGAAACAAATATATATATATATATATATATATATATATATATATATAGAGAGAGAGAGAGAGAGAGAGAGAGAGAGAGAGAGAGAGAGAGAGAGAGAAACATGAGTGACACGTAGAATTAGCGAGAGCGCGAGAAAAGTATGAAAAAAGAGACGAAAGAGGAGAGTCACAGGCGAGGACGCAACACCGGGCGTTATTAATTAACCTGATAGACCATAAATAAAACTCGGCCCGAGCCACCCCTCCGCCCCCTCCGTCCCAACCCGCGGAATTCTCCGGAGACGAATATAAATAAATAAAAGTCCCATATATCGCGCGCGCGGGCAAACACGGACGCGTGCTCGCTCGCACTGAAATAGAAAATACGTATACAATATTTGAAACGAGTGGTCGACGAGAGGCAGGGGGAAGGGATACGTCGACTCTGCGACCGTATACGATGCGTTATGTTAATTGGGGCGTTGTCTCTTGCGGCATCCGCGAGCGAGCACGCACCTATTCTCATTACCTTTTCCCTATATCGGGAGAGAGAACAAAAAAAGAAACCGAAAAAAGTGCGGGCAAGTTGTCCCGGGCAATGGAGAACCATCAGTTCTAGTTGGACTACATACTCGCTCTTCATACGTATGTATACACTATTGGGTTTCGTCATAATTCATAAAGTCAGGCCGGTAAGCTCCTCTCTGTGCCGAACTCGCTCTTCCATTCGTGTGACACGTGCATGCCGTGATCCGGCATTATTAGACCATCGCGGCACTCGTTTTCCGTCATCGTTCGTAACCGATAAAATTATGAAGACAGGGAAAAAAATGTTGGACGTTGAATAAGTTCTCGGTGTTTTCCAACAGATGGCGTTATTAGAACTGCGTATGGAGTTGAAGGCGGGAGCCTGAATTAAAAGGTAAAAAAAGCGTTTTTTGGGAATTTTTTTAGAAGGGAAAACACATGATTAAATCTTGGAGATGAATGATCGAAAACAGAAAAATCAAACGGTTGGAGATTCAGTATGTTAATGGCTACAGCGCATATCATACGATTTTTGATATATGCAAAAATAACTTGATGGGGGACGTTTCTCGAAATAAACAAAAAACAAACTATTATTCACCGTTTTTGGCAAAAAAGTAGTAAGTATCAAATTTTTTCAATTCTTGATATGGGCTATAGCTATCGCTGTAAAGAATATGTGGTTAAAATTCTATAAGGATCGGTTCAGTAGTTTCAAAGATTTTATCAACAAGCCGTCGAAAAACGTGTTTAGAGTCTGTTTGGGTTACATAAATACATAAAAAGATCTTTTTATTTATTTCGAAAGTGTATTTATTAAGTGTTACAACTTTTATATCAATATCTATAATATAAACGAATCAAAAAAATTAATTAAAATAGCCTTTTTTAGCGTCCAAAGTGAGAAGACCCCTTAAGATGGTAACACATTTATAAAGAAGTACTATAAGCAACCTTGAAATTCAGTGTATGTAATTTCGCCGTTATGCAAAGAATTATTTTTTCACAGTATTAAACATGTCAATTTTCGTGTAAAAAAAAGAGTATTTGCGGCGAATTTTACTGCACTACTTAATTTAAAATGAAATCTGCAGCTGAAGCACACGGAATTCTTGTTGAGACTTACGGCGACCATGATCTGTCGGAAACAACATGCAAATATTGGTTTAGAGGCTACAAAAATAATGATTATGACTTGTCGAATTGGAGGCATTAATTCATGAAGACTCATGTCAGACGTCAGCTGAACTTGCAGAATCATTAGGAGTTGATCACACAACAGTTTCGAAACGTTCGAAAGCATTAGAAATGTTTTTTTTTTTCAAATAAAGCACTAATTTTTACGAAAAAAAAGCGCGTACTTATTCAACATCCCGAGACATTAAGGGCCCGAGACATTAAGGGGCCCTGCTGATGAGTGCTTCGGATCGTTCGAACTCTGCCCGTGCAGTATCGATCGCCCTAATGCGCCGTATCGGTCGAAACGAAATAGGGAAGACACAAATGGCTGTTGCGACAATTAATCCTCGGTTAAAATGTCCGTTCGAACTGCATATGCGATGTACGTGCGTTCATACATTCGTGTATGTGTGGACGTAAATTCGGAGGGCCTCTCTCTGTCTCTCTGTCGCTCTGCTGTTCCCAATTGACTGCAACCCTCTTTGTACACGTTGCAAAAGTGGCAAGTAGTGACGTACGTCACAGGCAGGACAGATCCTCGTGCATCACTCTACTACTGGATGGATAAGACGTTTGGAACTGGCATTAGGGAACGACGTACACGAAAGGCCAAGAACGACCAGAAGAAAGGCTCGTTACGATTCCGACAGACGATATTTTGTCACTTAACTATCTGCTCCCTCTCTCTCTCTCTCTCTCTCTCTCTCTCTCTCGCTCTGTCTTTCTCTACCCAACTGTCTTTTTCCTTCATTGCCTCAAGGCAGTGTTCGAATCCGAGATGGTGAAAAAATCGATTTTTTTGCATTTTATTTAACTATCGATTCTTAAGAACATGTCCTCAAAAGAAAATTTTGCAATTCCCAATATTTACGCCAACAGACGAGATCGGAATCGAAGTCGAGGGAGGCACACTTCACGAGGCAGGAATGACTCATTAATATATAGTAATTAAGAATAACATGCAATTGTACCACTTACAAGGAAAGGCTACGAGGTCGATCTCTCCGATTTCGATGAAATTTGGCATGCTTGTAGAATGGGTGAAAATGGGAGACACGTATTTTTTTGGTAACACGCGTTTTGACCCGACGACAAAATATCCTCGATAAAATATCCAACGACACAATATCCGCAGGACAAAATATCCTCATGACAAAAAATTTGCCGATATTATATACAGTTTAAAGTGTACAGTCATGCCGTTGAAATTTATTTCATGTCGAGTGTACAGTCATGCCGTTGAAATTTATTCCATCATAAAAAGGAGGAAAATTATTAAGGGGGCGTCCATTAATTACGTGAGGCGTTTAGGGGGGGGGGGGGGGGGGGGGGGTCGAGCGAAATCTCACCCAATCTCACGTGGGGGAGAGGGAGGCTTCGGCAAATATCACGTAATTTTAGTAATTTTAGTAATTTTAGTAATCACGTAATTTTTGTCACGTAGGGAGAATCTCCCTACTACTTTACATGGTGAAGTAAATGGTACTACAACCGCAGTTACTTCTACTACAATTTATTTTCCGTGAACGTATGCATTTTGAAAAATCTCACGTGAGATTAGGGGTGGGGGGAGGGGGTCGAGCAAAATCTCACATCTCACCAGGGGGCGAGGGGGGGTCGAAAAATCGCCAAAATCACCTCACGTAATTTATGGATGCCCCCTAATATGTGACGGATGTGTTTGGGTTTGTTTGCTTGTTTTGGTTTTGTTTGTTTGTTTAGGTTCAATGAAGAATTTATTAATATGTGACGAATATGTTTGCGTTTGTTTGTTTGGGTTCAAAGAAGAAATTCGTATTATGCCCCCACCCCGTTGATGTGGTGGACGAGATTTAGGATTTTGTCTCGCGGATGTTTTGTCATGAGGATTTTTTGTCTTTCGGATATTTTGTCATCGGATATTTCGTCGCGGATATTTTGTCGTCGGATCAGATGTCACGCAGCCATTTTTTTATATCTGCGAAACTCGATTTTTAAGGGGTGAAACCCATCCTCGAAAATAGGGGTGTTTTTCGTTGATCACGTTATCGATCTCATCTCCAATGTATAGTATACCATAAAATCAGCGTTGTTGCAATTTGAAATTTTTTTCATATCCCGTAACGTTATCGACGAAAAACGAAAAACACCCCAATTTTCGAGGATGCGTTTCAACCCTTAAAAATCGGTTTCCACAGATATGAAAGAATACGTGTCGCCTATTTTTACCCATTCTACAAGCATGTCAAATTTCATCGAATTCGGAGAGATCGACGGCGCAACCTTTCCGATAGTTGCGGTGGTCTGAAAGTGTACTCAAAACTTTCGACGCGGGTTTTTCGAACTACTTTTTTCAACCTGGTTGACATATAATATCGAGGTCAATTCAACCGAATTACTTCGAATTTGGTATGGACTTTCAGTATATTTCCCTCTATCGTCTCTACCTCGGGAATTGCGAAATTATCATTATTACTAATATGTACTATTTAAACAAATTTCAACTTTGAAAAAAATAGGGCGTAAAATTATTTTTTTCTGATAGTCGCCAATAAGGAGTTTTGGAACAATTGACGAAATATTGCGTTTTGATTAAAATTTATACGGTAAGATCTTTTTCGTATACTGAATGCACCCTCCAAATTTAAAATCGATTGTCTACACCGTTTCTATAAAATGTACGATTGAAGAAACGCTTTTTATTATAGGGAATTTAAGATTATGACACTAATGACGAAATTCTAATAATGTACTGAGTGATTTGACAGTTTTTCCTAACATTTGACACATTTTTTCACGCTATTTCGCGTGTAAAACTGCCGTTCAGCGATGAGCGTAGAGGCATCTCCGTGTGTAAAAAAGTTTTTTTTTAATTCGTCAATTTTAAAGAAAAACTGTAGACAATCGATTCAAAATTTAGAGGGTGCATCCAGTATCTGACAAAAAACTTACTGTATAAATTTGAATAAAATGCTAACACTACCAATTATTGCGAAACTCCTTGAAATTGTTTCGCTCTCTTTTATACCTGACATAATGACATTCTTGTTCATCATGAAACGTGGTTTCATTTCTGTTTCAGATGGATGAGAGCTTTGTAATTGTGTCAACCGCCTCAACCCTTTTAATTACCGCCATATTTAGAAGCCCATAACTGTTTCAATTTTTTTTTTGGCACAACAATGTTTTTGCAAGTTCTTCAAACGTCAATAAAAAAACCGTAAAAAATAGATGGTAAAAATATTTTTTGTTTTTTTTTTTATCAAGCCTGTTTTTTTATTTTAATTTTCTTATTTTTTTATCACGATGTTCCCTAGGGGCATAGAAACACACCAACCGAGTCAAATATTTCTCTGTCATATTTGATTTCCTCGCTGCTGATAAGACGAGCATTGTAAATTATTAATTATAAATCAGTAGCGTTTTGTATAAAATACATATATGAATAAAATACATACAAAATACAAATATGAATGTAATATTTACTCGTATTTATTATATTACACATTATATTTTTATAATGATTTTTTAAATATATAAATTATTGTTAACTATAATTATTATAATTTATTATGTTACAGATTAAATTATTAATATATTAGTATACATATTATCATTGTTATAATCATTACTATTATTTATCGCGTTCGTCATGGTTATTTCATTTCCGAAAAATATCTTACACGACAAAATAATAACGACAAACCCAGTATCCTCGAGAATCAAGTATATGCAACAATGCATGTTAAATAGTAGAAAAAGAATGTTGTAAAGGAAAAAAAACATAGACTTCAAGAACGTGCGAATCTGTCGAGATTAAATCGCAATAAAATAGGCAAATTATTGGGAATTTTATTTGAACGGTCGGTTATCGACGGTGGCTTACCATCGAACCGTGAAGACACGGAACGGACCCAGGGCGTCCAAGTGAACAGAGGCTTTTCGCCACGACGATCATTTTCCCGCGATCGTGTGAATTCACGTACACACGTACGTGCATACGAATATGCGGGGGAGACAAGAATAAACGCTCGTCCGTGTCCGATTTAATGACGCGTAATACCTGGGTATTAAATTAAATTTATAGAATCAATCTATGAGCCATTGTCTATGCGCGCTTTCATCCTCTCGGTGAAACACACGCACGCTACGTGAAGCTTAAGCGTCAAAGGGGGAGGGGGTGGAAGGCGATAAAGAGCGAGGAGGCAAAAAGATCAGGACACGATAAAAAATGGTGGCATCATACATCAAATATTTTTTGTTCAAAGTTCAAAGCAAACAGTAAACAATTGCTAATAACTTCAATTTTTGGGATTTTATGACCTATATGTCATATACAACAAGATGCCAATGATTATTTTACACATTAAATTTGAATATTTTGAGTTATATATTTTTTATTTTTTCATTTTCAAGCGTCCATCTGTACAGGGTCCTTCCCCCTTAATACATTCCCCACCATATTCTACTTTCTACACTGAGAAAATAAATCATTGATCATTATTTTATTTTTTCCACCATATCCGATATTGACTTCCAATTACATTATTCGGTCAAATATTAATATTTTATTTTTATTGAAAAATATTAAGCAAATGTTTGAATCGGTTAAAAAATTAGTTCTCCGAGTAACCGCTAGAAGCCGCACGTGCGCTCGTTTCTCGTAAGCGCAGCGCGAACCGAAAATCTACTTAAACGTCGGAGAAACTCTAAAGAGTATCGCTTCTTGGCCTGTGGCTAAGATCAAAGTGTAGTATCTGTTCTTATCAGTTGAATATCTGATATTCTCTCCATGGATATTCCATTGGATATCTGATATTCTCTCCACTATTATCGTGGATGATCATTCTAATGCTCACTTTTTATTTGAGATTTAAAACAAATTGAAAAACTTACGTCCCATGGCATATTCGTTTGGACGCAGTAAAGAAATAATTAATTCTATTGATTATATTTTCGTACGGAATAAAAAATGTTGTAGCAACCGCTTAGTTATTTCATCCATACATATACGGATTGTATATAGAATGATTTCAATAGAATATAATTTTTTTAAAGGATAATGTAGATATTCAGAGAACAGAAGAGCCTTTTCAAATAAAATAATATGTTATTTTAATAAATCACATGTTCCAATATTTTATAATATTGCAACAAACTCATATATCGGTTGCACTCCGCAGCAGCACATTTATTTGGATCAACCAATATATTTGCTTGATTCAATTGGTTTTTTTTTCTCAGTGTATTTTATTTTGAGTTATATTATGTTTTACAAAAAATGACAGAAATCATAGCTTTAAAAAGGTTGCCTACAATCGGATATCCGATATAAGGGCTCAAACTCTATTTTTCTTGTATCTAATGGAATGAAATTCTGAAAAGCCCATACCGCCGATTGTGTACGCCATTTGGTAATTCGTGTACACATGTATTTTTCACGGTCAAAACTCCTAAAAATGTTTTTTTTAAGTTTTTTTTTTAAATACATGTTGATCATAAAGAAAAATGTTTATTACAAAAGGTGTAGCCTATAAAAAACATCTTCATTCTCGTCTAACCGTTCGAACTCTGTCAGGCCAAAGCTGAATTCAAATCCAGCCAAGCTGACTGTAAATTACACAACCATCGAAAAACGTCGTTTCCAGGCTTTCAGTCCCTCGCGAACGGGTCACAAATAGGCTTCGGACAGTCTGGAAAATACATCGAAGACTCGCGATATTTACGAATCGGGCACGGTCTACATACGTTTAGAGACTTGTCCGTTGCATAGTTTCAGCAATTTCCTCGCGTGCTCGATGCTTCATTACAGATTGCACGCGCCCTCTGTGAAATTCATGATGAGCCGTTAAACGACGTTCGATAGCCGAGAAAACAATCTATTATCTTGAATCGAGGCACGCCACGAACCCCCCCGGATCGTACACGATGTAACGTCAGAGGCAATAGCGCACCGCACACGATGCGCGCCAGGTTACATTGCAATTTTTTTTATTGTATAATACTCGTAAAAATGCATGGCTCGTAGATGTGAGGGAAACATTTTTTTGGAAAGGGACAAAAATTATGGTGAATTATTTAGGCGGTAAAAAAAAGAAGAACATTTAGTTCCTGCAGTTGATTTTTGGTAAATTCGTTTAATGTGTTTTTTTTATTAACAATAAATCAGGAGCAATTAATTGGACTGATTTTTATGAATGATATCAAATTACGAGCAGTGAACCATTCATTTTCGTGAATAACAAATCACTGGCAATGAATCAGATTGATTTTCATGAATAATAATAATTCGCTGGTAGTTAAAGTAGTCCTATCGCCAGGCTTCAATTCATGGAATTTTCATAATTTTTTTTGAGCTTCACTAAATGTATTAATAATCGTCTCTGTAAAATTTCAGGGTCGTTTATCGACCTAATTACAGAGAAAAAAAATCAAAATTGCGTATTTTTGTAAAGGAATTCCGAGACGACATACAAAAGCCCAATTTCCGGTCACTACAAAAGTGTATATAATAGTGGGAATCCGTCAGATTCTTAAAAATAATCAGATTTGCATACTTAACACTTGGAGTAATCCAGTGCTCTCAGAAAAAATATCTAAATATAAAGATGCATGTACAAATAATCGCTCATAATAAAATAGATACGCGCGTATATATATATGACACACGAAAATGCTAGTTTACACAATTTAATTATTTAAATTGTATTGTCGATTAAGGTAGTCCTATCGCCAGGCTTCGATCCATAGGATTTTCATAATTTTTTTTTTGATTTACTAAATATATTAATAATCGTTTCTGTAAAATTTCAGGGTCGTTTATCGACCTAATTACAAAGAAAAAATATCAAAATTGCGTATTTTTGTGAAGGAATTCCGAGACGACACACAAAAAGCCAATTTCCGGTCGCTACAAAAGTATATATAATAGTGGGAATCCGTCAGATTCGTAAAAATAATCAGATTTACATACTTAACACTTGTAGTAATCCAGTGTTCTCAGAAAAATTACGCTTATTGACCTAATTTTTATGTAATATCAAGTTTAATTTGAACTTCCGGTATTGGATTTATTACCACTCGCTACGATAAAGAGACGTGGCAGCAAGTCAACAGCTGACTGTAGTCCTAACCTCATCTCACTCATTCGAATTTCCACACATATTTCATTTTTAATCGACATATTTCGCCGACACAAATTTTCCACGCTTTTTACCAGTCGTGGTCCGAGTACAATGCTTTATATTTCCCGCACCTGACATTGTTTTGACAGATCGACGTTGAAAAGCATGGATGTTAAACTCGCCTGGTTGAGTAAAAAGAGACGGAGATAGAACCAATATTGCCAAATATCAAACGAAGAAATACTGCGCGAATCGTTGGAATAACTATTTTTTCACTTTTCTAATTAAATGTGAACATTAATTAAACAATTTACACATGGAAAATTCAGTTTTACAATTTTTTTTTGCATATGTTAAATATATAAATTGTACAAATCTCAAGTATGATCAGTGCTATGACTAATGTGAAGCGACAGGACTACCTTTAAGGGGTTACCCCCACTTGCGATTTTGAAAAAATCGATTTTCTTTAATTGCATTTTTTTGAAGTATAAGTATCTGAGAATATGTCCTGAAAATTTCAAGTCGATCCGAACAAAATTGACTGAGATATGAGCGTTGAAAGAGAAGAATCCGCGTTGAAAGAGCGTTGAAAGAGAGACTTTAAACGCGTTTTTCTCAAAATGGCATTTCTGAAGTCGGTGACCAAGATTACTCGAACACTAATGAACCGATCTTCGTGAAATTTTGCAGGCTTATTTAATACATAAAAATGTAGTCTTTAATCGTTCGATTTTTTTTTCGAAAAAAATGGCCGTTTTATATTAAAAAAACGGCCGTTTTTTTTTGTTAAAATCGAACCATTAACTTTGACTGTCCGCCATTTTGTGAAAAATGAATATTTTTTAAAATCCTTCGATTAAAGACTAGTTTATACTCATATTTGACTAGATCCATCCGCATTTTTTTTTTCAGATGATCCACTTCGCCGCAATGTTGGTCACCGCAAACCGTGTATATAAAAACATTATTTCATTCACGGCCATTTGTCACTAAACAATGTAATATTTTTCAATAAAAAAATTACTGAAAGTTCTTCCAGATGTGTTCTTTAAGATGGTATATTGATCGATTAAAAAAGTTTTGTAGTTTTCTTTAAAAAAAATCATGAAAAAGGCTTTTTTTGTGCTACAAGTGGGGGTAACGCCTTAATGGAAAGAAAAATGTATTTTTCGCTCAAATTGTCCATTTATTGTCCGTTATTTTTGTCCTTTCTCGAGAGAATATCTGCCGGGCATCGACAAGACTTCCAAAAATTCGAGAATCACGTTCGTAAAGGTCGTCGGTAGGTTCAGGCATTTTCGTTAACGATCGACTCGGATCACGACCGCGCGTGGGTGAAACAGCAAGTGAGAGAGAAAGAAAGAGAGACTTGTTATACCTTAAGAGAAGAAGGCTAATATGTAATGCCTATACTTAGCCAATTTCTCGTGGAATTCATCGTGAAATTTGCCGCAGGCTATTCCTATACCCAAATATATACATAGACAACTAAAGAGAACCCGTCGTCTGACATCAACCAAACCCCCGAAACGTCAACCTGATCATGAAAAAATAAGAGATTGGGAAAAAAGTCAACAGAAAAACGTTTTATCCTCCGAGCTCGAGGGGAGTGACACGAGCCCCGATCACGTGAAGGTGCATTGACCTACACCAGTACTCGGATGGGTGACCGCATACTTACATACCAAAAGAATAATGCATTCTCCTTATAGGGTAAACCGACCAGTGAAAGGACGAAAGCTGATTTACATTTAAAATCAGTCAAGAATATGAATTGTCGATAAAAACACGAATCACTATAATTTAGCAGAAAAATCACAGGTGTCGTTAAAATTGATTTGTCAGGTTAATTTCGAATTTTGACGCCACATGGAATTTTTCTAGTTTGTGGTGCTTGCCCATCGCGCCACTTAGTTACGATACGGCTGTGCACAGTAGATGTTCTAACGGCGAAAACAATAGTTTTTATAAGTTATGTGGGTAAGTATTACTTTCATTACTTGAGAAAGAAAATCGATCTTTGATTTTTTGCAATATTTTGAAATAATTTCGTGATAACAGGTCAGAATTAAACATGTTTATTCACTGGTGATGTCTTCTAACCTCTTTTCAGTGAATGGACATATAAGCTCTGTTCTGTTTTTATAAGTTATGTGGGTAAGTATTACTTTCATTACTTGAGAAAGAAAATCGATCTTTGATTTTTTGCAATATTTTGAAATAATTTCGTGATAACAGGTCAGAATTAAACATGTTTATTCACTGGTGATGTCTTCTAACCTCTTTTCAGTGAATGGACATATAAGCTCTGTTCTGATAATTCTCAAAGTGGAGTGGAAAATTCAGCTCATCTGCTGAAAATTGTAACATTAATTACTGTCAAGCAATGACAAGGTACATTTCATTGAATGTTGTCATAAAATTATCTCAATCCTTTTTTCACATTTTTAACAAAATTTAATTTTTCATTTTCCTGTCGAAACAAATGTTCGTAGTTTTCTGAGAATGTCACGTTATGATGCAAAAACGATTCGTGCATTTTCTACGAAACCGTAATAACGAATATAATATTCATATGTATAAGAACATTATAATTATTGTGCAACACCGTGATCTCCAAATCTAGCATTTGAGGGTCATACGGCGTGACACGTAGCGTCGGCGGGATTGATCTGAAAAAAAAACAACGAAGATTTTTCTTTCATCAACACTCATACGCAAAATATGAACCAAGAAAAAGTGAGAAATGTTGAAAATCGACGAAATAGTACGCTTCGAAACAAAAAAATTGAATTTTCCGGAAAAAATGCCGACATTTTGCAACAAAAAATACTTTCTTTTTTAATTTTCGAAAATGCTTAGGGTCGTGTTTTAGACAATAAGGTTATCAAGATTTATACCAAATTAGATTTCCAGCTATACGTCACGCCAGTTTTGAAAATGCAGTTTGGAAGACATAGCGTTGACGGGATTCAGGCGGTCGTCTAGTTTCTCAGCTGTTTTTGTACGGCTTTTTAATAATTTTTTACGGGCAAAGCCTCGAAATAATCAATCTCATTGTTTTCGCATAATCTTTATTAACATTTAAATAAGCTTTACAAATTTTATGAAGTCAAAAGACATAATAGAATCAAAGTTATAGTGGCCGACAGGAAGACATCAAGTAAAAGAGGTGCTTGACGGTGACCAAGATTGCGGCTGTTCTGCTTATCTGAAATCCAAAAACCAAACGGCATTTTAATCTTCATATTTAAGACTAGCGATTGAACTAGAGTGAATTCTAAATTACAAAAATTGACTGTTTTATACACTTTTGAAAATTACATTCTATTTTTTACTCATTTTTTCTTAAGTTTTTCGCTCGTACAAAAACAACTATCGAAGCAATCATGATAATCCTAGTTCAATCGCTGGCTTATAACATATTAAAGATGCTGTATAAATTTGAACAAGATCGGTGCAGTAGTTTTTGAAATATCGTGGTCACCGTTTCGAAAAATGGTGTTTCGAGAAAAACGCGTTCGAAAGTATACCTGCTCCGTATACCTGCTCCGTTCCAGGGCCGTAACTTGTGAACTACTTCGAATATCGAAAAATCCTTTGGCACACCTTTTCTACACATGTTGTAGATGTGATTTATGAAAAAAAAAATCGATTTTTTCGACCCGAGAAACTAGAGGACCGCCTTAATCTGAAAAAAGCCAACGAAGATTTTTCTTTTATTATTAACACTCATACGCAGAATATTAACCAACAAAAAGTGAGAAATGTATAAAACCGATGAAACAGAAACTTTAAAACAAAAAGATTGATTTTCTCGAAAGAGATGCCTACATTTTGCAATGAAAAATACTTTCTTTTTTAATTTTCAAAACTGTTTAGGGTCATGTTTTAGACAATAAGGTTAGAAAGATTTATACCAAATTTCATCAGAAGCGCTCGATTAGGTTATTAGCAATACGTCATGCCATTTTTGAAAATGCAGTTTAGAAGACCGTGTCAAACTTCCGCTATTTTTGAAGAATTTTGTTTTCTCTCAAGTACCATGTACAAGCCAAAATTAGTAATGAAACATACCCTAAGTCTAAAAAATGGAGAAAAAATATTTCCTTTACAAAAAAATCATGAAAATCAGCAAATTTTTTCCTCGCCTAAAGGTATCTCCCCCCTCAATAAAAATCAATTCGTTATCCTTTACAGCGTCTTCCTGCCCTAAACGTCTATTTACTGGCCGTCGACTTTCAATTTACTGGTAATAATGTCCATTCACTGGTGATTTAGTTATTTCTCCACTTATTTAACAATCCCTTCAACATTATTTGTTGCACCAACTTCGAATATTTTCTTTTTTTCAGAATAATATCTTCCTGCAGCTATAGCGATTAAAAAATATGTTTTGACAATATTACCATTTTACATTCAATCTGAATCTCAAAGTGTCCATTCACTGGTCGATTCACCCCGCTCCAACAATTTTTTTCGCCAAATGTCGATTTTCCTCCCACCACACGACGTCCTTTCCATCCGCTCAGGGCCTTGTCTCGGCATCGCGACACTCCTAGAGTATCAAATTGATCTCTTCGTGTCTCTACATAGGCCAGTGGTCAGACAAGTAGTTTAATTTTCCGTACGCGGGCATTGGTGTGCGTGTGACATGAGGGCGCGCGACACAGAGCTCACCGGAAGTGAGTTCCATGAGAGAGACGAAGAGAGCACCTACACACGCGCGGACACACATACGCGGCCATGCAAGATTAACATTAATTTCAATAGGACGAGTGGAGTAATGATAACAAACAATTAAGGGAAGTCAAGTCGGTCGCGAGCTCCCGTATGAGATCATCGATGCTGTTGGTGTCACTCGCGTCCGGGCTATATCTCGTATCGTCAGGGTGTCGGAGTTAAATGACATGTAGATGATCATCAAACGTGTGTATTTTCATACACATTTACATTCGTATGTATATGCGTATGAACGTAACTACATTCACGTATCGATAATTCAAAAGCAAAAGGGCGTCACCCGCATTGGCCAGCGCAAAAAATTTCGTGACATAAGCCATTTTCGTACTCGTCGCTCTGTACGTTGTATAGTGATCTTATGACTACTGTCATTAACGCAGACCCGACCGCGGTTAACGTAACTAATAGATTACGAACTCTATATTAATTAATACCGTAGTGCCTGCGATGATGTGTTACAACGTATTTCTCGCCGCTTCTTCACTTCATTTTGCTCTTACTGGGGCTGTTGAGCTGTCGCTGGTTCTCAAATGGTAGCGCTATACATGCCAATAATTGTATGATTATATATGTATTAGGATGATCGTGGGTATAAATTTAAAATGTTAAATAAATAATTATGATAAGCATATGCAATTGTGTATTTCAATGTAATAAATGTTCTTTCTCGATTGAATATAGTTTTATTGATGATTTAGTTAATTTATCGATCATGATTTTATTATCATTTACTACTATCATTTTATTATGATTAATCGTTGTGATTAATCATTATCATTTATCATCATCATTTATCATTATCATTTATCATTATCATTTATCATTATCATTTATCATTATCATTTATCATTATCATTTATCATTATCATTTATCATTATCATTTATCATTATCATTTATCATTATCATTTATCATTATCATTTATAATTATCATTTATCATTATCATTTATCATTATCATTTATCAGTTATCATTCTTATTTTTCATTTATCATTGTCATTTATCATCATCATTTATCATTATCATTATCATGTATCATTATCGTTTATCATTATCATTATCATTTATCATTATCGTTTATCATTATCATTTACCATTATCATTTATCATTATCGTCTATCATTATCATTTATCATTATCATCTATCATTATCATTTATCATTATCATTTATCATTATCATTTATAATTATCATTTATCATTATCATTTATCATTTATCAGTTATCATTCTCATTTTTTATTTATCGTTATCATTTATCATCATCATTTATCATTATCGCTTATCATTATCATTTACCATTATCATTTATCATTATCGTTTATCATTATCATTTATCATTATCATTTATCATTATCATTTATCATTATCATTATCATTTATCATTATCATTTATCATTATCATTTATCATTTTCATTTATCATTTATCGTTATCATTCATAATTATCATTCATCATTATCGTTATCATTTATCATTATCATTTATCATCACAATGCCGCCTAAGAAATAAATACGATCACTTGGATCACCGAAACTGTTTATTTTCAAGTGACCAGCGGAATATTAAGATGAGAGCGGACAATATTGAATCCTCCAAATATTCTTCAATTTGATGTAACAAATAGTTCTTAAAGTCTAATATTCCTTATTTCCAATAAATAATTCGTTAGCATCTCTCAGAGATGGATTTGCTCATTCCAAGTCATGTTCTTGTTCAATGTATGAATTATTTCGTGCGTGTATCAATTTGTGGCTCGTGCATGGAAGACACAGATATTGCCTATCGTAGACTTGAGTACCACTGCGGACGCTCGTTATTGCAGCTCGGTGTTAAATAAAACACCATCATATACACACTGTATCAATTAGTGAATGAGCGCCGCGACAATATCCTGTCTGTAGCTCGTATCTGCCTCGGTTACTCTTTCTCTCTCCTTTCTCCATCTCTCTCTCTCTCGCTCTGTCTCTTTCGATCTTACTCTCTGTCTCATTCAATCTCACTCTCGATACGACGAGTCTCGCGGCGAGCTCATGCGCCAGTGCAACGAGCCTTTACGGATCTTCTCTCTCGTCCCGTGGAGTAATGATGTCATTTAATGACGCCAAAACGTCGTTCCGATAAGCGTCGCAGGGAAATAGTTAATAATTTTCATATCGTTTTCATAGTCATCAATGCTGAAAATATTAATGTTAATATTACTATTTTCATGATTATTATCAATATTCTTATGATTATCATTCCCATTTTGATTAGTTTCATTGTTATTATCATTGACGAGTATTTTTTCTACAAATAACAGTAATAATAATGATATTTTAATAATGATTATTGTGTAAAATAATAGTAATAAGATGAGTAACAATAATTTTTATTATCTGTTTTATTGTTTTTCCAGAAATATTGTTAGCAATATTAAGCTAAATTTCTCGAACGAACACATTGGTACCGTTTTGCAATTATTTCGGTATCATTTAAAACTCGTAAAAAAATACTCCGTGACAATTTTTTTCCAAATTTCGTAAATTGTTCACGAGTTATTGATGATTATGCGTGTACACGAGTATTTTGGGACAATCGATGCGGTTGTTTTTGGCTGATGGGAATGATCGCGAGTACGCCATGCACTCACGCCTGTCCTATACTTCGTGACGAGAATCTCCGAGTGTTTCACTGAGCAGTTTGTGCAGCATCAGCTGGGGCACTTATTCACGTGTGCATTTCTTTTACATCGTGGCGAGTCGTGCGAGAAAGAGAGAGAGAGAGAGAGAGAGAGAGAGAGAGAGAGAGAGAGAGAGAGAGAGAGAGAGAGAGAGAGAGAGAGGGAGAGAGAGAGAGAGAGAGAGACTCTGGACGAGAAGAGTGATGCTTCGAGGCGTAATGTCAACGATCACGTTTCAATTATTATCGTTCCTCCTCTCCTCGATCTCCTTGGCCCCGGCATATAGTCCAGGCAATAAGCACGAAAGTAAGCGCTATTCATATATAAATACTCGAAATGGATCCAAGGGTAATTGCATGTCGCTGAATCGAATGGCGAAAATAATTTTGCAATAAACCCTCGAGAAAATGTTTTAAAACATTAAAAAATGTTTAAAACCCGTTTAATCCGGAACCTAATAATTGTATCGAAAAATATGTCAGACAAAAGTTGTTTGGGACATAAAAGTTCGTAAAAAAGTATTGAACGTTCATCTTCGTATTTTCAAAAATAAGGGAGATAAAAACAGAAAACCATTTAATTGGGGGACGAAAGCCTCGAAGTTTCAAAAAATAAAATAAATATCAAATTCGTAAATCTCTCGGGATTTTTTTCTACACACTGCTTTAGTAAGAGTTAATCTAACTTTCTAGAGAATTTTCTGATTTTTATTTATTGTATAAGTATTCAAAAATGACGACTGAAGATTGACAACATTACTGGTTGAGGATCACTGTCAGAAAGAGACGCACGACATGGCTATGGCTATATGCGCATGCGCTCCAACGAGTATCTTGCGTCCCTTACACTCCCAGTGGTGCTTCGGCTGCAAAGCGATTTTGTCTTGCAAACAAATTTTCATTCGTCTTTTTCTCCCTCATTTTTGAAGATACGAAGACGAACGTTCAATACTTTCTTACGTACTTTTTTGTCCTAAACAACGTTTTTTCGACATATTTTTCGATACAATTAATAGGTTCCGAATTAAACGGTTAAACCTTTTTTTTAACCTTTTTCAACATTTTATCGAGAGTTGATTGCAACATTATTATCGCCATTTGATTCAGCATCATCCAATTACCCTTAGGTCGATTTTGCGTATTTATTTCTAAAAAATGCATACTTTCGATTTTTTTTACTGATATATACAATACGTAGTTGTACGTGTATGCACTCTGGGATCGCTGCGGCGATAAGCTTGCCACATACTAAAGCGGCGATAAGCTTGCCCACATACTAAAGTTAAATATCATCGATGACAAATTTGACGGAGATCTAACAATCAAACGATCAATATAAATATGATACTCGAAGTCTCAATATTTATCGCCATTGTTACTAAAAAAACCGTGTATTTTTTATTGCACCTTCGAAGGGCCTCCGTGGATCAACACGTGCCTCTTTTTTTCCATCATCGTTTCGCGACTAGCATTTTGGTATTGAGAACGCAGTTGGGGTGAAATAGCGAATAGAGACCACTGGACGAGGCTACAGCCACACGTTTTCTCGTTCACCGACAAATTCCCTTCTGCTGTGAACGCGCCAGACTCGGGAAGGTATATTTGAGAAAGTTTCGCGTCGATGATAATGGTGTTCGCGTCCGAACCCCGATGGAAATGAGACAGATGGACAGAGAGAGAAAGAGAGAAGAAAAATAGAAGGGAGGAAGGGGTGAGATTGGAGGGTCACCGAAGGTAGGTAATACGATGACCTCCGTAGGGAGGTTGGATGAAAATGGAGGTGTATATATGGGTCGTTCTATGCGGCAGTAGCCAGCTAAACAACTCAAACATGTGTTCAATCGATAAATTGGGTTCGAGGATCCATTTCCATAGGTTTCTACATTCGTTACCTTGGTCCATTCCTCACAATGATCCCCCTTTTTTGCGAAATGGATCCACCATTTTTAATTTAATTTTGACAATTATTACTATACGGGAAGTAGGGACAAGATGAGAATGCTAAGGTCGTGTTCATATAAAACAATACATGTGAATCAGTCAACTTTAATTATCCCTTTAAAGCAATCAACATTTTTTAATCTTTTAATTTTGGAAACAAAAAATTGTTTTTCCTGATTATTAGCATACAATATATATTTCTAATGAACACTTTGTTTTTCCGCTCTTACCCCATATGCGGGGCAAGATGAAACAGCGCTGGGAGCATGATGGGACAAAAATGATTGGCATCTTTCGCATTTGAGAGCGTTTCATTTTCAATGCCTCAATACCAGAAATTTGATAAGCAAAACATCTGAGTTCTGTAGTATTTAATCCGAATAATCTTGATTCCATATCTTTTGAATCATTTGTTAATTCTTCTTCCTCCTCCGGCAGAAACACCGGTTGAAAAGGAACCAAAGGCTCTACTAGTTCCATTCCACCCTTCCTTATAGCTTTAGCTCTCTAATGTCTATAGTGGTAGATTGTAAAATATTGCGGCTTTGCGATAGCTTGCATTGATCTTACCCCATTAGACGGTTATCGAATCAACTAAAAATCACGCAATAACCTCAAAAATTCCTGACGAACCGTTCTCATCATATTAATGATCAGTACTTCCATTGTGTTGACTAACCTGTCTCCCATCAATACCAGCAACTCATATGAATTGAAACGATGGTAAACTTTACCAAAAATTAGATCGCTGGTAAAAAAATCGATAGTGTTTTCTCACTCGCGACATGTGCTTGCACCACAGTTGATACCTTCACACTCAATCACCTCCTAGCCACCCCTTTAAACTCCAGTGGGAGCGCTGTGCTCGCCAACAATGTTCAGTAGCTAGGCTTATGATTCATCTTACGCCTCATCTTCGTCTTGCCCCTAGTTCTCCTATGTCGAAGAATAAAAAATAAACAAAATACTCAATAATGATATCAGGTATGGAGGAAGGTTCTACTTGGAATGGAATGCCTCATGCACGAATCGTATTCGTCGTCGCGATGGTGTACCTACTCTCGGCAAATAAGTTTCCACAGTTTTCCAGTTCGTTATAGATGAGAGAGAGTACGAGAGAGAGGGGAAAAGAGAAGGAGGAGAGAGGGAGAGAGAGAGAGAGAGATAGAGAGAGAGAGAGAGAGAGAGAGAGAGAGGGAGGGGAGGAGGGAGAGAGACATCGTGAGTACACGAGGAGAGGCCGCCGTAAAGCAAAGATTGCCAAAGCACCTAATATACCAAAAGTTTTCGCATCATCCGCCGCCGCACGGCAATCTTCCGGGACTTTGGACTCGCGGGCCGAAGACATATCCGCGCAACCCCCGCGCACCGACACTTATTAAGTCCCGCGAGTGATTTCTTCCGGGGTGGCGTACACGCGGGAGGGCTCGCTTTCGTCATTTCTCTTTGCCAAAAGAGAGAGAGAGAGAGAGAGAGAGAGAGAGAGAGAGAGAAGTAATCTCCCTGCATCTTCCTTACGTACGTCAATGCTCCCGATAACCAACCCCGAGCGATATGATTGAGCACTTTCTCTCCGCTAACGATCAAGCCACCCTCGTTTTATTATACGTATTCCGCGGCACAATATAAAATCGTTGAGAACATCGAAAACGCGAAAAATCGCACGTTTTTAACGATTCAATTGTACTTCGTGATCAAGGAATCAAAAAAGAAAGAAGTCTCGAAAAGAGAAGTTGTAAAAAAACAAGAAAGAGACAGTGCCATGAGCAAGCCGATGGACCGATGGCAGTGGATGGGAGGATGCGCGGTCATTGGAAGGCTACCCCTATGTGATGCAACGCTGGGCTATGGTGGGTTATACTGGGATGGGTGACCGCGTAAAAACAAGCAAAAATATAGAAGGAACGTTGCAAATAAAATAAAATTTAAAAAACGAAATGGTGCCCTTTCCCAATTGAATAGCCAAAGATTTCCTAATATTACTGATCGAGGAATTACTCAAATTGATTCTGGCGAGATCATATCCAACGAGACGTGCAAAATGACGTTCGATTACCATCAAATGGTAAGTATTTTATCGGTGTATATATTGTAGAGATAATACTGCCGGGAAAAAATAATGCGGTCGGGGGTTGGGGGCTGTTCTGGCATCGATCCTCTTCCTCATTTAGCAAGCGGAATCAAAAGATCTCAAAGCTCGGTCTTCCGGTTTTATTAGAAGCATATCACTATCAGAATGTATATACAGGGGGCCTCTAATCAAAGATACTGATGAGCCAAAGAGGGAGGAAATAAAGAGGAGGATTGAGAGAGAGATAAATGAAAATGACAGATGAGAGCATGTATATTCGGTATGGAATTATCGCATTATGCGAGCAGTCTCAACCCTGTGTCGTTCTCCCCCACGCACTTCTTTTTCTTCCTCGACTTCCCGAGGTTCTCGACCCTCCCCGTATTATCCACGTTTCCCTGCAGGTCTCTTATCCGAGACCTTCTGTCATCCTACCGAGCGTCTTATTACAGTACACTCGTTAGAGGCACATTATATTACCTCGCTTCCTGCCGAATGAGATTCGTGATTGCGCGAATCTCGATGGGTACACGCGTATTCATTGTGTATGAGTTTCTACAAGGGACATTTCACGTCAACTTGATCCAGCCGATCCACGGATTAATCCGATACTTTTATTCCCTAAATCATGAGTGACATATTTTTTTTTCTTTTTTTTACCTATGAACTTATAGTTCAGTCGTGCTGTATATTGGAATCGGAAAAAAATAGAAGAAGGCTAGTTTTTGCTGTGTTGTGCCGCGGGTGCTAAATCCAAGTTGGCCTAAAAATCGGGGTGTAGGGTTTTTTTAGGGGATGAAAGGGGATGGGAGTGGATTAATGCCAAACTACAACTCCCACGAGGTCAGCGCCGTGAGACAAATTGTTCAGAAAAATCCGCGCTTTATTTTTGTCCACAGCGCCGAAGTCGTGGAAGTTCATTTTGGGGGTGAAAAAGTGGAGTGAAATTTTGAAACATCAGTTTTCATTCGATCACTCTTCAGGAAAAATTCATACAATTTTTGTTCAAATGGAAACGTTGTACCCCTTGAAAAGACGCATCGATCGGGTATTTTATCAACCCTTTCTGAAAATATATTCACCCCTAAAAGAATTGTTGAAGTATAAAAAAAATTGTTTATTGAATAACTCAAAAACAATCGATTTTTCGGGGATGGATTAAATGTACGAAATGTAGAGAATAATTTTCTCTATATTTTCGTTCCTATGGACAAATCTTGAATTTTGCTTTTTCGAACCCCTCTCAGAGGTTGAAAATTCGAATTGAATTTCCGGGACAAATATTGACCGAAAATAAAGAGACACGAGTTTGGCGCTGTGGACAAAAATGTAGCTGAGGGTTCAAGCTACAAATTTTTCCACAGGGCCGAATTCGAGCGGTCATTAGTTTTCCCAGAATTTCATTTTGAATCTCCAACCCCCGAGGGGTGTTGGAAAATCAAATTTCAAGGGTGGTCCGTAGAAACGAAAATATAGAGAAAATTAATCTCTACATTTGGTACGTTTGAACCGTACCCGAAAAATCGATTGTTTTTTAGTTATTCAATAAACATTTTTGTTGTTGTATTTTAACCATTTTTTGGGGGGTGAAGATATTATCGGAGAGTGATGATCAAATACTTGATAGACGCGACTTTTCAAGAACTACAACGTTTCTATTTTTAAAAAAAGTGCACGAATTTTTTCTAAAGAGTTATGGAATTAAAACCGATTTTTCAAAATTTCACCCCACTTTTTCACTCCCAAAATGAACTTCCACGCACGATTTTTCTGCACACTTTGTTTTACGGCGCCGACCTCGTAGGGGTTGTAGTTTGGCATCAATCCACCCCCATCCCCTTTCATCCCCTAAAAAAGAACCTACGCCCCGATTTTCAGGCAAAACTTGGATTTAGTACCCCCAGCACCTACAAAATCACCTGTCAAAAAATTACCCTTCTAATTTTCTCCGATTACCGGGTTTTTCGCGACACCACGACTGTACCATCACCAGTGATCGTACAGCAAAAGTGTGAGTCGAAAGGGTTGTTTTTTATTTTCAACGCGAATACATGCATTTTGCATGCAGCTGTATCGTTGGGAGAAATGATGTTGATACTTGAAAAAAAAATGATTTTCGATCAGAAATCTCTGAGCGGGTTCAACAAATGTCATTCAGTCGTTTCGGTTCCAACATTCAGTGAAAACCAAAAGGTAATATCTACCGCTACTCCTCAGACTCAGATTTGAAACTCATTTTTTTATACCCAACGATATTATTCAAAGGGGTGAGATTCGAAGATTTTTAATTGCACACAGGGTGGCTTAAAAAATCTGAGGGTCGGCTGAAGGAGCCGAAACGTCGACGGCCCTCCAGACGGCCAGGACTCTCCGGGGATAAGGATAATTGCCAATCGTCGTTAAATTCGAAAAGGCTTGAGAAGCGAACGAGAGATCGGGGATGTGTGTCGAGCTCGGACGGGATTAACTTTTCACGACTCCCGTAAAGATATTGCTCTCGTCTTTCTCCCTCTGTCCCGGAGCATCTTCAGGGCTCGCCATAGCAACACGGCAGGGTTGCTTTCACGCTGAAAAATCGAAGCAAAGGGGATACAGATCGAGAGGGTCCCGTACCAACACACGTGTATGCACACAGATACACGAGTATACGTGTAACTCGTCATTTCGTTATCTTTACGAGCTTGTAAGCCAGTTTGCGGACAAGCGGCGGGAGGGAAGGTTTGCGGGAGACCAAACAAGACTTCCAGTTGTCTGGAGACGAGAGCAAGAGAGAGAGAGAGAGATGGGTAGATGGATAGATCAGTGCCGAAGAAGAGACACACGTCTTGGAAGGAAGAGATCTCTGGATGTGTTGGACGAAGCCAAAAGCCTCGATGTTGGAGGGAAAGCAAGAGAGCCTCAAGAGCCTCAAGGATACTCCAATATATCCTGTCTATACCCTTTCCTGGATATGCCAGAATGAACGTATCTGTGCACAGCAAGGTTTATTATATTCACCAGCTACGACTCTTGATGACACGAATACGTACATACAAATACATACATAGTCATCCATTGAGCAACGATATTCAAACCATAAAACTTTACGATCCCGAGTTATAATCATTTTGTTATTGTCGATCGTAAACGATCTAACAGCACGGGCAATAATGCACAGTGGATACGTTGATGGACATCAGACAAGGTCGGTGTATGATCCTAACGCGGATGTCCAAGTGGACGCGTGTTCGGTGAGTATCCGATCTATCGTTTCCATAAAGGTGGCAGGTTGCTTGGATCGCGATGGAATATCGATTCGATACCGGAAATACACGTGATCCAGAGGAAAGATCCCTCGTGTTGTTTTTCGGAGACTGCGACTATCATCAATTATGATATTCCCAGCGAGCTGAGCTCCGTTTCCCTAGTTCTTCGTTGGCTAATGCTCGAGCCACTTTACATCCGTATGGCGGATAATTCCGGCCATGTCCGATGACCCTCTGGGCCCAAAGGCGGTTTCGGATGTACTCGACCTACGACCGGACGTCCTTTCGCCATAACCAAACCTAAATCTGGCCACTGGGATCGAGACGAAGGTACGAGAGAAACTGAGGGCCCACCCCTGCCTGCATGTGCAACCCAAAAGCACCGGGAACTGACCTAATTGTGACTTATGGCGACTGTTATAGTACGACCCGTTAACGTCTCAACGTGTAGACCCTAGATATGTGTGTGTGTGTAATGAACATACATGGATCTCTATCTCGATCTCTTTTGGGGCTTCGTGGACAGGAGACACAATTATAGAGCCATTGTCGAGAGCATGGAACGATGATTGGTGAATATTCTGCTGGTCAATGGACCTCCCGAGACACCGTTTTTTCGTTCTTGTTTATGTCACCTTTAATGCAATGGAAATAAATCAATTTCATTTTACGAAGACACATTTTTGATTGATGATTTTCGGGAATTTTTTGGAAGAAAAGTACTCAATTATATGTTTCGGAAAATTGAGGATATATTTGGTTATATTTGACCTATATTACGTAATTTTTTTGTAGAAAAATATTGAGATCCAAGCGACTTATGCACTGCCTTCGGAGGCGCCAAAAAAAGTTCCTCCACTGACATGATTCCGGGCGATTGAGTAGCTGAAACCGAAAAAGGAAAAAATGTCGGTAACCCTTAGTAGTCACACTTAGAATCACGTTATAGTCATACTGGGTCCATGGGACCCAGGCGTTTTTAAATTGTTATAAATAATGAAATAATGCATTGAGCGATATAAAAAAAATAGTGAGGTATAATTTGAACCTCGTTTCATACAAGGATATTGGTTAGGAATTAAAAATTAAATTTTAAATATGTAAAAAAAAACGTAAAAATGACTTTTTTTGCAAAAATTGATGTAACTCTTGTAATTAATGACAAAAAAAATTGAAAAATGGTTTTATAATCTGGAAACAATGCACTTTGAAATAGACATTGCGGTTTCTGTGGACTTTTAAAAAAGTATATTTATTTCATCCAACGCGGGTGCGATTTAGAAGAAAAAAATGAAACGCTTAGGCATATTAAAAAATGTATGTTTTATTGGAAAAAAAGATGTACGGCATCAAAATAATTTGTTTGGGTCCCGTGGACCCAGTGTGTCTATTAAGGGTTAAACTGAAAGGTATTTCCTGTACAATGACGTAGGATTTTCGAAAAATATCAAAATCTAACAAAATTACGTAGTTATGAAAAAAGTCTGTTTTCTTGCCAATAAAATAGTCGTTTTTTTCATTGGCAAAGCGTTTATTGTCATCCAAACAAAAATATCCTACGTCAGTAGGAGTACTCAGTTCAAATTTCAGTCAATCGGATAATTGCTCTTTGAGTTACAATGTCAGCAAATTTTTTAAATCTCATTTCGAGAAAAGCGCGTTTAAAGTTTTAACTATCGATTTTTGCAACATAAAATTATATTGATATAAATGATGATGATATTCTTGAAAGTATAAACTGTCGAAAAAGGCAACAAAAATATTTAAAGTACCACCTTAAATTGTAACCAATATTTAAAAAGTTCTTCGTTTTTCCAATCTCTTCCTAGCAGGTTAAATTTCTCCGATATTCTCTTTGGGAGGGACGGTTATGAACATTCTGCTGGTCAATGGACCTTCCGAGATACGTTTTTTTCGTTCTTATTTGTCTCGTCTTTAAGGGATATGCATAAACTTGGAATTTAAAAAAAAAACAATTTTTGATTCATTTTGTTTTCTTATTGCGCAGAGTCGTGACTTTGATTTGGTTCAAAGATTTTGTAAAAATTCCAAAAATTGACCGAGATATAACGATTTTAGTGGAGCAGGTTAGAACGTCCCGTTGAGTACGGCTCTAGCGCTGCGCGGTGCATTGTATGGTTTCTAAGGGCATTGATATGACTTTGTCAAATCCGGCTGTTTGATTGTTCTACGGTGCAGGAATTGCAGATTGAAGGTACGAAAAATAATTGTGATTTTTTCTCAAGCAAGTAGTCCATACATCAAGGCATTTTCTTACGATATAATTTTTCAAATAACAATTGGGACGAAAGAGTGCATTTCATAGATAGAAATTTTTAATAAAAGGTGTTTAATTTTTTACTAGCTCTATTATTAATGGAGATATAAGCGACGAAAATTAATCCCATCGACTCTCACTCAACGTTTCGTCCCTTTCACTCATCGTTCCGTCTTTCTCATAAAAATGTTCCTTGCTCATATCTCCATTACTAATGGAGTTAGTGGATAAAAATGAAAGACATTTTTCATTGTCAAATAGAAAGAAACCTCTTTTATTCCAAACTATCTTCTACAGCATGCACTTTTTCGTCACAATCGTCATTATAACAATCAAATTGTTTATATCGGGAAAAAACGATTCTAGAACAAAATAAATGTCCGATTCTTATTGCCCGTACCCGGAACCATAAAGAACCACCGAAGATATTGAGCAGACCTAAACAATTATACGAAAATGGTCTACGGAAAAAGTGGATTTAGTACGTTTTCTTCTCTTGCGTTTATCTCGAAAGTTTACTTTGCAATTTGGCGTACGTCGTATCTCAAAATCTAATCGTCCGATTTACTTCAAATTTGGATTAGACATATTTTATAACACATTCAATCGACTGACCGGATGATTTTTTCATATGTTCGTTTGTTTGTTAATAATAAACGTTTAAGGCGGTGCTCTAGTTTCTCGGGTCGAAAAAATCGATTTTTTTTTCATAAATCACATCTACAGCATGTGTAGAAAATGTGTGCCAAAGGATTTTTCGATATTCGAAGTGGTTCACAAGTTACGGCCCTGGAACGGAGCAGGTATACGGAGCAGGTATACTTTCAAACGCGTTTTTCTCGAAACACCATTTTTCGAAACGGTGACCACGATATTTCAGAAACTACTGCACCGATCTTGTTCAAATTTATACAGCATCTTTAATATGTTATGAGCCAGCGATTGAACTAGGATTATCATGATCGCTTCGATAGTTTTTTTTTGTACGAGCGAAAAACTTAAGAAAAAATGAGTAAAAAATAGAATGTAATTTTTAAAAGTGTATAAAAAAGTCAATTTTTGTAATTTAGAATTCACTCTAGTTCAGTCGCTAGTCTTAAATATGAAGATTAAAATGCCGTTTGGTTTTTTTTATTTCAGATAAGCAGAACAGCCGCAATCTTGGTCACCGTCAAGCACCCTTTTTACTTGATGTCTTCCTGTCGGCCACTATAACTTTTATTCTATTATATATTTTGACTTCAAAAAATTTGTAAAGCTTGTTTAAATGTTAATAAAGATGATGCAAAAACAATGAGATTGATTATTTCGATGCTTTGCCCGTAAAAAATTATTGAAAAAGCCGTAAAAAAACAGCCGAGAAACTAGAGGACCGCGTTAATGTCGTTATTTGTGTAAGTTGTATTTTGTAAAATTTCAAAAATGTGTCCGGTGAGTATGTACTAAAAGTAGATTTTTCTATTTTTGACTTTAGATGAATCCACTTACCGAAAGCATGTACGCGACCGAGCCGACAGATTTTTTTTCGTTCTTATTTGCCTCGTCTTCAATCCAATAAAAGAAAATGAATATTATTTTACAAAGACACATTTTTTTGTTAATTCTTAAATTGTAACCAATATTCAAAATGTTTACATTTTTTCCAACCCCTTCCCAGCAGGTTGATTTTTTTCCATGTTCTCTTTGGCGGTCGACGGTGTTGACAGACGAGGCCATCGAGTCAATAAAATCGTGACTGATGGCTGTTCGAAGGTCGGTTGATTTTATTTCCAAATAAAAATATCATCCACCATACTTTTTTTCCTCTCTTTTCACACGGCCCATCGTCCTGGAAGAATATCGTCGAATATCCCGGTCATTACAGGCAGACACGAAAGTGTCGCATCATCGAGGAAGTCGCGCAGTTTTTTACAAGCGTATAAACGTCAGTCAGCGGTGGAAAAAAAAACAACGGGGGTATATATGGGAACGTTGGAAACTCGACAGTTGGGGCTCGGATCATCGCGTTTCTCGGATCGCGAACGAAAGCGAATGGCAGCTATTCGACGTGCACGCACGTGCGTCCGTGTCTACAGGGTGATGCAGCAAAAGCAGCATGCCAATAATCCACCGGAGTTCCAAGACTATTCGATAAATACGAAGAAGTCACTGCACTGGCGATGACATCCGTTCAAGCACGAAGATGCATTCTTAATCCAAACAAAAAGAAGGCTACAATGACTGTGTAATAGAAATCAAATCTAGCTATTGAAAAATCAGAACGATCCGCATTCTAAATTGGCTTTTGAGTTTGCACCAATGAGGCACCCTGTACGTTCGATAAACAACGATCAACTGTAACATGCCGCAATCTTATACACAATTTATTCACGATACATGGACAATATACGCATATATATGAGGAAACGTGATTTTGAAGACATTGACTTGTAAGCCCGTTCCCATAGCAGCCCATTGTCCCCATACTCAACGTTGCGTAATCTTCTCAGGGTTTGAAATTCAGATGATGGTAAGCATATTTATATAAATATCATTCATATGACCATCCACTTCTCAAAATCAACTCTTCGTTTCAATAAACTTTAAGGCGTTACCCCCACTTGTAGCGCAAAAAAGGCCTTTTTCATGAATTTTTTAAAAGAAAACTACAAAACTTTTTTTACTCGATCAATATACCATCTTAAAGAACACATCTTGAAGAACTTTCAGTAATTTTTTTATTGAAAAATATTACATTGTTTAGTGGCAAATGGCCGTCGATGAAATAATGTTTTTATATACACGGTTTGCGGCGACCAACATTGCGGCGAAGTGGATCATCTGAAAAAAAAATGCGGATGGATTTAGTCAAATATAAGTATAAACTAGTCTTTAATCGAAGGATTTTAAAAAATATGCATTTTTCACAAAATGGCGGACAGTCAAAGTTAATGGTTCGATTTTAACGAAAAAAAACGGCCGTTTTTTGGCTATAAAACGGGCATTTTTTTCGAAAAAAAAATCGAACGATTAAAGACTACATTTTTATGTATTAAATACGCCTGCAAAATTTCAAGAAGATCGGTTCATTAGTGTTCGAGTAATCTTGGTCACCGACTTCAGAAATGCCATTTTGAGAAAAACGCGTTTAAAGTTTCTCTTTCAACGCTCTTTCAACGCGGATTCTTCTCTTTCAACGCTCATATCTCAGTCAATTTTGTTCGGATCGACTTGAAATTTTCAGAACATATTCTCGGATACTTATACTTCAAAAAAATGCAATAAAAAAAATCGATTTTTTCAAAATCGCAAGTGGGGGTAACCCCTTGTAGATTTTCGGTTCGCGGTACGCTTACGAGAAACGAGCGCGCGTGCGGCTTCTAGCGGTTACTCCGAGAACTACGGGTTTCCTCACACCTATAATTTCGGTGGCGCTCGGCCATGATTTGGTTGAATTTTTTCAACCGAATGAGCAAGAAACAAATTTTATTTTCGCATAATTCTTTAACGAATTCAGACATTTGCTTAATATTTTTCCATCAAAATCATATATTAATATTTTAACGAATAATGTACTTGGAAATCAATATCGGATATGGTGAAAAAAATAAAATAACATATTTACTTAATAGAAATTGTATCTGAATCAAACGAGCGAAATTCAATTTTTCTTGTGTACTCGAATCAACAATATTCATGTTATGAATGGAAACGCTTTTTTTATTCGTTGCAGGAAATGCATTCAAAACTATATAATTTGTTCGCGATAATTTTTCAGATAGTTTCAATAATATATTGTTCTCGGCTAACAATATATATTTTGAATTAAAAAAACTTGTAAATTTATCATATTGTTAAGTCAATAGTGTTTTGTTTCGACGAATAAATCCGATTATTTGCACCAACAATTTTACAATTGAATTAACGAAATTTCATTCAACAACACCAATGATATTGGATCAATCATTTTTTATCTCAGTGTAGCTGTGTCGAGGTCGTGTGTAGGTAGAGGCTCGCAGAGCTACGGAGGTAACGAACGGTCGGCACGCATCGATCGAGAGAGGTCGGTGCAACCGATGTCGAATTGGACAGAGAAAAAAAAAGAGAGAAAGAGACGTAGCTCGAGCACAGTTACTGCCTGTTACCTCCGTTGTTTCTGTTTGTCCGTCTGTGGAAGAGCACGACAGGTGTATCGTCTCCCTGCTCGCCGTCCAGCTGCCGTTGCTTCGCCACGAGACTTTTGCCTCTTCGGTATTATCTTTGGATCCTCTTGCGCCGAAGCAACGAAGTACAATGGTATCACACATACGCGTCGAACACACGAATGCGCGAGAATAACGCGCGCGCTGCAACTGGCGAAACGATTGAGGTTCAAGGGCTGCAAAGGAAAAGGGAATAATGGGATATCGATCGTGCGTCTTCATCGTTGGTGCACCGGAACATCGAACAATGAGAATATGCTGCAGACGTGGAAAGCGGCGCTGCGATCACGGCGAATTCTCGCGGACGATGAGCGACTGACCTCCCGTTGTATTTGCATATAGAGAGCGTTACAGCTGAGGGAAATAGAAGCCGAGTACGTGACAGATGAAACGCGAAAGGATCGGGCCACGGTCTCGAAACGCAAGAACACCACGACGGACACTTCCTATCAGTGCATTCATTAATAACCAGACGCGGTACCAGCGAGAGAAAGAGAGTGAGCGAACCATCAGCGAAGTTAAATGGCCCAAATTGTGAGATCCTAACGTATCGTTCACTGTAATTGCCTCGCTTGACCCTCTCATTCGACTTTCATTATCAACTCGGACGGTGAAAACAAAAATGAGGGCTCCGAATGGCGCCTAAAGTCGAAAAGTCACCTATTTTTTTATACATAAACTTCGAACATTTTTATCTCAAAAACTAATGTTTCAATTGGATCCGGGTTTTTTTTATTGGAAAATATGTACATTGAGGTATGTTTAGGAATTTTTTAAAATAAATTCGTTGACTGGAAGCGATTCAAACGCGATTATCTCGAAACATAGTTTTCAAAGTCGGTGTCAGATGTATCTCGAAAACGGCTTGTCCGATTTTGTCCAAATTTGGATACAATATTCTTCGATAGTTTTTCTCGTTCGCCACGTAGGGGTTTTTCGTTTGATGGGACCATTGCTCCTTTATGCAATGTGTATGCAATCCAAAATCGTCGGAAATTGCGAATGAAATACGAATGTTAAATTAAAACGGTCGCAATTCCGTCAAAAATGAAAATTTCGCAAAAATCCTACGTGGCGAACGAGAAAAGCTATCGAACAATATTGTATCCAAATTTGGACAAAATCGGTCAAGCCGTTTTCGAGATACATCTGGCACCTACTTTGAAAACTATGTTTTGAGATAATCGCGGTTGATTCGCTTCCAGTCAACGAGTTTATTTTTTAAAATTCTTTAAAAATTCCTAAACATACCTCAATATGCATATTTACCAATTTAAAAAACCCGGATCCAATCGAAACATTAGTTTTTGAGATAAAAATTCCCGAAGTTTACCTGTTTTTTTCGCCGTTTACTCAGGTACCTCCCCTTAATGCACCACACCGCGATAAAAAAATGTTTTTCATTTTCTTAAAGATACATTTGTTAAGAATGCTCTCACCAAATTTTTAAAAGAAATTTGTAAAGTTGGCGGAGATACAGCATTTTATGTGAAACCGTTCGAAGCGCACGACCGCGCTGAGCGGCAGATATGCGGTTGCGAACGCGTCTTTTTCGTAAATATGTTTTTCTTTTTTTTTCATTTTCTGAAAGATTCATTTGTTAAGAATGCTCTTACCAAATTTTTTAAAGACATATTTAAAATTGCGGGAGATACAGCATTTTATGTGAGGCAATTCAAATGTTCTCATGCACTCTCCATGTATTGGCACCTCTTAGATGCATGTTTGCAAAATTTCAGAGCTCTAAGTAGCCGGGAAGTTGGTGAAATGTCGATTTTCCGTTTTGCATCTCACACCAAGTGAAGTTAAATAAATCTTGTGAAATTTTAGAAAAACCTCCGGTCATACGAAAGTGTTATTATTGGGATGTTGAATAAATTCTCGCTGTTTGGTTCGTGAAGACTAAAGCTTTATTTTCAAAAATCATTACATTCTTAAAAAAATTCATTCAAAAATTACATTCTTTGATTTCTTTATTTCCAATCACCCTAGTTGCCAGAACCACCGATACCAATCAGCCACGCAGCCACGCAGAAACAGCGGCACTTTTTTCAAACAATAATGCCTCCATTGTTTACCAATATATATTCAATAAAAAAAACCTCAACCTTGGCCAGACTATGTACCAATGGCCTGTAAAATCCCCACCCCGCAATCCCTATCCTCTCGTCAGAAAAAAAATACCGAAAATCACCCAGTGATTTTTAGGGCGTCCCAGCTGATGCAGACCCGTTGATAATGACAAATATGCGGCAAAAGTAGCAGGCTCGAGATCGTAAAATTCTCAGCCCGCAAATGAAGAATCACCGGAAACATAATAATATTCAAATATGGCAAATTTTATTTATCGCGTGCCTAAAGTTTAGATTCCACGGTACACGGGTCATTAACTTTGGTAATTCTGTCTCGAGGACCACCCCTCGGAGGAGCCACTTTCTCCGCCTATTAATCCTTCTTGCCGGAACGAAGTCGTTTTATCGGCAACGCTAGTGGATGTACTCGAGTTTGTTCTACGGATAAATCCCTTCGTCCCTATTCAACGAATGGGATAAATCTGAATAACACGTATCAAGCTCCCATACACAGCTCTCCCCGTATGGCGAGCGTTCGCGTACCCTTGATAAGGGTACGAAAGGGGTTTGGTTGAATGATTAGAGATATTAATATCGCTCTGAGCCTCGTCTCCTGTCTCTTTTTTACCATCTCCATACATACCTATATATACATCCATATATATATATTTAATACGCGTGCATTGTACACAGCTCTCATAGAGGGGTGCGAAATCACAAAATTCACGAAGGGCTCTCTGGCAGCGATCTATTTCGTGTCATCCACACGTACACACGTATACCTGCATGTAAGAATTGCGAGAAGCTTTTAATCGAACAATACGCATTGTCCTGCCAATGAAAAGACGACTGATCAGAACACTATGAATTCTAGTGTACCTCAGGATCATTACATGCACGGGAGGCTGGGCATTGAGGAACGAAATGTCTGGAAGATTCCAAGTGTCATTGCTCTCATCCTAAATCATTGAAAATTGATTTTTTTACCCTCATTCAAGTTTCAGTGTTCGGCTATCGTCAGAGAGAAACTTCCTGTCTTAGCTGCATGTCGTCGAAGAACAAATACAGCGAGAGAGAGGAAGATAGATATTTGAAGGGCTGGAGGTTTTGCATTCCTCGTTGTTTCCCTTCCAGAGGATCTTGGGGAATCGTAGAGTGGACCGGATATCATGACGGTACGGATACGCGGAAAGCCAAACAACCGAAAGAGAAAGAGAGAGAGAGAGAGAGAGAGGGTGGTTTGACACAAGAGATAGAAGGGAGGGACACCTCTATGTACAGTGATACGTCACGTGACGCGTACCAGTAGTAACATAAGCAAAGAGTAATTCTAATCTGGCGCAAGCTAACGACAAATCGCACGCCATAAATCCGTAACCCAAGAAACAGAACCGGGTGCCCAAGACGTCCTTCTTCCCAGACATTCGGTGTTTGCATTAGTGTGCCTGGAATGAGCGCTTGTTTGTGTGTTTGTAATCGAAGATAAACCGAGCAAGCTTCGCTAGCCGTGGAACTAAACTATCGTTCCGGTATCAAAGTCGAAGCATGGGCGAAACTAACCAAGGGAGAGAGAAAGAGAGAGGGAGAGAGAGAAGGGAGAATGGGGGAGAGATTGGTTAAGCAAACCGCAAGGGGATGACGGGTCCACCTTAACTTATCAGATAAATCAGAGATTCGCTGAGTTCTTCCCACGCATATCTGTATGCGTCTGTATAGATATACATGCGGACACGGGAACACTAATAATGAGAGAGCATGAATCTGATTTATGGCAGAATCCAAATGCTCCCTGATCAGTCAAAAAAATCATGGAAACGCCTCGTCCGATCAGTATTGTCAAATTTTGTACTGCCTGCCTGTACATCAATTTGTCGAGCTGAAATGGAGCTCATGGGATAACGAAACGATGTTGAGGTTCTATCAATAATATGACATCGGCGAAACACCCTTAATGAGGTACGAGCCTGAAATCCATTCGCAGATATCAACGAAATTTTCGGCATACGATCCAATTTTCGGGTCCATAAGAAGTTGATGTTTCAATGAAACCGAATATTCCGAAGCAATCAGAAACATCACTTGAGGGGCACATCTACCTAGAGGCCCAAGGAAATCGGCAAAATTCCGGAAAAAAATTCTGGGAAATGGTTGGTAAAAAATAAGCGTATTTTTTTGACACAAAGGTACATTGAGAGCCATTAAAAAAATCACAAAAAATACGGAAAAGCAACAAAAACATGGTCGCCGGCGGATGATGACATTTTTTTCGTGACGTTTGGCGGTGGACACTCTCCAGGTTAAACGGTTCACTTGAAATCGAAAAACCAAACGGGTTATTCAAGACAACAATAAATGCGACTCGTTGACGATCGTCGATGTTTTAAATCATTTTTTTAAACAACGCGGCGACGAATTGAAACTCCCGTATATAAAATCTATGAAGAAAGTCATTATTTTTACGTAACAATCGAAAAAAGAATATCGCTTTGGGAAAAGTGAGATCGTCAACGACCTTTAAATATTTCTCGTTGTATCTCCTGTAAATTGGGAAACAATCCATCAAGTGGTTCTCGAGATATCATGTCCACCGACTTTGAAGGAGTGTTTCGAGAAAAACGCGTTTGAAGTTTGAAGTACTACCACTCGCCCGGCTGACTGTTAGACGCTCATTCAATGGTAGGAATATTTCAATGACATTTTTAGGGAATATATCGCGATACTATCGAATAAAAATATTTTTGGAAAATGAAATTCTTTGACCCACCTAGGTGAATGTAGCCCCTTACCTCCAGCATTGACCTGCGAGAGAATCAGTACAACCCACCAAAAATGACAAAGATTCGTGACGGATCCAGGCAGCCTAGTAAACGAGGGAGTAAGATCCGGGACCGAACCGAGCATGGAACGTAGTATGAATAGTCATTATGAAAATAAAAAGAAAACAATGATCCTGAGATTCCATAGATATCGGGCAGAAAGACTGGATGACTAATGAGGCCAATTCTCCACGTCTGATCCACGAAATATAGGGGATCGTGGAATCGTACGTGACAAGAAAGAATACCGTAGGAAAGAACACGACCACGGGTGCTTTGACGATCACGAATCTCGCTCTATATTCATACACACATATATATGCATACGTGAAGGTGGTCAAGGGACTACCATAGAACGCCCATCCTCTTTCGTATGGCCTCAATGATACGCATACCCATATAGATATTACACTGTAATACGAAATTCGTGATGTCCATACATCACGCTAGATTGAAACATTTCCTTATTATTATCGCTGTCGGCATAGATTAATTTCTCCGTATTACGAAACGTTTCGGTCTCCAACCCTCTCTCTTTCTGTCGTTTCGATTCCCTTCTCAAGCGTCCCTTCGTAGCTATTCAAACCCTATTTCTCTCTCTCTCTCTCTTACGTTTTCCTCTCATCCTGCTAAATGTTCCTCTTTCCACGAGATATGAGTCTCTTGTCGTAGTGACGAGAGAACCGAACGGGAGTCTTTGTTCGAATTGGATAGGTTCTCGTGCCGAGAATCCTTTCGCCCTTTTCATCGTTGACGTCCCTGTTATCCGGTTCCTCGTTCTCTCTCTACCTCCCTCACGCCCTTTCTCGCTCTCTCTCTCTCTCTCTCTCTCTCTCTCTCTCTCTCTCTCTCTCTCTCTCTCTCTCTCTCTCTCTCTCTCTCTCTGGTTATATATATATATATATATATATATATATATATATATATATATATATATATATATATACTGCCGCCGTTTGGATCAACCAGTCGATATTTCTTACCGCACTAAAAGTTACATAGCTTCATCAAAAAAAAAGATAACTAAATTTACCGAACGGCATTTTGAAGGGAACAAATTTAGCTTTATTTTGCTTTTTTGAAATATTTTTTATAATTTTTTTTTTACCCAGTACGCACTTTTGTCCGTGACTGTTTTTCGGCTTTTTTCGACCATCGAGAATTAGGCGCATGACTTATGGGAAACATTTTTGTCATGCTTGTCCATGATAAACTCGAACGGGGTAGTAGGAGCTCCATGTTAACTTTTTGAACGGTTCGTACGATTTTTTTTCCCAAAGTTATTTCATTTTTCGCTAAAAAAGACAAATTTTGGAAAATGCAACGGAACTCAAGAATTATAGGGTTTAAGAGGAACTGTCAAAGATGTAAAAAATTGCGTATGTTTATAATGGATCGCCTGGAATTTTTTCGAAATTTTCCTTTGAGATTTTTTTCGAGAATCGTCCGACCAATTGATCGGCGTATCTCGAAAACTATTGAGTTAGAGACAGAATATCGAAAGGGGAAAATGTTGCAGTGTTTCGTTTCGAATACATTGACATTTGTTCAGATTTTTTGAATTCTTTTTTTTAATGTTTCAAAAGCACCCGGACGACCTGGCTACCTGCTCTCAATAATTCGTTTGTAACATTGTCAATCTACAATAGTTTAACTCGAACATTTTTTCACATATTCTTGAATATGTATACATGAAGAAAATGCAACAAAAATATCTTCTTTTCACCCGTCAGAGTGGGCCTTGAATGATCTTTATATAATCTTTATTTAAACTTTATGTTACTTTATATAAATTTTGAAGACATTGGGGCTGACAGTGAGTATAGGGACAACAGTTAACAATGAGGACGGTTCTCGAAGTCTCTAAAACCCCGGTCTCCATGTAGATATGTATTTAAGGGGTTAACCCCACTTGCGATTTTGAAAAAATCCTTTTTTATTGCATTTTTTTGAAGTATAAGTATCTGAGAATATGTCCTGAAAATTTCAAGTCGATCCGAACAAAATTGACTGAGATATGAGCGTTGAAAGAGAAGAATGGGCATTGAAAGAGCGTTGAAAGAGAAACTTTAAACGCGTTTTTCTCAAAATGGCATTTCTGAAGTCGGTGACCAAGATTACTCCAACACTAATGAACCGATCTTCTTGAAATTTTGCAGGCTTATTTAATACATAAAAATGTAGTCTTTAATCGTTCGATTTTTTTTTTCGAAAATAAATGGCCGTTTTGTAGCCAAAAAATGGCCGTTTTTTTTCGTTAAAATCGAACCATTAACTTTGACTGTCCGCCATTTTGTGAAAAATGCATATTTTTTAAAATCTTTCGATTAAAGACTAGTTTATACTTATATTTGACTAAATCCATCCGCATTTTTTTTTCAGATGATCCACTTCGCCGCAATGTTGGTCGCCGCAAACCGTGTATATAAAAACATTATTTCATCGACGGCCATTTGCCACTAAACAATGTAATATTTTTCAATAAAAAAATTACTGAAAGTTCTTCAAGATGTGTTCTTTAAGATGGTATATTTATCGATTAAAAAAGTTTTGTAGTTTTCTTTCAAAAAATTCACGAAAAAGGCCTTTTTTGCGCTACAAGTGGGGGTAACGCCTTAAAGGGCCTCTAGGTATACTACCCGAGCTGATGCAAACCGGACTACTGCCAATTCAGGCGCACAAAGTCGATTTCCGCTGTTGACACAGCGAAATAATTGTCAATAATATTCATTACGACAAATTGTACCGATGCAGCGTATTCGGTCGCTCTTGAAGTTTCAACGATGCCGTAGATTCGATTTGCGAAAGATAAGCATGAATATTTAATGACCCCAGGGGGTGAAAGAGTATTGTGAAGAATGGATACTCTTCGGTATGACGTAACGTAGCTGCGGGGGTGGCCGGCGAGTGAGACCGTGACGGAATCACATTTAGTTCTTAATATATATTTATTCATGCGGGCGACCTATAGCACGATACCTATGGGCCGTGTAAAACGCTGGCGCGAACACCGGGAGCCAGGAATGCTGATCTACGAGTTCGAGGCCCGGACTCGTGAAAGATATCACGCGCGTTTGTCCCAAACCCTATGGGTTGAGGACGCGCGGTCTCCTCGCCCATTCCCGAGCACCCGCGAGACCTTCTAATCCTAATAAATAAATATTATTAATATCCAGCTACTATATTTGAATGACCGGGATGCGGAGCAGTTCTGACGAGAGTTCGGTCCCGCCCTCTCTGTCTCTGTCGAGCCCTCTCTCTCTCTCTCTCTCTCTCTCTCTCTCTCTCTCTCGTTGGTTGATCGAATACAGATGCATCCCTACCCCGTGCATGTCGGCCTGATTCATTTCTACGCGGTCCAGCACCGAGCACAGAAATCCAGCGATGCTCAGTGTGGCGCAGCAGCGTCGCACGATGAAAAATTGAATATCCCGCGCGGGAGTAGCCGAAGACGAGCCAAAGAAAAGAGAGAAAGAGAGAAAGTCAGAGTAAGCGCGATGGAACCGGGAGAATTTTACGAGACGAAGGAGAAGAGAGGAAAATAATGATCGGTCATTACTCTTCTCGAGTGTGACACACTGTCGTCTGTTTTTATTTTTTATTCCATTTCTCTCTCTCTCTCTCTCTCACTCTCTCGCGCAGACTCTCACATCAGTGAGTGAACTTTCGAAAGGCTTCGATTCTTTTGACGCATTTACATTTTGTTACGCTCTGCCCCTTTGAATAGAATCTTTTTTCTGATTTATATATATATATATATATATATATATATATATATATATATATATATATATATAAGCGTTCACTCATGGCTTTGTCTGCGTGAAAATAGAATTCGCTTTTTATTCCCCCTAAAACCTTTAATTTTCGTTGAAACAACGACCAAGTACATAGAAACAAGTTTTTCGCCTGTACACGACAGAATTTTCAATCTTTGACAAAAACTTCCTGATCGTTTTCCAATCAGCGGAAAAATTCCTAAAGCGAAAATTCCTAGTAAAAATAGAAACAAAAATATTTCGACTTTTATGAACCTGTTTCCAGAATTGTCAACATTTTGAAATTTCAGACAGCCGTAGTGGCAGTCGTATTTGAGTCGCGGGTACTCATTGGGTGGTTTCCGAAATGGATTTTGTTGGACTCTAAGAATTCCGATATATCGATCAGCGTACCTGACAAATGGCCGAAAAAGCGGCAAAAAAGTATGTAAGAGGCCGTCCATATATTACGTCATTGATTTTGGCTGATTTTACCCCCCCCCCCCCCCCCCCCCAAATCATCCTATCCTTCCTATCGTCATAATCCAATTATCGTTACCGTCATCCAACGACCAGACCCCCCCCCCCTATTTTAAAATGACGTAATTCATGGACGGCACCTAAGAAACAATTCGCGAAAATCAATGCTCTAAATTTGGAATTCTGCCAAAAATCGAAAAACAATCGTAGCTCGACGAATCAGACGGAATTTTAAAGAGAAAACGATAACGAAGAAATTGAGAATAAATTGGAGTCAGAAATCGCAAGAAGCTCCTTATATTTCGCCAAGATACGGAAACAAAATTTGCATTTTTAATGTTTCTTTTCGCACCCCCTGTCGACGTATTTTCATCCCCTGAATCCAAATTCACCATTCATTCCTCCCAAAACCTTCAATTTCTATTAAGAATCGTCGAGTGTGTATGTAAACACGTTTTTTCGCGGTTAGCCGGCGTAATTCTGAGCTTTCAACAAAA